>JALMGJ010000040.1:6383313-7108456 GCA_023362775.1 Charina bottae
TGATTGATTGATTTTTATAGCTGTCCTATTCAGCACATGACTTGAAGACTGGGCAAGGCAGATTTGGGGCCTGCACCAGCAGTATTCATATCGTGTTGCTAGATTCTTACTGGTTCGTTCCAAGAATTCCAATAGGAACTGGCGTCCGGCAAAACTCAGGTGCAATTTCCTGGGGCCAGCTTACTGGGTTGATGTCAGAGTAGACAGCACTGGTGAGAGATGCTGAACATAGCTGAAATGCAGCGTGGCCTTCTATTTTACCCAACCCTTGTAACATCTGCAGAAACATAGCTGCCTCCCCCCACCCACCCCCCGGCTATCACCTGATGGTGAGATCAAGACTGCCTAGGCAATCATCCATGGGGAGATGAGCATATGAAATAGCCCCGTCTGTTGCAGCTCTGGAGACCCACAGTATGTAGTAAATTCGACTACAGCAGCTATTGATTCCTACTCTGCGGAACAGTAATTATATTGAACTGTGAACAGACATGCTAAGCTGCAGAAAGCTTTTTCTCCTCTTCGCCGCCTCCAGGTTTTTTTTTTCCCTTAAAAAATGAAGAATCTCTTTAAGATTTATATTTATCGGTGTTTCGCATGGAGAATGACGTCCATCTCATGAATGAGGGAAAGACACTCTGTGCATGCTCTCAAAGGTCTTATTTTAATATGCAGCAAAGCTTAACTGTGTAGCCTGGTGCTGTGGGATCTATGGGCTCAGAAGGGCCCCTGAACCAAACGCAGTGCACACCCCTCTCTGTAAATTAACAATCTCTCCCTATCTTCATACGTGTGTGGGTATGATTGTGGTATGATTGTGTGAATCAGAAACATCTAGGTCAAAGTTTATGTGTAAGGGTCCTGCTGCGTTGGAGCAAAGATCGAATGAACTTATTACCCCCCTTCTAACAGAAGTCACCAAATGGGGACAGCAACAGCTGACATTCTAAGGTACATTACCTTGGAACATGGAGGTTCTGCTTAGCGGTTTGCCAACAGCCTTTCATAGTTCTTCCTCCATGGACTGAAACTGCTTTTGCCACCGTCAGGGTACTGCATCCTCTTTCAATTTGAAAGGCTTTCCTTTTTTGCTTTTGAGGCCCTGCGGAAAACATACATGCCAGATTTTTTTCCCCTCCATAAATGGAGGGGGAAAGCATGATTCAGTAGGATCATTCAGTAAAAACACTCAGCGACCCTGCTTCATCTTGCCATCTTTATGCTGGGAGTTTTCACTGATTTTTTTTTGACGGGGAATAAAATAAAATATCCATTAAAGTACTTTAACGGTGCCCCGAAGTGGATGATGTGAGGCTGAAAGTCCCACTCCTATCCCCGTTGGTGACTTCAAGACTTCCCTGCCTTTCATCCTGCAGGTTTTGGATGCTGAAATAAATAGCAAACATGTAGTCCTCACTTACCAACCACAATTGGGACCGGCAAGTCTGTTGCTAAGTATCGTGGTTGCTAAGCAAAAAATCACATGACCGTGCTGGACTTATGATGTCACTTCCGCTTCCATTGTTAAGTGAATCACTGGTCGTTAAGCGAGACATCATGTGACCACGACTTGTGATTTTACTGCCGGCTTCTCCACTAACTCTGCTTGACGGAAGCTGGTTGTGAAGCTCACATATGGCAATCACATGACCATGGGATGCTGCAATGGCCAAAAAGCAAGGATTGGTCACAAATCTGTTTTGTTTTTTCAACAGTCATAACTTTGAACGGTTGCTAAACAAGTCAGTTGGTAAGCAAGGAGTACCTGTAGCATAGCATAGCATAGCATAGCATAGCATAGCATAGCATAGCATAGCATAGCATAGCATAGCATAGCACCACAACAGAATAGAATAGAACCATAAGAATAGAACTACCACAAGAATAAACTAAAATACAGGTAGTCCTGTGATTTAGCGACCACAATTGGGACCAGCAACTCGGTCGTTATGTGAAGCAGTTGCTAAGTGAAACCATGACTGTGCTTATGAAAGCTTCAGCTTTCCTTTGGTTACAGACCTGTGAAGGTCGTAAATGTGAGGATTGGTCGTAAAGTTACTTTTCCATCACCGTCATAACTTTGAACGGTCACTAAACGCAGCAGTCACTAAATGAGGACTACTTGTAAGTGTTGCTCTTGAGCTGTTCCTCTGCCCTCTGGTTTGGATGAACTCACAAGCTTCCCATTTGGTTCAGATACGAGCAGGCTGGCAAATCTGCACATGTTGGCTCAGAAACGTGGTCAGGTTAGCCCCCGTGGCCCTACTGCAGCATCTTGCTGGTTCCAATTGTGTCTGTAACCTAACGCTGCAGAGCGCATCCTGCTATTTTGTTCTGTCAACCCTGCCTGGACAACAGTATTGACCTCTGTTGGTACGAACGCTCTCGACTAAATCCGTGTGGTTCTCATATCTGTCGTCTGTTCATCATCTGCCACAGGCTGAAATTATTGGGTGAATTTTTGTTTTTGCTTGGCTTATAGCATCAATGTATTTGCAGACCGAATCAATTTTGTGCAAGGGGAAGCTGGCAAGGGAAGAGGGGAAAGGAAGGGGAAATGAAAGGGTTTTGATTGTAGCCAATGCTTTGATCCAAATTCTGTTTTGCAAATCTATGTCTTTGCTATTGGTTTATTTTTCTTTCCTTTTAATTTCCTTTTAAAATGTTGGTATCTATTTAAAAAAAAAAAAATTAAAAGAGAAAATATTACTGTTTTGTGCCAAAAAGGTTTATTTTTGTTTGTTTTCCTTGCAAGCATCTGATGGTCATAGGGTAGGTGGTCCATTCATCTGCTGGGGTTTTGATGGAGGTACACAACCCGCACTTTTATCTTTACAGTACATGAATTACATTTCAGCTGGGACACAAGAACACTGTTTGAAAGAGAATGTAAAGGCCTTTGACAAAAATGTCTTCTGATGTCCACGCTGATGTCTTCTGCCTCACAGTTGCACCTAATCCAACAGGTTTCACGAGGTTTTGATGCAATGCAAAAACCTACTGAAGCCGTCATGCACAGGTGAACGGTGGCCAGATGCGCAGACTGTGGGGAGCAGGCATCTCACCTTCAAAATTTATACTTTGTGGGAAAACCTTTTTTCTAAGAACCGACCGATGGTTCCCTGTAGAGAACGTTCAGCTTCAATATGGGAGCAGAGGGTTTGGGGAGGGGTGAAAGGGGAACTGGCTTCTGGGCACGTTTTTCTTAGTATTAATGCTTCCTCATGGGGTTTTCCTGATGCCTGACGGATGCCACTTTTGAAAACAAAAAACAGAAGCTCCCTTTACGGGTGTTATGCTAAGCTGGATTGTTTTCTGAATGACGTTACGCAAAAACCGTGCACTCTACACCAACGGGCCCAGTGCTCACCTTAACCAGCCTTTCTCAACCTGATACCCTCCAGGTGTTTGGGACTACAGCTCCCATCATCCTTGACCATTGGCCATATTAAGTGGGAGTGGATGGGACTTGTAGTCCAGAACAGGTGGAAGATTAGGGAAGCTGCAGGAGATTTATAGATTAAAAAGCAACGGAGTTATTAATCTCTGGGCCTACTGGGAAATTCAGGGCTGGTATATCCGATCAATTTCTCCCGTTTTCATAGGATCTTAGTTGGAAGGGACCTTAGAGATCATCTAGTCCAATTCCTGCTCACTACAGGAACGGCTAGAGCATCTCTGATAGATAACCATCCAGCCTCTGTTCAAAGACCTTTTTTGCCATCCTCCACCCTGAATGGAGCAGGTGGAGTGAGGGGCATTTCAGAACTGCCATAAAGCATCTCTCCAATTTAAATGTACAAACATGGATAACATTTTTTTTGAAATCCTGGTTTTCCAGAATTCTCTTCAGGAATCACTATGCCTGTCTCAGCTCAAGATAGGATTTATAGTTTAATCTATTTAAATACTAATTATTCTCTCTCAGTGTAGCCAATCAGGGAACCTGTGATATCAATGGGGACCAACAGTGGTTTGATTCAGACAAAGCCCTGTGAACTAATCGTGATAAATGAATACAGAGTTTAAGAGCAGATATTTTGCAATTTAGTTTTTATATAACAAAACCTTGTTCTAGTCCTCCTCAATAAAAAAGCAGATGGATATTGCATCTGTTGCAATCTTTAAATCCAGAGAGAGATCAAAGATTGTCACTTTTTTCACCTACTTCTCCTTGAGTAATGGAATCAGAATATTTTACACAAATAGAGGCACACGTCCATCACATTTACAGAAAGCACTATAGGTTGGTTATGCTTTTTTTATCCAAACCTTTGAATACAGGCAGTGCTAATTAAAGTCATTTGATGTTGTCCTTTATCTGGAGACAGGGCATTGCAAATGTTGTATTGGGGGGGGGGGGAGAACAGTTGAAAGCAAGCTTGATGTGCGTGAATTTGATAGCCATTTTATTTTCTTTTTCCCCCCTCTTTTTCTTTAAAACCATCTGTGTAGCATGCAAACGTAAAGAGCAGGAGCAACAGAAGGACAGGAATCTGCAACCCAAGAAGCAGCGCCTGGTCTTCACCGACCTCCAACGCCGCACCCTGATCGCCATCTTCAAAGAGAACAAGCGACCTTCGAAGGAGATGCAAATGACCATTTCGCAGCAGCTGGGCCTGGAGCTCAACACCGTCAGCAACTTCTTCATGAATGCTCGCCGGCGGTGCATGAACCGTTGGCAAGAGGAGCCCGGCACCAACCCTGGAGTCCCATCTTCATCAACAAGCACTTTTTCCAAAGCATGATTCCTTTTTTCATCACCTATCATCCCTTGCATCCCCCTGAACTCCACACAGAAAAGAACTCATTCCCTTCTCCATGTGTGCTCCTCTCACCTGCATACACATCTATGTTGAGCAACAGCCACGCCTTGTGCCCACTTCACAACCCTCCAGAATGGATGCCTCTGGAATATCCCAGATCTTCCAGAGGCATCCCATAGCAGTATCCGGCTTTGACCTCCATTCAAACTTTGCAACTTGTGGAGGGCCATTTCATCACATCATCTGGTGAGCAACCCCCCAGAGCTTGGGTTTAGCTGAGGGATGTCTGCCTTCCTATAGTCCCAGCAAGAGAGTATTATATTGTTCCAATGACAGAGGGATGGGGTGTAAGGAGCAGCTTAATAGCCAATGTTCTCGAGAAAGTCAATTTGGAAGTTGTCATCGTGGGAACAAAATACTGATCCCAGATGTCCTGGCTATCTCAGGAGCAAGTGTGTGGTGTATGCCTTAAAAACAGCCCAGCACTGGAAAATTGAAGGGAGGGCCAGAACCAGGTAACTTATTAACTTGTTCAGCTGATTCAGCTCACTGAGATATATTAATATGTACCTGCCCACCTGATTGGACTTCCTCTAATTCCTGGGTTTTAAATCCCAGACTTTTGAAAATGAAAATGAGTTCATTTTCCCTACTGGGGTTGTGTTTCACCACTGAGATAGAAGTGAATTGTGGGGTACTTCTAGGACTCATACCAGGCCCGTAATATCCAATTATGTATCCCCTCCCTATTTCAAAGAAAGGTCATTTATTGCGAAGCTGATAATGACCTGCTTCTGATATGGGAAAAGGCATGTGAGAGGGTCACGTGGGAATAATTTATCCTTTCTACGGAGACAAGCAGCAATTGTTTATCATAAAATGAGAGTCAGCGATGGCACGTATGAATGTGGTTAGGGGCGTTACTCAGTTTGCAAGCCGAGGATGCATATTGGGCCTGAGAAAGTTTTTGAAAAAACCAATCCCACCCACATCGTTCATCGTAGTAACGACAGAAAAGCGCATGAAAACCCATTCCAGAAAAACATCTTCAAAATGTTATCATGTTGTCCTCATGTACATTTCCTACAGCTCAGTCCTCTCTTTTCCACATCCTGTTCTCTACAGAAGGCTTCACACTCCCAGCGGTCCCCATGAAAGTCCTCCAGAAATCTTGCCAAGTGCATCACGGCATGGTCTGAAATGGACCAAAACCAAATTCAACTCAAAAGAAGACTTTTTGTTTTTTTGACGATTCCTCTAAAGGAATTCCAAGCCAAAGTCTCAAGGGGGAAAACAAACTGTTACGAAAAACATCCCCTCTTTTCTCCCTTGAATTAGTAGTGGGGAGTCCAAAGCTAAGTTGCACTGTGTCACCTAGAGTAAAGCGGGTCATGAAGCACATTTTAGGTACATAAATCGGGTAATTAAAAAAAAAAGCTTTAAAGTAATCAAAGCAAAGAAGTGTAGGAGCTGAATTTTATTTCCTGGACACTGGATCGGCAGCTGACCTTCCATTCAATATTGGTTTCATTCCAAAGGCCAGCCCCAACCTGGATTGATTATTTCCATCTCCTCCCTTGCTCCCTTTTTTGCCTCTTAACCCCATTTTCTGCCTCCAATACGTACGCAATGGCGGCAGGGGGAGAGAAAAGGTGAATCAATATTATATGCGATAGGAATCAG
Source organism: Charina bottae (assembly GCA_023362775.1). Lineage (NCBI taxonomy): Eukaryota > Metazoa > Chordata > Lepidosauria > Squamata > Charinaidae > Charina > Charina bottae. The sequence continues at coordinate 6,389,763 of JALMGJ010000040.1, forward strand.
ATTGGGCATGTTGGGTTGAGTGGGGGACAGATTGTGTATCTGATTGCTAAACAGATAGATGGGCAAGGGGAAGAGCCGAGGAAACTCACACGCAGCCCCTTCCCAGCCCCAGCTCCATACCCTCCCCATTGGAAGTAACAAACTCTACAAAAACTCAAAAGGAATTCTGGCAACGTACGAAAGATAAGTGACTATTTTTTGTGTGTGTGCCAATTAACAGCTTGCCTTAAAAATAGAAGATGGATACCAGACGGTAGTCCTCTTTCGCTCGGAAAGGAGGACTTCAGTAATGACCGGCGCCATGAATCAGGAGCGTTTGCAAGGCAAAAAAAATGAAAAAAAGAGAGAAAGAACAAGAAAAAGAAAGAAGAAAGAAAAAAAGAAAGAAAGAAAGAGAGAGACATGGTCAGCTTAATGAGAAATAGCATCACCAGTTAAACCTCTGTGTCTGGCTGGCAAAGTTGAACCCCCTCCTTTGCCTCGGCAGCCAGCGAAAAGGCGTTTGAGAAGGCGCAGAGGCCGCAGAATTGCAGCCTTGCCATCTCCATGGTAAATGTGGGATTCTTTGTACGTGTGTGTACGTGTGTGTTGTTTCTTTGTTTTATTATTTTTTAATGGGACACTATCAAATTGATGCGGGTAATAGAGCACCATCTTTGCGCAATGGTTTATGCGTTCACTTTATGTTGAAGACAATGTGTTAAGCGACCCTTAGGCACCTTCGGGAATGGAAAAAAGAGCGAGAGAGAGGGGAAAAAAAACCCAGAACCGTCAAAGTTTATCATTTGAGCAGAAAAGGAAGAAGGAAAAAAAAAAGAATTAAAAGACTGCTAATATTTCCTATCTTCAGCAAAAGATTTTGTCCCAATCTCGACTATTGGGTGCAGCCAATCAGGGTGTGGGATGGAGTGGGAAGTGAATTGGACCAACCAAAGAAAACTGATCTGGAAAAGGGAAAATAGCAAATGCTGATATATGTTTTACCAAAACACACACAGAGAGAGGGGTGGGATACAGCAGGACAAGAGCCCCCCAAATCATCTCTCTCAGCCCCCCAAGCATCCATCTCCTTGAAATCTACCCCACCCTACCGCATCATCTTGTCTTGTTGTGAGTTGTCGATGCTAAAGAATGATGGAGGAGGACTCTGGTGGATTTCCCATACCTGAGTTTGTGAAGTATTGAAGGGCTGAGAAGCCTCACTAAAGAAAAAAAAGGAAAAAAATGAAATGAAATGAGATGAAGTGAAATGATGGGGCCTGAACTTAGTAGAAGAACCGAAGGGAGGGGGAGGAAGAAAAAGAAAAGAAAAGGAATAGTTCTATCAAATGAACGACCCCGAACATGCAAAGACATTTTTAGTGAGAACCAGAAAATATAGGCTACCTCACTTGAGTTTTCGATTTTTGTGATTGGAAAATCACATCTGATACCAAAGATTTTGTTCTCCTTGCCTGGTTTGTGCTGGAACACGCCCATTTGCGCCTCCCCTTTCTCGCCCCCTGGCCACCCACCATTAAGAGTTAGTTCATAGTCGCAGACCTCCTCCATCCCACAGTTCCCTGTGCTTTTCAACCTCCAGAGACAGCGAGCTAGACAGCGTGAATGAAACTTGGAGTGATAGCTGAGTGCCTTTTTCTTGTACAAAAGGTGTAAAACCATTTTGTTTTGTTTTCCTTCGTCCTAGAAGGTCATGCGATATTACCTCAGTTCTCTTAATCAGATGGATTCTGGCAACTGTCATAGCTTTTGGGTGATGGGACAAAAGCCATTTTTCCTTTGAGCCCCTGGGCCCTATCCTCCCCTCCCCTCCCCCCCCTCCCCCGTGTTTCACGTGCACTCCAATGCACATCTAGTTCACGGTGTGCACAAGAAACAGTGAGGTGTTTTCTTTTTTCTTTGTGGCATTTCCATCAGAAATGTTTGGTCACCAGAACCCTGCATCTGCAATGTGCGTCTGCTCAGTCATTGCCACCCCCCCCCCCAGTAGAACAGTAGGGTGAGATGTGGAGCACAACAGTGGTGCTCATGTTTGACATGCGAACGAGGCTGAGCCCAACCCCTGCCGTAGGAAAGGTTCTTGGGCAAAACGTCATTCTGCCCAAATCCCTGGAGGGTTACTGCCGCGAAAGCCAACCATGCTGGGCTAGAGCGGCTGAACCAGGATTGAAAATGAGCAGAGCAGTTCTTTCAGCCTGGCATGAGTGCACGTTGGAAATCACAGCAGTGCATTATTGGGGGGCATGGCTGCCCTCTACAGCCGCACAACTAATCTCACCATCGTGAGATCCTTAGGGGAAGGGTAAAAAGATGAAGGCTTATCTGAGAGTGGGTGGGAGAAAACCCACACTAAAACCCACACATCTGGGATCATTCACGCAATGCAAGGTGCGTTATCAAACGTGGCACTGTGTCAGACATGGTTTGGGAAGAAGGGTTTGAAAAACGTCTCAGGATCCTAACCCTGGAAAAACCCCTTTGAGTCACAGTTTCGGCTTATCAGCCTTGGCCTAAAAGGTGGAATGATGCCACATATAGTTTATCCTTCTCTGCTAACTGCACCGATACCCCTGTGGAACGAAGATACTTTCAAACCTGAAGTTTTGATTTTAATTTGGAGGTACAGTTTGTTTGCGCAGGGAGAATATTTGTGAGAACTCGGGGCAAATTGCGTATTCTGTATAAGAAAGAATGACACCACAACTTGCTTGCAGAGTATCGGAGACCTCTTACGGAGTCAGAATCAATGGACTTCTTTTAAGTTCTCCTTTGGAAATTTTGGGAGAGAATAAGTCTACCAAATATTCTTTGGACATTCAAATAGCTGGCATGGGAATGTTCCCAAGTAAGAATATTGATAAGCTCCCATAATAAGCATGTCCTGAGAGTCAATTGATACCTTCCAAGAAAGCACATGGTGGAAGATCTATATCATGTGCACGGAGAGTACTCATGGATGGGATGGGATGCGCTTTGACCCCCAAAGCACCACGAACCTAGCAAGCAACAAGGTTCCAGGCCAGCTTTTTCCCTCCCCTGCTATCCTTCCGCATGCAGGGAAGGCTACTTCAGGCTCGTGACTCCCTGCACCTGCAATCTGAAATACGCTAGCCATAAAAAGGTGTGAGGGCAAATTAATTTTTGCTTCTCCCCTAGGATCTCGGTCCATGTTAATGCAGAGAACGATTAAAGGGGTAGTGATGTTTTGAATAGTCAGCAATCTCTTGAACTCTAAGGTTTATTACATTTATATCCCACCTTTATTGTGTGCCACACAAGGTGGCGCACACACCTAATGCTCCTGCCTCCTATTTTTGCCCCACAACAACAACCCTCTGAGGTGGGTTGGATTGGCCCAAAGACACCCAGCCAGCTTTCTTGCTTAAGGGAGGAATAGAATTCATGGACTCCTGGTTTCTAACCCAGCACCTTAACCACTACACCAAACTCTCTCACATTCTGTATTGCCTGTTGATGGTACTCATCCGGATGTCCCCGCCACCGCCACAGATCACCAACCTAACTCCATGGAATTACCCCTTTGCCTAGAGAAACCCCCTTTTCCTTTGACCCAACACCCAAACAGCTTGTTGATACCAAAGATGTTCTCCGGTGAGGAGAAAATAAATAAATAACCAATCAGTAGCCCTGCCTTTCTGTCCAGCACAAACCTGGCAAGCCTTTGACAATGTTCTCTGAAATACCTCAAAAAAAATATTTAATGTATAGTTTATGTGACAAAATAATGATAATAATAATAATAATGATGATAATAATAATAATTACTTAGCTAGTTTTTGGAATTTGCAACTTGAAGCTTTATACTGTTAAATTATAATTTTTGCAGAGATGGCAAGTGTTACTATGTTGACATGCTCAATGGAAGACATATTGAATGTTTGGAAAGGAAAGGAAAAACTGGTTAGTTTCATGATTTTTTTTTTTTAAAAAAGAGAAAGATTGAGAGCGAGAGAGAGAAAAAAATGAAGGTTCCTTGGAGTTTACAGATTTCATATTTAAACAAATCCTTTAAAAGAAAAATCACAAATAATAGTAATATCCTATGCTTTGGGGATGCGTTCCTTTTTTCTGCTGAGTCATGTCTTACAAGAGTATTTATTATATGTGTTTATGTGTTCAAATGTAATTTAAGAAGAAAAAAAAGACCAAAAAAAAAAAAAAGAAATGAAAATTTGATTTATGCATGAAAAAATATACTCTTTCTTGAAGTAATGTAATAATTATTGAGAGGGGGTGGGTAGGGTGGGCGAGGTTGGATTTGCCGTGTTGTTTGTCTAACAAGATTTAATTTCAATTTGGAGGTATGTGCATGGATCAATTAATTTCATGTGACTGTGGATGTTTCTTTGTCAGTTCTCTCTTTTTCATTTGGTTCCTCCTTTTCCACCATTTCCTTTCCTTTGTATATCAGTGCATTGTTGAAAAACAAGTGGGGTGTTGGAAAACGCTTCTCTGCAAGTGAAGTGGGAGTAACGGCTCCTGCGGGCAGGGGCGGTGCTGGGCTAGGACAAATTTCAGCAGGTCCAACATCAACCAAACAGAAGAATTGTGTCTCGGTCAAAAGCTGTCCTTGGCCTTCCTGCCCCTTTACCTTTCCGACAAACCCAACAAGGGAAGTTTAGCATCTTTTTTCAGTCTGGTGTGCTCACTTTTAGCATCCAATCACAAGTGTCTTTATTCAGAAGAGAGAAAAAGAGACAATCATTTGCAAATCTATATCTATATCTATATACATCAAATCCAGCTGATCAGTCAGTTGTCCTTTCCTGTGGTCCCTTTTGAGACAAAGTGACACAACACAACCGAGTGCTGTTCTGAATTTATGCTGATTCCAACACCTCCTTTTTGAGATAGGTCCTCCTTGGGGTGGTCTGGATGTGAACACACACACACTCACACACAACTTTTGGTGGTCTCCCTCACCACCTCCATTTTCAAAAGACAACACTGTTCAGAAGTTCTAAATCCATGACAAGCAGCCTGTCCTGACTTCGGGCGTAGAAATAACACGCTGAGGCTGGAATCGGACTCTAGTGATTTATTATCCTACTACCCTAACAGAATCCAGCTAAAGTAAATCGGCTTGAGGAAGCCCAGAGATAGAGCCCAGCATCTAGGGCGGGGCTTTCTTGAGTCTCTTGGGAGGGAAAGATAGATTCTCAGAACGACGCATGCGTTTCCCTTCCTGGAGGGCGCCCCCTCCTTCGCCGCCCGTTATCTCCCTGACACCGCCATAGCTTGATGGTGGGGCACAAGTTAAATGCTGAAAACCCGAGGTGCGTGTCCTAACATCTCCACTAGGGTTGGGAAAAACATCTGCAAGCAGTCAGTAGAGCAAGTGCCAATCAGTGTAGGTAATACGGACTCATATGGCACAGTATAATTTCTACTGTTATGCGCACGAGTATTTACCAATAAACGACAGGACTCTGTTTTGCATGAAAATGTCTCCAATTCAAACTGGGAAATGGTTGAAACCCTGGAGAGCTGCTCCAGTGAGTGTAGATAAAGTTGAGCTGGAAGGAGAGATCGTTGGCTCCTTCAATCAGGTGCCCATAAAGATGTATGTCTTGTTCTTCCAGAAATGTTCCCGGTTCAGGAGACCTGTTACTTTCGAAAGGCACAGTACAGAACCAGCCACACTAAAAAGCATGTCAGGAAAAAAAAAAAGACTCAGCATTAGTTCTCTTACTCTTTCATAAAAGGAAATGGAGATTTGTGTTCCCTGGAGAAGAAACAGATTGCTCAGGCACATGCGAAGAGAAATTATAAAACAAAGCAGGGATCCCTTGCTTTTTCTGGCTTGCGTTTCTAGACCGTGACCTCATGTCCTCAAACAGTGTGGAGAACCAATCTTCCCATAGCATAGACCAATCATCCTTCCCTTCCAAACAGGGGTATTGACAAACCACTTTTTTTTGGTCCTAGAGATAATTCTCTTGAACAACAAGACAAGTGCTATAAATTTTTGGAACAGTGAGGCGGAAGAGGAGAGCATTTTTCTCTTCCCTAAAACATTGCACCACGGCCAATACGGACCAAGAGCAAATCATGCCCTCATCCTCCAAGAAATTGCAGAATACTTAGTAGGTAGGACTCTAGGCTGAGGTCACTCACCCTAGCAACTTCCAGAGTCATCCAACCATGGTTAGGTTTAGGGTTAGATGACCTACCCTATCACAATCTTGATGGACAGAACCATTGCAAGAGTAGGCAGACCCCGAAGGTGGAACTCCCATGTAGGTTATTCGGCACATGCGCTTTGAGGCACTTTTGCTTCTATTGCCTGCAATCATTGGGATGCATATTGGCCTTATTTCACCCCTTTTGAATTGGCTGTGTTTAACAGGGCGTTGTTCAAAAAAGTCAAGATGGTGGCCACAATGGTGCAATCATAGCTCCATTTTTTATGCATGCTGCATATGGCGGAGATTCAATTGCACCATTGTGGCCATCTTGACTTTTTTTTTGTCGTCATACCCTGAGGGCACACCTGGCCGAGTGTGTCTTTTAATGTAGGCCAGGAGTGTACAGCTTCAAGATCTTGGGAGAGACACACACACACTTCTCAGTCTTGGATGTGCCTCCCGTGTACATAAAACTTCTCTAAGGTTGGACTCACACAACGCGTTTAACTAATTAAAGGTTGGCTCATTTGTGATTCAATGTGTTGGGGGAACCCAGCCATTTGCTCAACATCTGGGGTGAAGCAGGCCTCTTGTTAAGCCATAATATATGATTGGTTTGTTTGGGCCCAGCATGTTTGGTACACATGGCTATGATGTTTTCTTAACCCAGATTTAAAGTTAAGTGTGTGGTGTGAACCCAGCCTCAATGTGACCAAGGAGGAAATTATTAAATACATAGCAAATATCACATTACCCGTATTAGTTATTTTAATTAAATTGGATGCAAATTAAACCATATTAAATCTTGGTCTTGGCCACATCCAGTTCTTGCACCAGTAGACAAGTCACCAATCCATTCTGGTTGTGGACTTCTAGGATAAAAACAGAAGCCTAACCTCCCCTGCATGATGCTCTCCATGGAGCAGCACAAGAGAAGCATTATGATTGTAGAGCTACTAGTGGAAATCAGCAGATGGACATTGAGGCAACTGTTTGTGGCTGCTGATATATAAAACACAGACAGTGCTGGACTTTTTCATGAAATCTTTCACTGCCCTCCTGTGAAAAGGGCTTTCTTCTTTGGGGGATCTTTCAATGGTGCATGGGAACGGAGACCACATGGTTTCTCTTCTCTTAAAGGATGAAACTGAAGGCACAATTCCTTTCACCCTCAAGCATTCTCAAGAGCAGTGTTTCTCAACCTTGGCAACTTTAAGATGGGTGGACTTCAACTCCCAGAATTCCCCAGCACACATCTTAAAGTTGCCAAGGTTGAGAAACACTGCTCTAGACCAGTGTCTCTCAACCTGGGCCCTTTTAAGATGTGGACTTCAACTCCCAGAATTCTGGGAGTTGAGGTCCACACATCTTAAAATGGCTAAGGTTGAGAGACACTGGTCTGGAGCATCCTGTGTGGATTGTGCTGCAATCATTTCTAATGCCCTCCCCCAACTTTAAAAAGTTATACTACATGCTGCTTTATTGTGATAATTTTGGCTTTCTACCATGAATTGTCTTCTCCTGGGATGCCTGTCCTTTCAAGGCCAGCATTGCTTGAGACAGTAACTGTAAAATCATTAGGTGAAGGCCCAGTCACAGCCTGGTCTGGGTTTAAAGAAACAGTGGACCTCTTCATACAACATGCATAACTCAGGAAGCCACTAAGCAGTCGTATCTTCTTACCAATGGTTTTGGCAGGACACAGTTACAGTAAGTGGGTCAGGTTTTCTTTATAAGAAGGAATACAGAATGGCTACCCATATCCTCCAGTCCTGTCTGATATGCCTTGAGTTCTGCACCAGTAGACAAATATTGATGATGCTTCAATCTATCACTCTCCCCTTCCCCACTGACCAGGCAGGAAAGAAAAGGTGTAGCTTAGACACTGCAACCATTTGGGAGCTGTATTTCATGCTGCCAGCCTCAACACTGACTTCTGTAATGGAGAGAATTGCTTTTTCAGCTGTTCTGTATCTCCAACTCTTCTTGGAGAACCTTCTGGGCAGGTTTGACGATGGACTGAATTTTGGCCTTTGTACAACACAGCTGACCAGTAAGACCAATCTCCCCCAAACCCAAGATAGTTAAAGATGTTCTAACCCTGCCTTGTTGCTGTCTAGGATTTGGTGTTTGCAAACACATTAATCCTGCCTTTGACCTAGTTAAGTGGGTTGGCACTGGTTCAGTTGGCCGGTGTGTCGTAAGCTCTTGCTCAAGAAAAGTATTGGCAAAGATAGGTGGCCCTGATCACTCCTGATGCAGGAATCGATCTACTTAGGAGCAGTAATCTGATTTAGAACATACCATCTATCCCAAGCAACCTGAGACTGACACTTTTTTTTCCTGTGCTCTCAATGTGGTCCCAATAATGGCGTTACGGTCTGGGCAGTTGAATCTTGGAGTTTGAGTCTGTCTTAGGATCAGAATGCACAGTTTGGAGTTAGGGTCAAGTGGGCTTGGGCCTGATTCCCCAACATTTAATCTATTCAGGACCTCATAAATCCCTTGCTCTTCTTCTGCTTCCTTGGTTAAAGATCCATCCAGGAAGGCCATGGCATGGGACTGCCATGATAATTCAGCAGTGTCAATCTGAGAGTGAGGATCAATGGTATATTTTAAAAATGCAAATTATAAAAAAGGTAAATTTAGGTTCTGTTTTCTCAGTCTAATTATTAGGTATAATAAAAGTAAAGCTTCTCTCTGAGCTTGATTTTTGCTGACACATCCGTGCAGTTTTCTTGCCAACAATACAGAAATGGTTGCCATTCCCTTATTCCAATTTTTGTTTAACTTCTCAATCTAGGCTCCCATCCATGTACTAATTAGGTCTAATCCTGCTTTAAAATCATCCATGGCTGACTAGGTGTTGCCATCTGGTGCCTGATTATTAGAGGTAATAAAATACTGGTATCTTTCTAATGCTTCCAAACATTAGAACATGGTTCACGCATTTATGCCAATTGCTTCCTCACAATTTCAATGGATAAATAAGCATTGAATAAGCATTGCATTTGAGGGAATATGAAAGATCTAGTGAGGTGTGTTTGATAGACAACAGCTTGTTCATACTTGCAAATCACTCCTTGATGGAGCAGTCATTTGAAGCTCATGCTTAACTGATTTTATTGATTACATACCATCAAGTCAGTGTCAACTATTAGTGACCACATAGATAAACGTTCTCCAGGATGATCTGTCCCCAGCCTGGTTCTTCAGGTCTCTCAATAATGCATCCAAGACTGCTGTAATTGAGTCCATCCACTTTGCTGCTGTCATCCTCCTCTATTCTTCCACCTTTCCCACCATTATGAACTTCTCAAGAGAGCTGGGTCTTCTCATAATGTGTCCAGAATATGATAATTTGAGCCTGGTCATTTGTGCCTTGGGTGAGAACTCCAGATTGGTTTATCTATGATCCATTTGTTTGTTTTCTTGGCTATCCATGGTATTCTCAAGAATCTTCTCCAACACCAAAGTGAAAAGCATCAATATTCTTTTAATCTTCCTCACAGTTCAACTTTTGCTTGCATAGAATGTCCATTACCTTCACGATTCTGATCTTTGTAGGTATAGACGTATTACAACATCTGAATACCTTTTCCAAGATCTTCATTGCTACCTTACCAAGTGCTGACCTATGGCATATTTTCTGACAGCTGGTTCCTATACAACTGATAGTCCTAAAAGGAAGAAGCTATCCAATATGTTAGTGTGGTATAGCTGTTGTCATTAGTTTGGTTGCTGCATCTGTTGTCATTAGTTTGATTTTCCTTATATTTAATTGTAGCCCCATTTTTTCACTGTGCTCCTTAACTTTCATTACTACTGTTTCTAGATTAGTTACATTTTTCAGCTATCATAGTGTCATCAGCATAGCACAAGTTACTGATGTTTCTTCCTCCATTTTTAAAGCCATGCTCATCTTCTTCCAGTCTAGTGTCCCTCAGTTTATATTCTGCATTTGGGTTCATATCTCACTCCTTTTTTGACATGGAGCCAATCTGTTTCACCATGTTCCATCTGGACCATGGCTTTCTGATCTGTATATAGGTTTCACATAACGACAATGAGATATTCTGGGCTTCACATTTTCCTAAGGACATTCCACAGCTAGACATGCTTGACAGAGTTGAAGGCCTTTTAATAATCAATGAAGCACCTTTGACTTCTTTTTGGTATTCTTTGGCTCTTTCAATTATCTATTATGCATCAGCAATAAAGTCTCTTGTTTCTCAGCTTTTTCTAAAAGCAGCTTGAACATCTGGCATTTCCATTTCCAGTAGGGTTCTAATCTACACTGGACGATTCTACATATTGTTTTGGTAGCATGTGAAATTAAGGATATTGTATGATAGTTTGCACACTCTGTTAAATCTCCTTTCTTTGGTATTGCTGTGTAGCTTTTCCAATCTGTTGGCCACTGTGTCATTCTTCAGATTTGCTGGCATAGTTTGGTCAAAACCGTTACTGATTCTTCTTCTGTTGCTTGCCATATTTCTGTAGATATGCCATTAATTCTTGTAGCCTTCCGACTTGGTAATGGCTGGAGTGCTGATCTAATTTCATCTTCTAGTACCAGATGTTCTTATACATAGGGATTATTTTCCAAGATATCTTGGATGTTGACATTTCTATGGTACAGAATTTCAGTATATGCCTTCCATCTTTGTTTTATTTTCTTTGAATCAATTATTGTCTGTCCATTGGCATCCTTTAGCATACTAGTTCAAGGTTGAAGTCTCCTGAGTTTGGAGACCTTTTGGAAGAGTTTCTGTGTCTGTTTCCATCTTCGATGTCTTTACAGATACCATTGTAATAGTGCTTCTTGTTTCTTCTAATGGCTGTTGGAAACTCTGTGTTAACTTCTTTCCTGAAATCTTTCTCTTGGTTTTGGCTTCTCTTCTCTTTGTGGCAATTTCCACTGTCTGTCCTGACATCCAGTTTGGTTTCTTCATCCTTGGCACATTCACATTCACCCTTGACAACCTCTTTGATTTCATTCCACAAGATAAGGAAGGTCCATGAACTTCCAGAAAATCAAAGTTGCAGCATTTATTTATTTATTTATTTATTATTTAAATTTATATGACCACCCATCTCCCCCAACCGGGGAACTTTTAACATTACAAAGCTAGATAAGTGTACAATTTTGGAAGTTTAGATTATGGCTAATTTACATTTCGGAGCAGGTTCTTCCTCCTTGAAACATTTCAAGGCAAGCAAAAATAAGGATTAAAATAAGCTGTGTTGGGTATGGAGGGAGGAGGAGGAGGCGGAGACCTACAGTAAAGATGAATGCAGGCTGCTTTTTCTGACGATATGGCCAGCAGCAGCATTGCATCCAGTTTCCCAACTTCCCAGGGCTTGTAACTGTGTTGGACAACACTGATGAGATAAAATATCAGCTGCATTACATTGAAATTTTCAAATCCTTGAATCAACAGAGATGTTAAGGATTACCTAGACCAATCTTGTTTTCAGTGTAGGACATCCCAGCTAAAGCATCCCTTAAAGTTATTAAATATTGTATATTAACCCAAAGTTATTAAATTTTATTTATTAAATTTATTAAAGTTGACTGTCTAGTTTCTGCTTAAGGAGCTTAATTACACCTTCTTTGAGATCACTGGTCATTCTATTGGACTGCAAGATCTTCTGGCAATGTGGCGTCTTCAGTGGTAGAGCACATACCATTTTATGCAGAAGGTCTCAGGTCAGCACACTACTGAAAAGTAAAAAGTTACAAATGTTGTAAAGATCCTTCTTCTGTCTATGAACCAAGAAAGGCAAGGAAGGGCTTAGGGAAATACGCCTGACCTGGTATAAAGGCTTTCTTGACTCACAGGAAACATTTAAGGAATTTCATTAACAATCCAGAGTTTCAATATGTTCAATGAAATTCCTTCAAGGGTGGTGGATGTCGTATCTGTTTGGGTAGCCGTTCATCAGCAGAGTCTGACTAGGGTCATGCTTTTTGCATCAAAAAGTTAATGTGACTTTTGTCACACTCCGAAAGGGACATGGCTTTCCTCCACGTATAAGAAAATACCCCAATTCAGATCAGTTGCAATTTGTAGCCCTTCCAGGTATTTCCAGAATTCAGGGTTCTGATTGCCAAAATGTAGTGGCATGTTTTTTTCCTGATTTAGAGTTAGGAAATACATAAAAACTGTAGTAACTCCTAAAATTACCATTGCACTGCCTGCTAAAAAGTGGGAACAGAAATGGAAAATCCCGATCCTGCTTCTTCACTGGATATAAGTATCAAGCCCATTCTGCGTCATCGCCTACACCTACACTTTACCAAAAGATAAAGTATGACCCCATAATTTAGTTTCTATCTTATATATTTCTGGAGCAGGAGGGGAGGTCTGTAATGGCAAACCACTTCTGAAAAACCTTGCCAAGAAAACTGCAGGGACTTGTCCAGGCAGTCTCGGACACGATTGAACAGAAAAAAAAAAACCCAATCCAAACCCACTTTTTTTTTTTTTGCATCCTTTCTGCTGGTGAGCATTTCTGAGTTTAAAGGAGAAACTGCATTTGTTTTATTCCTTTCCCTGATCTCAAAATAAAGTGCTCTTGGATGAGTGACTTCTTATTTGTTGGGGGAAGTGACTCTTATTGCTCATCTGGAAGGATGATGGGAAGCAAGCTGGCATTTCAACTAATGCTGGCCATGCAAAGCCCCATTCAGAAGCAACTGGTCTAGGACTGCCCATTCTTACAAGCTGACTGGATGAATGCAAAACACCAAGACATGGTATGTTTTCCTTGATTACAGCTTAGGGTGCCGTGTGAGCCCAGTTCCAGTGGTTTGATGGCTTAGGATGTTCTGCAATTGCAATCAGTGGTGGTTCATTTGATAAACCATGGTTAAGCAAAGCATGATGTGTATCCAAACCTTTGCTAGCGTCTCCAGTAAAGGAATAGTTTAGCACACACACAAGCTCTCCCATCGATTTCAGCTGTAAGACAGAGGGAATACATTTACTGTATTGGAAAACGGAGCCAAATATACCCCCCAGCGCAACTTTCTGTCCAGTACTGGTGGACAGTATTGGAAAAAAAAAAGACTCCAGTGTTTCACTGCCACTGAATAATGAATTCAACTTATCCAAGGAAAGAAGTGATGGTCTGTGCTACTAGAATGTTGGGTCCTGCCCCTTTCTGGAAAAAAGTTTCCCCTTGTCTCAGAGGGCACAGCCAATTAAGAAGGGTTCTAGGAAATATCAAATGAACTTTGATTTTAGAAAGAGGCAATAAGAGGTAGGTTTCATGGTTGCCCTGGCCACAGGTCTAGTTGCCCCCTCTGTGTCTGTAAAATGGGCATCATTGCATCTGTACATTTCCTTCCTCTCCGTTCTTGGCTGTCCCCTTGGGAGCAAGAGAAGAGGGAAAACACACATTGGCTGATGTCATAGGGCATATTTTCCTAGCTGCACATTGCAAGAGAAAAAAGGAGACGCAGCTGTAGGAAGGGCTGCTTTTTCTAGTACCGAACCATCATTTGTCACAGTTGGTTCAGGATCAAATGTTTCCTTGCATCGAGCTTTGCAAGGAGGCAACTCAGGAAACCGCCTGGATTTCTTGAAAGATCTTTGTTGCTAGTAGGGTAAAGTACAGAATCTTGAAAGCCTGCTATAGTAGTTCTCCAGATCAACTTATACTTAGCTTAATTAAGGCAGGGCTACTCAGATCAACTTATACCTAGCGTAATTGAGGCAGAGCTACTCATGAATCTCTTTCTTTACTTCTCCCCTTCCCTGGCTGACGTGTCTCTTTTGCAACAGTCCTGTTTCCTCCCTCATAGTTCCTGGGCCTTCTAGAACACATGGAGCAGAAAGAAAAAGGTTGTGCAAGGGAGAAATGAATCCATGAGGGTTGTTTTTCTCAAGGCAAGGGTGTTGGGTGGGGGGCATCAAAAGAGTGAAGATGGCATCTGTAGCCACGCAATCAAAGCTCCCCCCTTTTTAAATGCATTGCATGCACAAGGCATGTAAAAATAGGGCGGGGCTTTGATTACACCAGTGCAGCCACCATCTTAACTTTTTTGACCTCCCTGCAAACACTCCTGCCTCAAATAAATGTTTAGTAATAGCAACAGGTACATTCCATTCAGGATTTTCACATTTGAGATGCATGCTGTAGAAAGGTAAGAGGAGAAAAGTTCCTCCTATTTGGACATAAAATTTCACTTTTAATCTACTGGAGTTTTACATTTTAAAATGACCAGGTTCCCAAATGACTGGATTTTTTTTACAGTCATTCCATCTGGGAGAAAAGGAGACTCACTGCAATCTGGAAGGGGGTGGTGAAAAACTGGATCTAGCCACCCAGTTTGTGGGGTTTCTGATGAACCAGTGGCATAATCTGCAATTTCAGTATCAGCATTTGTGTCTTGTCTATCAAAGCTGTGCCAAGTAATTCAAATTTTGTAACTAAGGGGAAAAATCCAGATCTAGAAGTGTAGATGCCCAATTTCAAAATCTGACATAGTTTTTTCTTCCAGTACAGATTATAAGTTTCATTCCCCCCCTTTTTTTTTTAATTGAATGAATAGAATTAATTTTTGTTTTTCAATGTTTGGGTGACATGCTATTATTTTATTCTGTTTTTCCAATTCTATTCTATGGTTCTTTTTGCTTATTTTTAGCGACCAATTTTAAAAAAGAACGTATGTGTTGGGCACTTTATCAAATAATAATAATAACAGTAGAAGCTGTTTGTATCATTTGCAGCTGGGTTTTAGCATCCAGTACCCGTGCTACATCTTTTTGACTGATTTTTGAAAGAAAACCAAATCAAACCAAATCCGACAAACAGAAAAATCTCTGTGTTCATACTGTTATATACTGTTCCATGACTATGTTGTACGTTACTACAAATTTCAGGTTCTTCAATAAATTATTTTTGTCATTCACCTTAGCTCCTGCAGCCTATGCGTGTAATAAACTTGCTGCACATGCTCCTAATAGAATCCCCCCTTTTTAAAAAAAATGCAAAGGTACAATTCATGCTTACTTCTAGAAGAGAGTATCTTTTAAAAGATCCCAGTCTCACAGTGAACATTTGGGGGATGAGAACCTTGTGGGCGGAGCCAATGTGGGATAGTACGGGTAGTCTTCTACTTACAACCACAATTGGGACCGGAATTTCTGTCGTAAGTCATTGCGGTCATAAATCGACTCACCACGTGACCGGACCCAAATTCATGACCATTTTTATGATGGTCATTAAGCGAACCCAGTTTCCTCAAGGGACGTTTTTTGCCAGTTTTTGCCAGAAACCAGCAAAAAAGGTCGCAAATTGTGATCGGGTGACTGCAGGATGCTGCAACCAGCCGTAAATGCGAGCTGATTGCCAAGCGCCTGAATTGCTATCATATGACCGCGGGGGTGGTACAACGGTCATAAGTTCAAGTACAGGTCGTAAAGCACTTTTTCCGAGGCTGTCGTAACTTTGAACCATCATTAAATGAACGGTCGTAAGTCGAGGACCATAGTTAAGATGTTAGACAAGGAGCAGGGAGACCCAGGTTCTAGTCCCTTTTTAGCCACAGAAGCTCATTGGCTGACTTTGGGCCAGTCCCTCCCTCTCAGCCCAAGAGCCAATCAGGTGTAGTGGGGAAGTGGCTGGTCTGGGAACAAGAGGGGGGATGCTTTTATTTGGAGCCAATACGAAACATCCAGGCTCCCAATGTCAAGCCACGTACTGTGTCACTCTGCAAGAGCAGCACTCTGGAGTGTGCCCCATGCGCCTGGATATTCACATCCTGCAAAACCTGGTTCTGGTGCACAGGGCAGCTTGAATGAGATCATTTTAAAGACCAGACAAGACCAGACAGACTTTTCCAAAAGTGCTGAGTCCATTTTATTTTAGAAATGCTGGATTGTGCAAAACTGTTAAGACACCCGTGAACTGAACCCCAATTTTAATGGAAGCCCCAGCTTTCAAAACATTGCTGGAATATATATCTTCTCTCTCTCATTCTCTCTCTCTCTCTCTCTCTCTCTCTCTCTCTCTCTCTCACACACACACACACACACACACACACACACACACACACACACAGACAAATCCTATACACTGCTTAAGGAGAAATTCATTACATGGGGCCTGCGGACCTACAGGTTTATTCCTGGAGCAATGCTGCATCTGTCCAGCAGAAGGTAGCTTGTATTGCTGGCTGGGGAATTCTGCTGGCTGGGGAATTCTGGGACTTGAAGTCCACACATCTTAAAGTTGCCAGGTTTGAGAAACACTGCTCTGGAGGATCCACTCAGTATGGCACCCAATACAAACTGAATAATACAACACAGGGTGAGTAACCAATAGCTTTTCAGAAATTACTGAACTACAACTCCCAGCAACCTTCACCACAAACTATGGTGGCTGAGGTTGCTTGAGGTTGTCTTTCAGCAGCTTCTGGAGGGACGCTGGTTCTTTATCCATTACGCAACACTTGTTTTCTTGTCTTTTTAAAAAAGAAAGCTTTGCAGAGAACTTTAGGAACAAGTTCACTTTTTAAAAAAGAAATATGAAAATACATCCTGCTCACCTTCCTCACAGCCAGGAAAGGTAGATTAAAATCTACTTTTTAAAATAAATCTTAAAAAGTAGATTGAAAATTATGTCATAGTATTACTTTGATTCTCTGCCCCCTGCCTGTAAGGACACGATAGCTGAATAGGGCTTCCATAAACAGGAGCTGTCTACCTCTAGATATCAAATGCTGGGTAATAAGCAGTCGGCACGAGGACTGATTGTTGGGGAACTTCCACAGATCTCGCGACCTGCTGTTTGAACGTTTGTGCTACGTTAGATGGTCCTTCTGTTGGATCCAGCTGCACTTCTTATTTTCTCAAATTACACGATTTGGCATTTCACAAGTTAGCCGCAACGAAACTTGAATACCAGACACCGGGGACAAAGAAACAGAGGAGGGCTATTGCCACGGTGACCTATTTATGGACTTCCCAGAGACCTTTGCGAATCATTGCGAAGAGTGTGCTGCATGAAGTAGCCTTTTGTCCGATTTGGGAGAGCAGCTTCCATTTTGGCACAACGGACTTGGCTTTGCAAATCAGTTTGACAGCCAGGCACATATACAGTACCTGAACCATGTTTCAAGTGACGACGAAAGACAAGTACAGTATGCCTTTCTTTGAGCATTTACTATCTGCTCTTTCCATAACTTCTTCACCATCAGAGATGGTGGCTTTCTGCAAGCAAGGATTTTTCCTTTACCAGGAGCTGCCCTGCACAGTGCAGAGACTTCGGGGGCTGTCCAGGGGAGAAGACCTCCGACTGAGATCTGCAAAGCCCTCCAGATGTGAACCCAGAGGATCACGTGGGCCTACCGGTAGACACAGACTGCCCACCACCTCTAGGTAAACCTAGCCAACGCAGGTTATCCCTCGCAAGAATATTGCACAAAATAGAAGTAAACCTTCAGATACTGGCAGGAAAAAAAGGATGAGAACATCTGAACGATGAAGTCTGAGACAGGTGTCTCTAGGGTTCGAACTCAGAACTTCACAAACTACAATCAGACACAGTCCATGGGAAACTTCTGCCAAGGGCAATCCTCAGTTTCAGGAAGAAATCATGGCGTTCAGGGCAAAAGTCATCCCTGTGCAGGGCAAGGAATAAAGGCCCAGCAGTGGCCATTCCTGTTATCAGTAATAGGTTGCTGGCTTTGTCTCCTTCAACAGAGTTGGACCTTCTGCTCTGCGGAAGCCTCTTTAGGGGCAGCGTTGATTTCGGTTGGCAGTGGGCTGTCTTTTCCAGGGATGCGGGTGCTGCAAAAGCCATTCAGTTGGCTGCGGACACGGACACCCTTGAACCGTAGACTGGCTCCCCTGGAGATGAGGTCGGCGTACCCTTCCTTGTGGGAAAAGGCGTAGCTGGAGCGCCTCCGGAGGGAATTCCTACTGGTGTGAGACGTCAGCTCCACGGTCGTTTGCTTCTTCTGCATCTCCCGGACTTGAAACATCTGAAAGAAAAGGAAGAAGGACGATGGATCATCATATAACGTACGTACCAGCCTTCCTGAACAACAGCTCCCATACTCCCTCAAATCAGGGCATCGTGGGAATTGCTCACTACATCAGGAAATTTCCAAGTTGGAAAGAGTCTTCCTGCTAAGAGTTAACACATCCTGGGAATGCAGGTCCTGCTGTGGCTAAAACAGCATCATCTTTCCACAACAGGGTCACTAGAAGGCTTTAGGGGGAACCCCAAGTTTTATCCTAGCAAGCAAAGTTTCCTTCGAGTCCAGATCAACCTAGTGACCAGGGATAGCTGCAGGGAGGGGCTCAAAAAGTCAGATGGCAGCCACAACTATGAGGCCAAAGCCCCATAGTAGCATTACCTAAGTAGCAGTATTCCTTCTTGGTACACTGTGTTGCAGGGCGCACTGGTTCTCTCTACTACTAAAGTGAAAAAGCCCCCAACTTTCATCCTATTAACCAACTCCTCCCCAAACCCTGAGAAAGCAAGGCTAAATTTGCACAGTGCATCTAACTCAGCCTTTCTCAACCTTTTGACCCTGGAGGAACCCTTGAAATATTTTTCAGGCCTTGGGGAACCCCTGCACATTCAGGCTCGAATATAGGCCAGAAGGTACAAAATTATTATATTTGTTTCATGGGTAGACCTGTCTATATGCAGTGTTCTTAAACTAAAAATAAAGAATGAAACTTACCTCTTTAATGTGAAGTTGCCCGAATTTGAAATAATTTTTTAAATAAACCGTGATCTCCCAGGGAACCCCTCGTGACCTCTCGCGGAACCCCAGGGTGCCACGGAACCCTGGTTGAGAAACCCTGCTCTAACTGGTTACTGAAATTATCTAGCTTCTGACTTAACATAATACACTGAATCAGAAACAAACCGGACCAGGTTCACACAGCATACTAATCATCCCAAAGCCTATCGTTTCAGCCAATCTGGTTCCTCAAGCATCACCCTTCTGTGACTCTCCTCCACCGCCCCTTGCAACCGGACCCATCAGAACCTCCTTTGGTGCTGCCCCTGGGAAGCAGGACTCACCTCTGACAGAGTTGGGGGGCTGGTGATGCTGCGCACAAAACGGACAGCGAGGGAGGGGACGATGTTCACCACAACACAAAGCAAGACGACGAGCAAAGCGGTCGGGTCCGTCAGAGCATTCCTGGTGGCCTCTGGAGGAGAAAGGAGGAGGCTGTGAGCAGGACAATTCACACTACTTGCTAAAGCTGAAAGTTGAGTTTGCATATCCGTGTGCTGTGCAATCAAATATGCCATTTTATGGGTCAACCTGTGTAGGAATTCTCATATGGTAGTATCAGAACTCCACGCAGCTTCTTATTAGTATATAGCAGAGTAGAAGCCCCCTCCCACACACAGCAAGTGAGATCAGGTTACAGCAGAGGCTGTCTCCTCCTTTGAGCTTGTGTCTGAGACGTGCTTGATTGAAACCCGATCTCTACAACCTGATGACCAGGTTAACACCATGTTAAGACAGTGGATAGATTCTCTAAATGTAACTGAACCACAAACTGCCCGACCCTTCTTCTGGCTTCTGGGATGGACCAACCAACCCCCTACTTGAGCCGCTGCACCTCTTTTTAATATGACGTTGAAAATTTTGGTTTTAAGGCAGGAGAAGGTGGGAGAAAATAAATGGGGGATCAAATTTACCTCATTCTCTTTCTTTTAACATCTTGGAACCACACTGTAAATGTGACCCAATCCCTCCCTGGAGTCAATCAAGCTTGCAGCCTAGATTTGCACGTACAAGAGAGGACCCCAAACAGTTACATCTGGAGGCACCTTACCAGGAAAGGGGAAAATCATGGGAGCAGCTCTAAAGGCTTGGAAGTTTTGAGTGATGTACGTGAACAGGCAGTAGAGCATGAGGCTGAGCAAGATGGCCAGAGCAGAGAAGATGGTCCAGAATTTGATCTCCATCATGATCTGTGCAAGGAGGGAAGGAAAAAAAAGGTGCTGTCAGAGTTGTGCCTGGAAAACTGGTTGATTTGGGGGAGGAGAAGGGTAAAACTGGCGAAGGAGAATGGGAAGAGTGGCTGTAAAACTTGGGCATACATATTCCATGCAGCAAAATCTCTCCCATCCATTGCATTCATTTCCTACTTAAGAATTATACTATGCCCTGCATTATTATTATTATTATTATTATTATTATTATTATTATTCCGTTCAATCGTGTCTGATTCTTGGAGACTGCCTGGATAAGTCCCTGCAGTTTTCTTGGCAAGATTTTCGGAAGTGGTTTGCCATTGCCTGCTTCCTAGGGCTGAGAGAAAGTGACTGGCCCAAAGTCACCCAGCTGGCTTCGGGCCTAAAGCAGGACTAGAACTCATGGTCTCCCGGTTTCTAGCCTGGTGCCTTAACCCCTACACCAAACTGGCTCTCATATACCTTGCAATATATTGCTTTAAAATAAATACTACAGTGTCAGACACGCTGGTCCTGTCCCCATAATATATTTAGCTGGGTTAAGGGAGGTTAAGATGGAGTCAATCGAGCCAGTCAACTAATCCTGAGAGGGATCAAATAGACCCAGTCAAGCAGAGGGTCAAACTAATTTCGTTCAGTTTATGATTTCATGGGAACTGTTTGCCAGTCCTGAGATCAAGACAACGTTTTAGAGAAGCTCTGTAAAAGTGGGTCTTCTTGGGTTCTCTGTCTCCATGGCTGTTTTGGTAAACTTCTCTCCCCCCACTGAAAATGAGTAGAAACAAATGGGAGGTGAGTAGGATCCTGACTCCGAGAAACTGTCCACAACAGTGGTGGCATCAATGTGGATTTTTCCCCCCTTAATTATCTGTCTCTGGGAAAAAAGGTAAAAAGGAAGTGGGGCAGGAAGGGATAACCTCTTAGCCTGCTTGATAATGGCAGAGAGGTCTGCAAAAATGGCAGTCCCAACACAGCCCCACCATTCCCAAGCAGGTGTTCAGAATGCTGAGGGTGATACTGGTTGGGCCTGGGAATGACGGGAGTGTTCCTGTTCAAGGACCAAACTCCCACTGGACACTCACTTCTCCAAAGAGCTGATACAAAGCACTAGGAGGCTTCAGGTTTGCACTGAAGGAAGACCAGGTTCAAGAGAACTGAACTCACCACATGTCTATGAAGGTTCTCAGTCATCCAGGTGGAACAGTCTGTGGCTTGAATCATGTCAACTGGATTTCTATTTTCTTAGTGGAAACGTTTCACTCCTTATCCAAGGAGTCAGACTGAAGAAGCTCCTTGGATAAGGAGTGAAACGTTTCCACTAAGAAAATAGAAATCCAGTTGACATGATTCAAGCCACAGACATGAACTCACCACACAGTATCCATACGACAAGCTGGGGATAACCTAGGAAGACTGAAGGCTGAAGGATCTGGGAATATTCAGTCTGGGGGAAAGACTGAGGGGATGTGTGATCTCAAGGTTCAGGTATGTAAAAGTTGCCCTCAGGAAGATGGCTAGGAATTCCATGGCCACAGAAATAATGGATATATCTATCTAAATTTTGTATAAGTATAAGGAAAAACTTCCTGATGGTAAGATCTGTACATCAGTGGAACAGTCTACCTATGGAGGTTGTGGGTTCTCCATCTCTGAAGAATTTTAGAAGAGGCTGGACAACCAGCTCTCAAGGAGGGTGGAACTGGTTTTCCTACAGATTTCAGAGGGTTGGACTAGGTTGATCTTTGGAGTCCCTTCCAACTCCAAGATTCTACGCTTCTATGGATTATCAAACATCTGCTTTGCTTTACTGCCCATATTGCCAGAACAATTTTTTTTAAGCTAGAGAATGGGCAGGTGCACGTTTAAAAAAAATCTAGAAGACAAACAAGATCCAGAATAAAACTTCTGGGAAAAAAGCAAATGTGGGAAAGATTGAACAAATGGGATGGTTTTTTTAAAAAAAGTACCAGTTTAAAGCTTTTTGCATTTTATATATAAAAAAAACTGTTGTGCTTACAGTAGAGGCAGGATCTTTCTAGAAAGGCTTCTTCCCTTTCTCAGCACTTCCTGGAATGACCATGCACAATCCTGGGCCAGCTTTTTATTCATTTGATTTTGGTGCCTCCAGACTATCTCTGGGCTGCATCTTTAGGGATGTTTTTGGAGGCATCTGCTCCTAAATCCACTCCCAGAGGAATTCATGGTGAAATTCTTTCCCACTCAACTTCCCCGCCACCACACAAGCGCACTCACCTCAGCAATGACGGTCAAGATGGCGGAGGTTGCAATAATCATAGCAAAGGACTGATAATCACCAACGACCTGGATGCCGGCTCTGTCCCCCATGGCCCACATGGTGATGTAGAAGTTGGCCAAAGAGACAAGAGACCCATGGACGAAGGAGAGAAAGAATGTCCGAGAATTGAAGAAGAGGTCTTTCTGGCCTGCCTTGTACAACTCCGGGAACTGCAGACTTTTCTTGGCATTCACATCCTAATGGGAGCAAGAGAGAAACAAGAGAAGGCAATCAGGCCAAGGAAAGGGGGAAGAGGCTTCTTGGAGTAGCGGAACTGACTGCCAATTCTGGCAGTTTCAAATTAAACATATCTGGAGGCAGTCACATTGGAGAAGATCACTGTAAAACAGAGGCACAACTTAAACTCTGTGATTTCCCCCCTTCCTATTCCTTTCTATTGGCCCCCAAAATGCTCCAAATATGACCCGCTGAAACTTGGTAGCAAACAGGTGAATGGTGGCATGGTTTTCCCATCTTTGTTTTTTTGCTTTTTGCAAAATAAGAAGTAAAACAGATGGGTTGAACCTTTGATAAGCTTAACCTCTTATCTTACTTAGCCCCCACAACCGCTCCAACAATAGCAGAAAAAAGCCAGAATTCGACACTACCTCTCCAATGACATCATCAAAACATTGCTGCACCCTCTGTACTCAGCCATGGAAAATGTTGCTCAAAAGCAATAGTTGAGCATAAAAGATTTCCCATCTCCGCCTCAGTAAAAGAACATGGTACAAAGTCCTGTTAGGGGCGTGGTGGCTCAGCGGGTAAGACGCCAAGCTTGTCGATCACAAATTCGGAGGTTCGAATCCCTAGCCCCGCGTGACAGAGTGAGCTCCTGCATTCGCCCCAGCTCTTGCCAACCTAGCAATTTGAAAGCATGCAAATGCAAGTAGATGAATAGGTACCACTTCGATGGGCAGGTAACAGCGTTCCGCGTGCGTCATGCCGGCCACATGACCGCGGAAGCGTCTCCGGACAGCGCTGGTTCTTCGGCTAAGAAACGGAGATGAGCACCGGCCCCTAGAGTCGGACACAACTGCACAAACGTGGGGGGGGGGGGACCTTTACCTTTTTACAAAGTCCTATCCAAAAAGGGATACTGCTGCCCCCTGCTCGTGATGGCAGGTATAAAGGCAACAATCAGATCTCCAGTTCCTCTACACGCAGTGTTTCTCAACCTTGTCAACTTGAAGATGTGTGGACTTCAACTCCCAGAATTCACCAGCCAGCCATGCTGGCTGGAGAATTCTGGGAGTTGAAGTCCACACAGCTTAAAGTTGACAAGGTTGAGAAACGCTGGTTTAGAGGAACCAAGCTTGCTTGTCTCGTCTCCAAGAAAACACTGCCACTTCTTTCCACTTGTCTTCAGATCCTTCTTCATGGTTGTCCTCTGAAATTTGCTCTGCTAAACCTAGCTATCCTCATCTAAAACACCAAAAACACTTTGCACTCTCTGAGGTTGTGGCCAAGTGGAATTTTTCTTGGTTGTCTTTAAATCAGGGATGTGCAATCTTTTTTCTGCCCTAGGGAGGTGAAGGATATTTATGAATATATCAGTGACCACCTTTAAAACATTGGGCAGCACCGAGAAAACATACCTGTTCAAACAAGCCCAAACACAGTACTGGATACGATGTGTAGAAAACATTATAAAGGGCAAGGAACCAGCTCTCCAGCAGAGGCTGAAGCAAAAGGGGAAAAAAAGAGAAGAGAAGATTAGAAAGACACCTTGAATCCCACGGCCAGGGCCGTCATTTTCTTCCTCAGTACATTCTCTATTAATGCATTATCCAGAATCAGAACAGAAAAATCTTTAAAATCTGCACACCTCTATGATTATGTTTCTAAAGTGGACCAGTTCAGCAATTTGCCCTTCTTCCATTCTTTCAACCCTTCGGAACTATTTATTTATTTAATACACTTCTTGGGTTAAAACAGTGTTGCTCAACCTTGGCAGCTTGAAGATGTGTGGACTTCAACTCCCAGAATTCTGCTGGCTGAGGAATTCTGAGAGTTGAAGTCCACACATCTTCAAGCTGCCAAGGTTGAGCAACACTGGGTTAAAACATATCAGCGCAGTGCACATGAAATGTGAAATACATGAAATACATTAAAAAAAGAAGAAAAGGGAGAAGATCTTACATATGATATTTAAGACTGTAAGCCGCCCAGAGTCACGAATGTGAGATGGGCAGCTAAATAAATAAATAAGTAAGTAAGTAAGTAAGTAAGTAAGTAAGAGCAAATACAATAGCAGTAAATTAAAAGCACCCCATATATGATAAGGGTAAAGGTACATATGGGAAAAGGAAGTCTAAAGACCTTGATTTCAAGAAGGGCCTTCTCTAGCCGGAATCAATCTGCATCTTGGGAGGAACTGCTGGGCGTCCCTGGCTGTCCTTGAAATTGGGGGGCAGCTTTTCAATTGCTGTGCCTATGTTGTGGAACAGCCTCCCTGTGGAAATTATGCCTGATGGTGCTAAAATATGAATTATTCCGGACGGCTCAAATGAAGGAGTGGACATCATGCATTACTGGTAGATATTTTGCTTTTAGGAGGCGGTGATGTTTCTTTTTAACCTAACTGTGGGTGTTTTCACTGTATTATTACTGTATGTGTGTCAACCACAGACAGACTGTTGGGTTGTGGGGGGTATCAATGGAAGGAAGGAGAAGGAGAAAAAGAAAAACACATTTGTGCATAGCATTCACACAAATTCCTAACATTGGGTGGCTCCTGAATATCAGGGAAGATAACATTCCAGAGACCATGGGCCATCACAGAGAAGGCCCATAGTGGTTGTGAATAATTGCTAGATGTCAATCTACAAATTACAGGATAAGAGCCAGTTTGGTCTAGTGGTTAAGGCAACGGGCTAGAAACCGGGAGTCTGTGAGTTCTAGTCCCACCTTAGGCATGAAAGCCGGCTGGGTGACCTCGGGCCAGTCCCTGTCTCTCAGCCCTAGGAAGGAGCCAATGGCAAACCAGGAGACTGAGAGTTCTAGTCCCGCCTCAGGCATGAAAGCCGGCTGGGTGACCTTGGGCCAGTCCCTGTCCCTCAGCCCTAGGAAGGAGCCAATGGCAAACCAGGAGACTGAGAGTTCTAGTCCCGCCTCAGGCATGAAAGCCGGCTGGGTGACCTTGGGCCAGTCCCTGTCTCTCAGCCTTAGGAAGGAGCCAATGGCAAAGCAGGAAACTGTGAGTTCTAGTCCCGCCTCAGGCATGAAAGCCGGCTGGGTGACCTTGGGCCAGTCACTCTCTCTCAGCCCAACCCACCTCACAGGGTTGTTGTTGTGGGGAAAATAGGAAGAGGAAGGAGTATTAGGTATGTTTGCCACCTTGAGTCATTTATAAAAATAATAAAGGCAGGATAGAAAACAAACAAGCAAGCAAGCAAGCAGATAGATTCGTTATGATGATCTTTATGGCCCCCCCCAATTCAAGGCAAGGGCTTTGTCTCTGCATGTGTGTGCAGGCACCAACAACAATTCTGCTGGACTGCTAGTGAAGATGCAGCTGTGCTTGCATCTGCATAAGGAGACAACCTGAAAAAACCTCCAAGGAGCCCTGCCAAGCTTTCTGGAAAACATGGCTGCCTCAGTGCATCAAGGAGGGAGCTGTGCTCATGCTGGCATACTTTGCGGTGTGCCTTTTAACTGCTTTGCAGAGCCTCACTCTCCAATGCAGCTGATGTGCCAGTACAATATGCACGATGCTTTGTGCACATAACCGCCACACCCTTTCCTTCCTTTTGTTTGATTGTGCCTCTCCCTTGCCCATGCCCCCGCAACAGTAACCAACATAAGCATGCACAGGTGAAACACATTGGCAGGTACCACGGCTGTTCTAAGGCCACGGAGTGAGTTCAGAAGAAATCTATGCTGAGAACCTTATCACATGAGCTCAGACTGAAAGGGCCAGAGTCAAGGATGGGGGGGGGGGGGAGGCAAATTAAAATTCACCTGTGCTGTGAAGCCTGTATAGAAAGCAAACCAGATTTGCACCATCATGCCAGCAAACGTCTTGAAGAAGAAGTAGCGGAGAAACTTGCAGATCCGGAGGTAGGACCACTTGCCATGGACGAAGAGGAGCCTCTGCAGATAGCGGAACTGAGCCAGCGCATAATCACTGCACTGCACTGCTTGCATTCCCTCTTGCCCACTGATTCCAACCCCTATGTCCGCAGCTGGAGAGAAAATGAGGATGGGGTAGTATTAGACCACATTTCAATTCTTACTTCAGCAATTATTTATGGCTTTGTGAAAAGCTCGGAAAAGTTTCCGGTTGAGGTGGGGATGGGCCAGGATAGATTCTGGAGAAAGGGACTGCAAGTCCTGTTTGCCTATCGCCCCAACTTCAGTTCCCAGATAGAGGCCAAAAAAGAGTGGAAAACTGCCACCTGTCCAGATGAACCAGGTAGATAACCCTGTCGCTGTGAAGCCCGTGGCAACTTTGACCAATTCTTAAACAATGCTCAGCAAGAGATCTGTTTAGACTTCTTTTAAGGGATAGTTCTCCCTTCCTTGCCGCTTGGAAATGAAACAAAGCTAAAAACAGCTTCCAATCAAATTCAAGTTGAAGGAGTTTCAACTTCTAAGCCTAACCTACAGGCATGGGATTTCTGAAGTCTCCCATCCAAGTATTAACCAAGTTCTGTGGGGCTTTTCAAGGTTGGTCCTGAGGACTTCAAAAGAAAAGCAGAGATAAAGGAGGATGTCGGAAAAAGGGGGGGGGAAGAGGTGGTCTTCCCTGGTCCCACTCTCCCTTTCTTTGGCCATGTGACCTCTGAAAGATAAAACTTCATGCCAGGTGGCCTTTAATAGGGAAAAAATTCCACATCCCTGCCATAGACAATATTGACATATCAGAAGAGACACCAACAAGGCAAACTAAGACAGAATACCAACTGAAGGGCCTCATGGAACATCCCATGATCAGGGCATCTGTGGGAGGGG
The DNA here is from genome assembly GCA_023362775.1 of Charina bottae. Lineage (NCBI taxonomy): Eukaryota > Metazoa > Chordata > Lepidosauria > Squamata > Charinaidae > Charina > Charina bottae. The sequence continues at coordinate 6,417,129 of JALMGJ010000040.1, forward strand.
CGATATCAAAATGGCAGGAGCCACCAGGTGATTGAAGCCCTGCCCCTTTTCATGTGTGTCGCACACATCCCATGGACACAACAAGGGTGGGGCTTCAATTGCCTGGTCATGCCCACCTTGTTAATGTTGTCGACCCCCTGTGGTTGATGTTGCTGTCACATCACCCAGTTCTCTAAAAGAAACTTAATTGGGTAGAATTCCTCCGTCTTAGAAGCTTTTCTAAAGAAAAATGGCCCCCGAGGTGCCAAAAGGTGCTGGGATAATGGTTACAAAAAGGCCCCAAAGCGTGCAGCCAAAATCAAATCTGACATGTCCTCAACCCCAAACTTCCAAACTCTCTAGCGCTCTTTCTTTTCTCTCCCACCTGTAAGACCAATCTAGCTCTTTCCACACAGAGGTGAAGTCTTTGTGTTTATAAAAGTTAAGCTCTAACCTGGCACCTTCCAAATGTTTTGGACTACAGTTCCCATCAGCCACAACCCGCACAGCCAAGGACTCATGGCTGGTCCTGATGAGAAGTGTAATCACAATGCATCTCGAGGGCCCTTGGCTGAGGAAAGCCAGTTTAAGATCGTAGCCTGGCTACCCAAGGCTGTATCTTTGAGACCAAGAAGGGCAGAGGCTCACTTTTAATCATGTTGACATCATTGGCCCCATCTCCAATGGCCAAGGAGATGGGGTTCTTGTGTCTCTTCACCATCTGCACAATGAGGGCTTTCTGCTTGGGCGTGACCCTGCAGCAGATCACAGCTTGGCAGGTGGTGGCCAGTTCCACAAATCTTTTTTCAATGAGGCTCCCATGGTCCTTGCTGGTGTCTGCCCTCCGAAAGCCCAAGTATTCCAAAAGGCCTTCCTTCTTCTTTGCTTTCTTGCCCTCCTCCATGTGAAAGATTTTATCCTGGGGAGAGAGGAAGCCAAGACGTATGACCCAGAGGTCTGATTTCCTTGCTCAAGATTATAGCGGTCCTACCTTAGTCATTAGAGCAGTCAAATATCCCTTAATTAAAAAATGGACTTTCCCCCACCTAGATGGAAACTTGCCTTCTTCTGCATCTATCAATTTCATCCTGGTTTACTATCTCCCCAATGAGAACTCAGAGTAACCTCAGAGTGCTCCATTCCTATTGGGATAGTTCCTCTTGCCTCTTTAAAATCTCTCCCTGCCCCCAAGATCTCTTTCTTTCCTTCAGGAATTTTTTTGGGAAGTCTGCAAATATTCTACTCTCTAGGATATGGGCAATGCACCTTTGGCCCTATATAAGCATCAGCACATAGAGGTTACACTCAGTATATAATTGGCAAAGCCTGGCCAGCTAGCTACATACAGACACCCAATATTGCTTTTGCTGACCAATAATAACCCCAAATTATCCCTGGAGCGAGTATGGCCCAACGTTTGACCCTTTTCAGGGGACATTGGAGAATCTATGGCTCAAAATGGATCTCTTAAACCTTGCAAGAACTTAAGGCACCCATTTTACTTTTTATTTCATTTATTTATTTATTAAATTTTTATCACTGCCCATCTCCCCCAAAGGAGGGACTTTTTAACCCCCACAAAACATAAACTTTTACCACTTGGGGTAAATTGTGCCATTTTCTATTTTAACTATTTAAGGGCAAAATGAGGGCCTTGAGATTCTACAAGATGAAAGAGGATGTTTGATGACCCTACTTAGCGCTTGCTCCAATCTGCAGCTTCAGTGACATTTAGAAAACAAGCAAAGACTTGATCTAAAAGTGATCCTAGCTGGTTAGAGATCATACAAGTATGATGTCATGTCAATGATCAAATCGGGCTATATGATGACACTATAAAAACCAAACCAATAACAGGACAAAAAGTATTGCCTTGATACCTGAACCGCCCTGAGTTCTCCTTGTGGAGAAGATGGGCGGTAATATAAATCCAATAAAATAAATAAATAAATAAATTGCCTTCCTTTTTAAGAGGATTCTTCATGCAGATGGAACTAATCACATCTGGCAAAACATTGCTATTAAGCCAAATGCAACGAGGGAAAACCCAATGCTAAACTCTGATGGCGATCCAGTTGTCACATTTTATAGGTTGCAGATTGAATGCTTACTTCACAAGGTAGTCTTGCGATGTAATGGCACAGTATGTGGGAAAGACCTTGGGAGATGGTGGGGGGGGGAAGAGATGCAGCTTAGGGAATGGTCAGGTAAGAGAGGGCGTAGCCCACAGCTGCATAATGGGCGGAGAAAGAGACTCAGAAGGGACCCTCCCAAACTTTTCAGACTGTAAAAGAGACAGCAGGAGATTTGTACTTTCAGACTTGCAAGATTCTGTTAATGTAGCCTTACAATAAAGTAGTATTAGCATATCTGGTTGTGTTTCCTCACTGCTGCGCCTGGGAATGACATGTGCTCCAGCCCTGAATGAAAACAATCAGGATGCCCAAGGTTAGCTACCTGGATCTCATGGGGATGGGTGGGCTAACTTATCAAAGGTTTAGCCTGCTTGATTGATAAAAGCACATGCTTTTTCCTATCGATGTGCAGGAAAGTATCTTATATTTCATAAACAAAATACTAGTTACTGTAGAAAGGAGAGACCCATCAAAAATGTTATCTTACAAGGAAATCCCCAGTGACCACCAGTGCTTTTTTGCCGTGCATTGAGGATGCTTGGAAAGGTAGAAAAGAGCTGGTGTTGCAAAGGGCTTCACCACTGCCAGCCAGACTGTTGCTGCTGTACCAGGATGGTTCAAGAATCTCACTGCAAAACAAGGTGGGTGGAAAACAAAATCAGGGAGCTTGAACCAAGGAGCACAAGTCACCATACAGATTGAAGTCACCAGCATTGACCCACTTGCCCACGTTGCATCTGCAACACATACTTGAGATTCTCCTATGCTACCCCCCTCCGCCGGGAGGCTGGACCTATTCGATTGGTCCGCCCCCGACGACTGATGGACCCAGTAGGGTTCCAGAGGGAGCTGGGGGTTATACCCGAAGATCTGCTGCACAGTCCAGCGGAGGCCCTGGCTGCCGCCTGGAATAGAGAGGCGGCTGGGGCCTTGGACAGGATCGCGCCTATGCGGCCTCTCTTGTCCAGTCAGGCCCGAAGCTCCCCCTGGTTTACGGAGGAGCTGAGGGTTCTGAAGAGGATTAAGAGATGCCTAGAGCGCCACTGGAGGAAGACAAAGACTGAATCCGACCAAACACAAGCTAGAGCCGCTATTAAGGCCTACCTTGTGGCGGTAAGAGCGGCGAAACGTCAATATTTCTCCGCTCTTATTGCATCCGCGGAATGCCATCCGGCGGCCCTGTTTAAGATTACCCGATCCCTTTTAGGGAAAGGGGAATCGGAAATCCATCTCCAGGACCGTGCGGAAGAATTTTCTGGGCATTTGTTGGATAAAATTGCTCGGATTCGCTCTGGGTTGGACTCCGAGTGTGAGACAGAGTCTGAAGAGATACCCAGGGAACGTACTTACTTTGTTAACTGGGAACGGTTTGAGCCTGTTGGATAATTTTCATCCAGTCTCCCACCTTCCCTTTTTGGGGAAGGTGGTTGAGAAGGTGGTGGCGTTGCAGCTCCAGAGGATTCTGGATGAAACGGATTATCTGGACCCCTTTCAGTCAGGTTTCAGGCCTGGTCATGGGACTGAAACTGCATTGGTCGCGCTTATGGATGATCTTTGGCGGGAGCGAGATGGAGGCAGTGCATCCATTCTCGCTCTTCTTGACCTCTCGGCAGCTTTCGATACCGTCGACCATGGTATCCTTCTGGAGCGGCTCAGGGAGTTGGGGGCGGGCGGCGTTGTGTTGCGCTGGTTCGCCTCCTTCCTCCAGGGCCGGTTCCAGTCAGTGTTGATTGGGAGCGAGAGATCCAGCCTGCGGGCTCTTTCTTGTGGGGTCCCGCAGGGCTCGGTACTCTCTCCGCTCCTTTTTAACATCTACATGAAACTGCTGGGTGAGATCATCCGCCTCCATGGGGTGAGATATCATCAGTACGCTGATGATACTCAATTATACATCTCCATCCCGGGGGAAGTAAGTGATGCAGTTTCTACCCTGTCCAAGTGCCTGGGGGCTGTAGGGGCCTGGATGGGGAAAAACATGCTTCGACTGAACCCTAAGATGGAGTGGCTGTGGATTAATGGCTCCTCGATATCTAGGAAATTGCCATCTTTAGTTCTGGATGGGGTGGCACTGCCCCAGACAGACCCGATGCGTAACTTGGGGGTCCTCTTGGACTCATGACTCCTGCTCGAAGAGCAGGTGGCAGTCGTGGCTAGGAGGGCCTTTGCACAACTTGGTGTTGTGCACCAGTTACGACCTTTCCTGGAATGAAAGGCCCTTCGAACGGTCACTCATGCCCTGGTTATCTCACATATGCGCTCTACATGGGGCTAGCCTTGAAGAGTATCTGGAAGCTTAAGCTGATCCAGAATGCGGCCACACAGACGATCTTCGAAGTCCCTTATTGGACACATGTAACACCGCCCGCCCCCAACTCCCTGCACTGGGTTCCAGTTTGCTTCCGCGTCCAATTCAAGGTGTTGGTTATGACCTTTAAAGCCCTTCATGGCATGGGGCCAGGTTACCTAAGGGACCGTCTTATCCCCATTACATCGTCCCGTCCCATCCGGTCATGCAGGGAAGGCATGCTACGGACCCCATCGGTCAAAGAATTCCATCTAACGGGGTCACAGAAGCGTGCCTTCTCTGCAGTAGCGCCTGCCCTGTGGAATATTCTTCCCCCAGAGTTAAGACAGTCCCCCTTACTCCTGGACTTCCGGAAAAAACTCAAGACTTGGCTCTGCCAACAGGCCTGGGACGGGAAGAAGAGTATACACTCTTGGGGATGGCTAATACACTAGGTTGGCCCTTGAATTGCCCTTTCCAGTGTTTTTTTAAAAAAAGAGCTACTACCATCTTGATTTTATTATATTTATTCTATTTTTAAATTGCTTATTTTAATGTTTATTTGACTCTATTTATATTGTATTGGAGTTTATGTGAGATTGTAAACCGCCCAGAGTCCCTTTGAGGGAGTTGGACGGTGATAAATCGAACAAATAAATAAATAAATACTCCAACTCTCCAGCGGTTGTGACATCAACAGAATTATTATTATTATTATTATTATTTCAATTTATTCCCCGCCCATCTCCCATGCAAGGGACTCTGGGTGGGTTACAATAATTAAAAATTTAAAAACTATACAATTAAAAGTCTCTAAAAAGATGGGTAGGGAATCGTAGCATAGATCGTATTGCTATGGGGCTAGCCAACCCCAGGAGGCACTACCGCCTCTGTTGATTATTTATTTATTTATTTATTTGATTTCTATAGCCGCCCATCTCAACAAGTGACTCTGGGTGACAAGCAATCATGAAAAAAAAAACAATACAAAATAAATATATATGGTTGCCGAGTAACAGTTGCCATAGATCAGAGCTTTCCAAACTTTTCATGTTGGTGACACACTTTTTAGACATGCATCATTTCACGACACACTCTTACAGCAGGGCATCATTTCGTGACACACTCTTACAGCAGGGCATTTCGTGACACACTCTTACAGCAGGGCATCATTTCGCGACACACTCTTACAGCAGGGCACAAGGCAGGCACTAGGACCTGCGCGGAATCCTGGCAGGGCAGGTTTGGAGGCAGCAAGGCACAAGGCAGGCACTAGGACCTGCACGGAATCCTGGCAGGGCTCGGAGGCAGCAGCAGCCGCGACACACCCAGACACTGCAGCCGACACACTAACGTGTCGCGACACACAGTTTGGAAAGCTCTGCCATAGATGTTTAATATAGCCAAGAAACGGGGTCCCTAACATACTTGGGGCCCCAGGCCCGGGCACATAACCAGTCGTCAGAGCCTTATGGAAGTCATATTTTATTATTATTTAATAATAATATTAAATATTTTATTATTATGATATAATATAATTATGATATTATATTATTATAATATATTATATTATTATGGAAGGCAAATGTGGGGAAAGGTTCTGCAAAGGAAAACTGAAATTCAGGGATAGAGCCCATATGTGCTCTGCACTCAGACAACCTCCCTCCATGATAGAGAGATGGACCATGAAAAGATCTTGGGCCCAGCTGGAACACCATAGCAAAAAAACCAAATGAAATATAAGTATCTGTTGAAGTTGCCTCTCCAGATGTCAACATTATTTGGATGAATGTGATGATAAAGTGAAAGAGGAGGTTCAAGATCAGTCCCAGACATTTCCAGATTGTGCAGTTTTGGGGAAAGGCCTCTGTATGAACTGCACGATAACCATTCATTCAAGACAGTCAATATGGGTTATAGAGATTAATTATGTGACTGTCTGAGCATAATTCACACAGAGAGAGCCAGTTTGGTGTGATGGTTAAGGTGCTGGGCTAGAAACCAAGATACTGTGGATTTTAGTTCTCCCTTTGACTGCAATTGGTTTCAGTGGATCTAGATCCAACCCTGGATTATTTTTCAGTTTGAGTCCGTTCCTTTCACTTGCCCAACCACACACATCAACACACATCTTTCATGCCTCCATACCTGATTTCGCTTTCCTCCAGAATGGTCATGTCTTCTGAAAGGAGTTGGCAAGCAAATCCAATATTGACTGCAGTTTCTGCAAACACAGTTAAGACCAGAAATGGGATATAAAAGCTGGAGCATGACATGTTCTCTTCTATTTCTGTCTCCATCCTTGCAACAAGGTTTTTTTTTAAAGACTACCTTAAAACAAATGGTTTTTGTAATACACATATATGCCTAATATCAAGCCCCATACAACTAGGCAAGATCAAGGAAGCTAGAAATACACAGATTTCAACAACAACAACAACAACAACTTGTATGCATATCTTTAAAGCTCATCTGGAGTAAATACAGAATCTTGGAAACTCCTTGATAGCGGTCAGTTCACTATCTAATCTCTGAATGATCTGAAAGGCTGCTTCCCAGATTTCTCTCCACCAGGGCCAAGTTGCTGTTTATGAGCTGAGCTGTTAACTGCCTTGCTCTGGGTCTCTCAATTTTTGATGCCTCCTCTCTCTTCCATTCCTTTCCCAGTCTCCCCACAATCTCTCACATCTGAATTGATTGGTTTTTAAACATTTTGTTTGCAATCCAATTTGTTCAGAAAAAGATGATCATACACCACAAAGTATGGATATCTCTACCTGAATGTGTTAAGGGTAACGTGTGTAATGCATTTCAGGTTTGTTTATACAGTTAATTTTTTCCAGATTCTGTAGTTAGCTGTGGACATACAGTATGTCTTGAAGCAGAGTGAAATCATTTGGGTGCCTGCAAACTTTTTTTTTTCCAGAAAAGGGTGTCATTTCTGAAGGATTCACTGGGACTAGAAACTCATGAGTGGGCTGATGTACCTTGCTTATCTCCAGTTAGCACCCACACCTTGATGTTCCCCCTTTTGAGCAGATGAATGGTCTCAGGGACCCCTTCTTGTAATTTGTCCTCTATGGCTGTGGCACCCAGAAGCTGAAAGAGCAAAACAAGAGATGGGTCAAAAGCTAAAATGAAACTTCACAGAAATGAAAAAATGGCCAGTGGAAAAATCATTCTCGATTTGGCATTTTCAAAGATTGCCCAGCTGCCTTCCCCTTCCCCTTCCCCTTCCCCTTCCCCCTCTCTTCCTTTTTTGCTTCTTTAATTACATTCATTTTGGGTGCATGTGTCTGAAACAAACAAAGGCATACATTTGTTAATCTCAGGGTGGATCTCAGATGAGCATTGTATCCTAACAGACTTCACTTGTGAAACACACGACAGAAACTCCAATCTCCAGGATGCCATTGGCGCCATTTCCCCTTAAGAATCACCTCCATCCCTGAATGCTTTAATGGCTGGTCTTTTGGTCAGTCACAGCTTCTACGCATGACTGAATTCAACATGTGTCCAAGTTGCAGTCCTCCATGGTTTCGGAGTACAGCTGCACGGAGGGTTAAACCCTGTTTGTTTTCCTGTGAACAGCCAGCTTTCCATCTCTTTTGTGTGCCACAGAAAGGTGGTTCTCCTAAGTTTTTGCTTTGTTTGGGTTTTCAAGTAGCTTCTTTCAATAAACATATTTACTTTTGCAAATTTGGGAGTACTGTTTAGAGATGTGCACATTCAGACTGAAGCTTGCAAAGATGCTTTAGATCTGATGTGGATCAGCAACTCCTTAAAGCAGTGTTTCTCAACCTTGGCGGCTTGAAGATGTGTGGACTTCAACTCCCAGAATTCCCTAGCCAGCCATGCTGGCTGGGGAATTCTGGGAGTTGAAGTCCACACATTTTAAAGTCACCAAGGTTGAGAAACACTGATCTAATGTGACTGAAGGTATTGTTACATACTACAAGAATGTCCATTTGTGTCACCACCCCTCGTTACCAACATACACATTGATGAAACACTGGAAAAAGAAAGAATGCTTGAAGTTATACCATGCACATCCCAGTGGGGGTGCATTAAAAATAACATGTTTCGGTTTTTGCTACTAAAACTGATTATACCAGCTGGTGTGAGTGACTATGTCTCTTTTCAGCCAAAGCAAAATCAAAGCATTTCAACTCCCAGAAATGAAACAGGAGCCAAGATCTCACTTTGACTTGGCTGTCAGTCCTGACCAAAACCAACTTTTACCTTGAGATTCTGCTCAATCTCCTCATATACTCTGTCCAAGGCTTGGGCCCGGCCCTGTAATAAGACACTAGCAGCATGGTGTCTCTTGCTCCAGAGAGCGTACTCCTGTTCATCCACCTCTTTCATAGCCAGGCACAAAGTCCTTAAGGTCTCCGCTGCAAAACTCTGGGAGAGAAGACAAGCGTGGGCTGTTAAGGAGGCGGCCTTTGCTCTGAATTTGTATGCCTATTTGTGACATTTGCATCCTACCTTTGCTCCAGGAATTTCAACAGTGTACATAGCACTTCAGGTTTTCCCCACAACTCTGTGAGGTTGGCTGGGCGAAGAGAGAGTGATTGGCTCAAAGTTATCCAGTGAAGTTCATTCACAGCTGAACATGGATTTCTGAGGAGTCCTTGGTGCTCTCTGAGCTTGGTTGTTTGCTTGCAGACGTTTCATTACCCAACTAGGTAACATCATCAGTGCCATGATGATGTGTATTGATAATGTTATCTAGTCGGGTAATGAAACGTCTGCAAGCGAACAACCAAGCTCAGAGAGCACCATGGACTCCACAGTTCAACCCTGAGCTACAGATATTCTCTTCTATGGATTTCTGACTCAGCAGCGTAATGCACCACACGGGGTATCCAGCCAGGATGGTGGTGGTTATAATTAAAACAATCAAGATGACAGCTGCGACTGTGAAGAGGGTGAACCAAAACTTAAAAGAAGGGAAATGTTAGAGTTGGAAGGTTTTACCTGTTATTGGTTTACATATATGCAACTGTCAGAATGTTTCAAAGTGGATAAAAAGAATTATAAATTTGTTAATGAAGTAACTCAGTTTGAAATGGAACTTTGCACAAATGATGAAATGTTATTACTAAAATGTATAACATGTTGTTACAGATGAATCTGGAAGATGAACAGGTTAAAGAATGCATGATTAAATGGGCTAAGAATTTCGGATATAATATTATGTTGGAGCAATGGGAAAATATGTGGAACAAAGGTTTGAAATTCACCTTGAATTACAATTTAAAAGAGAACTTTTATAAGATGATGTACCGTTGGTATTTAACTGCTGATACAGTAAGTTGTCAAAAATGTATAATGGTGTAACGAATGTCTGTTGGAAATGTTCACAGGGTGAAGGAACCTTTTATCATCTTTGGTGGAGTTGTGAGAAGGCTAAAATGTTTTGGGATCAAATATGTATTACTATTCAAAAGATTCTTAAAGTGAACATACAAAAAAAAACCAGAACTGTTTCTTTTGGGTACAATGGAGAAAGAGCTGGAGAAACAATATGGAAATTTGCTTTTGCATATGATCACAGCTGCAAGACTTTTGTATGCACAACAATGGAAAGATCCACAAATACCTACGGTTGAAGATTGGATTGTTAAACTAATGGAACTGGCACAAATGGCTAAATTAACAATATTAATAAAATAACATTCTGTTTCTAGATTTATATACTGTATACTTGGCAACCACTTTTGGATTACTTGCTGGTGATGGGAAAAATGAAGTTTTAATTTTGGGTTTTAATGATTAAATGGTTTGTTTTAATAGAAATAATGTTACTAAGGTTTAAATAATGGTAAGAGATTATATTTGTAAATTTACATTTATATATCTGTATTGGAGGAAGTCGGAAGCTACCTTTCAATTCTCTTTCTTGTCTATCTGCACTTTTATAGTTTCTTTTTTCTTTTTTCCTTAGCTCTATTTTATATCTTTACTATACTTTCTATTTTTTTATTGTGTGTGTACGTGTGTGTGTGTGTGTGTGTGTGTATGTATGTGTGTGTATACACACACACACACACACACACTTTTGCAAATAATAAAGTTCTTATTAAAAAAAAAGATGACAGTTGCGACTGCAAGATTGGAACCCCGCCCATTTTAATGCACATCAATGCACATAAAAATGGGGTGGAGCTCCAGCTGCACAATCATGGACCCCAACTTGGCTTTTCTGATCCCCTTCCTACGGATGTCTCTGGTACCACATTGACTTTCTTTTTTTGTGGAACTGCAGGTGAATGGAGCAATGAATCACCAAGCATATACACTGTTAAAGTGCCACCACAAAATTCTAAGAAGTAAAGTAATCTAAATTCTAATCTACATTTAAATGTAAATTCTAATGTCATTTAAATAAGAATTCTCATTAATGTATGATTAATGTCAATGAGTTATTAAGGCTAACAAATAAGGCACACTCATTCATGCGTAATTAATATTGGTTAATTTTCATTCATTTTCATTCAATTTCAATCATTATTAATAAATTATATTACTTGCATTAAGGCCCAAACGTCCAGACAAGACCCTGATTATTGTGTCTCTCTTAATTCCTGGGTTTCACCTTATGACATTGAAAAGGGAGTTTTCTCTTTCCTCCAAGTCTACGGTATATTGGGAATATTGGATTGTTCGATTCCCCTTCACATGAAGATGCAGCTGGATTATTCTCGCCCCCACAAAAGGCTCTCATTGGCTTTCTGCTTGAGTTGCCCCTCTGGCCACCTAAAACTATCCTGTACTCCAGCGTTTCTCAACCTTGTCAACTTTAAGCTGTGTGGACTTCAACTCCCAGAATTCTCCAGCCAGTAGTCCATGACATATCCAGAAAGCTGGGGTTGAGTGATTTCCTTTCTTCTTCTTGTGTGTCTCTGCTCAATCATGAAATGGGTTGGTAGCACTGGCATTTCTTCTTGCTCTTTCTCCACAGAGTTCAAAACAATGCATATGTCTACCTTTAGGCCTACCACAGCACAGTAATCTTTCTCTTTTCTAACCTCAACGCAAGACTTACATCCAGTGCCTTGATGGTGCAACCCTCATTGGTCTGGTCATTGTGGAGTCTTTCTAGGACCACAGTATCTGCCCCTTTGGTGTAAAGCTTGATGCAGCCTTCAGGGTCTTGCACTGAGAAAAAGGAGACAAGGACCTTTATGCCACCTGTTAGAAGTAAATTTTATCTTACCAGATTCGTTCCTGAGCCGGGAGTAAAGAAACTGACGGATTGCATGAAGTTAGTTTTTTCACCCAAGAGCAAAAGCAATGACAGCAAGCTGTTAGGTGGGCGGCCGCGCAGGACCCCCTTCCTACAGCACATTATATAGATTCCACTCAACTCCTCCTTTAGAAGACCACCCCTTACTCAGTTACCCATACTCCACCTTACCCTCATTCCATATTAGGAATTTCCTTCCTTCATTCCATATTAGGAACTTCCTTCCATCCTTGCTAGGGCCCCTTGACCGTTATTAAACAATATCTTTCCTCTGGAGAAGCTATCCTTGGAAAGTACACTTTATCTTTCTATGGGCACAGCTATCTATCAAGGCCTGTTAGAAAGGAAGGGTAAGAAAGTCAACAAAACTCTTCAAGGAAATACAACATGGTTTCAGAGCCATAATAAGAGTGCAAATGTTTCTAATATATGAATATGAAATATGAAACTTTGCTCAGACTGAAGAAGCTCCTTGGATAAGGAGCGAAACGTTTCCACTGAGAAAATAGAAATCCAGTTGACATGATTCAAGCTACAGACAATTCCACCTGGATGACTGAGAACCTTCATAGACATAATGAAATATGAAAATATTTGTATTTATATATACAGAAATGTAAGAATATGTCTACAATCCAACATTATTTATTTATTTATTGCATTGATTTGCTTGCTTGCGTGCTGGTTAGATTCATATCCCACTTTCCCAGCAAGTGCTCAGTGCTGTAGGATAGGTTTTGCTAAGAGAGAGGTACTGGCCCAAGTTACCCGTGAGCTTCTATGGCTGGGGAGAGACTTAAACCTGGGTCCCCCTGATCCTAGATCAACCCTTTAACCATGGCCTCTCATCAAGGTGCACCAGCGCCTCTTTAAAGGCCGCCGGAAACACTCCCTCCCCTAAGGATGAATTCACCATCGCCTGGACCCACCCACACGTCACCTCCGGAGCTGCCTTCACCAGCCAGGAGGGACAAGGATCTAATTGGCAAGTGGTGGCGTTTACAGACCCGAGAACCCTGTCCACTTCCTCGGGCCCAACAGGATCAAACCGTTCCCAGATAACTGGGTAAGTACGCTCCCCAGGCATCTCCTCAGACCCTGCTACATGCCTGGCTTACAACTTGGAACGAATCTGAGCGATTTTATCCTCCAGATGCTTGGAAAACTCCTCAGCACAGCCCTGTAGGTGGGTTTCTGAACCCACCTTCCCCAGAATGATTAAGGTGATCTTAAACGGGGCCGTCGGGCAGCATTCTGCAGATGCAATAAGGACGGAGAAATACTGACGTTTCGCCGCTCTTACCGCCACACGGTAGGCCTTAACAGCGGCTCTAGCTTGTGTTCAGTCGGGTTCGGTCTTTGTCTTCCTCCAGCGGCGTTCTAGGCGTCTCTTAATCCTCTTCAGAACCCTCAGCTCTTCCGTGAACCACGGGGAGTGTCGGGTTTGATGGGACAAGACAGGTCGCACAGGTGCGATCCTGTCCAAGGCCCTGGTCGCCTCCCTATTCCAGGCAGCAGCCAGGGCCTCCGCTGGACCGTGCAGCAGATCCTCGGGTATAACCCCCAGCTCCCTCTGAAACCCTGCCAGGTCCATCAGTCGCCGGGGGCGGACCTATTGAATGGGTCCCGCCTCCCTGCGGAGGGGGGCAGCATAGGAGAATCTCAAGGTCACCAGGGCGTGATCTGACCATGACAATGGGGTCAGATGTAACTCTCCCCTCAGATCACCTTGCCACTGCTATGACAAGAAAACCAAGTCCAAAACAGCTTTGTTTCTCACCAGATGTATTTAGTTCTCTTCGCTGTATTTAGTTAGTTAGCTGCATACATTTACATGCCACCTCTTCCTAGAGTTCTAAGCAGCTTACCAAAAAACAGATGCTTCCACCTAATCCCCCTTAAAAATAAATTTTCCACATTTCCAAAGGTTATCTTTCCAATCCTGCACATTTGCCCAAATGTCCATTAGAGAAGCTACTTTGCAGCTCAACAAATATGCACACAGAAATCGTTCCAGAAGAGTCCACAAACACTCACCCAAAACAGACATCCGTTTCCGTACACTGTTGAAGTCTAGCAATGCCAGCACCTTGTAAGTCCGTTGTACGCCCAGCTCACTTATAGTGATGGTATCTTGAGTCCGGGAGAGAAAGACGTAACCCAGGTTTCTGGCGGCTGTCACCAGGGCTTCTTCATCTGGCGAAGCTGCTTGGTAAACAAGCTCACCTAAGCACAAAAAGATTAAACCATAATCAAAAGAGTGTCCCAGAAGTTTGGTTTCAGATTAGGGATGTGAGCCTTTTTTCCAAATACGTTATGTTCAATTTTTGGACCTTGTGTTTAGAAAAAGTCCTTGTGTTAAAATTTGTATATATTTTGGTGTAAATTATGGATTTAAAACAAAGGCATTTCTGTTTGCAAACACATCAAAATTATTATTACTGCACTCCCTTCGCCTAATGTAAGTTTTGCAAATCTATATGTGACCCATTCCCAATGAGTTTGGGGCAGCTTATTAAAAAAAATAAACTTATGAAACCCAGGCATTAAAAGCACATCGTTGTCACTGACTCATGGTTATGCTGGCTAGAGCTCTTGAGACCTGGAGCCCAAACCACGCTGAAGGCCCCTCCTGAACCTTATTAGAAATGCCAAAAACTGCTTCATGGATTAATGCAAATGTCTCTGTTGATGATGTAACATCATCAGATGCTCTCTTTTCCCAAGATGAAAATGGACACCAATGCAAATCGTTAGTGATGGTTCCAGAGCAGACAAAGATGTTGAACCCAAGCGCTTAGGAGAACTCTTTCAAGATAACTCCTCTTTAAAGGTAATCCTGCCTGTGCTTGGGAAGTCTTGGCTAACCTCCTGCTTTAGATGGGTATAAGCAAGTCAGCTGATTTCACTGGCACCTGCTTACTTCATCCCCCCATTCTGTGCTCACTACAATACGGCAGAAAATATGGGGAAAATAAGGTAAAGGTAAAGGTTTTCCCCTGCACGGTCGTGTCCGACTCAAGGGGCCGGTGCTCATCTCCGTTTCTTAGCCGAAGAGCCAGCGCTGTCCGAAGACGCTTCCACGGTCATGTGGCTGGCATGACACACGCAGAATGCTGTTACCTACCCACTGAAGTGGTACCTATTCATCTACTTGCATTTGCATGCTTTCGAATTGCTAGGTTGGCAAGAGCTGGGGCGAGTGCGGGAGCTCACTCTGTCACACAGGGCTAGGGTCTCGAACCGCTGACCTTCCGATCGACAAGCCTCGCATCTTAACCACTGAGCCATTGCGCCCCTTCATGGGGAAAATATTGGCTTGCAATTATAACAAATGAAGTGTACGGAAAATGCTTTGAACTTGTAAAACATTCTATATCTTGGGGGGGGGGGGGTTTCTGGTTTGTGGAGATTTTTCCCAGGGAAACCCACTTGAGTTTTCTACTAACTTGTTTAGATATCTTGCCTTTTATTCTTCCTGACTTTTAAAAACTCTAGTGTATTTTTTTATTTCTGCTGTGGCTGTTCTTAGGCTATTAACGGTTGCCAGGAATTGTTTTCTTTATTATTGCTCTTTTATTGTGTCTTGTAAACCATTCCACAAATGTTTAGTTGAAAGGCAATAAAAACCCTCACAGGATTAGCGTGAGCATAAAATGTGTGTATGTGATGTGGGGGGAATGAGAAGCCATCTCTCAGAGCCTTTGAGTAGAAGTAAGATAATAGAATAAATAAATAGAAATCACCCTATGATTCTTCAAATGCTGTGATGTGTCTCTACCTACCAAGATCAAAATCATGCAAGCCATGGTATTCCCTGCGACACTCTATGGAAGCGAAAGTTGGACTTTGAAAAAGCAGGATAGGAAGAATATTGACAATATTGAATATTGGGGTCTGACCAATGCATAATAAAGTAGAGGACCCACTGTCCCCTTTGTGGATTAATACTTAGTAGTTAAGGGGCATGCAAATTCCAGTGATATTCTCTTCAATTAATTAAATATTCTCTTCGATTCATGATATTCTCTTCAATTAATTCCAGTGATGCTATAAGTCATATTATTGGGCATGTACACTCACAGATGGGCCACCCTTAATGGATGGGTCATAAATGGGTCAAACTAAACACAATCAAACATGAGATGACAAGATTGAACATTGACATATTGGGAATCAGCGAACTAAAATGGACAGGAATGGGCGAATTTAATTCAGGTGACCATTATATATACTACTGTGGGCAAGAATCCCTTAGAAGAAATGGAGTAGCTCTCATAGTCAATAAAAGAGTGGGAAAGGCAGTACTGGGGTACAACCTCAAAAACGACAGAATGATCTCAGTTCGAATCCAAGGCAAACCATTCAACATCACAGTAATCCAAGTCTATGCCCCAACCACTGATGCTGAAGAAGCTGAAGTCGACCAGTTCTATGAAGACCTACAACACCTTCTAGAACTAACACCAAAAAAAGATGTCCTTTTCATCATAGGGGACTGGAATGCTAAAGTAGGAAGTCATGAAATAACTGGAATAACAGACAAGTTCGGCCTCGGAGTACAAAATGAAGCAGGGCAAAGGCTAATAGAGTTTTGTCAAGAGAACACGCTGATCATAGGAAACCCTCTTTTCCAACAACACAAGAGACGACTCTACACATGGACATCACCAGATGGTCAATACCGAAATCAGATTGATTATGTACTTTGCAGCCAAAGATGGAGAAGCTCTATACAATCAGCAAAAACAAGACCTGGAGCTGACTGTGGCTCAGATCATGAGCTTCTTATTGCAAAATTTAGGCTTAAATTGAAGAACCTAGGGAAAACCACTAGACCACTCAGGTATGACCTAAATCATATCCCTTAATGGAGGTGAGGTACAGTGGAGGTGAGGAATAGATTTAAAGGATTAGATCTGGTAGACAGAGTGCCTGAAGAACTATGGATGGAGGTTCGTAACATTGTACAGGAGGCAGCAACTAAAACCATCCCAAAGAAAAAGAAATGCAAGAAAGCAAAGTGGCTGTCTGATGAGGCTTTACAAATAGCTGAGGAAAGAAGGAAAACAAAAGACAAGGGAGAAAGGGAAAGATATAAACAACTGAATGCAGATTTCCAGAGAATAGCAAGGAGAGATAAGAAGGCCTTCTTAAATGAACAATGCAAAGAAATCAAGGAAAACAATAGAATGGGGAAGACTAGAGATCTCTTCAAGAAAATTGGAGATATCAAGGGAACGTTTTGTGCAACGGTGGGCATGATAAAGGACAAAAAAGGCAGGGACCTAACAGAAGCAGAAGAGATTAAGAAGAGGTGGCAAGAATACACAGAAGAACTATACAAGAAAGATCTTAATGTCCCTGATAAATACGATGGTGTGGTCACTGACCTTGAGCCGGACATCCTAGAGAGTGAAGTCAAGTGGGCCTTAGGAAGCATTACTAACAACAAAGCTAGCGGACAAGACAGTATCCCAGCTGAGCTATTTAAAATCCTAAAAGATGATGCTGTTAAAGTGCTGCACTCAATATGCCAACAAATTTGGAAAACACAACAGTGGCCACAGGATTGGAAAAGGTCAGTTTACGTTCCAATTCCAAAGAAGGGCAATGCCAAAGAATGCTCAAACTACTGTACAATTGCGCTCATTTCACATGCTAGCAAGGTTATGCTCAAAATCCTACAAGCTAGGCTTCAGCAGTATGTGAACCGAGAACTACCAGAAGTGCAAGCTGGGTTTTGAAGAGGCAGAGGAACTAGCGATCAGATTGCCAACATTCGCTGGATCATGGAAAAAGCAAGAGAGTTCCAGAAAAACATCTACTTCTGCTTCATTGACTACGCTAAAGCCTTTGATTGTGTGGATCACAACAAACTGTGGCAAATTCTAAAAGAGATGGGAGTACCAGACCACCTTACCTGTCTCCTGAGAAACCTGTATGCGGGTCAAGAAGCAACAGTTAGAACCGGACATGGAACAACTGATTGGTTCAAAATTGGGAAAGGAGTACGACAAGGCTGTATATTATCACCCTGCTTATTTAACTTATATGCAGAATACAGCATGAGAAATGCCGGGCTGGATGAATCACAAGCCAGAGTTAAGATTGCCGGGAGAAATATCAACAACCTCAGATATGCAGACGATACCACCCTAATGGCAGAAAGCGAAGAGGAACTAAAGAGCCTCTTGATGGTGAAAGAGGAGAGTGCAAAAGCTGGCTTGAAACTCAACATTAAAAAAACTCAGATCATGGCATCTGGTCCCATCACTTCCTGGCAAATAGAAGGGGAAGAAATGGAAGCAGTGACAGATTTTATTTTCTTGGGCTCCAAGATCACCACAGACGGTGACTGCAGCCATGAAATTAAAAGACGCTTGCTCCTTGGGAGGAAAGCTATGGCAAACCTAGACAGCATATTAAAAAGCAGAGACATCACCTTGCCAACAAAGGTCTGTATAGTTAAAGCTATGGTTTTCCCAGTAGTAATGTATGGCTGTGAGAGTTGGACCATAAGGAAGGCTGAGCGCTGAAGAATTGATGCTTTCGAGCTGTGGTGCTGGAGAAGACTCTTGAGAGTCCCTTGGACTGCAAGGAGGTTAAATCAGTCAATCCTAAAGGAAATCAACCCTGACTGCTCATTGGAAGGACAGATACTGAAGCTGAAGCTCAAATACTTTGGCCACCTAATGCGAAGAGAGGACTCACTGGAAAAGACCCTGATGCTGGGAAAGACTGAAGGCAAAAGGAGAAGGGGACGGCAGAGGATGAGATGGTTAGATAGCATCACTGATGTAATGAACATGAATTTGAGTAAACTCTGGGAGACAGTGGAGGATAGAAAGGCCTGGCGTGCTATGGTCCATGAGGTCACGAAGAGTCGGACATGACTAAACGACTGAACAACAACAACAAAAAACCCACAATCCATTGGAGAAAGAAACGGTAACCCATTCTAGTAATCAGCAAATAAAATCAAATGGACATTATCAATTAGGACAGTTTTAACATGATCCTGAGAGCCAGTTTGGTGTAGTAGTTAAGTCACCAGGCTAGAAACCAGGAGACTGTGAGTTCTAGCCCCACCTTAGGTATGAAGCCAGCTGGGTGACTTTGAGCCAGTCACTCTCTCTCAGTCCTAGGAAACAGGCAATGGCAACCCCCCTCTGAAAATCTTGCCAAGAAAACTGCAGGGACTAGTCCAGACAGTTGCCAGGAGTCAACAATGACTCAGGGACCAACCCCCCCCCCCCCAAAAAAAAAAAAAAAAACCCCATGATCTTAGAAGATGAGCACTGCAGGTGAGAAGGTATCCAACAAGCTGCTGGGAAGAGCAGAGAGTACTAAGTCCAAGTACCACTGGTGCTTATGATGTGGCTGGGTTAAAACCGAAAGGACACCCAGCTGCAGATATGGCCAGAGACATCACATTGACAATAAATCACATTTTCTCAAGGTCATTGTTTTCCCATTTATACCAAAAGGCTATGAAAGCTGGACCATTGAAAAGGCTGAATGAAGAAAAATTGATGCCTTTGAATTGCTGGAACAAATTGTTGAGAATTTCTTGGACTGCACGAAGAAGAAATCATTCAATATTAGATGACTTGAAATCACACTGCTTACTGGAAGTACTAACAATGAAGCTTAAATATTTTGGACCCATGGTAGGAAGAAAAGGGTGACCCTGAGGCTTGGAAAATTGAAAAAGAGGCTAACAGAAGACAAGGTGGCTAGATACTATCACTGATGATACAAGCTGGAGATTACAAGAACTCAAGCCGTTACTGATAGATGGTTTTGGCAACATGATGTCCATTTGGTCACAAATAGTTGGAAACAATTGAATCACAGCAGTCTGTTGGGTTTCCTTCTGAGCACTCTCTACCCAGTGTACATTTGCCAGAAAAATATCTGGATGCTCTTTTCCTTGAACAGACCAAAACAAAGTTAGAAAACAATCAGGACGGTTGTAAGAAGTGCCACCGGGTTGCCCCTGCTAGCAACTAAGTGATAGTGTACCTGTCAGTTTGGAAAAGGGAGGCAACCCAGGACCCACTGCCAGTTTCTCTTCCTCTGTCCTATCCAGCTGGGTGCTGCCCAGTAACTTGTTAGAGATATCGGGTTTCAACCAAGCACGTCTCACACAAGCTTGAAGGAGGAGGCACAGCTGTAACCTAATATTACTTGCTTTGTGTGGGAGGGGCTGTACCCTGATTTCCTGTTCCTGTTCCCTTCGTCTTCCCCTCTTTCCTGTTTGAATCTCCTACCAAGGAGGATGGTCAGCTATGGCTGTCCACGTTGCTCACATTTCCATTCAGCAAGGCCACATTAAGACGACTGTGGGTTTGGTCAGAACATATAGCTCGCATGCATGAACCATCCTCTGCTACCATGAATCTGATCTACAATAAAACTGTAAGCTATTTTTCTGTAATGTATAGTCGAAGGCTTTCACTTTTTTATTTTTTATTTTTCTGTAACTTTACATTACTGTGTGAAGTGTGTTTATTTTGTGCTTTTGAACTGATTAAGCCTTGTGCAAGTTAATTGGGATGCTTCTGCTCTGCTAAACAAAAACTAATTAGAAGCTGCGTGGAGTTCTGGTATTTGCATCCCAGAATTCCTACATAACTTCCTCATTTGACATGGCACAGAAGTGGAGACTGGCAAGTTGAGCCTCAGTTGCCACCAGATGGCAGTGCAAAATCCCAGGGAGAGGGGACTAGAGGAAGGCAGGGCAAGCAAATGAAGCAAGAGCGATGGAGGATAAAAACAGAGGGCTGATGCTGGGCCGGAAAGAACGGTAGACAGGCCGCGATGCATCTGTGCAGCACATGTGCTGCTTTCTCACATGCATCAGGGAACACACCCCACTGGGGAAGAAAAACTTGGCCTGCATCCCACTTAGGCTGCTTCTGTGTGGTACCAACTGAGAATGACCGGCCTAGGAAAGATTCCTTCTTACCCCAGGCAACCAGGGAAGTGGATATTTAGAAAGCTGGATTAGCAGCAAGGAAACAAAAGGGCGTAAACACCCAACAGAAAAGGCACCATTTCTATATTACTTCCACAGCTTGCTAAGAAATAACCTCCCTTAATTTTTAGAACCGGAGTCAACAAATAGCCTAGGGCTATAAAGTTTCCAAGCAGCTAGAATTTTTATCCAGCACTATTTGCCATTGGCAAAGCTGTGGTGTGAATACTTGGAATACTGTGTCCAGTTCTGGTCGCCACAATGCACGAAGGAGGCTGAGGAACTGGAAACACTGTAGAGAAGAAGATGGTGAGGGGCCTGGAGGCTAAATCCTACGAAGAGCGGTCAAAGGGACTTGGTATGATGGCTGTTGTGGGTCTTCTGGGCTGTGTAGCCGTGTTCTGGAAGTTGTGGTTCCTAACGTTTCGCCAGCATCTGTGGCCGGCATCTTCAGAGGGCAGGAGCACAGACAGAAGCGAAATCTCTGTGCCCAGGTAGAGCTTGGTATGTTTAGCTTAAAGAGGACAAGACTAGGGGGAGACCTGAGAGCAGCCTTCCAGGACTTGAAGGGCTGTCCCAGGGAAGAGGGTGGGGAAGGGAGCCAGTTTGGCCTAGTAGTTAAGGTGCTGGGCTAGAAACCAGGAGTCTGTGAGTTCTAGTCCCGCCTTAGGCATGAAAGCTGGCTGGGTGACCTTGGGCCAGTCGCTCTCTCTCAGCCTTAGGAAGGAGCCAATGGCAAAGCAGGAGACTGAGAGTTCTAGTCCCGCCTTAGGCATGAAAGCCGGCTGGGTGACCTTGAGCCAGTCCCTGTCTCTCAGCCGTAGGAAGGAGCCAATGGCAAACCAGGAGACTGAGAGTTCCAGTCCCACCTTAGGCATGAAAGCCGGCTGGGTGACCTTGGGCCAGTCGCTCTCTCTCAGCCTTAGGAAGGAGCCAATGGCAAAGCAGGAGACTGAGAGTTCTAGTCCCGCCTTAGGCATGAAAGCCGGCTGGGTGACCTTGGGCCAGTCGCTCTCTCTCAGCCTTAGGAAGGAGCCAATGGCAAAGCAGGAGACTGAGAGTTATAGTCCCGCCTTAGGCATGAAAGCCGGCTGGGTGACCTTGAGCCAGTCCCTGTCTCTCAGCCGTAGGAAGGAGCCAATGGCAAACCAGGAGACTGAGAGTTCCAGTCCCACCTTAGGCATGAAAGCCGGCTGGGTGACCTTGGGCCAGTCGCTCTCTCTCAGCCTTAGGAAGGAGCCAATGGCAAAGCAGGAGACTGAGGGTTCTAGTCCCGCCTTAGGCATGAAAGCTGGCTGGGTGACCTTGGGCCAGTCGCTCTCTCTCAGCCTTAGGAAGGAGCCAATGGCAAAGCAGGAGACTGAGAGTTCTAGTCCCGCCTTAGGCATGAAAGCCGGCTTGGTGACCTTGGGCCAGTCGCTCTCTCTCAGCCTTAGGAAGGAGCCAATGGCAAAGCAGGAGACTGAGAGTTCTAGTCCCGCCTTAGGCATGAAAGCCGGCTGGGTGACCTTGAGCCAGTCCCTGTCTCTCAGCCGTAGGAAGGAGCGAATGGCAAACCAGGAGACTGAGAGTTCCAGTCCCACCTTAGGCATGAAAGCCGGCTGGGTGACCTTGGGCCAGTCACTCTCTCTCAGCCTTAGGAAGGAGCCAATGGCAAAGCAGGAGACTGAGAGTTCTAGTCCCGCCTTAGGCATGAAAGCCGGCTGGGTGACCTTGAGCCAGTCCCTGTCTCTCAGCCGTAGGAAGGAGCGAATGGCAAACCAGGAGACTGAGAGTTCCAGTCCCACCTTAGGCATGAAAGCCGGCTGGGTGACCTTGGGCCAGTCACTCTCTCTCAGCCCTAGGAAGGAGCCAATGGCAAAGCAGGAGACTGAGGGTTCTAGTCCCGCCTTAGGCATGAAAGCTGGCTGGGTGACCTGGGGCCAGTCACTCTCTCTCAGCCGAATCCACCTCACAGGGTTGTTGTTGTGGGGAAAATAGGAGGAGGAAGGAGTATTAGGTATGTTCGCCGCCTTGAGTTATTTATAAAAATAATAAAGGCGGGATAGAAAATAAATAAATAAATAAATAAATAAATAAATAAATAAATAAATAAATAAATAAATTCATTCATTCATTCATTCATTCATTCATTCATTCATTCATTCATTCATTCATTCCCTGTAAGTCCTGAAGGCAGGGAAAGAACCAGGGGGTGGGAGCTTTTTAGAAGGAGATCCAAACGGGAACTAAGGAGGACTTTCTTGACTGTGAGAGCTATTCAGCAATGGCTCCTGAAGTCGTGGGGCGCCATCATTGGAGGTTTTCGAGACAAGACTGGACCGCCATTTGTCCAGAATGGTCTGAGGATTCCTGCACTGGGCAGGGGGTTGGTCTAGAAGACCTCCAAGGTCCCTTCCAACCCTAGGATTTTATGATTCTAAACTTCATAGTAATCTATTCTGTTACCTTGGTGTTTGGTTTCTGCTGGTGCAGAGATGTTATAAATGGCATGGTTATCATAAATATTGGTCTTGACACAGGTACAATAAGCATAACTGTCACCAATGTTTGTTTTGCTGTTCAAAACAAAACTGTATCTCTTTTAACATCAGTGATGGGATGTCATGTTGGAGCCAGCATTTTTGGTAACTTGGGGAGGCGCCCTGCTTTTTCATACCTCAATTGCACATGTAATAGGATTAGAAACAGAAGGAGAGGCTCAAGTGTCATTGAATTAATTGAAGTTTCATAAGAAGGTTTTAATCTCTTCATATCCAATGTCAGGCAATACCGGAATCCTTCTAGCATTGGCAAGGAAATGCAGCAAATCAAATCAGATGGTTGAGATGCCAACACAACAACCAAAACAGGTGGTATCTATTTCAGTGAGATGGGTCCTCCCAAGAAGTATTCCAGTCCTTGTGTAATGGTATGTGGGAAAGACCTTGGGAGACGGGGCCAAGAGACGCTGCCAAGGGAACGGTCAGATAAGAGACAGTGTAGCCTGCAGCTGGACAGTGGGCATAGCAAGAGGCTCAGAAGGGACCCTCCCTAGTTTCTCAGGCTGTAAAGGAGACAGCGGGAGATTTGTCCTTTCAGACTTGCAAGATTCTGTAAATGTAGCTTTACAGTAAAGTAGAATTAACTCATCCGGTTGTGATTCCTATCTAGTTTACCCCACGAGGCTGTAGTGGCAACATGCGGAAGACCTTTGTATCTCGAGGAGTTAAGTGGCATGTTTTGATTTTCCTTCCCCACACTTAGGAGATTAGAGTTTATTTTGAGTTATACTGATGTTTAACTGGCTTGTTTTTAGTTCTGGTTGGCATGGGAGGGGGAAGAGAAGAAGAATATACCCACCCCTCCAACAGCCCTCCAGAACATATCTTTGTTGGAAGTGGGAGGAGAGAAAACCCCC
The DNA here is from genome assembly GCA_023362775.1 of Charina bottae. NCBI lineage: Eukaryota > Metazoa > Chordata > Lepidosauria > Squamata > Charinaidae > Charina > Charina bottae. The sequence continues at coordinate 6,441,165 of JALMGJ010000040.1, forward strand.
AGCTTGTTAAGTTTAAGCATAAATTCACTCCTCCAGCCGCCCCTCTAGCGGCTTGGAATGGGGGGGGGGGATAATAAGAAAGTGTTTATGCTTAGGCACTGGCTTATTTGATGGCTTCCCAGGCTCTGGGAATGATGTCATGGACAGGTGCCAGGCCCCGGGAGGAATCCCAGTCAAGGTCAGTCTGGGCTTGGTCACGGGGTTTGGGAGCCAGGCTTTGATAAAAACCTTAGGATTGTCTTTGGAGTTTGGGAACTTTGATACAGGCTCAGGACGCTGGGTGCTGTGGGACTCAACAGCCATTCCTTTTGGGGTTATTCTCTGCTATCTTAGCCAAGTTCCTGATAGCAACAAGGGAATAAAGGTATCACCTTGCTTTGGTATGTATGATTTCTTTCTGTATGCTATGCTTGTTATGCTTTGTGTAATCTGTTTAAACTGGGTTTTTGTTTAACTTCGTTTACTTAAGTTTCTAATAAAGCTTTAAGTTTCTTTATCCACTGGTGTGCTTATTATCACTGGATCTAAAAGAACCAATTGCCTGAGCATCTGATCACTGCTTAGACATTTGGCAATACAGAGGCCTACATCAATCTTGCAAGTCTGAAAGTACAGTCCCACCCCCATCTCCTTTACAGCCCCTGGTCTCTTCTGAGCCTCTTGCCCCGCCCACTATCCAGCTGCAGGCTATGCTGTCTCTTATCTGACCATTCCCTTGGCAGTGTCTCTTTGCTCAGTCTCCCAAGGTCCTTCCCACATACCATTATACCTTGTGTGTTGTCTACTAGCCTTTATATCACCTTCTTAGAGGTACATGGTTTTCAAATTGTTTTCACGCCTTGATAACACAGCATCTGCTTTGCACACAGAATGTCTGCAGTTCAATCTTGGGCAGGTAACAAGTGGCCAGAAGAAGTTCTCAGACTTGGAAAACCATTGCCAGTCCAGATAGACCATGCCAAGTCATTGCCTGCCATCCACTGCTTTTCAACTCCCTCCCAGCAGATTTTCTCCACCTGCTCCAGCTGGAACAGAGGAGGGTAGTAGGGTGGGCCAGCCAAAGCAAGAAAAAGCAGTGTTGCCTCCCAGTGCAAAGGAGGGGGAATTCCATCCCTGTCCAAATAGCAGGAACAAGGATGTGCTCTGGTTGGCCTTCGTCAGCTGCACCAATGGCAGGCTGACAAGTCCTGGCCTAAGTTGTGACAGCATCTTGAGGTGGGACCTGGAACACACAAAATGACCTGGAAGGCCATGTGCAAGTTTGTGACTCATAGCATTGGCTGTACTCCATGGTTCTTCCCACTTAGACAACGCTTGCTATGTGCTTACTCACTCGCTGGATGGTCACCTTGTTGTGGTGAGTGGGCTTGTGTGTTCCCAATGAACCCTATGAGCGAAGCCATCAGGAGTCATGTACTTAAAACATCATGGAAGCACCCATGGTTGAAGCACTGCCATCTTTTAGATTATGTAATTGTCCGTGCTAGAGATCACCGTGATGTACTTCTCACCAGAGCCATGACGAGCACCGATGACTGCTGGACAGACCATCGATTAATTAAAAAAGACTTCCTGTTTCTTTTACAAAGAAACCTTTTTACATTTATTTAATATTTACTATATTTCTACTATATTTCTCCCTCCCTTTAATATTTCTTTAATATATTTATACTTTATCTCTTTGCATATTTCACTTTTTTTTTCTTTCCACATGTATTTTATTTTATTTTATTTTATTTTATTTTATTTTATTTTATTTTATTTTATTTTATTTTATTATTTATTTTATTATTTATTTTATTTTATTTTATTTTATTTTATTTTATTTTTTATTTTATTTTATTATTTTATTTTATTATTTTATTTTATTTTATTATTTATTTTATTTTATTTTATTTTATTATTTTATTTTCATTTTTATTTACATTTCTAATATTCCTTTTCAGTTTGTTCATACATATTTAACTTTTGTTTTCTTTATACTATTTTTCCTTTTGATTTTCCCGGTTTCACAATGGTAATTTTATATTGTAGTCCTTTTGTAAAAATTCTAAAAAGGGATTCCATATTAGTTCATAATCTCCAAGTCTTTTTTAAATTAATTGTTTTATGTATAACTTTGTTGTTATATGTAAGTAGGTCTTTTATGTGTTGTAAATCTTTGTAAATGTATCTATCTTTGTGTTGTATATTTTAAACAATAAAACTATCTTTAAAAAAAAAAAGACCATCGATTAATTCGATCCACGATGGCCATAAAGATTGTCCCTCATCGTAGGCTCCAAGGAATAAAATAAGGCGTAAAATGAATACACTGGCCCTTTAAGATTCTACTAAATGAGCTTGCTTTCAATCAACTCTCAAGGAACATCTGCCTATGGAACTTCCTGAAAATGTTGAGGAACACTGGATTAAATTGAAGACTTCTATTATCTCAGCCTGTGAACAAACTATCGGATACCAAACTAAGAGACATCAGGACTGGTTTGACGAGAACGATAGTGAGATTGAACATATTATTGACAAGAAAAGGAAAGCCTTCCAGATATGGCAAAAACATATTAACTGTGCCGTTAAAAAATCTACGCCAGTGCAAAGGCAGAAGTCCAAAGAAGAACTAGAGAACTTAAGAACATATGGTGGATAAAAAAAGCCCAAGAAATCCAACATTTTGCAGATGCTCATGATGCACAGGGCTTTTTTAATGCCATAAAGGCCATCTACGGACCAACAATCTATGGTACAAATCCCTTATGCTCAATAGATGGTGTCAAACTTCTAAAGGACAAAGAGTCTATTGCACTGCGCTGGAAAGAGCAATCTCCTTAATCGTCACTCTACTGTGACTGATGAAGTCTTCTTGCAAATCCCACAAAAACAAAGAGATGAGCTTGCGGTACCCCCTAGTTTGGAGGAAGTCAGCAAAGCCACTAAACAAATGAAAAATAACAAAGCTAGTGGACCTGATGGGATTCCTGCTGAAGTCTTTAAAGAAGGCGGGCCTGAACTTACACAACAACTTCATAAGCTCATCGAAAAAATCTGGATGAGGGAGGAGATTCCAGCAGACTTTAGGGATGCCATAATTATCACTCTATCACTCTCTTTAAAAAGGGTGATAGAAGAGACTGTGGAAACTATCGAGGCATCTCCCTTCTAGCTATGGCAGGCAAAATCCTGGCAAAGATCATTGTAAACCATCTTCTATCTATATCAGAAGACATCCTCCCTGAAACGCAAAATGGCTTCCGCCCTTCCAGGGGAACAGTGGATATGATCTTCACTGCACGACAGCTTCAAGAAAAATGCAAGGAGCAAAACCGCCCTCTGTACATGGCGTTTATTGATCTGACTAAGGCTTTTGATACTGTAAATCGTACTGCTCTCTGGACCAACCTTCTGAAAATCGGATGCCCTGACAAATTTGTGAACATCTTGCGGCTACTCCATGACGACATGATGGCAACAATCCTGAATAATAATGGCTCTCAAAGCGATCCATTTAAAGTGGGATCTGGCGTTAAACAGGGATGTGTTATTGCTCCAACCTTGTTCGCTATCTTCATCGCTATGATTCTACACCTTGTTGAAGGGAAACTTCCTACTGGTGTAGAAATTATATCTCGAACAGATGGAAAACTTTTTAATCTTAGTAGGCTGAAAGCAAAAAATAAGGTAATTGCAACTTCTGTTATAGAACTTCAATATGCTGATGATAACGTAGTCTGTGCACACTCAGAGGAAGATCTTCAAAAGATCCTAAACATCTTTGCAGAAGCATATGAAAAGCTTGGCCTCTCGCTTAACATTAAAAAAACCAAAGTGCTTTACCAGCAAGTTTGAACCAATCCCTCTGCAGCGCCATCAATCCAGCTTAAAGGTGTGTTACTAGAAAATGTTGACCACTTTTCTTATCTTGGCAGCCATCTATCTACAAAAGCCGACATCGAAATTCAGCATCGCCTGAGCTCTGCGAGTGTAGCTTTCTCCCGAATGAAGCGTAGAATGTTTGAGGATCGGGACATTTGCAGGGAGACCAAAATGCTTGTTTACAAAGCCGTTGTACTAACGACCCTATTGTACGCCTGTGAAACATGGACCCTCTACAAACACCACCTCCAACTTCTTGAAAGATTCCATCAACGCTGCCTCCGAAAAATTCTGCAAATTACTTGGGAAGATAGGCAGACTAATGTTAGCGTATTGGAAGAAGCGAAGACCACCAGCGCTGAAACAATGATAATCCAACATCAACTTCGCTGGACTGGCCATGTTGTTCGAATGCCTGACCATCGTCTTCCAAAGCAGCTCCTTTACTCCCAACTTAAGAATGGAAAACGGAATATTGGTGGACAGCAAAAGAGATTCAAAGATACTCTCAAAGCTAATTTTTAAAAAATTAATATCAGCATTGAGAACTGGGAAGCCCTAAGTCATGAGCATTTCAATTGGAGGTCAGCCTTTATTAAAGGCACTACAGACTTTGAAGAAGCCTGAGGACAGGGCGAAAGGGAGGAACGAGCTAAGAGGAAGGCACGTCAAGCAAACCCTCACCATGACTGTCTTCCACCCGGAAACCTATGCCCTCATTGTGGGAGGTTCTGCGGATCCAGAATTGGCCTTTGCAGCCACTTACGGATCCACTGTTAAGATTTTACCCCTGGAAGACAATCTCACTCGGCTATGAGTGACCACCAAGAAGAAGAAGGAGACGAATGTGCTTAGTTCTAATCAAAGTACGGGGAGGGTGTGCATCACATTCCCCATCTATGCATATTGGCTACTGTGCATTAGCTCCATGCTAGTTGATACATGGAAGCTGAGTATATCATGTTTCTTACCTAATTACCCAGGACACTATACACAATTACAACCAATGCATGTTGGTTGGGCATATCACACTTTCTAAGGCCACTCGGTACAACCTTTCCAACGGACTCAACTGATAGTGGTTGGGTATCTCATATACACACTCTGATATACATATTCAGGCCAAAGCATGTCATACTGTGCATCACTTTCAACAAAGGCACATTTGCTGCAATATGCCTCTACTTCTAAGCATGCAGTGGTTACATCCACAAGGCAAAGATTTCCTTGGAGACAGATGATTTCAGAACTCTAGAACTATACCACATTAAGTTCCTTTTTGTCCCCTGATAATGCTTGGTCACAGACTTCCTTCTCCTTCCATCAGAGTTTGTCCCCACCCTGAGTATTCACCTGCCTCTGACCAGCATACTCAAAAGACCTACAGCTGGGCTGTCAGAGTAATGTTAGAAAGATTAGGCATTGCGTTGGTTATCAAAGACCACTGGCTTCTCAGAAGAGGAGGCAAATACATGTTTGAAGCGTTCCTGGAACATAGCTTAGACATTCCAGCCCTTCCAGTTCCCATCTGAACTTTCTTGATGAGTACAGATGGTCCCTCTGCCTGAGGCCCCCCACAACCTTTCCCCTATCTTCCTTCCTGCTTTGTCTTCTGTGCCTAGGAAGATTAAGACCATTTCGCAAGCTCAACAGCAGCAGGGTGATCTTAACGATCCTCCTTTAGATGATAAAGGGACTTAGAAACAAACATCTCAAAATAACCATGACCTAGCCCCAGGTGCAAGGTCACACAGCCACCCTAGAAACATATTTAAGGATTCCCTTACTAACTTTGCTCAGACTGAAGAAGCTCCTTGGATAAGGAGCGAAACGTTTCCACTGAGAAAATAGAAATCCAGTTGACATGATTCAAGCCACAGACTGTTCCACCTGGATGACTGAGAACCTTCATCGACAGAAGCCCACACAGAGTTCAAAAAGTCTTTGCTGTGGGTGACAAGGGGAGTCACCCATCCAAAGATGAGGGCCTGAAGATAGGCCTCTCTATTACCTCCAGTCCCAGCCTGTTCTAGCTTCATCATGACCAACTCCTGCCAAGCTGAGATGAACAAAAGTAGAATCTACTACTAGTCCACTCACTTTCTTTCTCCTCCACCATGACGGTGTGACACAGGGCAAGCAGCCGCATGTATTCCCTCACCACCGTGTCCTGGTCCTGTCGGATAGTATCCAAAAGCAGCTGATTGTAAAACTCCAATTTCTTGTCTAGGTATTTGTTCCAGCTCACAGGGGTATCCTGGGAGGAAATGCAAACAAGGGTTAGAGATGGGCTTGGAAACCATCAGGATATCTTACCCATTAGATTGGTTGGCTCTGAAACAGTGTAAACCAACATCTTGGGAAGCAGGGAAGACCATACAAAGCAGGGGTGGGACACTCTTTGGTTAAGGTCCACAACTCAGCTCCTTACTTGCCAGAGGGCCCCAGGACATGGGGACATGACTGGAGGGAATGGGGCTAAAAATATTTTCCTCAGTTTGGGGGGCTTTCATTTCCTATGGCCTTTCGTTTACACACTTATTTGGGGGAGTGGAGGGAAACAAACAAAGTGAGAATTGTATGGCTGAAATTTTGCCACTGAATTTTAGCAATGTCAACTCAGGCTCTGCAGGGGGGGGGGGGGGGAAGAGCGCAGATGGGAACTTGGAGAGTCACAGGTGACTCACAACCTCTGGGGTGCCCACCTATGTTTTATTGGCTACTCCTGCACCCAGGTTCAGTAAGCTCCACCCCATATTGAAAACCCACTCTCTAAGCCAGGGATGGGGAACCTGTCGCTTTCCAGATGTTGCTGAACTATAGCTTCTCCTCTCAGTATTCATGGTTCTCCATTCATAGTCTCCTTGTGAGGAGTTGTAATTCAGCAACATCTCCAGGACACAGAATATTTTCTCCAACACTCATAATAGACAGACGGCCCGATTTAAAATCAATAGTCACTAACCCAGAGCTTTCCAAACTTTTCATGTTGGTGACACACTTTTCACACATGCATCATTTCGTGACACACTCTTACAGCAGGGCATCACTTCGCGACACACTCTTAGAGCAAGGCACAAGGCTGGCACTAGGACCTGCACGGAATCACAGCAGGTTTGGAGGCACAAGGCTGGCACTAGGACCTGCGCGGAATCCTGGCAGGGCTCGGAGGTGGCGGCAGCCGCGACACACCCAGACACTGCAGCCGACACACTAATGTGTCACAACACACAGTTTGGAAAGCTCTGCACTAACCCATACCATGTTACCTAATTCCACTCTTTTAAAAGGGGCTTAATTAACATTTTGGAGAAAAAATGATTTCTATTATTACGACTGTCAAATTCTTTTAACAAGTCTCTACCTTCCCCTAGGATTTGCAGGGCAGCCTCTAGAGGTTAGTTCAACCCCACTGCACTCAAAAGTACCGTATAAGCTTGTACATCCGCAATAAAGAGTCAGAGCATCTTTCTTCAGCCTGGTATACCCAACTGCCTTGTGATGCTTAAATGAGTGGGTGGAATGAGTGTCTGGAAGATGCTGAGTTGGGGAAATTCTTTCATGCAGTGGTACAATCCTGCCACCAGCTGGTGGGAGGTTCATCTGATTGCTAGTGCACAATGCTCTTTCATGTGGCCACAAGAACAGGCAGATCTACAGCAGGAACATGTGACATACCGTTGATTTGCCTTCAGTGTTGTTGTTCAAACCTACAAATATTTGCAAAGGGGAGAAAGAGACTATTAAGGGCACAGTGCTTGGAAGTTAAGCACATGTACATCCTAGGAAAGCTAACATGCACATAGTCCAAGAAACTTTGATTTCTAAGGAAGGATGCAAATTGTGCAAATTCTAAGGAAGAATGCAAATTGTGCACTAACCCATACCATGTTACCTAATTCCACTCTTTTAAAAGGGGCTTAATTCACATTTTGGAGAAAAAATTATTTCTATTATTACGATTCTATTATAACCCTGCAAATTGGCAGGTCAAATCTGCTATTTCTACTAGATTCCATCATAGACAAAACATTCCTCAGGGTAGAAAATTTGGAAGAAGGGTTTCTTTGTTTGCCTGGGAACAGCCACCTTTCCATCAACTTCGTGTGCCACAGAAAAGTGGTTCTTTTAAGCTTTTGCTTTGTTTTGGTTTTCAAGGAGTTTCTCTCAATAAATACTTTTACTTTTGCAAATTAGGAGTTCTCCTTAGAGATGTGCATATTCAGATTGAAACTGGCAAAGGTGCTTCAGATCCAGTGTGGGCACCTTTGCTGTACTGTCAGCAGCTCCTTTAAGGAACCACACCTTTTTCTGGATTAACATGGTAGCTGCGTGGATTGTGGTTTTCCAGGGAGTCTGCACCAACCATGTTGTAAACCCTAGGAAAGGGACAACTCCTTTAAGGATTTGTCAATAGGTACAGCAAAGATGTCCACGTCAGATCCGAAGCATCTTTGCCTGCTTCAGATCTAATATGCTAAGATATATTATCTTTAATCTTGGTTACAAAGTTTAATGGCTTGGCACACTGAATGAACATGGTCCATTTGGTTAGTTGCATTGTTCAAACCCTGAAAATGGGTTGATTCAGAAGCGAAGATAAACAGATTGTGTGAATTCAGCCAGTATGTATCCAAGTGCAGGTGTTGAGGTTGTAATGTAGAGCATTAGGTTAAAGCAGTGTTTCTCAACCTTGGCAACTTTAAACTGTGTGGACTTCAAGTCCCAGAATTCTTCAGCCAGCATGGGTCCCCAGCCAGCATGGGACTTGAAGTCCACACAGCTTGAAGTTGCCAAGGTTGAGAAACACTGGGTTAAAGCATGGCATTTTATCCTGGAGAAAAAAAAAAGTTTAAGAAGGAGAGGCATCTTCAAATATCTAGATAAAGAGCCCTGAATAACTCAGAAATTGGCATGCTCTTTTGGGTACTTGTAATAAAAGAATCAGCTATAGATTTTGGACTTTTTGATCCGTGGATCAGCATAGCTACAATTGCTTATTATAAATACATGTACACAAGATTCTATCAGCAAGATTCAAACTTATTTGAATCCTGCAACTTATTCAGGTGTTTGCAAATCTCAGCATTCTAAAATCCCCAGTACATTTGCCTGGATTCTGAATCCATTCATTCCCAAGCCAACATTACCATAGATGGTCCCATTGATACAACATTTCTTGAAAGTCATGATGTTCTGAGTCAAAGTGCCTGTTTTGTCTGAGAAGATATATTCTATCTGCCCCAACTGGTCATTCAGACTTGTACTCCGAGCTTTGGCAGGTGTGTCCTTTACTGCATAATACATTTCCATGTCCCAGTTGATGAAACAGCTGTTCACCAGGTAGATAAATTCAAACCTAGGGAAGAGGGACAGCAATGATCAGGAAGACAGAGGAGATGTGGCACTCTCTTTTGGCTGGACTGAAGAAAGAGACAAGGAGATGTAGCTAGCAGATTTGAGTTCAAAGGGTCCTTATTTAATCCTTCAATTCTCCAGGAAGGGCTGGGAAAGATCTGGTTTCAAACTCTGGAGAACTGCTGCTAGTCACAATGAACCAAAGCTGATAATCTTTAGCAGTGGGGTCTCTCCATATGATATGGCTCTCCTCTTATCATCCCTTTCACAGCTCAAATGTGGAATCCTTGGTGCTCTCAGAGCTTGGTTGTTTGCTTGCAGGCATTTCATTACCCGACGAGGTAACGTCATCAGTAACTAGGTAACATCATCAATACCAAATTGTTTGCTTGCAATGCACTGATGATGTTACCTAGTTGGGTAATGAAATGTCTGCAAGCAAACCACCAAGCTCAGAGAGCACCAAGGACTCCACAGTTCAACCCTGAGCGACAGATATTCTCTTCTATTGGAACACCTCAAATGCCCCCGTTATTCACCTGTTTCCACTGTTTAACTCAGCAGTTCAGGAGGTGGGAGACCACAGGAGGAGGTCAAATTTCTATCTCCCTCCTGGGATTTCTAAAATTTATTTATTTATTTATTATTTGGATTTATCCCCGCCCATCTCCACCATGGTAGATGGTGGGAAACACTCAGAAGTGTTGGAAATAAGCAATAGACATGGTTAATATTAGCTGCATTTCTTGTGCAGAGGTGGGACACAGAGAGTGAAGGTTCAGATGTCCTCACTCTATGTAAGTCTATTTTTTTTTATCTTCTCCCACTCATACCTGCTGTCAATTATTAATTTCAAAATATATCTGTTTATGCTATAAAAGTGAGAGAAAATATTCCCTAATTGTTGAGGTTAAAATTTTATATTTGCTATAAAATTACTTTAAATTGGTTCAACTGACTAAGTAAACTTCCAGTTTAAACCTTGGCATAAATCTCTTCATTACAGTCAGAAATAAATTGCCTCAAATGTCAAGATGTTTAAACTGCACAAGATTGAGAGTATGTCCAGAAACAATGAACTCTCACTTGAGTTTATAGAAAGACCTTGAAATCTCACATACATTTGCAGGCAAAATCTCATGAGCTTATTATGTTCTCACCTGAGATCCCACAGGATTTCTTACAAGAACCCAAACTTTCATGACATTTGGCAGTCGAGAGATTTGGGCAATTAAGAATATATTTTAAAATATTGGGGGGATCTCCATAGCTGCCACTTAGGAGCATCTTGTCATTCTGGGGTACCATGTTGCTGCCTCTTCCATAAATCATCGGACCAAAGGAATTTATTCTATTAACGGAAAAGTTTTCAACTACAGAACAAATCAATTCTCCAACAGCTTCCAGCTGATGCGGACATCACTGCTATTGACCAGCAGAAATAAAGCCTCAGCCAATAAGACTCTGCATGTTTTCCAGGAAAAGGATTTCCATGGAAGGTCCCATTATGTGACTAAGTCAAAGCCAACCCATTGCCCCACAGCAGACCCATCAAATTCAAGCAGGAAAGAGGTGGGGAACCTATGGACCTCTAGGATTGCTGAGCTGCAGCAGTTCTCAACTGTTCCAGCCAAGAGTGAGAGATGCTGGGAGATGTATCTCTGCAGTATTCAGAGGATTCATTCAATCAATCAATCAATCAATCAATCAATATAGCCACCCATCTCAAACCGGTGACTCTGGGCGGCTAACAATAGTAAAAACAATCAACAATAAAAACAATACCAAAAAATTAATATAAATATAAATACAGCCGAGAGATCTTAAAAGCCATTGGTGTTAGCACAGCCATGAAACGGGGCCCTTCACACACTCGGGGCCCCAGGCCCGGGCACAAAGCCAGGTCTTCAAGGCCTTCCGAAAAGCCAGAAGGGTCGGGGCCATCCTAATCTCAGGAGGAAGGATGTTCCAGAGGGCAGGCGCCACAGCAGAAAAGGCACGTCTCCTGGTCCCCGCCAGCCGACATTCCTTGGCTGACCCGGAGCCTGCTGGACCGGATTGGACGGGTAGAAACAACTGGGAAAAGACGGTCCCTCAGGTAACCCGGTCCCAAGGATTTTAGGCTCTCCACCCCTAGAGTGGGAAAAGAAAGGGTCAAAACATACGTGATGAGCATGGACATGGGGATGACCAGGCTGAGGAGGATGAGGAATCCCCAGAATGCAAAGAATGCATAGCTGAGTGCACTGGTGTGGCTGTAGAAGACAAAAAGGTAGCTGTGCTCCTGGAGGAACTTGGTGGCCCATATGCCTGAGCCAACGGCAAGGCCGAAGGAGATCAGGAGGAGACACACTGTGATCTATGGAAACATGGGACGACAAGAATGTAATTAGCTCAGTTTGAAGAAGGGTTGTGGAGGAAGATCTCAGGACCAACCTTCAGCATCTCCAAATAAAAGTGGGGAAAGATTCCGCCTAAATCAAAAAAAGAGCAACTGCTAGTCAGCATACAGGCCAGGCCTTTCCCAACCCTCTGGATGCATTCAGTACAACGCAAAGTATACAGAAAGCAACTCATGTAGAATTTATACAGGTAGTCCTTGTTTAGTGACTGCCTCATTTAGCGACCATTCTCAGTTATGATGTGAATGAAAAAGTAACTTTACGAACAATCCTCACATTTACAACCTTCGCAGGTCTGTAAAACAAAGGAAAGCTGAAATAAGATCGTAAGCACAGTCACGGTTTCATTTAGCGACTGCTTTGCTTAACAACCAAGGTCCCAATTGTGGTCACTAAACGAGGACTACCTGTAGAATGATTCGGTTCAATTCCCAGGAATATAAATGCCAGATTGCAAACACAGGAACCATACATTTGAATGCAGAAAGCAAACATGTTAGCCCAGGATTCCCAAACTGTTTGCTCTCTCCCTTAGCAGTCATTTGGAACTAGAGCTTTTAATGAGTATGGAGTATTTATGATTTTTTGAATTGGACAGGATCACATTTTATGGACACCCAGGTTTTAGGGTATCTATGTTGACGTGAATTCTTTTTTCATGGTTTTATGTCAGTTGTGGAGACAGCAGGATAGAAATACTGGAAAGAAAGAAACAGTAAATGTTTATTTAGACCAGGGGTGGGGAACCTTTTTTCTGCCAAGGGCCATTTGGATATTTATAACCGGGGGGGGTGGGGGGCGGGGTTTCTGGGATTTCCGCGGACCGGGGGCCGGAGTTTGCGGGCGGGAGCCAATCACAAGCACTGGGGGCGGGGTTTGCGGGTGGGAGCCAATCGCGTGGAAGGGGCAGGGTTTGCGGGCGGGAGCCCTGTGGGCCTTCGGCAGGAGCCCCACGGGCCTTATATGGCCCGCGGGCCTGACGTTGCCCACCCCTGCTTTAGACAGTCAAAACATCTTATACATAAGAGGGAACTTTAACGCTTATGGAAATAGTTCTGTGGGCTCGGTTCTCAGGGATGTTACAAAAGCCTGAACATTTCTAACAAAATCCTCTGAGAAAGTAGCAGTGGCATTTGGGGGGGGAGGGGCGTCAAAAAAAGCAAGATGGTGGCTTTGGCAAAATGCAGTTGAAATCTTATCCCTTTTGTCCATGTGTCCATGTCACACTCAGGTAGAAAGGGGCAGGGCTTTGATTGTGCTGCTGCCATCTTGCTGTTTTTGACCCCCTTTCAGATGCTGCTGCTAGGTAGAACCAGGCCCCTCTCTTATCCCTCCAGTTCCCCCTGGCCATGTAAACCTTGGATAGTAATAATAATTAATTAATAATTAATAATAATAATTAATAGTAGGTAGCTCTTACCATTAGCACGAGACGATCCATCAGACGGCTGAGTTTTGTTTTTTTTAACTTGATCTTCCCACAGTTTTTCATGATTTTGGTATCGAAACCTGGAAAAGAGACACTTGAGACAGTCAGATTTAAAACAAAATAAACACAGCTGCCACAATGGGAGAAACCAGTCACGAAACGCCTGTAGGCTTGAAAGATAAACTGGACTGTCTACAGTGCTCTGTGCCATCTCAGTTCAAAGTTTGATGTCTGGGGGCAGATGGGCATGGGCTCAAACCAAGGGCCACGCTGCCACCAACTACCATTTTTAAATAATGTTGAGAGCTGGCACATTATTAGATCCTGATTGTTTAGTTGTTAGGTTCATTTGTTTATCTATCTGCTATTTTTAATTTAAAAACTCTAAGCGATTTCAAACCAGATCGTAAGCGTCTCACCACAGATTTGGGTGCAACTGTTTTCAAGTGAAGCGAGAGAGATCTTATCTGAGATTATCCAGAGCCAGAAAAGCATGAACAGGTACGGTCAGTTTCTTTAACACTTCCTGCTTGAGGAAATGTAGAAAAAGGAGCAGAGAAGGATGCCACAGAGGTGGGCTGGCATCTGATCCAAAATAAAAGTTCATTTGGCAGAAGTAGGCTGGGGCTGGTTAAAAGATTATGGAGAGGTTTAGATTGGAGAAAGGATGATGGGGAAGTTGAAGACAGAGACGGAGCTGGCCAATCCATCTCCAGTCAAGGTGGCAAGTGGCTTCTGTGGCACCACTGATAAGTGGTCCTTCTCCCTTCAGGTGTCTCTGACCAGCTGCTGAAGAGAAGATGGAGCAACTCTGCTTCCTGTTTCTCCAGACAGCAGGACAGACATTACAGAGAAGCAGGATTTGGAAAACCTTAGGAAATACCTCTCAGTGGATGACAGAATAGTTTGCCTTGGGAGGGCATAGATGATTTTTTTTTTTTGCTGGAGAGTGATGACAACGACAGATTTGCAAATATTCCACTGTGAGAGCTGCATCGTATTTAAAGATGTTGCATTGTGCAGACAGGAAATCAGAAGACGTCTACTTCTTGGGAGGAGAGCAATGGCAAATCTTGATAAAATAGTTAAGAGCAGAGACATCACACTGACAACAAAGGTCCGCATAGTTAAAGCAATGGTATTCCCTGTAGTAACCTATGGCTGCGAGAGCTGGACCATAAGGAAGGCTGAGCGAAGGAAGATAGATGCTTTTGAACTGTGGTGTTGGAGGAAACTTCTGAGAGTGCCTTGGACTGCAAGAAGATCAAACCAGTCCATCCTCCAGGAAATAAAGCCAGACTGCTCACTTGAGGGAATGATATTAAAGGCAAAACTGAAATACTTTGGCCACATAACGAGAAGACAGGATACCCTGGAGAAGATGCTGATGCTGGGGAAAGTGGAAGGCAAAAGGAAGAAGGGCCGACCAAGGGCAAGATGGATGGGTGATATTCTGGAGGTGACGGACTCGACCGTGGGAGAGCTGGGGGTGGCGACGGCCGACGGGAAGCTCTGGCGTGGGCTGGTCCATGAAGACACGAAGAGTCGGAAGCGACTGAACGAATAAACAACAAATTGTGCAGCAGATTTGGCCAAGGTGACCTCTAAAGTCCCTTCCCACTCTGACTCCATGGAAAGCAAGCCTGAGCTTGCTGACTTACCTGCATAAATAACAAGGCCATAGCAGACCTCCGTGTTACGTATTCTGCAGCCACGCAGCAGGATTCTCTCGCTATCCAGAGAGTATTTCTCTCCGTGCCATTCCAGGGTGCCGACAAAGTTATGTAACCGGCTGTTTGGCTCTTCACAGACCACCACTCCTGGAGAGTTGAAGGAAGAGGTGAGAATTTGGCCTACCTACTTCTCCTCTCCAAAGAAATTCTCTTTTCCCTGCAACCCTACCATCTCTTTTAGCATTTATCTTAGGCTGACCATATTTCAGGATGGCAAAACGGGACGGGGTCTTATGTAATATTCCGTATTCATGAAAAAGACAGGGGTCCTCGCCCCAGTCCGCGCGATTGGCTCCTGCCTGCAAACCCCACCCCCCAGTCCGCACGATTGGCTCCCACCTGCAAACCCCGCCCCCCGGTCTGCGCTCCGGCTTGGATCCTCCTTCCGCACCATTCCCGCCGGGTTTGAAAAACAGGACAAAACTGAGATTTTTATGAAAACGACGGGACGGTTGAAAAATGCTAAAAAATGGGAGTGTCCTGTTCAAAACAGGACGTATGGTCAGCCTAATTTATTTATTTATTTATTTATATTTATTTATTTATTATTAAATTTATATTACCGCCCATCTACCCCATCGGGGACCCTGGGCGGTTCACAATAAAACATAGTTAAAACATAAATATAAAGTTACAATATAATAAATAATATAAAATCCAAGTATAAAAGATGTTAAAAATGATAATAATTTATCTAAAAATGGTGCATTTATTCCAACCAGGGCTATTTATCAATACATGTATTCCTTTATTTATCAAGCATATTTCCCTCCATGAAATGGCCTCTAAAGTCATTTATAAAATCAAAACTTCAAGAGCAAAAGAAAGAGAATTCAGTTACAGCAATCTGCAAGCCATATAAAGCCCCAGAGGAACCAGGGTAATAATAAGTGTGAAATCGCCAATCCCATGGAACCATTTCTGAAAATGAAAAGAAGGGATCTTGGTGAAGACTGACCGTCAAAGGCGGCCATGTTCTCCTTGCCGATCAGCTGCTCATGCGTGACCAGGAGAGCTTGTCTGTATTTTAGGTTGGTCTCTCTGAAAGAGGCAGAGCGGAGTCAGCTTAAAAACAGGAAAAATGAGTGGAACTTTTCCATTGAAAGACGGTTTCAATTTCAATTTAATGGAGAACATTCCTTAAGTGAACGCAGGGATGGGAACGCATGCCACTTTCTTTGGTTTTCTATTCATCTTTCTCTCTCTCTCTCTCTTTTCCCCCTTTGATGGTGGTTTTTTGTGCATAAATAAACCAATGCCATTTCATCAAAATTAATTTAAGGTCGAACCAGAGCCCTGCCAAAATTATTTCCTACCTTGTCCCTATGACATTGCCTTCACTTCATCCCCAGCCCAGGAGTGAAACAGGTTTAAATCATCCTTAGCTGTACTGGTGTTAAAATAATCCTTTTTGCCCTTATTCCAGCACCTTCCAAGAGCACCTTTGAGGTGTGGAAAATCTATTAGGCTTAGGAGTCTTCCTGCCTGGCCTGTGGCATGCTGATGCCCCGGCAATTGGGTTTTTCAGTCACGTCCTTAGGACACTGCCTTCATCTCATGCACAGCCCATAGCTGAGACAGTTTAAAATTGCCCTTAGCTATTCCAGTTTTAGAGTGATGTTTCCCCTCTTCTCCCAACATAGTTTTTGATGCAGATACAGCCTGGTTGGTTTGGTTCCTGATGCGGTCAAGGGTTGGGATCGGCCCAACTGTTGGTGGCCATTTTAGGCTGCTGCAGACACAGCCCTTTCCTCTGCTTGCTGCCAATGCCTTCCATGGCCATTTTGGCTTGGGCTGCAAGAGAGCCAGTTTGGTCTAGTGGTGAAGGTGCTGGGCTAGAAACCAGGAGTCTGTGAGTTCTAGTCCCGCCTTGGGCATGAAAGCCGGCTGGGTGACCTCGGGCCAATCTCTCTCTCTCAGCCCTAGGAAGGAGCCAATGGCAAACCGGGAGAGTGAGAGTTCTAGTCCCGCCTTAGGCATGAAAGCCGGCTGGCTGACCTTGGGCCAGTCCCTCTCTCTTAGCCCAACTCACCTCACAGGGTTGTTGTTGTGGGGAAAATAGGAGGAGGAAGGAGTACTAGGTATGTTCGCTGCCTTGAGGTATTTATAAAAAATAATAAAGGCTGGATGGATGGATGGATGGATGGATGGATGGATGGATGGATGGATGGATAGATAGATAGATAGATAGATAGATAGATAGATAGATAGATAGATAGAAAGAAACCAAACATCTACTTTTTACAGAGGCCTCTACCTGAATAATGCCTGACTGGCATTTTTCACTTAGGACTTACAGGGGCTCCTTATATACACAGGTTTAGCACTCTTTTGAAAGAGCACTAAACCTGTGTCTAGATCCAGGTTCAGAAATAGCTCAATGACAGGTAACAGTCACAGAGGTACGGTTGAAAGGAGCACTGGGAGAGCCATATCCGGTGTTCCCTTGCATGCCTGCTTTGCCTCTGCCACCTGTTAGCTGGGCCAACCCACCCTTTTAAGCATCCACCTAAACTCACTCCTCCTCATCCACGTTAATGAGAGAGATTGTGGGTTGTTTTTCTCACTTGGTGAGAGGAGAATCAAAGCAAAGGGAGACCATCCATCCCTTTCCTTAACTTGGTGCAAAATAAATAAAGGCAGTTCCATTCTCCAGGTGTGTTACTATGAAAGAGGAGGGATGAGCAGTTGGGGCTGCAAACTTTATGCTGCCATCCTTTTCTTCTGACTCAAGGACTGCTTAATAGACCTTTAGCTTGGGCATGAGGAAGAAGCTATGGTACACTCAATCCCACATCATACAGCATGATTCTGAACTGGTAGATATGACATGATGCTTCATGTTGTATTAGCTGAGGCTGAGTCAGAAGAATTAGATATTGAGTGGGAAGGAAAGAAGGACTTCTTTTACTTTTACCATTTACTTCCTTCTTTTCCATTCTCATCAGTCTTCCTTCCTTCCTTCCTTCCTTCCTTCCTTCCTTCCTTCCTTCCTTCCTTCCTTCCTTCCTTCCTTCCTTCCTTCCTTCCTTCCTTCCTTCCTTCCTTCTTCTTTCTTTCTTTCTTTCTTTCTTTCTTTCTTTCTTTCTTTCTTTCTTTCTTTCTTTTCCACTTTTCTAAATTTTACAATGTGCCTTTTTAAATATACATGTATACACAATCTGGAAAAAGTGTGCACTCAGCCCCCCTCTGAATAAATTAAAATTGAAATATTTTTTTTAAATGGTCACTCCCGGTTCCACTCAAGTGGTACATTCAGATCAGCTGAGGAGACCCTGCTGGTGAGTCACTGGGGGTTTGGAGCCGAGGAATGCTCTTGGCCGAATTGCCCTTCTTATGGAGCTTTCTCCTGGGGGAAACATTGCTGGCCTTTGTGTTTTCTCTCTAGGTTTAAAAGACAACCTAAGAATATACATTCCCCCGAGCATTTCCAAGGCCAGAGCTGCTGCAGGACCAAATTCTTTTTAAATAATAGGAAATGGATAAACACTGTGCTTGCAGTGTTTGAGTTTTATGGCACTGGTTGATTTTATTATGGTTGATTTTCCTGAAATTGGTTCATTGGTTTTGCTTCTGTGCAATGCTTTGAGAGGAAGGGTGATGGTGATGGTGATAATTCCTAGAGTCGACTTCTTAGTTTAAACTGTAAGTTCCTTGAAACAAAGACCTGATATTTGAGAAGGTTCATGTTTTATGTATGATGAGAGGGCAATAATTTAAAAATAACCAGCAACTACATTACCCATCTATGTCCATGGTCTCCACGTAGCAGAGGCTGTTTGGCTCTGAACTGGAGAGTAAGAGGAGGTCAGCCTTGGGAAAAAAAGCAGAGAGCTTTGTTGGTAGACACAAACAGGGCCACCCATCCATGTCATCACAACTGATGGATTGGGCCAAGGGAAGAAAGTTGTGGGCGCGTGGTCCACACAAATAGATTCAAGCAGCTCTTTAGGATCACCTCTCGTGCTTGTCCCAAGATTAGGCCATCATTTGGCATCCATTGTCACCTTCCTTAAAGTGACAGCCTAAACCCATTTGTTAGAGAGTAAACCAATCCGGAGTGGATTTTGCATGAATGTAGGACAACGATCACCAACCTGTTGCAGTCCAGATGTACTACAACCTCCCTCATTCCACAATCAGTATAATGATTGGCCATGCTGGCTAGAGTGATGGGAGTTACAGCCTGAAACTTTTGGAGGCCACCAATTTGGGGAAGGGTGTCATGAAATATAAGAAGCTGCCTTATACCGTCAGTTCAATTGTCCAAAATGCATCCTGTATGCATTTTGGTGCACCTGTATGCATTTTGGTGCACCGTTCTCCAAAGACAGAGACTTTAGTTTGTAATTTAGCGTAATGCAGTTTTAAGAAACCATTTCACCTAATGCATGTAGTATATTTTTTGTACAGTTTTTCCTAATGTACTTGCTCAAACAATGGTGAACTGCTTTGCAAAATTCAGAAAATTGAGAAAGTCAAATGATTCCAAAAGTTCAGTTCATGTATTGGTACAAAAATGCAAACTTAGGTAAATCCAAATTGGAATGTGAGAGCCAGTTTGATATAGTGATTATGGCATCAGGCTAGAAACTGGGAGGCCATGGGTTCTAGTCCTGCCTTAGGCACAAAGCCAGATGGGTGACCTTGGGCCAGTCGCTCTCTCTCAGCCCTGGGAAGGAGGCAATGGCAAACCACTTCTGAAAAATGTGGCCAAGGAAACTGCAGGGACTTGTCCAAGCAGTCGCCAGGAGTCAACACTGACTCGAAGGTACCCCAAAAAAAAAAAAAAAATGCTCTAACCAGAACAAAACATTGGTAACCTGATCCAACTTATGTAAAGTCTCCTTTACATCAGCTCATCTCCTGGTTATTTCACGGACAAGTCTGTGTCGTTTTTCTGGCAACAATATGGACGTTGTTTTCCACTGCTTTCTTTTGGGATTTATTTATTTTTTTAAGCAAGATTTTTTTTTTAAAGTAGATTTTAATTATCTAGACTGCAGCCCTGGGATGGATTTCATGATTTCATGTCCAATTATACACAAAAACAGCATCCCAGTGCATATGAGGGGGAGCATGTTAAAATCTGCCCTATGCCACCAGAGATTTCACGCAAGCCTCTACATAACAGAGGTCATCCATTTCAAACCCCTAGATCCAGTCTAAAGGTGGAAATTTGCAAGCACAGAAATTTTCAACATTCTGCTCTTTTGTTCTGGACTGAAACAGTTGTTGCAATTAAAAGAGGCAGCTTCTTTTAGGATCTCAATATTTTTACCACTCTTGAAATAATCTTGCCAAATCATTCGCCTTCGTTTGTTTGATACGTAAGGGAAATTTGGTGCCTGCCTCTAATCCTCATCTTTCCTTTCAACCTAGGGAATTTGCTGGAAAAGCTACAAAGTCCTGATTGAAGCTCAACCACGTTGATGTCTCTTGAGAACTTACATCTTGTTCCAGGGAAGCCTTGATTAAGACAAGAAGAGAAAAATTCTTACCGGTACAAAGCTGTCCTTGCGGAGGCAAACAATATCGCCCACTTGTATATCACTCCATTTCTTTTTGCTGAAACTGGGGACGATGGGAGAGATAATAGGTGGTCAGGCACATGGGGGATTCAGCTCTGTGGAGCCGATGAAAAGGCTCAGGCACTTGTGGCAGTAAGCCAAAAAGCTCGGGGGTCGGGGGGGGGGAAGAAGCTGCATTTGTAGTGAATGTCACTCTCAAGAATTGTTGGAGAACCTTTCCCCCCTCTGAAGAAATTCAGTCCAAGGGTTGCCCTCATCTCAACTTTCCCTAGTGCAATAGGGTGAAGTCACACGTGTTCTTTGCACACAGCTCTAGAAACTGTAGGAAGATCTCAACACTAGACAGCAAGTTCA
The DNA here is from genome assembly GCA_023362775.1 of Charina bottae. Classification (NCBI taxonomy): domain Eukaryota; kingdom Metazoa; phylum Chordata; class Lepidosauria; order Squamata; family Charinaidae; genus Charina; species Charina bottae. Next base: position 6,461,842 of record JALMGJ010000040.1, read on the forward strand.
TTTTTGCAATGTTGAGCATGTAATGGCTGTTGTGGGTCTTCCGGGCTGGAAGTTCACTTCTGGAACACGGCCACACAGCCCGGAAGACCCACAACAGCCATCGAACTCCAGCCGTGAAAGCCTTCGACAATACACTGAGCATGTAATATGATCTTGCGGGAGATAAATGCCACAGACCTCTACCCTCCTTGTTTCTTGTGGTTTGCTTGGGTGTTTGCTGACTGATGACTCAGTGCCATTGGAAAAAAGTAATCTATATACTACTAAAACTCTCATGTTTGTTTGTTTGTAACCTTTAACTGAGCAAAATGGTCCGTCATAGGCCGACAATTTTTGAACCAAGGTACCTTAAATGGTCTAACATACAGAATGCGTCCAAAATCTGGGACCCATGACTCCCGTGGAATAGAAATTTGGCAAATTTTATAAAACATTTTATGACATAAAAATTATCATAAAATTTTTTACGACATAATACAAAATGTCATAAAACATTTCCTGTGGTCAACTCCTGATGTTTGACTGTGCTATACAGTTCAATATGAATGACATGGGCTATTTTCAAGGCAGATACATCTCTGAATATCTCCCTGAATTTTTAAGAACTTTTCCAGTGAAGGCAGTACATTAGATGCTCTGCCATTGTTGAAGGCATCGAGGAATCTGGTAAGGAAATACTATCTGTGAAACGATGACCCAACGGGTCATGGGTTGTCTAGTAATAAAACAATAGGCAAAAATCAATCAAATCAACCAAGCCATCCACCCCATCTTCTTTGGGTGATTCCAGCCAATCAGCAGTCAGGTAGAAGATCACATCCCAAACTTTTCAGAACTAGGCAATGGCTTCCTACTCTAATGTGGGTCTTTTGGCAATGCCATGAAGGTCTCCATATTTGGCCATGAGATGACATCACATTCAGCATAAGGAAGCCCATTAGTATGAATAACTTCCAGGGAGGGTAAACAACCGACTGGTTCAAAATTGGGAAAGGAGTACGACAAGGCTGTATATTGTCACCCTGCTTATTTAACTTACTGTATATGCAGAGTACATCATGAGAAATGCCGGGCTGGATGAATCACAAGCCGGAGTAAAGATTGCCGGGAGAAATATCAACAACCTCAGATATGCAGACGATACCACCCTAATGGCAGAAAGTGAAGAGGAACTAAAGAGCCTCTTGATGAGGGTGAAAGAGGAGAGTGCAAAAGCTGGCTTGAAACTCAACATTAAAAAAACTCAGATCATGGCATCTGGTCCCATCACTTCCTGGCAAATAGAAGGGGAAGAAATGGAAGCAGTGACAGATTTTATTTTCTTGGGCTCCAAGATCACCGCAGACGGTGACTGCAGCCATGAAATTAAAAGACGCTTGCTCCTTGGGAGGAAATCTATGGCAAACCTAGACAGCATATTAAAAAGCAGAGACATCACCTTGCTGACAAAGGTCCGTATAGTTAAAGCTATGGTTTTCCCAGTAGTAATGTATGGCTGTGAGAGTTGGACCATAAGGAAGGCTGAGCGCCGAAGAATTGATGCTTTCGAGCTGTGGTGCTGGAGAAGACTCTTGAGAGTCCCTTGGACTGCAAGGAGGTCAAACCAGTCAATCCTAAAGGAAATCAACCCTGACTGCTCATTGGAAGGACAGATGCTGAAGCTGAAGCTCAAATACTTTGGCCACCTAATGCGAAGAGAGGACTCACTGGAAAAGACCCTGATGCTGGGAAAGACTGAAGGCAAAAGGAGAAGGGGACGGCAGAGGATGAGATGGTTAGATAGCATCACTGATGTAATGAACATGAATTTGAGCAAACTCCGGGAGACAGTGGAGGACAGGAAGGCCTGGCGTGCTATGGTCCATGAGGTCACGAAGAGTCGGACACGACTAAACGACTGAACAACAACAACAACATCCCCTGTTCACAGACTCTATTCAATTACTTAAAAGGATAGTACTCTTCAAAGGAGGTAAACATGTTTCTGAAAGCATCTTCCATGTTGGCTCACCTTCCACCTGTCAAGATCTCACAAGGTCGGTTGTTGATTTCCCCATCACTTCGGTGCCGTGCCTGAGAAGCAAAAAAGAATGAATGAATTGCATCGGTACACTGAGCTTCTGTTCATCCAGAACTTCCTCTAATCCAGGGTTTCTCTAACTTGGCAACTTTAAGATGTGTGGACTTCAAGTTGAAGGTGTCTAGTGTTGAGATCTTCCTACAGTTTCTAGAGCCATGTGCAAGGAACACCTGTGACTCATATTCCACCAGAAATACATCCATCAAATTGTGAAAAGTTTATACAAGCTATGCATACAAGGAATGGGCTTTTGCAATGCTAGCTAAGTCACTGATCCTCTTTTGCCTCGCCTGGGTGCAAATAATTCGGTTCTGTAAAATGTGGTTTATTTCGTCTTGCTCAACCTGAGAACCCCAGGGTAAAAATAGAGTAGGGTTAACTGTTATATTTTTGCACTGGAATTATCAGGTTGAGCAAAGATGGAGCAGCCTGCTTGTTTTTCTCTGCAGACGTTTTTTGCCAAAGGCAACCTTCTTTAAACACAGGTTACACCTAACTGTATGGTGCAAGAGCAAAAGTGCAGGTGGACTCATCTGAAGATAGGTAGTCCTTACTCCTTACAGTCAAAGGGAAGGAGCCGTTAAAACCTCCAGTCTGAATCCTGGTGGGTTGGGGACTCAAAACAGAATTCTCCTGTTCTAGTTATGCTCAAATAAAAAGCAGAGAGAAATGAACCAGAATCCTCTTCTTCCTCTTGTTTCAACCAGACACTTTACAGGTAGTCCTCGACTTACGACCACAACTGGGACCGGAACGTCCATTGCTAAGTGATGCGGTCGTTAGGTGAGTCGCACCTGATATTACGACCTTTTTTGCCGCAGTCGTTAAGCGAATCAACACAGTCGTTAAGTGAATCCGGCTTCCCCATTGACTTTGCTTGTCGGAAGCCCTCTGGGAAGGTTGCAAATGGCAATCATGTGACCCCGGGACACTGCAACTGTTATAAATACATGCCGGTTGCCCCACGCCCAAATTTTGATCACATGACTGCGGGGATGCTGTGATGGTAGTAAGTGCGAGAACCGGTCCTAAGTCGCGTTTTTCGGTGCCATTGTAACTTCGAACAGTTGTTAAACAGATGGTCATAAGTCGAGGCATACCTGTACTAGAGTTGTTTCCTTTTCAGTTCCACTTCAAAATAACACACAGCAGGCCTGATCAGCAGTTTCTCACTGATTAAACTAGTGCTTTCCAAACTGCCGCTGTTGGTGACACACCAACGGCGGCAGTGCGGGGGTGTGCGCGGCGGCAGGGGCGTGCATGGCGGCAGCATGGGGGGATGTGCGGCGGCGGTGTGCACAGCGGCAGCGGCCTCGTGTTTTCTGCTAAAACACGGAAGCGCTGATGGTGCGCTGCTGCAGTCATCGCTGCCGCCACCGCTGTGCACACCACCACTGCCGCGCGCACCCCTGCGCCACCGCCGCGCGCACCCCTGTGCCGCCGCCATGCACACCCCCGCCACCGCTTCCGGGTTGTTTCACGACACACTAAACTGTGTGTTGCGACACACTAAAGTGTCGCGACACACAGTTTGGAAAGCTATGGATTAAACAAACAAACAACAACAAACCTGGCTTCCCTGTGTGATATAACCAATGAGGGATCCTAGATTCAAGATAATACCAAAAATGACCTGTTGTCTACACCAGTGTTTTTCAAACTTGGCAACTTTAAGATGTGTGGACCTCAACTCCCAGAATTCGCCAGCCAGTGAGTTTGAGTTGGAGTTGGAGTTGAAGTCCACAGATCTTAAAGTTGCTAAGTTTGAAAAATGCTGGTGTAGACTGTTGAAATACCTTGTCTTTTTCTTCTAAGGTGACTCTGATAGACCTATCTGATACAGAATGATCCCACTACCCTCCTCCAAGAGATTACAGCCAGTCATCCAATTAGACCAGTGTTTCTCAACCTTGGCAACTTTAAGACGTGTGGACTCCAACTCCCAGAATTCCCCAGCCAGCCATGCTGGCTGGGGAATTCTAGGAGTTGAAGTCCACACGTCTTAAAGTTGCCAAGGTTGAGAAACACTGAATTAGACTGATGCCTAGGCAGCCACTGAAAACAAACGAATACTTACAACATCATCGATTAAGTCACGGATGCCTCTGATGGAGAGCAAGATTAAAAGGGGAAGGAGGAGTGTGAACCAAGGCAGTGTGGAGATCTGTGGGATGGTCTGGAACAGAAGGCAAAGTAGAAACCTTTTTTTATTTGAAAGGAGGCTGAAAGGGAGAACTTTGCACTAATATCTTCAGCAGGAACAAGGCATCCTTGCCCGTTTGGGGAAAGCAGAATCAAAACAGGGCATATATTCTTGTACAAGCAGGGCCAGATAAATAGGTAAGGCAGAGGCCTTGAGGCCCACAGGAACAGAGGAAGGAAGGAAGGAAGGAAGGAAGGAAGGAAGGAAGGAAGGAAGGAAGGGAGGGAGGGAGGGAGGGAGGAAGGAAGGAAGGAAGGAAGGAAGGAAGGAAGGAAGGAAGGGGGAAAAGGAAGGAGGGGAGGGAGGGAGGGAGAGTTGAGGGAGGAAGAAGCTCCCACCACTGCTATAGAACAAGGTGATGTGGTGTAATTTCTCATGTTCTTTTCTCTCCACCAGGAGTGCCCTGGAGGGGGAATCAAAAAAGTCAAGATGGCAATTGTGACCATGTGACTGAAGCTCCTGTAATAGTATGTGGGAATGACCTTGGGAGAGGGCAAAGAGACGCAACCAAGGGAATGGTCAGATAAAAGGCAGCTGAGCCCACAGCAGGAATGTGGACGGGGCAAGAGGCTCAGAAGAGACCCTCCCTAGTTTCTTGGGTTGTAAAGGAGATGGTGGGAGAATTGTACTTTCAGACTTGCAAGATTCCGTTAATGTAACTTTACAATAAAGTAGAATTAGCTCATCTGGTCGTGTTTCCTGTCTGGCCTACCTGGTAAGGCTGACAGCTCCGCCTCCTGTTCACATGAGTGATGCATGTTAAAAAGGGGCAGGGATTCAACCATGTGGTTGCAGCCTTCATCTTGATTCTTTTGCCCCACCCTTATGGATGCCACATCCAAAAAATAGAGTGGGAATAGAGCCTCTTTAGAGGGCTGACAGCCTCTGGCCTCAGAACATGTTATGTACACATCTCTATAAAAAGGTAGAAAGGTCCTAATTTTGCTGCTAATCCAGAACAGAATAAAGAGCTCTCTTACCTGCAAAAGAATTATGGACAAGAAGTATAAATTAGCCATCCGGTGAAATTGTTCATACAAGTTGAGAGGGAGAAAAGTGAAAACGTTGTACTTAGATGTCTTAATGGCATTGTCCTGTGAACGATAAACCAACAAAGAATCACATGGAATTCAAGCTAACTAATTTATTAACACATATAAGTTTTCATAGATCATAGCCCACTTCATGAAGTGAAGTGAAGTGTGAAGAAAGGAATATTATATATGCAGGCAGATGTTCTTGGCAAGAGGGCAGATAGTAAAAGAAGAGGTGAGAGATAGAAAGACCTCTAGAAGAGACCTTTAGCTAAACGTAGTTAAGTATGATTACAGCTCAACTTTTTTCTGATGACATCAACCCTTTACTCAAGGTGGCCACATCTGAGACTGGTGATACTCAAGGAACCCTAACATTCTCCACTGGTTTTTAGGTACTGCCATTTCTGCCGTCAAGTTCATGCCCATTTATTCTTTTCCATAAAGCTTAACTTAGTGGGTGACCTCTAATGAGTCTTTCCCAGTTGCACCCAACCATGGCCTGATAATCTCTTTTTGGGGGGCCTGTAATGGTATGTGGGAAGGACCTTGGGAGACAGGAGGAAGAGCCGCAGACTAGACAACAGTCGGACAAGCAGCAGCTGAATCTGCAGAAGGAATGGGGGCATGGCAAACGTCTCAGAAGACACCCTCCCTAGTTTCTTTTACTGTAAAGGCGAGGGGGGAGAGATGTACTTTGGGACTTGCAAGATTGATGTCAGCCTTCTGAGGTAGTCCAGACAAGAAGCACGCCCAGATGTACTAGCTCTAAATTTATTGTAAAGTTGCATTAACAGAATCTTGCAAGTCTGAAAGTACGTCTCTCCACTTTCACCTTTCCAGTCCAAGTTTCATGGGATTTAATCCCTGGGTCCATGGCACAGTTTTGGTTCTGTTTAGCAGCTGTTTTAGGCTGGATGGCTAGAAACCCCTAGAAGATTGTTGCATTAATGGGTTGTGTCATTCACTGAATCTGTAACACACACACACAAACACAAACACACACATACACATACACATTTTCCTTGTGAACTCAGAGGATTGGTCCATATACCCCTGAATTCTTTTTTCAAGAGACAAGAGTTTCTCCTCATATACCTTTAATGCAAAAGCTTCTGGGAAGCTCACTAAACTTAAAACACACACATACACCGAAGTAGAATATAAAGAGTGTTTGAAATCCCTGACATTTTTGTATCTCCCTCCCTCCCTCCCTTCCTTCTGCGGCCTCTGATAAGACTTACTGCATATTTTTTCTTCTTCAAACACCAGATGTGCCTCTTTCGAATTTGTGCATGATAAGCCTGGTCATTAGCCTTCACCACCCATGTAAAATCTGGAAGAAAAGGACAGAAAATACTGCAGATGAATAGGCAACAGATTTAAAAAGTTGCCAAGTGTTTGGAACAGGGAAACTAGCACTGGGGTGTCCATTCTGGGAGTTGAAGTCCACACATCTTAAAGTTGCCACGCTTGAAAAACACAGCTTTACAGTATCTCTTTAAAATAACTCCCTAAGCATGGCTGGCTGGGGAATTCTGGGAGTTGAAGTCCACACATCTTAAAGTTGCCAAGGTTGAGAAACACTGGTCTATGTCCATGCATTTTATTTTACGCATTTAAAATCATTTTTCTGAGAAGGGGTCCGTAGGATTCACCAGAATCTCAAAGGAGCCCTTGGGGGGGGGGACAATCCTCAAAAGGTTAAGAACACCTTGCAACAGTGTGAGTCTCACTAAGAGGATCCTCGGAGACAGAACGGGAAAGGCATCTAACTGATCACCTCACAGGCTCTTCCAGAGTGAGTTTCACTCAGTGGAAGCTCAGGGACCGCAAGACCTCTAACATTTGGGATCTGAGCATCACCTCAATCCTCCATATGTGTGTGCTGTGAGTTCAGGAGGCCTCAAAAATAGCACACCCTCTGTGGTCCAGTTGAGCAAGAAACTGCCTCCAGCAAAATCATCATTGGCTATGTGTGAATGAAGACTCTCCACCATTAACTGTAACTAGACAAGCCGTGACCCATTGGGTCATTGTTTCAGAGATATTTCCTTACCTAAACAGAGAAACAGAATGACCACGGACAGGCAAAAAAGCAGTGGGAGCAGAGCGGGAACGACTTGCAACTTCCTGCCAGCTTCCCCATTGACCTTCCTTGTGGGAAGCTGGCCGGGAGCATTGGAAATGACGATCACATGACAGCAGCTGACTGTGGGAGTGTGGTGGTGCGGCAGTGTGGCAGTGCTGAAGCGGCCACAACTTTGCCAAATTTCAGTCCCACGGGAGTAATGGGTCCCTGATTTTGGATGCATTCTTTAAGTTAGCCCATTTGAGGTACGGTGATTCAAAAATTGTTGCTCTATGATGCACCGTTTCACCCAATTGAAGGTAACAAACAGACAAACAGGAGAGTTTTAATAATATATAGAAGATGTCTCACTTACTATCACTCAGTCTTCCTTATCCCACCACGAGGCATGTGTAACCAGCTCTCCCCACTAACTACCCCGCTCAGCTCAGAAACAGCCAGAAACAGGCATCTTGATTTAGCCCTGGTCAACGGATGGGAGGGGTGCGGTGGCTCAGTGGGTAAGATGCCAGGCTTGTCGATCGGAAGATCACAAGTTCGGAGGTTCGAATCCCTAGCCCCGCGTGACGGAGTGAGCTCCCGCACTCGCCCCAGCTCTTGCCAACCTAGCAATTCGAAAGCATGCAAATGCAAGTAGATGAATAGGTACCACTTCGGTGGGTAGGTAACAGCGTTCCGCATGCGTCATGCCGGCCACATGACCGTGGAAGCATCTTTGGACAACGCTGGCTCTTCGGCTAACAAACGGAGATGAGCACCGGCCCCTAGAGTCGGACACGACTGCACAAATGTGCAGGGGGAGCCTTTACCTTTTTTAATGGATGGGAGCTTATGTGGGGAACAGATCCACACACCTTTCAGTGAGATATCAACCATCTGGAGATCTTAGATGAGTGAGTGACTCACATGAAATGACACACAGTACACAAAGAATTCCTTGTTATTGATTACAGTACAGAAAAGTTTGCCAACAAAGTTTGCCAACCTCAGGTTCAGGTAGGAAATACCAAGGCTTGTAAAAGCATCTCTCAAAACAAAATCAAGTTTTTCAAGCTTCTGGTTGTTTCCCCCCCCCCCCCCCCCAGTTTGGATTAAACTAACTGGAGATTAAACTAAAGATGGGGGCAAGCTTTAGCCTGGAAAAAAAAATCCTTCCATTATCCACAGTGAGTGCATGTATCATGGTTCAACAATCTAACTTTTTAAAATGTTTCAAGGTGGCACCCTTGGCTTCCCCTGTGATTGGCCAAAGGTGATTTATGAAGTCCTCCTCTTTTACTCACCTTGCCCTGTTTCAGTCTCATCCTGGTAACTCCCGAAAGACTCCTGGGTTGGCATTTTGAAATCTAGAAAGCAAAGAGATCAAGTCACTTAACCTTCCTGCAATTTCCTGTCTCAACCCTTGCTAGCTATGATCCCAACAGAGCTAGGAGATGCTCCCAGTAGGATTTGTAGCATTTATGATTACAGGTACTCCTCACTTAATGACCATTTGTTTAGTGACAGTTTGAACTTACAACAGTGCTGAAAAAAACAATTTATGACCAATCCTCCCACTTACGACTGTCGTAGCGGCCCCGTTTGCATTTATGACCATTGCAGCGTCCCGTGGTCATATGATTGCCATTTTCGACCTTCCCGGCCGGCTTATGGCAAGCAAAATCAGTGAGGAACCACATGATTCGCTTAACAACCACATGATTCGCTTAATACCCGTGGTGATTCGCTTAACGGCTGCCGCAAAAAAGGTCATAAAATTGGGTCGGATTCACTTCATGACTGCTTCACTTAGCAACCAAAATTCCAGTCCCAATTGTGGTTGTTAAGCGAGGATTACCTGTATGGCTGATAGATACATTAATCCAGGATAGTCTGCTCACCCCTTGTATATACCATTGCCACTGCAGTAACAATTTAGCTATTCTTGCAATCTGCACTCATTTTCCAGGGATAGTGTGCCTTATAGCAGCCTTTCCCAACCTTGGTGCCTCCCAGATGTGTGGACTTCAACCCCCAGAATTCTCATCAAAAGCCAGGTTGGCTGGGGAATTCTGGGAGTTGAATCCACACATCTGGAAGATGCCTGAGTTGGAAAGGTTGAGCTGGGATGAGGGGAGACCTGGGTTCCCCATTCATCCTTGGATCTTACTGTGTGATGCACACAGTCCTTATCTTTCAGCCTGATTGCTCTTGCAGAGAAAGCAGGGGAATCACATGCTTTGATTTCCTGGAGGAAGGGCCGGATTTAAATTTAATGAATAAATACATGAGAAATAGTTGCCTTCCGTACTGAAGCCGAAACTAGCGTGAGATCATTCCCGTTCTTAACCTTACACACTTAGAGAACTTCCACATGGCATCATTTTCACTCACCTGCCCTTCAAAGCATTTTTTAATTTTTATTCATTTATTGAATTTATATGGCCACCCATCTCATTCGCGTGTGACTCTGGGCGATGTACACAGTTAAGGCACAAACTAACAATCACCAATATGTCTATGAAGGTTCTCAGTCATCCAGGTGGAATTGTCTGTAGCTTGAATCATGTCAACTGGATTTCTATTTTCTCAGTGGAAACGTTTCGCTCCTTATCCAAGGAGCTTCTTCAGTCTGAGCAGTTAGTAAGGGAATCCTAAATATGTTTCTAGGTAGCTGTGTGACCTTACACCTGGGGCTAGGTCATGGTTATATTGAGATGTTATTTTAAGTCCTTTTATCATCTAAAGGAGGATCGTTAAGATCACCATGCTGCTGTTGAGCTTGTGAAATGGTCTTAATCTTCCTAGGCACAGAAGACAAAGCAGGGAGGAAGATGGGGAAAAGATTATGCTGATAAAAAGGACTTAAAATAACATCTCAATATAACCATGACCTAGCCCCAGGTGTAAGGTCACACAGCTACCTAGAAACATATTTAGGATTCCCTTACTAACTTTGCTCAGACTGAAGAAGCTCCTTGGATAAGGAGCGAAACGTTTCCACTGAGAAAATAGAAATCCAGTTGACATGATTCAAGCTACAGATAACAATCACCAAATTCAACCATTAAAACCTATTAAAAACAGTTAAAAACTACAAGTAAAAACTACAATAACTGAAAGACAGGGGAGAGTGCAGTCCATACAATCATCCCCATTGCTGCTGATTATGGGATGGAAGAAATGGGCAGGGGTTATCGTAAGGCAGCGTTTCTCAACCATGGTCACTTTAAGATGGGTGGACTTCAATCCCCCAGAATTCTCATCAAAAGCCAGGTTGGCTGGGGAATTCTGGGAGTTGGTCCACCCATCTTAAAGTGGCCATGGTTGAGAAACGCTGCCATAAGGGATCCCCACAAGACAATCTGAGCACTGAGCGCCAAAGAATTGATGCTTTCGAACTGTGGTGCTGGAGAAGACTCTTGAGAGTCCCTTGGACTGCAAGGAGGTCAAATCAGTCAATCCTAAAGGAAATCAACCCTGACTGCTCATTGGAAGGACAGATGCTGAAGCTGAAGCTCAAATACTTTGGCCACCTAATGCGAAGAGAGGACTCACTGGAAAAGACCCTGATGATGGGAAAGACTGAAGGCAAAAGGAGAAGGGGACGGCAGAGGATGAGATGGTTAGATAGCATCACCGATGTAATGAACATGAATTTGAGTAAACTCCGGGAGACAGTGGAGGACAGAAAGGCCTGGCGTGCTATGGTCCATGAGGTCACGAAGAGTCGGACACGACTAAACGACTAAACAACAACAAGACAATCAGAGCATTCTCCAGCTGACCAATAGTGCGCAGAAAGTTCACCATTCAGTTGGTGTCCAGTCTTCTGAATTACAGCAGCTCCTGGAGTATCAAAAATCCCTTAACACTCAGTTCCTCACCTGGGTGCATTCATTGCCTACTTGTTTTCCAAAAGAATTTGGGGTATTGATTCAAGGGCCAAGGTGCCTTGCTATCAAATTCCCTTTGAAAGCTATGATAATGGCAAGACACCATCCTTTTGCAGCTTTCTCCAACCGCCGCTGCCATGGATGTAGCTTGCAAGGTAGAGCCTGCAAGTTTATTTGTTTGTTTGTTTATTAGATTTTTTTTATCCCACCTTTATTATTCTTATAGATAACTCAAGGCGGGGAACATAGCTAATACTCCTTCCTCCTCCTCTTTTCCCCACAACAACCCTGTGAGGTGAGGTGGGCTGAGAGACCGCGACCGGCCCAAAGTTTTATTTTATTTTATTTATTTGTTTATTTATTTATTTATTTATTTATTTATTTATTTATTAAATTTATGTAGCCATCCATCTCACTCCCGTGACTCTGGGCAGCTCCCAAAGTTAACACTCCAAAAAACAATACAACATCAACCCCAAAATATCCGCAAAAATAATTAAGAACATTAAAAACCATAAAACGATTACAAGCATAGAGACATAGTCGGCAGGAGAGCACCATTCGTTTTGCTAAAAGTACAATCAAGTGGGGGGGGCGTTTCTTGCAGGGGAGGGAATAATGTCTTGCTTGAGCCCAGAGGCAGGTTGAGGGAAACCTCTGATGCGTGTTACTTACATAAGTAGGGCAAATCAAGCCAGGCTGGTTTTTTTACAGACATTGTCTAACGGCTTAGAAGAATTAAGACTGGATTCCTTGATAAAGGCTGCTTAAATAGCCCTGGGTTTCAGTGCAAGAGGCAGCTGGGGCCCATGCTCCAGTGCAGCCTTTCTCAATTTTTTGACCCTGGAGGAACCCTTGAAATATTTTTCAGGCTTCGGGGAACCCCTGCACATTCAGGCTCAAAGATAGGCCAGAAGTTACAAAATTGTTATATTCGTTTCATGTGTTGGCCTGTATACAGTACACGCATTAACAGTGTTCTTAAACTGAAAATAAAGAATGAAACTTACTTCTTTAATGTCTATGAAGGTTCTCAGTCATCCAGGTGGAATTGTCTGTAGCTTGAATCATGTCAACTGGATTTCTATTTTCTCAGTGGAAACGTTTCGCTCCTTATCCAAGGAGCTTCTTCAGTCTGAGCAAAGTTGGTAAGGGAATCCTAAATATGTTTCTAGGTAGCTGTGTGACCTTACACCTGGGGCTAGGTCATAACATCTCAATATAACCATGACCTAGCCCCAGGTGTAAGGTCACACAGCTACCTAGAAACATATTTAGGATTCCCTTACTAACTTTGCTCAGACTGAAGAAGCTCCTTGGATAAGGAGCGAAACGTTTCCACTGAGAAAATAGAAATCCAGTTGACATGATTCAAGCTACAGTTACTTCTTTAATGTGAAGTTGCCCGAAGTTGAAATATTTTTTTAAATAAATTGTGAGCCCCCCACTCTCCCGGCCTTCCGGAGTGGAGTAAAGACCTGGCTCTGCCATCTCGCATTGGGGGGTGAAGAGAGGTGGCCAACCCTCGGGGTGGTTGGCACCCTAAAGACACTCCCCGGAAATTAAATTAAGAACTTGTTACTAGCCATCTCTTGGAACATATTATTTATTAAGAAGACTGTTTTTATTGTCCTGTTTTATTGTTTTACTCTTTTATTGTATTTTAATCAATTCATGTTTTATTCCTATTTTATGTAAACTGCCCAGAGTCGCTCTCTGAGTGAGATGGGCAGGGAATAAATTTGACATATAAATAAATAAATAAAAATCTCCCAGGAAGAGATCTAGTGATCTCTCGCGGAACCCTAGGCTGCCACGGAACCCTGGTTGAGAAACCCTGCCCCAGCGAATGGGAAAACTGCCCACTCTCAAACTTTCTGGAGCTGCCGTTTTGCAGTCCAGCCAGAAGAAAACCAGGTTGTTTGCCTGAGGGTGTGTAATCCCTGAGACGTGGTACTGCTGCGAGATCCTCGAGCGCTTCCCACAGCAAAGGGCAGAGGTGGAATCTAGGTTAGTATTGAAGCCAGTAAAAAGCAGAGACATCACCTTGCCGACAAAGGTCCGTATAGTTAAAGCTATGGTTTTCCCAGTAGTAATGTATGGCTGTGAGAGTTGGACCATAAGGAAGGCTGAGCGCCGAAGAATTGATGCTTTCGAGCTGTGGTGCTGGAGAAGACTCTTGAGAGTCCCTTGGACTGCAAGGAGGTCAAACCAGTCAATCCTAAAGGAAATCAACCCCGACTGCTCATTGGAAGGACAGATGCTGAAGCTGAAGCTCAAATACTTTGGCCACCTAATGCGAAGAGAGGACTCACTGGAAAAGACCCTGATGCTGGGAAAGACGGAAGGCAAAAGGAGAAGGGGACGGCAGAGGATGAGATGGTTAGACAGCATCACCGATGTAATGAACATGAATTTGAGTAAACTCCAAGAGACAGTGGAGGACAGGAAGGCCTGGCGTGCTATGGTCCATGAGGTCACGAAGAGTCGGACACAACTGAACGACTGAACAACAACAACAACAACAACAACAACAACAACAACAACAATACAGCCAGGCAAAGTGCTCGAGCCTTCCTTCCCAAGCCCGCCCCTCTTCTTATCTCCTCTTTTCCACATCTGGAGAAAAAGAAGCAGGCAGGCCAGTCCAACAGAAGCATAGGAATGGCGTCAATGGCTAGTTTAATCCTGACCGCACAATCATCCTCATGGCCTGGGAAACTCCAGCTGCTGTCATCATCACACGCCTGCAGGGAGCTGGCCGCCTGCCTCCAAATTCTGGGAGTCGAAGTCCACACATCTTAAACTTCCTGAGGTTGAGAAACACTGCTATATGTAGTATGAATTTTTAGACTGATTTTTAAACTGTATACAAAATTTTTATACTGTATACAAAATAACAGACCTGTCTGGTTTCGCTAGGATGCATTCATACTACTTACAGCAGTGTATCTCACCCTCAGGAAGTTTAGGGTGCGTGGACTTCAACTCCCAGAATTCATCCAGGCCACCATTCCTCTGTCCACTTAAACCACACTCTTGAGGATTTTATAAAACAGACGTCTTTTAAAGTTGTAATCTGTGGGGGCGGCAATGTGGAAATCACAGGATTTTCCCCATCTCTTTCTTTAAATAACGCAATTATGTCTTTTCCTAGTTGGAGAAATAGTCTCCTCTGAGTCGTCTGCAGGTTGAGTCATGGCAACTGGATTTCTTTCTTTTGGTTGAAACGTTTCACTGCTTATCCAAGTAGCTTCTTCAGTCTGGGCAAAAGTTAGTGAGGGGACCCCATATATGTCTTTGAGGGTGGCTGTATACTTTTGCCCAGACTGAAGAAGCTACTTGGATAAGCAGCGAAACGTTTCAACCAAAAGAAAGAAATCCAGTTGCCAGGACTCAACCTACAGACGACTCCACCTGGATGACTGAGAATCTTCATCGACATAGTCTCCTCTGAGATAACGCAGCTTCCTGTATTTTTCTGGACCTGTGATGACACCAGAAAGCCCTCTTGGGTGGTTTAGAGAGAGGCCTGAGGTCAGAGGCCTGTCATTGTTTTTTATAACGCTTGTTTTATATTGTGGTTTTACTCGATAGTTATATGCTGCCCAGAGTCACATAAATAAATCCAGAGTAATCCAGTCTAGAGGGTTTCCAGACAGGTAGGGAGGGGATCCAGCCAGGAAAAGGAGGAGGAGAAGGAAAATGTTTGGTGTCTAGGAACTAGGAAAAGAAGGAACATGATTGCAGTAAGGGATCTAGGCAAAGTTAGGATGGGATCCAGGATAGTACACTGGACATTTTTCACATGCTTCAATCAGTATTTGTGCTTTTTTTTTTTAATACATTCAGTCGTGTCCAATTCTCGGAGATTGCCTGGACAAGTCCCTGCAGTTTTCTTGGCAACATTTTCGGAAGCGTTTTGCCATTGCCTGCTTCCTAGGGCTGAGAGAGAGTGACTGGCCCAAGGTCACCCATCTGGCTTTGTGCCCAAGGTGAGATTAGACCTCACGGTCTCCCGGTTTCTAGCCTGATGCCTTAACCACGACACCAAACTGGCTCTCATTTGTGCATGTAAAACATGACAAATATGCTCCTCTTAGACAGCAAAACTTAAGGGATAATAACAGGATCATATCTATCTCATTGAAATGTTACCCAGTCTAATCACTGGCTGGTTCATCTTTGTTTGAAATTTGAGGGATACACACACACACAAACAAACACACAAACACACACACACACACCACTTTACACTGAAACTTCGTTCTCAGCTCTCTCTCAAACTACTCTCAAAGCCTGAGCAATCTATGAGACGTCTTGTTTATCTGTCACAAAGGAGAGATGCCACCCCATGACCATCCAAAATAGATTAACGAGTGAGTAATGTTCACCTACAATTCTGTCCCCAAATTATGTTTATGAAAAGGCGCATTTCCATTTCCCCACTTACACAATACAGTCCATGGTTTTGGACCTCTGTGGCAGTTAAAACAGAGAAAAAAAGGCATAAAGGTATTCAAAACATGTTGTGTCCATGAAATCGTAGGAACAAGGAGCACAGGAACAAGGAGCAAATGCAGTCTCTATAAATTATGAATTAGATTTCACTGGGTTATATGTTTCCCATAAACTTACTCTTCTGTTTTTAAAATCAACTGTCCAGCTATTTTGGAAAATACGGCTGAAAAAAATGTTTGTGAAGTCCAGCAGAACCTTACAAACCTGAGTGGACTGGGATTTATCACTCTCAAGACTAGAATAATAAGGCCAAATAATGCAGAACAAAACCAGTTATGCAAATGATATAAACATGCCTCATTACAGGTAGTCCTCACTTAATGACTATTCGTTTAGTGATGGTTCAGACTTATGACGGTGCTGAAAAAACCAACTTACAACCAGTGCTCACACTTACGACCGTCGCAGCATCCCGTGGTCACGTGATCACCATTTTTTACTCCCTGGTTGGCTTCTGGCAAGCAAAATCAATGGGGAATCGCGTGATTAGCTTAACAACCATGTGGTTCGCTTAATGACCATGGTGATTCACTTAATGACCATGCAAAAAAGGTTGTAAAATCGGGTCTGATTCGCTTAATGACTGCTTTGCTTAGCAACTGAAATTCTGGTCTCAGTTGTGGTCATTAAGCAAGGACTACCTGAATTACAGAACACAAAATCAGCTATCTGAACTATTTCACTTAATAACAACAACCAAAGCTTCTAGTCCTTATTGGCTGTCAATGGGGAAAAAAGCAAAATTAAAAGCAATCCAACTGTCAAAAGCAATACACATACAAAAATAGCTGTTGTTTATAAAACTAACTTCCTAGTTCTCATGAAGCCTATCCTGGGTACAGCAGGGAAACAGCCGCAGTACTGAAACCTTAAGCCTGTGGCATCTATTCATTGTTTCTACTGTCACTAACAAAACCAGAATACACTGTTGAGAAGGAAAGAAGAGAGGAGGAGCAGATATATGGAATAAGTATGCTTCATACAAGTTTACCTCCATTTAGCCTGTGGAACTCATTACCACAAGACATGGAGATGGCTGCGAACTTGGATGGCTTGAAAAGGGAACCAGGTAAAGGCATGGAGGATTATCAAGGGCTGTCCGTCTTGGACTCAGGATTAGTTTGTGGGCAGCAAGCCTCCAAGTACAGGTGCAGAGGAACAATGGCAGGAGAAGGATAAATCTCCACCTTCTGCTTGCACGCACTTAAGAGGCACCTGGCTGGCACCGTGGTTGTTTTTCTTAACACTTTGTCCCACGTGGTTGCAGAGTTCACTTGTTATTGCACTACACTTGCCTAGTTCTTTACCCAAAGCTACCAATGCATGATGTCACCCAGCCTAAGGCTGGACTAGGACCTGGGTCTTCCCGCTCCTGATCCAGGACCTTCGCCACTTCACCACCCTGGCTTTCTCTGGACCACAGGGAGAAATAAAATGCTGGACTGCTTTGAGCAGGGGCATTCTTTGGTTCTCATGGAGAAAATCTATCCATCTATGCGGTTGCTAGGAGTCGAAAATGACTTGATGGCACATCATCATCATCATCATCATCATCATCATCATCATCATCATCATCCTTAGGTTCTCATGATTAAGAATGCAGTCAGAAGAAGAAGGAAGAGAATAAAGCAAGGAAAATAGCCCTTTATCTCTTACCTCCTCCTGTACTCTCTTGCATAGCTTTCGCTCATCAGCCAGTTAATTAAACCAAGAAAAACAGATACAATTACAGACAGGCTGGTACAAGCCTTTGAGCTGCTGGCAAAAAAAAAAAAAGCGCCTTTCAGCCTAGAATTTTCTGGAGATTGGCCACAAATCGAAAGCTGGCTTAGCTATGAATGCAGCCCATGTGGAGGACCTTAAATAGTCAATTACAGTGAACTTTCCATAAAAAGTACCAGATCAAGAAACACTTGGCTCCCAGAAGAGGAGCCAAAGAAATTATCCTGGTCTAAGATGATGGATTCCAAAACTGATCTACCCTACTTGGTGCATCTCCAGATGGTGTGAAGGGGAGCTAGTTGTCCCACTTCAGATTTATAGGTTGAATGTTCTTCATGCAAAAATATGCCTCTTGCATAGAAAAAGTCAGCAGTGTAGGCTTGAGTCCTTTGAGATGACATGCTAGGCTTTAGAGCTTCCACTAAGGAATTCACTCCTTCATGCATCAGTATCTCTTTTTTCCAGCCTTTTGCAAAAGCCTGAAAAAAGTCGAGCTGATCCAGTAAGAAACAGAGAGATGCTGTGCTCTGGATTTCTATATGTGGGGAACATTTGTTCTTTGTAGTAGTGTGCAACTGGGCACCTGGTAGGTGTGTTGAAAGTGCAGCTCCCAACCAAGAAAGGCCAAGTTTGGAATTTGGGAGGTGGTACTCTCAACCCTTTTAAAGGCTGCCACGTTGGGGAGGGTCCAGCTGGACGATCATTCATGGGGAACCTCTTGAGAACTGGATGGGACTTTTTCAATAAAGATCAATACAGTATTATTTTGATTTTAATCTCACAGATTAGATTTACCTTTTTTCTTATGCCTGTATGCCTCTCTAAAGTTCGGATATGATTTCTCTTAATCATTGGCTGCTATCTTCAGGTTTTCTCCATCCCTGTTCGTGGCCTTAATGCTGATTGCTATTAATGTTTTATTTATTGTTGTCTTTCTTTGCACTAATTTGTATGCCACCTTTTCACTAGATTCCTTTTAATCTCAGAAGCCACCTGAACAGGAAATCAGCATAAGAAGCACAATTAAACCATACAAAAAAGCAAAACCTCTGTCAGTGATCTTATTATTCTGAAATAATACCAACAATTAAAGGTCATAGTGGATAAACACCCATTTTGAGATGTGGGTGGGAGAAGACCTTGTTTTACAAAGATTTCCATATCCTTAAAGTCCAGCATATGAATTTTAAGAAAGCAAAGTACAGACACTTCAGAATTAAGCTCCCACCCACCAGCACACCATGACTTCTATCATGCCAAGTTTCATGCCAAGGGCATTTTAAAATTTGCCTATTCAAAGCGCTGGATGGACATCAAAGTAGATTATCAGGAAGAAACAGCTTGTAAACTTTCTCCGCCTACCAGAGTGAATCGAGATCTTTTTGTTGTGGTGTCTTGAAAGCAACTTTGCAGCCCAACTGTCCCTGGAAAATCCTCAAAGTGCCGTTGCAATCCTCAAAGTGCCGTTGCTTTTAGTCTTTGGATGGCCTTGCTCAAAGAATGTTCGCTCTCGTGCCATTTCATCGAACTGTCCGTATTTAGTCTCCTAAGACTCCAAACCCTTTGGGGCATGGACTGGTCCTGTTGTACTTGATCAGAGGACCATTGCTATGGTGCTACTTAAACAATAACAATTATTTCAATTCATTATACTATTTAGGTCCAACTTCTCTATGTAAATAGGCAACCAAGTAAGTACTGTAATAAAAACAACAGAAGCAAGAGCAATAAAACAACAAGGAATCCTTCCTTCCTTCCTTCCTTCCTTCCTTCCTTCCTTCCTTCCTTCCTTCCTTCCTTCCTTCCTTCCTTCCTTCCTTCCTTCCTGCTAGGAACATTTTCTGAGGGGGAAAGGGACGGGCTGTGTTTCTGTATGAACATGAACACTTCAACACCAAGCAAACGTTGTGCACAGTCTCAAGTGGATGTCCATGAATGCAACGGTTCTGCAAGTGTGTAGACTCAGTTTGTAGGTATGAAAGCAGGATGCTTTGTGCTCTGCAACTGCCTCTTTCATGTAGCTCTTGTCTACTGCACTTTCTAGCTTTGGGATGGGAAGTAACTCCTTGGAGGTTATTTTCTAGTATATTTTTAATTCAAAAAACAAAAACGCTCCCGGCAGCCCCGTGTAGAGCACATTACAAGAGTACAAATGTAAGACGACTAAGGCATGAGTAAGAGCAATTATTGTAATAATTATTGTAATAATTAACATCATTCTATTGAAAATGAGAGATAAGCGCCTGTAGCAGTTGTGGCTAATTACTATTTATTTATTTTTTTGAAAGATTTGTATTTATTTATTTATTTATGCTTCAATTTGTATACCGCTCCATCTCCCCACAAGGGAACCCTGGGTGGTTTACAGGATACAGCAATTAAAATTTAACAGTTAAAACAGCGTGATAAAATACTCTCATATAATAAAATTAAATATAAAATCCAAGATGTGATGGTTTGATGTTTAGATGTTTAAAAGGGCCCTATGGCACCAGCCATCCCCAAGAGGAACTATTCCCCCCCCCCCCCACGCAAGGCGGCAGAACCAGGTCTTTAAGTTCTTTCTGAAGGCCGGGAGCGATGAGGCCTGCCTCACCTCCGGGGGTAGCATATTCCAAAGGGTGGGTGCCACTACCGAGAAGGCACGCCTCCTAGACCCCGACAGGTGACATTCCTTTACGGACGGGATCCGCAGCATGCCCTCTCTGAATGACCGAGTGGGACGGTTCGACGTTATGGGGATGAGACGGTCCCTCAGGTAACCTGGCCCCATGCCATGTAGGGCTTTAAAGGTGATAACCAACACCTTGAATTGGACCCGGAAGCACACAGGCACCCAGTGCAGCTGTCGCAGCAGAGGTGTCACATCCGCTGATCTTGGTGCACCAATAACTGCGCGAGCAGCCGCATTCTGGACCAATTGAAGCTTCCGGATACTCTTCAAGGGTAGCCCCATGTAGAGCGCATTGCAATAGTCTATATGGGAGATGACCAGGGCATGAGTGACTGTACGGAGGGCCTCCCGATCCAGGAAAGGGCGTAACTGACGCACAACGTGAAGTTGTGCAAAAGCCCTTCTGGCCACGGCTACCACCTGCTGTTCGAGCAGGAGCCGTGAGTCCAGAAGAACCCCCAGATTACGCACTTGGTCTGAATGGGGTAGTGCAACCCCATCCAGAACTAAAGATGATAACTTCCTGGATCCACAGGAGCCATCTATCCACAGCCACTCCATCTTACCAGGGTTCAGTTGAAGCCTGTTGTTCCCCATCCAGACCCCCACAGCCTCCAGGCACTGAGAAAGGGTAGCCACTGCATCACTTACCTCACCAGGGATGGAGATATATAATTGAGTATCGTCTGCATATTGATGGTACCTCATCCCATGGTGACGGATGATCTCACCCAGCGGTTTCATGTAGATGTTAAATAGGAGAGGAGAGAGAACCGAACCCTGCGGTACCCCACAGATGAGGGGGAGAGGGTCGGATCTCTCATCTCCTATTACCACCGATTGGGAACGGCCCCAGAGGAAGGAGGTGAACCAGCACAGAACTACGCCTCCCATCCCCAACTCCCTGAGCCGTCCCAGAAGGATACCATGGTCGATGGTATCGAATGCCGCTGAGAGGTCAAGAAGAGCTAGGATGGATGCACTCCCTCCATCCCGCTCCCGCCAGAGATCATCTGTAAGCGCGACCAATGCAGTTTCCACCCCATATCCCGGCCTGAAACCTGACTGGAAGGGGTGCAGATAATCCGTATCATCCAGGATCCTCTGGAGTTGCAACGCCACCACTTTCTCAACCACCTTCCCTAAAAAGGGGAGGTGGGAGACAGGACGAAAATTGTCCAATATAGTAGGGTCCAGTGATGGTTTCTTGAGGAGGGGGTGCACCAGAGCCTCTTTAAAAGCAGCTGGGAACACCCCCTCCCCCAGAGATGTATTAACCATCACCTGGACCCAACCACATGTCACCTCCCGGGCTGCCTGTACCAGCCAGGAAGGGCATGGGTCCAGATGACATGTGGTGGCCCTTACAACCCGAAAGATCCTGTCCACTTCCTTAGGTCCAACAGGATCGAACTGTTCCCAGATAACCGGGCAAAGACGTTCCCTCGGCATCTCCCCAGACTGTGCTACACGCTTAGAGTCCAACTTAGACTGAATCTGAGCGACTTTATCCTGCAGATGCTCAGAAAATTCTTCCGCACGGCCCTGTAGGTGGGTCACGGACTCCACCTTACCCAAAAGAGATCTTGTTATCTTAAACAGGGCAGTCGGGCGGCATTCTGCGGACGCAATAAGAGCGGAGAAATATTGACGTTTCGCCGCTCTTACCGCCACAAGGTAGGTCTTAACAGCGACTCTAGCTTGTGTTCGGTCAGATTCAGTCTTTGTCTTTCTCCAGCGGCGCTCTAGGCGTCTCTTAACCCTCTTCAAGACCCTCAACTCCTCTGTATACCAAGGGGAGTATCGGGTCAAGTGTGGCAAGAGAGGCCGCATAGGCGCGATCCTGTCCAAGGCCCCGGCCGCCTCCCTATTCCAGGCTGCAGCCAGGACCTCCGCTGGAGCGTGCAGTAGATCCTGAGGTACAACCCCCAGCTCCCTCTGAAACCCTATTGGGTCCATTAGTCGCCTGCCCATGGCTGCCCATCTTAAAACACAACTCTGGGTGGCTCACAACAACAATAAAACCCAGAGCTATAGAAACCATAAAACCATAAAAACCATAAATGCAACGGTGCATTTATCTTGACCCTTTTCAGTCAGGTTTCAGGCCAGGATATGGGACGGAGACTGCATTGGTCGCGCTTACGGATGACCTCTGGCGGGGGCGGGATGGAGGTAGTGCATCCATCCTGGCTCTCTTGGATCTCTCAGAGGCTTTCAATACCATCGACCATGGTATCCTTTTGGGGCGGCTTAGGGAGTTGGGGGTGGGAGGCGTAGTTTTGCGCTGGTTCACCTCCTTCCTCCGGGGCCGCTCCCAGTCGGTGGTGATAGGGGAGGAGAGATCCAGCCCGCGTTCGCTCCTGTGTGGGGTACCGCAGGGTTCGGTTCTCTCTCCTCTTCTGTTCAACATCTACATGAAACTGCTGGGCGAGGTCATCCGACACCATGGGATGAGGTATCATCAGTATGTGGATGATACTCAATTGTATATCTCCATCCCTGGTGAAGTAAGTGATGCAGTGTCCACCCTGTCCCAGTGCCTGGGGGCTGTGAGGGCCTGGATGGGGAACAACAGGCTTCAGTTGAACCCTGGTAAGACCGAGTGGCTGTGGATTGATGGCTTAGCGTCTTCTGGGAAATTATCATCTTTGGTTCTCGATGGGGTAGCACTACCCCGTTCAGAACTGGTGCGGAATCTGGGGGTTCTTCTAGACTCACGACTCCTGCTCGAAGAGCAGGTGGAAGTCATGGCTAGGAGGGCTTTTGTGCAACTTCGGTTGGTGCGCCAGTTACGCCCATTCCTGGAACGCGATGCCCTCCGTACAGTCACTCATGCTCTCGTCATCTCCCATGTAGATTATTGCAATGCGCTCTACATGGGTCTACCCTTGAAAACTATTCGGAAGCTTCAGCTGGTGCAGAATGCGGCTGCGCGGGCAGTATTGGGTGCTCCAAGATTTGCACATGTAAAAACCATTGCTCCGTGAGCTGCATTGGGTGCCAGTTTGCTTCCGGGTACAATTCAAGGTGTTGGTTATTACCTTTAAAGCGCTGCATGGCATGGGACCAGAATACCTGAGGGACCGCCTTATCCCCATGTTATCGACCCGCCCCACCCGGTCATCCAGAGAGGCCCTGCTACGTACCCCATCAATTAGAGAATGTCATCAGATGGGGTCTAGGAGGCGGGCCTTCTCTGTGACAGCGCCCACTTTATGGAACAGCTTGCCCCCAGAGTTGAGACAGATCTCCTCCCTCCCGACCTTTAGGAAAGAGCTGAAGGCCTGGTTCTGCCGCCTGGCATGGGAAGGAGGAAGGGATAATCTCTCATGGAGATGGCTAATCCCTTAATTGATGTCCTTCCTTTTAACTAATATTTTACCCATCTGGATTATACTTATTTTATATTGTTTGTAATTTTATATATAGATTTTAATTATTGTCCTGTAAACCGCCCAGAGTCCCTTAATTGGGAGATGGGCGGGGATAAATTTGAATAATAAATAAATAAAACCAAAACAAAACCTTAATCATCTCCTTGGGATACCCCACAGCCAACTCCAGGCAGCCTCACTCTATTCCAGCACTAGGTCTTGATGGCCTTCTGGTAGGCTAAAAGTGGCGGGGGGGGGCTGCTGGATGGCCGGGGGGAGGGTGTTCCGTAAGGTAGGACTAGCCACGGAAAAGGCACGCTTCCAAGGTCCCACTACGGGGCAACATTTCACGGAAGGGACCTGGAGCGTGCCTAACCTATCCAATCTGGGAGGATAAAGTAGGCACCTCAGGAAGAGGTCTAGTGGAGCGAGCCAGTTTGGTCTAGCGGTTAAGGCAACGGGCTAGAAAGCAGGAGACTGAGAGTTCTAGTCCCGCCTGAGGCATGAAAGTTGGCTGGGTGACCTCGGGCCAGTCCCTGTCTCTCAGCCCTAGGAAGGTGTCAGAGTTTCCTTGTGAATTGCAAATAGTTTTTTCTACTTCCTGTAGCGTTTCCCCAAACAAATTCACTGATAAACAGGTGCAGCTGCCATCACGTGATGTTATGTCTAAGTCCAAAAACTCTCTCATGGGAACAAGTGCCCTAACAATATCTCGGGGGGGGGGGGGGGGGGAGACAGTATGTTTGCTTAGATGCAACACTGCCACCTCATGGCAGTTTATACTATGTGCAATGCTTAACGCTTTAGGCTTCATAAATCTAAAAGGCTTTGTGACCTCCTGACTCTAAGGTTCCTCCAATCAGAAAGCTGGAACAAGTGTATATCTCAGCTGTGAACTATGGGTCTATGCTTCTTGACTTCTGTCCGGTCTTTTAGCCATGTTCGTGTGTGTGTTCTACTTCTGAGGACTGGGAAGTGCCTAGCTATGCATGGCTATGTGTGTAGGCCATGGCATGAGCCCCTTCATGTCTGTCAATGGAAACAATACACGATACTCTGCTTGTATGTTTGTTTTTCCTTTTTTGCAATAATGTAACTGTATATACATTTATTGCTTTTATTACAAGTAAACATTTTAGCCATAAAAGCTGCACCCTGTCTGTTTACTCTGCGCCTTAACCCTATAAGCCAGCATTATTTCACAGGTTATGGTTGCTGAGTGAGGAAGTTACGCTTTTTGCTGCGTATACCTGGCTGTAAAAGGGGGGTTGTTTTTTGAGGTTGATTTCAGAGTAAACGTGTTTTTCTTTGAGTGGTCAGCATGGCTGCTGCAGGACTGACTAGTCTGCCTTTTGAGCGCTTAGATGGCACAAACTATCGGACCTGGTGTGTGAAGATTAAATAATTCTTTTTAAAAGAAGGCTTGTTGTGATATGTGGAAAACCCACCTCCAGCGGGTCCCATTTCTGAGGAAGTGCAATTGCGTTTGGACCGTGCTTATGGCAATTTGATTCTGGGACTGGAATCATCTCAGTTACTGCATGTCAGCAACCTAGACACTGCACATGGATGCTGGGAAGCTCTTAAAGCCATTTATTCAAGACAAACCTCTGCTGCCATTGTTGGACTATCACGTCAGCTTTACAATTTAAAGCTGCAGCCGGGTGGGAATGTGATGACCCACCTCCATAAACTCAAGACTTTGTTTCTTGAACTTGAGGAGAGAGACATTTTGTTGCCAGATACTCAGAGAGCGTGTATCATATTATCAAGCTTGGACACCAGCTTTGATATGCTCATCGAGGCAACTCAGACGTTACGACCCCAGGACCTTACTGTGGATTATCTTACAAACCGGCTCCAGGAGATACAGCAGGCTCGTGACCTAGAGAGGATGCAGGGTAAGCCATCTGTTGCTGTTCCTGAGACTTCTAGACAGTGTTTTCCTGCTGGAACAGAGTCTGCATGTGCTGTAAGAAGGTGTTTTCGGTGTAATTCTTCTCAGCATTTCCTGAAAGACTGCCCCCAGCCACCTCGCCCAGCGGGTAGTGCCAGTGGAAAGAGGTTTACTCAAAAGAAGGGGAAGCCACCTAGACAACGTACCCAAGTTTCTGCTCTGCTAACTGCTGTGAGTAAGCGACCTCCAGAGACTTGGCTATTGGACTCGGCTTGCAGCCAAATTATTGTAAACAATGAACAGTTATTGTTAACAAAATGCAAGCCTAAAATTCAACAGGTTGCTCTAGCTGATGGATCCATGGCTGATGTGTCTTTTCGGGGTGAAGTATATATTCCTTGTTTGGGGATAAGCGTGCAAAACGTGTTGTGTGTTCCTACACTTGATTTTTCCCTCCTTAGCGTTCCAGCCCTAGTCAAGTCTGGGTATACTGTTGTGTTCAAGGGTGCTGGATGTTCTATTGAACATTCATTCATTGGAGCCAATGGCAAACCAGGAGACTGAGAGTTCTAGTCCCGCCTGAGGCATGAAAGCCGGCTGGGTGACCTCGGGCCAGTCCGTCTCTCAGCCCTAGGAAGGAGCCAATGGCAAACCAGGAGACTGAGAGTTCTAGTCCCGCCTGAGGCATGAAAGCCGGCTGGGTGACCTCGGGCCAGTCCCTGTCTCTCAGCCCTAGGAAGGAGCCAATGGCAAACCAGGAGACTGAGAGTTCTAGTCCCGCCTGAGGCATGAAAGCCGGCTGGGTGACCTCGGGCCAGTCCCTGTCTCTCAGCCCTAGGAAGGAGCCAATGGCAAACCAGGAGACTGAGAGTTCTAGTCCCTCCTGAGGCATGGAAGCCGGCTGGGTGACCTCGGGCCAGTCCGTCTCTCAGCCCTAGGAAGGAGCCAATGGCAAACCAGGAGACTGAGAGTTCTAGTCCCGCCTGAGGCATGAAAGCCGGCTGGGTGACCTCGGGCCAGTCCCTGTCTCTCAGCCCTAGGAAGGAGCCAATGGTAAACCAGGAGACTGAGAGTTCTAGTCCCGCCTGAGGCATGAAAGCCGGCTGGGTGACCTCGGGCCAGTCCCTGTCTCTCAGCCCTAGGAAGGAGCCAATGGCAAACCAGGAGACTGAGAGTTCTAGTCCCTCCTGAGGCATGGAAGCCGGCTGGGTGACCTCGGGCCAGTCCCTGTCTCTCAGCCCTAGGAAGGAGCCAATGGCAAACCAGGAGACTGAGAGTTCTAGTCCCGCCTGAGGCATGAAAGCTGGCTGGGTGACCTCGGGCCAGTCCCTGTCTCTCAGCCCTAGGAAGGAACCAATGGCAAACCAGGAGACTGAGAGTTCTAGTCCTGCCTGAGGCATGAAAGTCAGCTGGGTGACCTCAGGCCAGTCCCTCTCTCTCAGCCCTAGGAAGGAGCCAATGGCAAACCAGGACACTGAGAGTTCTAGTCCCGCCTGAGGCATGAAAGTCAGCTGGGTGACCTTGGGCCAGTCACTCTCTCTCAGCCCAACTCACCTCACAAGGTTGCTGTTGTGGGGAAAATAGGAGGAGGAAGGAGTATTAGGTATGTTCGCCGCCTTGAGTTATTTATAAAAATAATAAAGGCGGGATAGAAAATAAATAAATAAATAAATAAATTAGTCTCCCAAATAACCTGGTCCCATGCCAGGTAGGGCTTTAAAGATGATAACCAGCACCTTGAATTGCACCTGGAAGGTAAAACTGGGAGTCAGTGCAGCTTGCGCAACAGAGGGATAACTTGGGCAAACCTAGAAACACCCAATACTGTGCACACTGCTGCATTCTGGACCAGTTGTAGCTTCTGAGTGGTCTTCAAGGGCAGCCCCACGTAAAGCACATTACAGTAATCCAAACGGGAAGTGACTAAGCTACAAGTGACCGTGAACTATTGAATTTTGTCAAAGGGAAACCAGTCTGTTGGAGTAGTTTAGGTGTTGGAGTAGGAGTTCTATCCACTCTGCCACAGATGTTGACTTTGGGTCAGTCACTCTCTCCCAGCCCAACCTATTCACAGGATGTGGGCAAGATAGGGCAAGGGAGTGCTTTGTATGCTACCTTGTACTCCTGAAGAAAAGGCAGGACATAAACCAAATAAATAAATAAATGTGCCCTCCTCCCAACATGGCGCAACGCACGGTTCTCTAGTCACTTCCATTGGGGTGCCCATTAGGTTCCACTGCCCCACATGATTGTATTTTTACAGTATTTTAATTAAAAAGAAATAAATGGGAATCTGCCATAGCAAAACCTTTATTTCTAAAACCTTTCTGGGCCTTGCATACAAGGGCTCTTAGGCACTGGGCAGCTTTTTCGAACCGTCCATTCTCCTGTTTTTCACAGTGGGCAAAAAGATATTTCTGAGAAGGAATGAACGAAAGAAGTCGCTTTCTGCCCAGCGTCTGCCAAGAACTTGGGACAGACCTTCTCTTCCTCCTCTAGGAACTTCTCAAATTGCCTTTCCAAATTAGCTGGAAACAGCATGATAGTCCGTTCCCCACGTCTATGATGCATTGTGTAAAGGATCCCTTTCTCCTGCATGCCACTGGCAGAGAAGCACTTCTTCCTTTCATCAAATTTAATTTTATAAATTTCTATTCTCCCCCTTTCACCCAAAAAGAGAAGCCACCAACCCTGGAACCTGTCACCCTTAATCTAAGCTCTCGATCGTTCAAATTGGCCTCTGCAGCACTTTCTCTGATTCGGCACTAGCGGACAGTCTCCCTGGGCCGAGCGGGCTTCTGTCGCTAAGTCGCCTTAACAACAGTGCACCTGGGTCTTCCTGCAGCGCAAGATGTTTCCCCTGCTGCATCTTCAGCCACCACTGAATTCTTAGGTAGAAGAAGCTTGGAGTCCCACAACTCTTCCTCTCTCCCCCCTGGGGCTCATTAGGGATGGGAAGGCAAGCAGACCCATGCTGTGCATTGCTGGCAATGAAAATTGGCATGGCTTACCTATCTCCTTCCCTTCCTGCCAGGATCAACTCTGTTGCCCTTCTCCAGATCTCCAGGATGCTTTTGCTGACCTCAAGTGGCTTCCAAGCTGTGGCACAGAAGGTCAGCTTTGCCAAGGCATGGAGGCTTTTAAAAAGGAGCAGGAAGGGAGCGGGGAGTGATTCACTCCACCCAATCCCCCTCCCTCCCTCCCTCCCTCCCTCTGTTTCTCTCTCTCTCTCTCTCTCTCTCTCCCCCCCCCCTCTCTCTCTTGAAACCTGTCCCATGACAATACTTGCAAATCTTGCTCACCTCAGAAGCAAAATCTTTCCAACTCATGGCAAGGTATGCGATATCCCCTTTCACTTCTTCCATGCTCAACAGGCATTTTGCCAAGAACAGGCCAAACACATCACTGCCACCCAACACATTTTCTCCCCTCTTTCCAGCTCTTCTTCGGCCCAAACCCAGTTTGACCAGTGGGTTTTGTCCAAGGCAGAGGTACTGCATCATCCTAGGTCACGCTTGACCTACCAGGCTCTTGACCACATTGTTGGCTTCCATCCCAGACCAGTTCAGCTGAGAATACCTCTTTCTCCTCCTCTGCAGGAACACAACCGTCATCCAATTTTGCATCGTAATCTTCAAAGCCTCCCAGGTAGGGATAGAGGAGAAACTTAATCTGGACTTGAATGCAAGCCGATCTAATTTCACAGGTCTAAGATGAGGAAAAATTAAGGGTGCCTTCAAGCTGAGGTCAATTCTTTAGGACTTCATGGGCATGTCCATGTAATTATTTTGGCAACAGTTCAGAAGGGGTTTCCATTATCTTCTTCTAGAAAGTTTTTTCAACTTCCCAATCTAACCTGTAGCTCTAAACTTTTGGGGTGGTCTCTGAACGACTAATCAGGTCCACGCAAACTAGATTTTAGTTATCATTCAAAATTTGCAGTTCTCCAAAATCACAGTGCAGTTTTATCTTTTTAATAAAAAAGTATGTTAGAGAAAAGACACCCCCACCCATGCGTGAGAAGAATGAAACACGTTCATGAAAAGAATGTACAATGTACAAAAGAATTGTTTACAATGTACAATTATATTTTGGGTATTGTTTGCAAAAATTGTGCACATTACGGAAAATGACACACAAAACTGCATGTGTTTGAAGAATACATATCAGCATTAGCAAACTCTTGAACACATTTTGACATATTCACAAAAATAAATTTAGATCTGCCGTGTCACTTTTGACCTCTCCCTGAAACCATTGAGCAAAGGAGTGCAGTGATTTTTAACAAGAGAGTCATAAATATGTGGGTGGCATGCTATTTGACCTTGTTTCTATTTTCTCATGGTGTGGAGGTGGTGGAAACATGAAGATCTAGAGCAGAGCTTTCCAAACTTTTCATGTTGGTGACACACTTTTTAGACATGCATCATTTCGCGACACACTCTTACAGCAGGGCACAAGGCAGGCACTAGGACCTGTGTGGAATCACGGCAGGTTTGGAGGCAGCAGGGCACAAGGCAGGCACTAGGACCTGAGTGGAATCACAGCAGGTTTGGAGGCAGCCAGGCACAAGGCAGGCACTAGGACCTGTGTGGAATCACAGCAGGTTTGGAGGCAGCAGGGCACAAGGCAGGCACTAGGACCTGAGCGGAATCACAGCAGGTTTGGAGGCAGCAGGGCACAAGGCAGGCACTAGGACCTGTGTGGAATCACAGCAGGTTTGGAGGCAGCAGGGCACAAGGCAGGGTCTAGGACCTGTGTGGAATCACAGCAGGTTTGGAGGCAGCAGGGCACAAGGCAGGCACTAGGACCTGTGTGGAATCACAGCAGGTTTGGAGGCAGCAGGGCACAAGGCAGGCACTAGGACCTGAGCGGAATCACAGCAGGTTTGAAGGCAGCAGGGCACAAGGCAGGGTCTAGGACCTGAGCGGAATCACAGCAGGTTTGGAGGCAGCAGGGCACAAGGCAGGGTCTAGGACCTGAGCGGAATCACAGCAGGTTTGGAGGCAGCAGGGCACAAGGCAGGGTCTAGGACCTGAGCGGAATCACAGCAGGTTTGGAGGCAGCAGGGCACAAGGCAGGCACTAGGATCTGTGTGGAATCCTGGCAGGGCAGGTTTGGAGGCAGCAGCAGCAGCCGAGACACACCTAGACACTGCAGCCGACACACTAACATGTCCCGACACACAGTTTGGAAAGCTCTGATTTAGAGGGTGAGGTTCAACTCATTCTGGAGAGATTTGCCTTCCTATACAGACTTTTTTAAAGAAAAAAATCTGCTCAGTTTATGGATGATTTTAGAATTCCTTCTATTTGTAGGTGTGGTTTTATATGCAGCCCAGTTGGTTACAGCAGTGTTTCTCAACCTCAGCAACTGTAAGATGTGTGGGCTGGCGGCCTGGCTGGGAGAATTCTGGGAGTTGAAGTCCACACATCTTAAAGTTGCTGAGGTTGAGAAACCCTGGGCTACACTACAGCTGGGAAATAAATAAATCTGATGCAAGCTGGCCCACGGTTTGGCAGGAGAAGTGCTAGGGATTGGGTTACATGCTGTAACTCGAAGAAGTTGGAAAGAAGATTGATTGATTGATTGATTGATTGATTGCATTTCTTCACCGCCCATGTTGACAAACATTTCTGTAGAGAAAATAGGATCTCCAGAGATGCTAAGGTAAACTAAGGTGGAGATTAAGGGGAAAATAGGAGGCTGCTTGCTGGACAGCATGGAGTCGTTAAAGAAATCAGAATTAAAGACCTCTGAAAGAGAACGGGTCTGTCTCAAAGATGGAGAGGCTAGAAATAAAACTTAGACAAGTTAGGAAGGATATAAAAGCTGTGGGGCTGTGGGTGCAAGACGCATATGCCAAGGGAAAGGAAGAGAGGCGTAGATAAAATCTAGCTTGGGAACAATGGCTAGGAAGAGGAGAGAGAAACGGTTGGCATAAAGAGGCAACATAAAGGAAATAAGTGGAGCAAAAATAAAACTTTAAGTTAAGGGAGAAAGACTACTCACAAGGAAGCTTAAAAAAGGGTTTTGTCCCTGCAGCAGCACTGGGTTCATCTGGGACTCCTGCAGCTCCCAAGGTGGAGAGGGGCAGCTTCAGTTGTACAAGGGATTCAGAAAATGGGTTAATAGCTCATCGGATGTGGGTAAAGGGAGGCTGGCAAGCTTTGCTGGTGAGGAAGGAAGTTGCCCAGTGAATTGGCTGGCGGGAGGTAGAGGTGCAAGGCTCAGAGAGGAGGAACAGGACATGGGGCAAGAGAGAGTGAGGAAAACCATTCTGCGGGACTCAATCCAGAGAAAGTCCTCACTGATGACACCTTTATCAAGGGAGCGGGAGAACTGCTTTGTGTCAATGGGTGCCATGGTTTTGCAAAATGCTGCACCTTTGAGGGAGCTGCTCAGTCTGTTGAAGAGGATTAACTGCTAGCTCTGAGCAAGTCTCTCCGGGAAATTCATCCCGTTGACTTCAAGGGCTGATACTTGTTTACACTTGCATCTTTCTGTATAGCCATCGTACTTCATATAGTTGCATGGTTACTGTTTTTCTAAATATATAGTATAATATACAGTATAAATAAATAGTAAAGACGTTCTTATGGCTACGTAACTAATGCTTGGATATTTGTATGGGGACTGCTGCACCAGGAAGGAGGGGAAATTATTCCTTAAAGCAGGGGTCCCCAACCTGTGGGCTGCGGCCTGTTAGGAACTAGGTCGCAGGGCTCCCGCCCGCAAACCCCGCCCCTTCCGCGTGACTGGCTCCTGCCCACAAACCCTGCCCCCCGGTGCTTGTGATTGGCTCCTGCATGCAAACCCCGCCCCCGGTGCACGCGATAGGCTCCTGCCCGCAAACCCTGCCCCCCCGGTCCCTGGAAATCCCAGAAACCCCGCCCCCCGGTCCATGGAAATCCCAGAAACCCTGCCCCCCTGGTCCATGGAAAAATCATCTTTTGAAACCGGTCCCTGGCACCAAAAAGGTTGGGGAGCCCTGCCTTAGAGCTCCACCCCATTGATTGGAAGCTTGGCAGCAGGTTTGTTTAACACGAATTGTATGAAAGCTGGAGGAATCCTGCTTCAGAGATCTCTCCGGGAGCCAATTCCTCAAGTTCAGGAGCAGCTCCGGTGTTAAAACAGGAGCTGCATGTATTTTATGGGACTGTAGATTTTATATTTGTCTGTCTGGCTATTTTAAATGGTAATGATTTTTGTGAGTCCCCTGTAAGAGCAAGCACTCTAAGGAAGAGGTGGCAAGAAGGAATTGAAATAATAGCAACAATAATAACAAGATGTTTCCTGGTATTTCTTTGTGTGCATAGCATGTTTTCTAATTAGGAGGCTGCCTAAATCTAACTTATGTAACATGTCAACCATTTACCCAAGGGTGGTTAAACCTGTTTGCATCAGCAGTTGAGTCCTCCAGATTCATGGAAAGGTTACATTATGGTTATATTTCTCAGCTGAATACACACACACACACACACACACACACACACACATATATATATATACACACACACACACATACATACATACATACACTATATATATATATACATACTATATATATAGTATATAAGCTGCTCAAAAAAATAAAGGGAACACTGAAATAAGACATCCTAGATCTGAATGAATGAAATATTCGTATTAATTACTTTGTTCATTACATAGTTCACGTCTGAATGTGCTGACAACAAAATCACACAAAAAGCAATGGAAATCAAATGTAAGCAACCCCTGGAGGTCTGGATGTGGAGTTACACTCAAAAATTAAAGTGGAAAAGAACACTACAGGCTGATCCAACATTGATGTAATGTCCTTAAAACAAGTCAAAATGAGGCTCAGTAGTGTGTGTGGCCTCCACGTGCCTGTATGACCTCCCTACAACGCCTGGGCATGCTCCTGATGAGGTGGCGGATGGTCTCCTGAGGGATCTCCTCCCACACCTGGACTAAAGCATCCCCCAACTCCTGGACAGTCTGTGGTGCAACGTGGCGTTGGTGGATGGAGCGAGACATGATGTCCCAGATGTGCTCAATTGGATTCAGGTCTGGGGAACGGGCGGGCCAGTCCATAGCATCAATGCCTTCGTCTTGCAGGAACTGCTGGCACACTCCAGCCACATGAGGTCTAGCATTGTCATGCATTAGGAGGAACCCAGGGCCAACCGCACCAGCATATGGTCTCACAAGGGGTCTGAGGATCTCATCTCGGTACCTAATGGCAGTCAGGCTACCTCTGGTGAGCACATGGAGGGCTGTGCGGCCCCCTAAAGAAATGCCACCCCACACCATTACTGACCCACTGCCAAACCGGTCATGCTGGAGGATGTTGCAGGCAGCAGAACGTTCTCCACGGCGTCTCCAGACCCTGTCACGTCTGTCACATGTGCTCAGTGGGAACCTGCTTTCATCTGTGAAGAGCACAGGGCGCCAGTGGCGAAGTTGCCAATCTTGTGTTCTCTGGCAAATGCCAAACGTCCTGCACAGTGTTGGGCTGTAAGCACAACCCCCACCTATGGACGTCGGGCCCTCATACCACCCTCATGGAGTCTGTTTCTGACCGTTTGAGCAGCCACATGCACATTTGTGGCCCACTGGAGGTCATTTTGCAGGGCTCTGGCAGTGCTCCTCCTGTCCCTCCTTGCACAAAGGCGGAGGTAGCGGTCCTGCTGCTGGGTTGTTGCCCTCCTACGGCCTCCTCCACGTCTCCTGATGTACTGACCTGTCTCCTGGTAGCGCCTCCATGCTCTGGACACTACGCTGACAGACACAGCAAACCTTCTTGCCACAGCTCGCATTGATGTGCCATCCTGGATGAGCTGCACTACCTGAGCCACTTGTGTGGGTTGTAGACTCCGTCTCATGCTACCACTAGAGTGGAAGCACCGCCAGCATTCAAAAGTGACCAAACCATCAGCCAGAAAGCATAGGAACTGAGAAGTGGTCTGTGGTCACCACCTGCAGATCCACTCCTTTATTGGGGATGTCTTGCTAACTGCCTATGCTTTCCGCCTGTTGTCTATTCCATGTGCACAACAGCATGTGAAATTGATTGTCAATCAGTGTTGCTACCTAAGTGGACAGTTTGATTTCACAGAAGTGTGATTGACTTGGACTTACATTGTGTTGTTTCAGTGTTCCCTTTATTTTTTTGAGCAGTGTATATTGATGCTTTCGAGCTGTAGTGCTGGAGAATACTCTTGAGAGTCCCTTGGACTGCAAGGAGGTCAAATCAGTCAATCCTAAAGGAAATCAACCCTGACTGCTCATTGGAAGGACAGATGCTGAAGCTGAAGCTCAAATACTTTGGCCACCTAATGCGAAGAGAGGACTCACTGGAAAAGACCCTGATGCTGGGAAAGACTGAAGGCAAAAGGAGAAGGGGACGGCAGAGGATGAGATGGTTAGATAGCATCACCGATGTAACGAACATGAATTTGAGCAAACTCCGGGAGGCAGTGGAGGACAGGAAGGCCTGGCATGCTATGGTCCATGCGGTCACAAAGAGTCGGACATGACTTAACGACTGAACAACAACAAAAATTATATATTATAGTATATAATATAATATATTGTATTGTATTATAATATTTATTATATATATATACTATAATATATAATTCTGTATACTATATATATAGTATATAGCATTATATATTATAGTATATATAATATAATAAATATTATAATACAATACAATACAATACAAATATAGTATTATTCTTGTATTTGGTTTTAACTGGTTTTAAGTGATTTTATGATTGTTCACTGCCCAGAGTCACTTGGCTGAGATGGGTGGCTATAGAAATTGAATTAAAGAAATAAACAAACAAACAAACAAATAAATATTCTCACCATCACCACCAAGGAAAGCTAATAGAACAGCAGCAGATGAAAAGAAGCTTGTCAATTCCACTTTCCCTGTAAACATTCTGAAAATACAAGCCTTTTTATTTTAAAGTGTATTGCTCTTGGCAATACATCTGTAATAATAAAACACAAGAATAATCTTGATGTGATCATATATGTACATAGATAGAACTGTAAGAGTCAGAAAGCATCTCGTTGGCTAATTAGATTTAGTGCAATTATCAACAGCAGATAGTTACCTAGCTTTCACTGAATGACCAAAACTTTAGTAAAATACCCCCCCCCCCTCAACAAAACCACAAAATATGCTAGACTTGGGGCTAAAATGATGTATTCAGAGGGGCTTTAGCACATTCCAGCCCTGATACTGTTCAATCATCTTTATTAGAGCTATGAACTGGTGTTTCAATATTTCTGAGTTTGTTTTTGATTGGCCCAGATGTCAGCCAAGGCAGAGAAAATGAAAATTAGACCATAATCTTCTCCTAAAGCAAATTGTGGCTGAAACTGAGGAAGAAAATATTATGTCTGTCCTGAAACTTAACTGAACCCCCCAAAATTTAAGCCACTATTCTCTTCAAACAACTGTCAACAGCATTTTCACCAGAATGGAATCTGTGGGAGCAGGATATTCCAGCTGGAAGATGAGGAAAGTTCTATTGACACAAAAACCTCAGCCGATCCTACAAGTTATAATGGTGGGGCCCAAGAAGCATGTCTTCTCAGAAGCAGTACCTCTGGAATTCATTTGGCCCCAACCCAGCTGGCATTTTGGAAGTCCTTAAAGATCTGGATGTTCCCCTAGCCCTGGGAAATGGAGGTTGATGAGCCTGTCAATGTGACTCATTATGACTATGGTCATATGGATTGTATTAGATTGTCCTTGGATGCCACTGTGCTATTATTGTGTTTTTGTTAGTGTTATTGTTTATGTCTGGGTAGTGGTGGTTTTAATCTTATGTTCGCCACCCAGAGTCACAATTGTGAGATGCGCAGCTATATAAATCAGTATAATAAATGAGTACATTACTCACTTGCTTGCTCTTCTATTTGCCATTCCAGTTTCCATAGCCTTGGAGGTTCTAAGATCTCCTGTCATCCAATTTCTTTTATGGAAGCTTTATTACGTAAAGTATTAGCTCATCAGCTAAATATTAGAAGAACGTTCCAGTCTTCCCTTCTTCTACTCTTGCTCGGCCTATCTGTTTATTGTGGTTAGTAATCCATTTGTAGAAACTGGTATAAGTAGATATGAAATTAACTCCATGATGAAACTGGAATTGTGCCAACATTTAGAAACTGTTCTCCTTTCTCTCTTGACATGCTTAAAAGGACATAAACAGCAAAACAGTGTATTCTGGGGCTAAGCTTTGATGGTTCTTGAGAACCTGTTCCTCTTTCATTATAACATGAAACTTGTGTTCAAAATACAGTAAATTAAGCCTTATTCCTGGAACACCAGGAGAGTCAATTGACCTTCTTCACTGT
The DNA here is from genome assembly GCA_023362775.1 of Charina bottae. Lineage (NCBI taxonomy): Eukaryota > Metazoa > Chordata > Lepidosauria > Squamata > Charinaidae > Charina > Charina bottae. Next base: position 6,498,678 of record JALMGJ010000040.1, read on the forward strand.
ACTTTTACACACTTGTTCCTAGAAAGTCAGCCTGTCATGCTTTACAATACAACATTAATAATAAGGCCATACATTAATAACACGTGATGTAAAATGAATACAATAGATAATAAAACCATGTAAAATGTTTTCCAAACAGCCATTCAGCATGAATTATGAAGGGCCCAACCAGAAGGAAATATTAGTTTTTTAAGTGGTTTATTTAAGAGCAGACTTAGAAGATACAGACTCAAGGAGGGGAGGGAATTCTGCAATAGTATTGCTACCACTGAGAAGTCCCTAGTCCTAGTTGTTCCTAGTCAGGCCTCCGTCCTGGGCAGCACCAGAAATAGACTCTTTGTAGATGGATGGAGCTTCTAGATCACAGTTTTCCAAACTGTGTGTCGCAACACTTTAGTGTGTCCCAACACACAGTTTGGTGTGTCGCCACACAACCTGGAAGCGGCAGTGGGGGCGTGCACGGCGGCGGCAGGGGCATGCACGGCGGCTGCGGTAGTGTGCACGGCGGCGGCGGCAGCATGCCATCAGCGCTTCCGCGTTTTAACGGAGGCTGCCGCTGCTGCCATGCACACCACCGCCGCGCGCCCCCGCCACTGCCGCACACGCCCCCACGCCGCCGCCGTTGGTGTGTCGCCAACGGCGGCAGTTTGGAAACCACTGTTCTAGATGCCAACTATGGGAAAGTCATTCCTTTAGGAGATAGACCCAAGCTGTAAAGGATTTAGGCCAGTGTTCTTCAAACTTGGCAAGTTTAAGATGTGTAGACATGTGTAGTAACCTATGGATGCGAGAGCTGGACCATAAGGAAGGCTGAGCAAAGGAAGATAGATGCTTTTGAACTGTGGTGTTGGAGGAAAATTCTGAGAGTGCCTTGGACTGCAAGAAGATCAAACCAGTCTATACTCCAGGAAATAAAGCCGGACTGCTCACTTGAGGGAATGATATTAAAGGCAAAACTGAAGTACTTTGGCCACATAAGGAGAAGACAGGATACCCTGGAGAAGCAGCTGATGCTAGGGAAAGTGGAAGGCAAAAGGAAGAGGGGCCGACCAAGGGCAAGGTGGATGGATGGTATTCTGGAGGTGACTGACTCAACCATGGGGGAGCTGGGGATGGCGACGGCCGACAGGAAGCTCTGGTGTGGGCTGGTCCATGAAGTCATGAAGAGTCGGAAGCGACTGAACGAATAAACAACAAAAGACATGTGTAGACATGTTATGCTGGCTGGGGAATTCTGAGAGTTGAACTCCACACATCTTAAAGTTGCCAAGTTTGAAAAACACTGATTTAGATGTTAAAACTGACACTTAGAATTTGACAGTGGGGAGCCAGTTCAACTGAGCCAAGACTGGTGTCATATGTTCACAGTGAGAGACACCCAACAGAAGCCTGGCCACCACATTCAGAACCCACTGTGGCTTCCAGGTTTCTCCAAAGGTATCCCCATATGAAGCGCCTTCCAGGGAATCTATTCAGGAGCTAATCTGCACATGGAGACCAGGTCCAACCTATCCAGAAAGGGGCAAAGTTGGTAAACTAAATGCAACTGATGCAAGATGCCCCTTAGCATTACATTCACCTAAGCTGTCAGAGAAAGCATGGGGTCATGAAGCACCCCTAACCTCTGAGCCTGCTCTTGTAGGGAGAGTGATATTCTCCAACCAGCAATCCTACAGAACTCTATGAATTTTATTTTTAGTTTCTTATACCTGACCCTAACTACTATTATTATTATTATTATTTATTTATTTATTTATTTATTTATTTATTTAATTTATATGACCGCCCATCTCCCCCCAACGGGGAACTCTGGGCGGTTTACAACAAAAAAGAATTAAAATAGAACATACAATATAAAACATCAATTCATACAATTAATAATAAATAATTATAAAAATAAAATCCAGATGGACGAAAGAATAATAAAGGGAGGACTTTTTAGGATTAAGGGACAAGCCACCCCCATGAGGAACTATCCCTTCCTCCTTCCCATGCCAGGCGGCAGAACCAGGTCTTCAGATGTTTCCTAAAGGTCGGGAGGGAGGAGATCTGTCTCAACTCCGGGGGCAAGGTGTTCCACAGTGTAGGAGCAACTACAGAGAAGGCCCGTCTCCTAGACCCCATCAGGTGACACTCTTTAATTGATGGGGCTCATAGCAGGCCCTCCCTGAGTGATCGGGTGGGGTGGGTCGATAATAGGGGGATAAGACGGTCCCTCAGGTATTCTGGCCCCATGCCATGTAGGGCTTTAAAGGTGATAACCAACACCTTGAATTGTACCCGGAAGCAAACCGGCACCCAATGCAGCTCGCGGAGCAGTGGTGTTACATGTGCAGATCTCGACGCACCCAAAATTGCTCGCGCGGCCGCGTTCTGCACCAGCTGTAGCTTCCGGATAGTCTTCAAGGGTAGCCCCATGAAGAGCGCATTGCAGTAGTCTATGCGGGAGATGACGAGAGCATGAGCGACTGTCCGGAGGGCATCGCAATCCAGGAACAATCCAGTCCAAGCATCAGCCAACCACAGATATCCATACCTGAAAATGATCTGGGGACCATTTGGATACAGATGGCACCCAGCTCTTCCCTCTCTGACAGTCCTTTAACAGTGGGCCTCACCGAGTTAGTAAAGTGTATAGAACAGAATGCTGTAGTATCCAAGAGGAACAGTAGTCTTCCCAAAATTACCATCTGAGACCTGTCCTCAAAGCCAGGCAGGGCCCAAGCTAACAGGGATTCAGAAGACAATGTTGTAAGCCACCAGCTTACAAGCTCCTTTGTCATCAGTGAATGCATCCACCAGTTTTCTGGTTCATAAAAAGGAAGCCAAGAAAAAAAGAAGAAAAGATTCTGCTCTAATATTTGTTTGGGTTGTAGGTAGGAAACAGTTCAGCGGCTGGAAGTCTTGTAGCCCTGCCCCTTTCTTCTTAATAAATTTTGCTGAAGAGGTTCTGAGAGAATCATGCTTGGAAAGGGAATGATCGAAAGAAGGGAATCATGACAAAACCGTGCTCCTGACTGCCAACGTTCTCGGGTGGTCCAGAAGATACACGACCCATGTTATCAAAACTATCTCAGTCCTTATCGTGCTTTCTCAACAGATGGTTGAGATGGTCAACAATCCATCACAATGGCCAAAGCCCTGGTACCAGAATAAAATGGATCTAGATCATCTGTATGGTCCAAAAGCAGCTGGAATGGATCGGACACCATTTGCTCAACCACCTGAGTGAAGAATGGTAAATTAGAGACTAATTTCTTTGGAAGACAATCTTACTCGGCTACGAGTGATCGCCAATGAATGAATATAGTTGTCAAAGAGGGAGAGATCCAAAGATAGGCTGTGGTTTCTTTTCAACAGAAGATGCACCCTTGCTTCCTTTAATGCATGCAATGTGACCCTCTGATTAAGACCCGGGAAACAGGGATAAAAAAGGTGAAGAAAAGAGAGTTTGGGGTTTTTCTTTCTTTCCAGTTTTCATGGAGAACATGGTGATATGGATAATACAGTTTCTCTAAAGAACTAATTACTGGAATTCTAGGAGTGAAGGTGTTTCATGGAGGCTATTCTTCATCTCATTCTATTTAATTTATTATTATTATTATTATTATTATTTAAATTATTATTATTATTATTTAAATTATTATTTAAATTATTATTTAAATTATTATTTAAATTATTATTTAAATTATTATTATTATTTAAATTATTATTTTATTGTATGGTATGGTGTTCACTGACCATCCCAATGGATTTACTTTTTTGATTTTCTTGATATTTTTATAATAGAAGAGTTTAGAAGAAAGGAAAGAGCTCCATTTATAAATTAGGTTTAAGTGTATCCTCTTGTAGATGTTGCTTTTAACAGAGAAGTTGTCCAGGCCTTTAACCTCATGGTCTTTTAAGTTTTGGGAGTCAGATCAAATAGAGCTTAAAAATCCTGATGGAAAATGGGTCACTTTCATGACAAGGGGAGCTAAGGTTAGACCCAATGGATAATACCATTTTCCCAGAAGATAGTTAATAGGTGGCAAAGAAACATGCATATTTTTTAAAAAAAACCCAAGAGCCAGGACATTGAAAAGGAGCAGAATCTGCAATATTTTATTCCTTTCCAGCAGAATTCCTATTCTGTCAGGAAGTTTGTATGATGTTTTCCCACTTGCAGGTTGTTGTTGTGGGGAAAATAGGAGGAGGAAGGAGTATTAGGTATGTTTGCTGCCTTGAGTTATTTATAAAAATAATAAAGGCGGGAAAGAAAATAAAAAAAAAATTAAAAAAAAAATTGTGGAAGATAATATTTCTATTTGCTAAGGCTGTGGTGCTGTAACCGTTTCAGTTTTACATTGTGTCATTCCTGTTTGCTCTTCAGGAATGTCCTTGAAAATTTCAGACTTTGCTAGACAACATTGACTGTTTCTCAGCCTTGGCTGCTTTCAGATCTGTGGACTTCAACTCCCAGAATTCCCCAGCCAGCATGTTGTTGCCTAAACTTGTTGCCTGCTATGTTTGCTTTAAACATATTGTACCCCGCTTTGAGATTGTTCTGCAGACGGAAAAGCAGGACTAAAACGTGTAAATAGAATGAATACATCTTCCCTTTTTTAACCTCTGCCAAAGTAACTCGTATGCCAAAGATCTCAGTGAAGTGCGACAGCGGAATGAAGGGCTTGCTCTGACGTATGAACATGGCCTCTTCTCTCTGCCCCAGTTGTCACTGTTCGAAATCACAACCCATACCTTGAGAACTTCAGGAAGCCACCTCACCTCAGACTGCTAAGAGAAGTCTGAGGATGGTTAGAAGCATTCTTCAAATAGCTGAGAGCTTATTCCATGAACTGAAGGAGGGCAGGATCTGTTCTCTATCATTTCAGAAAACAGGACATGGAATAATGGCTTGGAGTAACAGGAAGGCATTTCCTAACAGAAGAGCAGTTCAACATGGAGCCAAGTACCCAGGGAAGTGGTTGGCTCTGCTTGTTGATCTGACTTGGTGCAAGTGGTGCCCCGCCAGTGTGGCATTTGGCATCATGAGAAATGAAGCACGTAGAAATCCAGTTGACATGATTCAAGCTACAGACAATTCCACCTGGATGACTGAGAACCTTCATAGACATATTACCTTGAAAGGACTATCTTTAGCTCAAAGATAAAGATTCTGCCCTAATGTATAAGGTGCCAGGTCATTACCAGCATCTTCAGGTACAGGTGCTATGTTCAACTCATGGGCTGATGGGACAGGCTGGTTCTTCAAGTTTGAGCCCATCTGTGCAACCCCAGAGTTTGTTATAAGCACTCTGGCCTTGTGATGAAACAATTTATTACTCTGTTAGAATGCAAATAAAGGATTAATGGGGTGCTTCTTTCAAAGGAAAGCAAATAAAAAACTTGGAGAGATGTATATGTTGTTGGCAGTATTTCCATTATTTGGAAACTATTGAGCTATCAGGTACTGGGGATTTTGAGGGCATGGGAATATGTTTTAAAAAATGATCATACAATACTAGAAGGAATACATTACACCTCTATTTTCAGCAGTGGGTTTTTTATATGTATTATTAGTTAACTTTGTTTCTCCACAAAAGGGCAAGGAAGAATAATGTTGAGCAATTTATTCAATTTGTTTTGCTTTTAACATTATCTTCTAGGCCTTTTTTCCTCCTATTATTATTTTCATGCCTATTAATTTGGAGGTTATTTTATACTGGACAACACCAACAGCCACTATGTTAGACTATATAGAGAAGTCATTGAAATACATAAACACCAACACAGTTTCAATAAAAAAGAAGAAAGCCTAAAGATCAGCAAAACTGGCTGCCAGTCCTGAAAAACACAGCTTGCAAAAGGTCAACGAACTCTACTCAACCACAGAAATATACAAACAACTCACACAATAGATGTGCTAATCCCACACACGACAGCACCACACCCCCTAATCACCATAAAAAACCCTCTCCCAATCTCTTGTAAATGACCTCTCAGCAGCTATAAACACCAGCAGGGACACACACCCTCCCCTTGGGCACAGAGAGAATCTTCTAGCTGTGCTCCTGTCCTCTGAAGATGCCAGCCACAGCTACTGGCGAAACATTAGGAACAAAAACTGCCAGAACACGGCCACACAGCCCGGAAAACCCACAACAACCATTCGACTATACATTATTTTATACTGTTAATACAACAGACATTATTGCAGATATCTGTCCTTTTTTCTTATTAACTAGTTTAGTGTGATAAAAAGTAGACAGTTTGAAGAGAGAGACTGAAGTAATTGACAGAGAAACAGCGGAAAAAGAGGGAAAGGGAAAAAACGGAGAAAAGACAAACAGGTATATCTAAAACAAAGTAAAGGAGAAATGCTGGTACCCTTGTAACAATCATTCTATAATTAGAATTCAAGGGATTTTATGGTGATGAACCTCTAAGCCAAAACAACTTATATCCTATACTATTTGTTCATGTATTTTATTTGTTTGTTTGACTTAGACACCCCCTGACTCCAACTCACTCTGGGCGACTCCCTCCAAGATATTATGCCATCAAGAAAAGAATAAAGAAGAAATGGTGCCACTTCAAACCAACCAAAGCCACTTTTTTAGACAGAGTTCAAAAGTCAGCACATCTCTGAGGATGTGCATCTGCGGAGAAAGAAGCCATGATGACATCAGGCACCCTCTGATGTCATCACACAAACGATGCACATTTCTTTCTTACAGATGCTTTTATGCTGCTTCAATCATTTCAACTAAGCAGCAAAATACAACATAATTGTATTTTACATTGATAATACAGTAATCATATAACCAGTTTGGTGTAGTGGTTAAGGCATCAGGCTAGAAACTGGGAGATCATGAGTTCTAGTCCTGCCTTGGGCACAAAGCCAGCTGCGTGACCTTGGGCCAGTCACCCTCTCTCAGCCCTAGGAGGAAGGCAATGGCAAACCACTTCCGAAAAACCTTGCCAAGAAAATTGCAGGGACTTGTCCAGGCAGTCTCCAAGAATTGGACACAATTGAACTGATTTATTTGTTTATTTATTATGTGGTAGGGGCACTTGGGGCTGTGACTCCCAAACTGGGAGAGGGGCTCCAACAGATCCCAGGAACAACATCAGAGCTCTCTGTCCAGAAGAGTGCAGTACTAGGAACAGCTAAGATCCTGCACAGAACCCTCAAACTCCCAGGCCTCTGGTAGACGACCCGAGGTTGAGGAAGACACACACCACCATAGGGGTGAGAAGGGAATGTTTTAAAAAAAATACAACCAAAGCCATCAAACTATATTGTAGCATAATAATTTAAGCCATGACAATCCAGAATCCTACCATCTCAAAACTCACCACTGGGCATCCTGAGAATCTTTCCCCACCTATCGTAGGGATCTCTACCTCTCCCACCTCAATCCTTGAAAGCATGTTGGAAAAGCTAACTTTTCAATCATTTGTTGTATTTTAAGAGAAGGTAATAAGTTACTAAAATTGTTCACACTTGTTATGATGAAGGGGGAAGTCATTTCTTTACATATTTCTTTTCTTTTTCTTTACTATATTTTTTCTTTCTTTTCTATTTTTCTTTCTATTTTTTATTTTCTGCACTTTCTATTTTATCTTTTCTTTTTTTAGTTCGTATTTGTTTTTATCTTTTTAATTGTAATGTTTAATAAAATTACTATTAAAAAAAGAGGAAAAGCTAATTTTCAAATCTCTCTAACTATCAGGAGTGAACGTGCAGCTCTTATTTATTTATTTACTTATTTATTTAATTAATTAATTTCTATAACCGCCCATCTCCCCCCATGGGGAACTCTGGGCGGTTCACAATAAATAAGTTAAAATAAGGTCTAAAATCTCAATTATACAATAAAATATATATTGAAAAATCCAGATGGTGATGGAATAATTAAAAGAAGGACAGTTATAAAATTAGGGGATTAGCCACCCCCATGAGGAACTATCTCTTCCTCCTTCCCATGCCAGGCGGCAGAACCAGGCCTTCAGCTCTTTCCTAAAGGTCGGGAGGGAGATCTGTCTGAACTCTGGGGGCAAGATGTTCCATAGAGTGGGCGCTACCACAGAGAAGGCCCGCCTCCTAGACCCCATCCGATGACATTCTCTAATTGATGGGGTACGTAGCAGGGCCTCTCTGGATGACCGGGTGGGGAGGGTCGATAACATGGGGATAAGACGGTCCCTCAGGTATTCTGGCCCCATGCCATGTAGGGCTTTAAAGGTGATAACCAACACCTTGAATTGTACCCTTATATTGATTGGGTGGTAGGTTTTCTGCCCCTTCAGAAAATGCCAGCCTCTGAGTCCCCTCTTGCCATACAAAGGGTTGTGGGCCTTGCGGAAAACATCCTCTGCAGATACTCCTTGGCAGGCAGACTCTACCCGCGTGAAGCAGTGCAGCAACAACCAAGCCCCAAATCATGAAGGACTTGAAAAGTGACCAACAGCACCTTAAATGGCACCCTTCAATTAAACAATTCCAATAAGGTCATAAAGAGAAAGACTAAATAATAGAAACTCGTATGTGTGAAAAAGGAGTAAAGTAAAAAAGAAAAATGGGAGAGGAGACAAAGAGAACAAGAACAAGCAAGTCTGGGAATGGATTCTCTAGTCCAGGGTTTCTCAACCAGGGTTCCGTGGCACCCTAGGGTTCCACGAGAGGTCAGTAGGGGTTCCCTGGGAGGTCATGGTTTATTTAAAAAATTATTTCAAATTCGGGTAACTTCACATTAAAGAGGTAAGTTTCATTCTTTATGTTTAGTTTAAGAACACTGTTGATGCATATATACGGGCCAACACGTGAAACAACTATCGTAATTTTGTAACTTCTGGCCTATATTTGAGCCTGAATGTGCAGGGGTTCCCCAAGGCCTGAAGAATATTTCAAGGGCTCCTCCAGGGTCAAAAGGTTGAGAAAGGCTGCTCTAGTCAGCTGGAAAAGGTGTCTGCCTTAGAATCTGGAGAATGACAACGAAGTGTGCATAGATAATACAGAACTCATTAATCCGAAACCTGACCTAGGACAGTTTCTTCACTTAAGTAGCCCTTCAGCATTAACAAGCACCAGATTGCCCAGTTTTCAGCTCATCCTTCCATTACTTGATGCCATCTTGATTTATTTGAACTACAACTTCTACAATTCCCTCCTTGAGGGGGAGATGGGCGGTCATAGAAATTTGATAAATAATAAATTCCTTTTGCCCGTGCTTGGGACACTGGCAGCTAAACGTAGTCCCATGTCTCTGAAGGGCATAAAACCCTGCTGTCCTGATGCACTCAGGAAGCTTCTAAACACGGGCATCACCTCTCTTCCACTCCTTAGCAGCTTAATAGCTGGGGAAAAAAACACACATTGGAGGAATTGAACAGCCATCATATAGCCATTGATAGCCCAGCCCTTCAAGGATTTGTGTCAAGCTCCTTAACTGCAGAGCACAATCAAAGAAGTGGGATTCACACTGGCTTTTTAATGAGTTTCAATGCCAAGAATTAGGAGTTAAGAGGACAGAATCTTGAGAACTGAGGCAGGAGCCCTCCAGGCCTCTTTTATGAGTGGGTTCATTAAGGGAGGACTTTTCAAAGCTTTTGAGTCTCCTTTTTCCCATAATATTTGCATGACAGGCAAAGTATGGATTTCTTTTATGTGCGTGGAATTACCTGTTTCATCTGATGATTGGTTGGGTCTAGAGATACGCCTCCTTCTTGCTCAGCCTGAGCACCATCTATTACAATTTGTCCACTTTTCTTTTAAAACCCTCTAAATTGACCGCAATCCCTACTTTTGATAGTAGCAAATGCTGCAGCTTAGCATGCAAGAATCAAAGTCTCTCAACTACAACAACATAGCTGGGCTCACTTACCAGGTTGAGTCATTTTTAACCCAGCTTTGTTGACTAAGTCATAATGAGCTAGGATACAGTAGATGGGTCAATTGATTAGGCTAAGAGATAAAACAGTTTACAAACCACAGTAGTTCCTTTGCGCAATATACTCAAGTAAAGGTTCCCTCCCTCATACACCCACACACCAAAATAGCTGACTTCTCAATTGCTCAACCCCATGATTTTTAAATACAGGTTGTTGGTTAAGTCATAATGGCTGGCTTCACACATCAGATTACACCATGGTTTGTACTAACCATCATTTGCTCAGCAGGCCATGGTAGCTGGTTTCGCCATACCACTAAGTCATAAACTAATATTTTAACAGTGGCTTTTTGATTAAGTCTTAATAGTGAATTACATACAGTACCAGGGTCGTTCTCGGGGGTCAAAAAAGTCAAGCTGGCAGCTGCATCCATATTACCAAAACCCATCCCTTTTGTACATGCAGCAACATTGCATGCACATAAAAGGGGCAGGGATTCGATCATGCAGATGTAGCCACCATCTTGACTTTTTTGACCCTCCTCGTGGACATCCCTGTCAACCATAAGCCATAACCCAACAAACTACATAAAACAGTGTCATGTGTGAACCCAACCACTGATTTAATTCCCAGAGTTCCATGTCGGAAATAAACCCTGAAAATAATATTTCTATGTAAGCTATTGTGAATCTTATTGATTGGTAAAGAAACATATTAAATAAATAAACTATAGTTCAGACATGCATATGCCACAAGTGTCATTTTTAAAAGCAGCTCCTACCAAATTCATCTTGAAAATTCACTAAGAACATGGAAGTCTGTGTTGGAGGTCCCAGCAAATCAACATGCCTCATTAGCATGTGGATGAGTTCATTCTAGGATGCAAATTCTCTATATGCTTCTGGAGGAAGCTGTTTGTTGTCCCTCCCACATTCCTCTCTCTCTCTTCCTCCTTCTTCCATCTGGGAAGCATGCTGCTGCTGCTCCTTCCATCTAGGCACCATGCCTGGGCCTAGAGTCAGGAGGTTCCCCCTTTCCGCATGCAGCCTTTAGCAGCAATGAGGGCTAAGGGTCAATACAGTTTAGGGAAAGAAAGAAAGAAGAACAAGAATCATTTTTCCTGAATGGATGTAAGTGGACCAAATAAAAGATTAAGATTTTCTTTTATACTTATTTTTGAACTTACTTTGTCTAAGTGTGCAATTCTTTATGCTTCGGTGGGCTAAGTGTGTAAGATCAATAACCTATATTTCTCTTAAGTGCTCATCAATGCTATTTTAGATAATACTCCTTTCTGTGCATGTCTTTTTGCTGTATTAAGCTCTGCTCCATTCAGTGGTTCTAGCTATCCACTAATGGTTTCAGTCTGGACCAGAACATTAAGGCTGCCTAACAGAATTAGGAAATTCAGTACGAACACTGCCTGGCTTTATCCAACCTCCAATCGACAACCCTTTCCCTTCCTCTCACACCATTAAAACTAACCAAGTTTAGCACATGATGCAAATGCAGGCACTGGCTCACCTGAACTGACCTGGATATGGTGTTATGCAAACCAAACATTGGGGCCATTTACAGCATTGGATCTAATTGAAGAACAAACAAGTTTAACCAGTTTCTGGCCCTGGTATTAATGGGTTCATACAGCTCCTCCGCACCCTTGCCATCCTTCCTCCACCAGATAAAATCCTCTTATCTTCTGACTTTGCCCGGCTTTCACTTCTGCAGAATTTTCAAAGAAGGCTTCGACAGAGTAGAGAGGGACAGCAGTCCCTCCCTTCCCATTCAAGGTGACAAGTTCAACCTAAGAAAGGTTTGGCAGCCTGGAGAGGTTGCAGGTTCAGTGGGATGCACCCCTGAAAAGTGAGGCAAATTCAGATCGATTATTTTGAACCTGAGACCCAGTTTGGTGTAGTGGTTAAGAGGCAAGTTTAGAAACCAGGAGACCGTGAGTTCTAGTCCCACCTTAGGAACAAAACCAGCTGGGTGACCTTGGGCCAGTCCCTCTCTCTCAGCAATAAGAAGAAAAAGGCAAGGGCAAGCCACTTCTGAAAAACCTGGCCAAGAAAACTGCAGGAATCTGTCCAGGTAGTTGCCAGACTAACTCAAAGGCATAAAAATGATAATGATAATGATAATAATGATAAATTGAACATGCTCTATGAAAGAAAAAGTGACAGGATCCTGAACCAGCTAAGTGCCGCTATGTGCACATAACAGCTGTATGGAGGACTCTGCAGTGGATACAGTCCAACGTTTTAGCTTGGCCCTAGAAAGCCTTTGACCGATATGGTCTGGTACCTGCAGGACTGCCCTGGGTCAAGGGGATCCCACCCATCCAGTATCTGCATCTCAGTTGGCATGTTGAAGGTTCCTCCCCTACAAACAATTTGGGAAGAGCAAGGAATGTATGTTTTGTGGAGTGGTTCCTACAGAAAATCTAGATGACACCATCCCTTTCTGAAAAGTCATAAAAATGGAGCTGTTCTGAAAGGCCTTTGATTAAGACATTGGGATGCCTCACATCTTCATTGGTTTGAGTAAGTGAACTGCGGTTCGAAAGACATTGCAATAAGTTCTCTTAAATTGTTTTGATGTTATATTTTTATGATGATTTTTCCTCTCATGGTACCATGCCTTGAGTGTGGCTGTACATAATTGCAATAAATAAATCCATAAACAACCCAGGATAAGCAAGACATGGTCCCAAAATTCAGAAAATAATAATAATAATAATAATAATAATAATAATAATAATAATAATAATTTTGACTCTAACTTATCTTGCATAATAATAATAATAATTATTATTATTATTATTATTATTATTATGCAAGATAAGTTAGAATCAAAATAAATATTTGGCAAAGAAGTTCAGGAGAAAGAAAAATGCAAAGAGAAATACTGTACAAGACTCACATTCAAGCCAAATTCACATGACACACCCTGTGAGATTGCGGGGAGACCGAGAAAGTAGTGTTAAACATAAATAACTCAGAGATAAGAGAGAAGTTTGCTAGTAGCTTAACTGATAAACGGCAGCTCGGTCCAGATTGCAAAAAACTCTGGAAGAAGAGATTCGAAATATTCCAAGAGACTCTGCCTTAATAAACTTGCGAATAAATGAAGGCTGGAAGTTCACTGTCTCCACAATTCCATACTTTACCCCTCATCCCTGCATTAAAAACACTTTATTGAAGTCACTGTAATTTTTGGTTCTTGATCCTGTCCATCAGAAGGGCTTGGCGCACACTAAACTTAAGCCCTAGCTAACACATTGCAATTGCTCTATTCACATCACAGGCTGTTCCCCAACAAATAAACCATAATATGATGTAACACAGGAGTGTCTGCAGGGAAAGAGTCAGAAAAGTCAAGATGGCGGCAGCTGACTTCTATTGCCAAGACAGCTTATCTTCAAGGGCACTGGGGGAGGGGAGCTGTTTTTTTAAAAAAAATGGTAGCCACATAATCGAAGCTCGTCCCTTTTTCTTCAGTTGCACAGATATCCTCCCATGGATTCCTCTCCTTTCCTTCCTTCCTTCCTTCCTTCCTTCCTTCCTTCCGTCCGTCCGTCAGTCTTGACTCCTGGTGACTGCCTGGACAAGTCCCTGCAGTTTTCTTGGCAAAGTTTTTCAGAAGTGGTTTGCCATTGCCTCCTTCCCAGGGCTGAGAGAGAGCGACTGGCCCAAGGTCACCCAGCTGGCTTCATGCCTAAAGCGGGACTAGAGCTCACGGCCTCCTGGTTTCTAGCCTGATGCCTTAACCACGACACCAGACTGACTCTCTGCTTATTCTTTAGTTGGACGTTATAATTTGATTGAACCCTTTGACACACTGAAGCTTCAAAGGATCGATGTGTTTGAAATTCAGACCTGAAAGGGGCAGGTGTGCCGGAGTGGCAATTCATCTTCCTACTCCTTTGGGATATCCAGTGTTGGTCTCCTGACACCTGCAACTGCCTGTCTGCTCCCCACCTCTTTACATAAAGGGGTGACCACCATACCCTATTCCCAAGTCCACATGCTTTCCACCCATCCCTGAGTTCTGATGAAACTCTATGGGCATGGCATTGGCTGCCCCCGTCACGGGTTCCTCTCCTGTCTTGACTGCCTCTGCTCCCAGCCACTGTGGTCCCCTGACTTCCCTCCAAGATAATGGGCGACAAAGCCAAGCTGATTTTAGGCACCTTAAGTCTAGCCTTGAAGGGTGTGGATTTAGGGGGAGAAGACAATTTGACCAACGGAAGCCTCCCTCCCTCATGGGCTGGGGATGGGACGAAGGCGAGGTCATGACAACATGGCAGGAAAAGAATGCAGCCAAGGGTTTGTTTGTGCCGTTGTTGTTGTTCAGTCGTTGAGTCGTGTCCGACTCTTCGTGACCCCATGGACCATAGCACGCCAGGCCTTCCTGTCCTCCACTGCCTCCCGGAGTTTGCTCAAATTCATGTTCATTACATCGGTGATGCTATCTAACCATCTCATCCTCTGCCGTCCCCTTCTCCTTTGGCCTTCAGTCTTTCCCAGCATCAGTGTGCCGTAGCTTGGTCCAAATGAGACCATGGCCATGACAACAGTTGCATCAAGGTTCTTTGAGTGTGCTATGTATGCGCTCCTGACAGCTGGTATCCAATTACCTAAATACAACCTAAGAGAACTTTAAGGTTTATTCTGGAATTCAAGCATGAGAGGATGGCTGTAGCTCCCAGCGAACTTACACCATCCTCATGCCATTTCTAATTATGGAGATACAAATACATGGATAAAACACTGAAGGAAAAGCAAGATGGGCATGATGACAGTTCTCATTGGGTCAAGATTCTTTTAGTACTGTGTTTTATGGACAAGCACAAAAGCACCCTAAACTTAGATAAAACACCACACCAAAAAAATCCTGTATAATTTCAGATAAAAGTTTTGGTATCTATTTCATTTATTTATTATTCAAATTTATTCCCCGCCCATCTCCCATACAAGGGACTCTGGGCGGGTTACAATAAATAAAAATTTAAAAACTATACAAAATATCTAAAAACACAAACAAAACATATTAAAATAAAATCCAGGATGGGCTTGGACCCGCAGAATAGATAGTGGAGCTATGGGGCCAGCCAACCCCAGGAGGCACTACCACCTCCGTCATTTTATGATATTACTTTTTTATGATATTTATGATATTACTTTTAATCATGTAAGTTGATTTATATTATTTATTTATAGATTTAATAAATGAATACTTTTGAGACACCAGATTCCCGGTAGGCAGATTGGGGAGGAAGGGAAAGGGCGAATTTGGAGCCATCCCCAGCCAGCCAAAGATATTGGCTGTGAAAGAACAATTTCTTGCTAAGTCTTAAAGTCTTCTCCTACTGCAGCTGAAATGCTACCCACTACCCATAAGTTGGAAGAAAACTACACCAACATGAGATTTGCTGCCCACGTGGCCAATCTCTATCCTGTCTCTATTTCAAATCACTGCAACTTCTTCAAGATAATGAGTCTACCATGGTAGAGATGGGTGGGGATAAATCCAAATAATAAATAAATAAAATAAAATGAGTGATACAACAATAGAACAGATTCTACATGCTTTAGCTGACCTTGGAAGAGATCAGATGAATGGAGAAAATACCATCTGAACACTGGAACGGCTGAAGATGACTTAAGCCTAGGTCAGAGCTTTCCAAACTGTGTGTCGCCACACGTTAGTGTGTCGGCTGCAGTGTGTAGGTGTGCCACGTGAACGTAACGAGAAACCTCTGAGTCTATGTGAAATTGTTAGGGTGCAGGTTGAGTCGGAGGAGGAGGATGAAGGGACCTTTAGGAAAAGCACGGGAAATGTCCTTGGTGAAAGCGCGGGAAGGATCGAGGGGGAAGCCGACCAGCTGATTGTGGCCAGACAAGGGGGGACTTCCCCACCGCCGATCAGCGCACGAGCCAGAAGGGCAGAAAAAAGAGCTGCTCAGTGAGAACAGTGGTTGGCTCCTGCTCGGCAGCGGCGGGAAACTCAAAGCATAAAAGGACACCAGGGACGAAAGCCGGTTGTTGGAGACAACCGTTCTGACTACCTTGTACAGAAGCCTCAGACCGCCCTTGAATCTTACTTTGCCGCTGCTCCTGAGTCTTGCCCTGCCGATGCTCAGAGCCTCAAGCTGGAACCGCGCCTCGCTGCTGCTGCCTCCGAGCCCTGCCAGGATTCCGCGCAGGTCCTAGTGCCTGCCTTGTGCCCTGCTGTAAGAGGGGAGCTCTGTCCAAGCCTCGCCCTGCTGAGAAAGGGGAACTTTGTTTCATGAGATATGTTGCGTCCCCATACATTTCGCTATTACAATTTATGTATGTGTCCGTATCTCTTATAAGTTAGCTTAACCTCTGGTTTGCTAGTAAAACTGAATTACTGTGTCGCGAAATGATGCATGTCTAAAAAGTGTGTCACCAACATGAAAAGTTTGGAAAGCTCTGGCCTAGCTGATTCCCAGGCCAGGGTTGAGATGAAGGTAACAGAATGGCGATGAGGTAGAAAGAAGAGGTTTGCTCAGGCACGCTTGTGCTGTGGTGAAGGAGAAGAGGGGAAAGACCCCTTAAACTGAACATGATTTTCACAAAGAAAGAGATAAAGAGATTTTCCAGGTCAAAAACCACTTGAGTGACCAACCAAGGAAACTTCTGCCAGCTACGATCATGCATTGTCTGAACAAAATAGAACTATGCCTGGTCAGTACATCACCAAACCCACAACAGCTCTGAAGAAATCAATTCTGAAAGGTAGGGAATGTGATTTACCTGGATTAGCATGTTTCCCATTATTTAAAGCTTCTTCTCGTGACTTGGAGTTTTTCTGCATCTGACAGCTGCGTACAACGAATCTTGTGGTACAAGTGATCTGGGATTTTCCTGATTCGTCTGCCTTTCAAATAGATTTCTTTTTCCCAGTGTGGAGCAAAAGGGATGGATCTCTCTAAGCCTTCTCTGGCACAAAAAAACAGTTCCAGGTAGGATATTACCAGCTCAGGAACATCCCTTCTTTGATAGCAACTCTTGTTACCTCAGTGCTGAAGGCAAAGCCAAGTTGAACAATTATATAGGGACCTGCCTATGTTTTGGAATCCAGACTGTAACTGGATAATCAGGATATATTTCCCCTAGACTTGCTCAGGTTAATAGATCCTTAACAACTCTTCCCCCATAAACCCAACATTTGCATAAGCTGTTTGCATCATCCACCCACCGCAATGTTAACCAAAGGTCTGATGACTCATATCGGAACACGCTTCCAAAATTCTTTCCTTCTGCATTATTCCCAGCATCTGGCAGCTCTGAGCTAATTGTTTTCAGAATGGGATTTTTTATTATTATTATTATTATTATTATTATTATTATTATTCAAATTTATCAGCACCCATCTCTACAACAGTAGACTCTGGGCGGTTTACAATAATATTATAAAAACAATTAAAACCTATACATCTAAAATCCACTATAATAATAAACAGAAAAATCCAAAGATGGTAAGGATCTATTTATTTATTTATTTATTTATTTATTTATTTATTTATTTATTTATATTTCTAACTTATATCACCGCCCATCTCCCCCCATTTCCGGAGGGGACTCTGGGCGGTTTGCATGTTCCTTCACCATTTTTTTCTCAATAGTTTCATTTCTGGACCGTACACAGAATTTTGGACATTGTAATTTGATGAAGCTTCCGATACCATCTTTCCAATATCATCTTTCATGTTTAATCCTTGCAGAAATGAGCAACGCTTTAAAGACCAATCACAATGTAATCATACAATCCTAAACTTGGAAGGGAACTCAGAAATAGTCTGGTCCACCTCTCTACCAGTGTAGAAAATCAGCTACCACAGATGCAAGCTGGCAGTCTCAATGGATGTTGGATTACAAATCCCATTATTTATTTATTTTTATTTATTTTATTTTCTATCCCTTTATTATTTTTATAAATAACTCAAGGCGGCAAGCATACCTAATACTCCTTCCTCCTCCTATTTTCCCCACAACAACAACCCTGTGAGGTGAGTTGGGCTGAGAGAGAGGGACTGGCCCAAGGTCACCCAGCCGGCTTTCATGCCTCAGGCGGGACTAGAACTCTCAGCCTCCTGGTTTGCCATTGGCTCCTTCCTAGGGCTGAGAGAATGTGATTGTCTCAGGGTCACCCAGCTGGCTTTCATGCCTCAGGCGGGACTAGAACTCTCAGTCTCCTGGTTTGCCATTGGCTCCTTCCTAGGGCTGAGAGAGAGTGACTGGCCCAAGGTCACCCAGCTGGCTTTCATGCCTAAGGCGGGACTAGAACTCTCGGTCTCCTGGTTTGCCATTGGCTCCTTCCTAGGGCTGAGAGACAGGGACTGGCCCAAGGTCACCCAGCCGGCTTTCATGCCTCAGGCGGGACTAGAACTCTCAGTCTGCTGGTTTCTAGCCCAGCATCTTAACCAGTAGACCAAACTGACTCTATGCTAATTTTTATATTATGCTGACAGGAAATAATGAGATTTTTACTTCTATTCAGCTTCCGCTTAAGCACCTGTAGTGTAAAGAATCTGCCCCTTTCCAAAATAGACCATTCGTCTGAAATTGTTTCTTAATATACAGATGAAATGGGTTTTCCTGAATTTTGAGCTCCTTCACTCTGGATCAAATTTGTTCCACCAAGTCCTTCAAGTAGCTGACAATACTGTGTGTTAATTGTCTCTCCTTCAGACTAATCATATCCAGCTCCTTCAGTTATGCCTTGTAACACTTAAGAAGAACTTTAGAAAGTCTTATCTTTTTTAAAATTTTTATTTAAACAACACATCAAGAAAACCTTAAAGAGGAAGACAGAAATTAAACAAGGAACGAAACCTAGGAAGAAAAAATATTTTTTAAAACAAAACCCATAGATTGGGAGCAGGAGCGGCCGCAGAGGAGGGGTCAAACAAGTCAAGATGGTGTCCATGGTTCTCCCCCCCCCCCACTTTTTTAATGTGTTTTTCCTGGAAAAAAGGGGGCGGGGCTTTAATCTGCAGCTGTGGCCACCATCTTGACTTGTTCTGATCCGCTTCTTCCAGGTGCTCTGATTGGGAGCATGGTAATCTTAAAGAGAGATACAGGTAGTCCTCAACTTATGACGATTCATTTACTGTAGTAACCGTTCAAATTTACAATGGTGCTGGAAAAAGTGACTTACGACCAGCCCTCGCACTTACAACCATTGCAGCTTCCCTGTGGTCACGTGATCAAAATTCAGGTGCTTGGCAACCGCCTCGCACTTATGATGGTTGCAGTGTTCCAGGGTCATGTGATCGCCATTTGCAACCTTCCCAGTTAATATCTTGCTGTATACTCTCATTAAGTTCTCATTCTTATACGTGTGATTCGAATGACCACTTAAAGTCTTGCAGGGTGTCTGTCTTTCTGGATCTGGCGAACCCACACCACAAGGTTTCTCTCAGAGCCATCTTTATAGGGTGGCGGGTTAGTTGGCTGATCAGAGGGCGAATGGTCACCACTGCCACCAGGAAGGGGTTCGTGAAGGGACTCCTCCCAGGTTGGATGGTGCATACTCTTGGGGGTCTCGATCCAGATGTGAAGGGACAGCCATTCCAACCCATCTTCTGGCCCACACATCTGGATGACTGCAGGTTGGGAAAGACTGCTGTAGCTTTTCTTTGCACAGGTGGCATTTCAAAACCACCCCCTTTGATTATTTTAATCTGCCTTTCTCATTTTCCTTTGTGGGTATGAACAGCTGTATCCATTACTTAATGGCAAATCTAAGGATGTTGAAGGGCTAGGCCCCATAGCTGATGGGGAGGGATGAAGTCTACAGACACCTTGGAAGACGGGCCTTTGCATCTATGCGGCCAGCCAATAAGCCGGCAAGGGCCAGGCTGACCCATAGCACAACCCTAAATCCTGCCTTCTCTGGAGCTCTCTGTGGAGCGGTGTTGGGTCGAGAGGACGAGAACTGCCGGGAGATGTTGAAGCGCCCCCTGTGAAATTGCAGGGAACGGCAGTCATGCTCTCCTTTGTAATGGACACCACACACTGTTTTCTCTCCAGTGCGCTGGGCATCGAGGCTGGCTGGGCCCAAGACAGCTTCACACGGCACCATTCTTCGGCATCTTGTCGTCTGCCTGCCCCAGTGGTCTCCAGGAATGCAGCTGGCCTCGATTTCTTTACCAGCCCAGGTTGGCCCTTGCGGAATTTTGCTCGGCGATTTTTGAACCATACCTGTGATGGGGTCAAGAGGGGTTGGAAAAAATGACACATGGGTTAAGAATGAGGGAAATCCTCCATTGTAAGAAAAAAATATACGGTACAGCCTGGTTTGGGATCGTACTGTTCCACACAGGCAGTTGTATGGTTTTTAAATTTTGATTATTGTAGCCCGCCCAGAGTCCCTTCCATGGGAGATGGGCGGGGAATAAATTCAAATAATAAATAAATAAATAAATAAACTGCAAAGCTTGGACCCTGAAGGTGGAATTCAAACTAAGGAAATCCCTGCCTGGCAGGAAACTAGCAGCACAGGTGAAAGAGCTATATTATTAATTATTATTTTTCAAAATGTGTATACCACTGTAATCTGCAAGGACTTTTCTTGGTGACTGCTCTATTCCAAGTGCCCCTTTCTCTTCTCGTTCACTCACGTGACCCAGAGTGCATGGAGCCTGCCCTGTGCTTCCTAGTGCATGTATGGACACAATCACATACAGTTAAAATATGCAAGGAGAGCATAAGTACACCCAGAGAAAGGCGCAACATATTACTTCATTATACAGGAAAAATACACCCACTCCGTGCTGGTAAATGGGTTGGAAAGAATTCCGGAATCCACACCCTATGGGTGGTGCAGAACTTTGGGATACAAGAGAACTGTTAATACAATAGTATTTATTCATTTCTTACTAGTAAACCGTGTCTCCAACATGCTTGCTGCTTTTAATTTTTTCTTTATTCATCCAGTCGCTTCCGACTCTTCGTGACTTCATGGACCAGCCCACGCCAGAGCTTCCTGTCGGCCGTCGCCACCCCCAGCTCCCCCACGGTCGAGTCCGTCACCTCCAGAATACCATCCATCCATCTTGCCCTTGGTCGGCCCCTCTTCCTTTTGCCTTCCACTTTCCCTAGCATCAGCTTCTTCTCCAGGATATCCTGCCTTCTCATTATGTGGCCAAAGTACTTCAGTTTTGCCTTTAATATCATTCCCTCAAGTGAGCAGTCTGGCTTTACTACATTATATACTTTCTAATGCACAACTCTCTATAATATGTACTCTTCAAATACAGTTACTCATAATGGATAGTTATTAATGCCCAGCTTTGCCAAATACTGTATTCATGTTTCATATGTGTGCACCATCCCCTAATTCATTGTTTCTCAACCTCGGAAACTTTAAGATGTGTGGACTTCAACTTCCAGAATTCTGGTAGTTAAAGTCCACACATCTTAAAGTTGCTGAGGTTGAGAAACACTGACTTAGATGAATGCTTAGGGCAGAGCTTTCCAAACTTTTCATGTTGGTGACACACTTTTTAGACATGCATCATTTCATGACACACACTTACAGCAGGGCATCATTTCTCGACACACTCTTACAGCAGGGCACAAGGCAGGCACTAGCACCTGCACGGAATCCTGGCAGGGCAGGTTTGGAGGCAGCAGCAGCCGCGACACACCCAGACACTGCAGCTGACACACTAACGTGTCCCGACACACAGTTTGGAAAGCTCTGGCTTAGGGAGTTACTTTAAAGAGATACTGTAAAGCTGTGTTTTTCAAACTGGGCAACTTGGGATTCTGGAAGTTGAAGTCCACACATCTTAAAGTTGATAAGTTGAGAAACATCCTATTCTACAGTATCTTCAAAGTTCAAAGATATGAAAACAGACACTAGGGGGTGCTGTACGTTAGAGACTGCAATCTACAACCTTGTCTTAGCAGATCTCATCATTTTGTCATTTAATGAACGTTCATAGTGGCTTCTTTTCACATCCCTAATTAAAGCATGTGACAGAAGATGCATGACACTTTAGTGCACGTGCATGTAAATATATGCATGGGTATATGGGACAGTGCACATTGCTAGTCAGCCCTCTTTGAACTGCATGTTCTATAGGAAAGTGTAGCCAAGTGGTTTTGGACTGCAGGTGGAGTGCAATCCCACTAATTGAGATTAAACTTTCCTGAGCGTGTGATCAATATGAACTGGAACAGCCAGTTGTTGAACTCTCTTCTATGGGTGCAGGAAAAGTTATTACAGCGTAAAGGAGAAGCAGCCATGCAGGTAGTTTGAGTAAAATCCAAGATAAGGGTACTTAGCATATCCATGGAAGCATCAGGGTATTACGAGGCATCCAGGAATGACCCTATAATAAATTGTGAAAACTTGGAAGGTATGATGCCAGTGCCCTGTTCAGAAAGAGTTGTAAAAAGGCAAACCTTTAATTAAGTTATCTCTGCAGTTCCATTTATGGGGAAGGGCAGTTCTGCTGGGTCTCCTGCAAGACTTGTGCACAAATTATGGGTGAAGAGAATTCAAGAGAATGTGTAATGGGAGGTATAATGAAATCTATATGCTCCATTTGAATCAGGGCCACTTTAAATTCACATTCAACTGCCAACCTCTTGAATTCTGTAATTTTGGGGCAAACACAGACTGAAGCTTAGTTACCTGTTGAAGCTATAAGGTAAAGGTAAAGGTTCCCCCTGCACAGTTGTGCAGTCGTGTCCAACTCTAGGGGCCGGTGCTCATCTCCGTTTGTTAGCTGAAGAGCCAGCGCTGTCCGAAGACCCTTCCACGGTCATGTGGCCAGCATGATGCGCACAGAACGCTGTTACCTTCCCACTGAAGTTGATCACAATGCTTGTACAAAAGGGGCAGAATTTCCACTGCAACATTGCAGTGCTAATTTCATAACCTGCTCCCCTTGTCCCTCCCCAGCTCTTCTGGGTAAGAGCAGCTTGTAGGAATTCTGGAATGGTAATACCAGAACTCCACGCAGCTTCTAATTGGTTCATAGCAGAGCAGAAGCATTCCCATAAACTTACACAAGGCTTAATCAGTTCAAAAAACACAAAATAAACACACTTCACATGTTAATGTAAAGTAACATAAAAAAGAGCTTACAGTTTTATTGTAACTCACAGTCTCTTAGTAGAAACGGTCCATGCGTGCGAGCAATAGGTTCTGACGAGACCCACATGCTTCTTAATGTGGCCCACCTGAATGGAAGTGTGAGCAACGTGGACAGCCATAGCTGACCATCCTCCTTGGTAGGAGATTCAAACAGGAAAGAGGAGAAGAGAAGGGAACAGGAACAGGAAATCGGGATTCAGCCCCTCCCACACAAAGCAAGTAATATTAGGTTACAGCAGAGGCTGCCTCCTCCTTCAAGCTTGTGTGAGACGTGCTTGGTTGAAACCCGATATCTCTAACACAACTAAGGGGTGTGCTTGTCACTGCCTCCTTTAAAAGGTAAAGGTTCCCCCACACAGTCGTGTCCGACTCTAGGGGTCAGTGCTCATCTCCGTTACCTTCCCACCAAAGTGGTACCTCCCCGCAGGGAGGCTGGACCTATTCGATTGGTCCGCCCCCGGCGACTAATGGACCCGATAGGGTTTCAGAGGGAGCTGGGGGTTATACCCGAGGATCTTTTGCATGGTCCAGCGGAGGTCCTGGCCGCAGCCTGGAATAAGGAAGCGGCCGGGGCCTTGGACAGGATCGCGCCTGTGCGGCCTCTCTTGCCCCATTCGACCCGTTATTCCCCGTGGTTCACGGAGGGATTGAGGGTTTTGAAGAGGGTTAAGAGACGTCTAGAGCGCCGCTGGAGGAAGACAAAGACCGAATCTGACCGAACACTAGCTAGAGCCGCGGTTAAGGCCTACCTGGTGGCGGTAAGAGTGGCGAAACGTCAATATTTCTCCACTCTTATTGCATCTGCAGAATGCCACCCGTCGGCCCTGTTTAGGATTACTCGATCTCTCCTGGGTAAGGTGGGCCCAGTGACCCACCTTCAGGGCCGTGCGGAGGAATTTTCGGAGCATCTGGCGGATAAAATCGCTCGGATTCGTTCTAAGCTGGACTCCAAGCGTGGTGCATGGTCTGGGGAGATGCCAAGGGAACGTCTATGCCCGGTTATCTGGGAACAGTTTGATCCTGTTGAGCCCAAGGAAGTGGACAGGATCCTCCGGACTGTAAGGGCCACTACGTGTCATCTTGACCCATGCCCTTCCTGGCTAGTGAAAGCGGCCAGGGAGGTGACATGTGGCTGGGTCCATGCGATGATTGTTACATCCTTGGGAGAGGGAGTGTTTCCGGCTGCTTTTAAAGAAGCGCTGGTGCACCCCCTCCTCAAGAA
The DNA here is from genome assembly GCA_023362775.1 of Charina bottae. NCBI lineage: Eukaryota > Metazoa > Chordata > Lepidosauria > Squamata > Charinaidae > Charina > Charina bottae. The sequence goes on from JALMGJ010000040.1 coordinate 6,522,916, forward strand.
GCCATCACTGGACCCTACAGTGTTGGACAATTTTCATCCTGTCTCCCACCTTCCCTTTTTAGGGAAGGTGGTTGAGAAAGTGGTGGCATTACAGCTCCAGAGGATTCTGGATGATACGGATTATCTAGACCCCTTCCAGTCAGGATTCAGGCCGGGATATGGGGTAGAAACTGCATTGGTCGCACTTACAGATGATCTCTGGCGAGAGCGGGATGGAGGCAGTGCATCCATCCTGGCTCTTCTTGACCTCTCAGCGGCTTTCGATACCATCGACCATGGTATCCTTTTGGGGCAGCTCGGAGAGTTGGGGGTGGGCGGCGTAGTTTTGCGCTGGTTCACCTCCTTCCTCCGAGACCGGTCCCAATCGGTGGTGATAGGAGATGAGAGGTCCGACCCTCGGCCCCTACTTTGTGGGGTGCCGCAGGGCTCGGTTCTCTCCCCTCTCCTATTTAATATCTACATGAAACCGCTGGGTGAGATCATCCGCCAACACGGGATGAGGTATCATCAGTATGCTGATGATACTCAACTATATATCTCCATCCCGGGTGAGTTAAGTGATGCAGTTTCTGCCCTTTCTCAGTGCCTTAGGGCTGTGGGGGTCTGGATGGGGAACAACAGGCTTCAGCTGAACCCTGGTAAGACGGAGTGGCTGTGGATTGATGGCGTCTCGGGATCCAAGGAGTTGTCATCTTTAGATCTGGACGGGGTGGCACTACCCCGTTCAGACTCATTGCGGAACCTGGGGGTCCTTCTGGACTCACGACTCCTGCTTGAAGAGCAGGTGGCAGTCGTGGCCAGAAGGGCTTTTGTGCAACTTCGAGTTGTACGCCAGCTTCGCCCTTTCCTGGACCGAGATGCCCTCCGTACAGTCACTCATGCCCTGGTCATCTCCCATATAGACTATTGCAATGCACTCTACATGGGGCTACCCTTGAAGAGTATCCAGAAGCTTCAGCTGGTCCAGAATGCGGCTGTTATGAGTGCCCCAAGATCGGCACACGTGACACCTCTGCTGCGTGAGCTGCACTGGTTACCAGTTTGCTTCCGGGTCCAATTCAAGGTGTTGGTTGTTACCTTTAAAGCCCTACATGGCATGGGACCAGGCTACCTTAGAGACCGCCTCATGCCCAGAGCATTGACCCGCCCCACCCGGTCATGCAGAGAGGGCATGCTACGGATCCCATCAGTAAAAGAATTTCACCTAGCGGGATCCAGGAGGCGTGCCTTCTCTGCCGTAGCACCCGCCCGTTGGAACATCTTGCCCCTTGAGGTGAGGCTAGCCCCCACACTCCTGACCTTCAGGAAGCAACTGAAAACCTGGCTCTGCCACCTCGCCTGGGACGGGATGAGTAATAGTTCTTCCTGGGGATGGCTCGCACCGTAAATAGTTTGGTTCGTAAACATCACTTACAGCCTCTTGGATTTTATATTTTTATATTTTTAATGATTGTATCCCCTTCATGGATCACTGCCTTGTCGTGGCGAAGGGGCTTGTGTAACTCAATGAAGTCAGGTCAAGAAGAACAGGTCATGACGGAGAGTTCTGACAAAACGTGGTCCAAAACTGGAGGAGGGAATGGCAAACCACTCCAGTATCCTTGCCAAGAAAACCCATGGACAGTATCAAAAGGCTAAAAGATATGACGCCGGAAGATGAGCCCCTCAGGTCGGAAGGTGTCCAAAATGCTACTGGGGAAGAGCGGAGGGCAATTCCGAGTAGCTCCAGAAAGAGTGAAGCAGCTGGGCCAAAGCCGAAAGGACACTCAGTTGTGGATGTGTCTGGAAGTGGAAGGAAAGTCCGATGCTGTAAAGAACAATATTGCATAGGAACCTGGAATGTAAGATCTATGAATCAAGGTAAGCTGGATGTGGTCAAACATGAGATGACAAGATTAAACATCGACATCTTGGGAATCAGCGAACTAAAATGGACAGGAATGGGCGAATTTAATTCAGGAGACCATTATATATACTACTGTGGGCAAGAATCCCTTAGAAGAAATGGAGTAGCTCTCATAGTCAATAAAAGAGTGGGAAAGGCAGTACTGGGGTACAACCTCAAAAATGACAGAATGCTTTCAGTTCGAATCCAAGGCAAACCATTCAACATCACAGTGATCCAAGTCTATGCCCCAACCACTGATGCCGAAGAAGCTGAAGTTGACCGGTTCTATGAAGACCTACAACACCTTCTAGAACTAACACCAAAAAAAGATGTCTTTTTCATCATAGGGGACTGGAATGCTAAGGTAGGAAGTCAAAAAATAACCGGAATAACAGGCAAGTTCGGCCTCGGAGTACAAAATGAAGCAGGGCAAAGGCTAATAGAGTTTTGTCAAGAGAACACCTCCAGCAAAGGAGATCGTTACCTTGTTGTGGTGCTGGAGCTTGAGCACCTCAATGAAACCATGAGCTAAACCGTGAAGGGACACCCAAGACGGGAAGGTCGTGGCAGAGAGGTCAGACTAAATACGATCCCTGGGGAAGGTAATGGCAACCCACCCCAGTATTCTTGCCATGAAAACTAAATGGATCAGTACAACCAAAGATATGTCGGTATACCATCGGAAGATGGGACTCCCAGGTCGGAAGATGGTCAAAATGCTACTGGGGAGGAACAGAGGATACGTTCAACTAGCCCCAGATGTGATGACGCAGCTAGCTCAAAGCCGAAAGGACGGCTAGCAGCCGACGGTGCTGGTGGTGAACGACGAATCCGATGTTCTAAAGATCAACACACCATAGGAACCTGGAACGTAAGATCTATGAGCCAAGGCAAATTGGATGTGGTTATTGGTGAGATGTCAAGATTAAATATAGACATTTTAGGTGTCAGTGAACTGAAATGGACTGGAATGGGCCACTTCACATTAGATGACCACCAGATCTACTACTGTGGACAAGAGGACCACAGAAGAAATGGAGTAGCCTTCATAATTAATAATAAAGTGGCTAAAGCAGTGCTTGGATACAATCCAAAAAACGATAGAATGATCTCAGTTCGAATTCAGGGGAAACCATTTAACATCACAGTGATCCAAATATACGCCCCAACCACAGATGCTGAAGAAGCAGAAGTAGATCAGTTCTATGAGGATCTGCAGCACCTACTGGATAATACACCAAAAAGAGATGTTATTTTCATTACAGGAGACTGGAATGCTAAGGTGGGTAGTCAGACGACACCTGGAATTACAGGCAAGCATGGTCTGGGAGAACAAAATGAAGCAGGACATAGGCTGATAGAATTTTGCCAAGACAACTCACTGTGCATAACAAACACTCTCTTCCAACAACCTAAAAGACGACTTTATACATGGACTTCACCAGATGGTCGACACCGAAATCAGATTGACTACATCCTTTGCAGCCAAAGGTGGCGGACATCTATACAGTCGGTAAAAACAAGACCTGGAGCTGACTGTAGTTCAGATCACGAACTTCTTATTGCAAAATTTAGAATCAGACTAAAGAGAATAGGGAAGACCCACAGATCAGTTAGATATGAGCTCACTAATATTCCTAAGGAATATGCAGTGGAGGTGAAGAATAGATTTAAGGGACTAGATTTAGTAGATAGGGTCCCGGAAGAACTATGGACAGAAGTTCGCAACATTGTTCAGGAGGCGGCAACAAAAAACGTCCCAAAGAAAAAGAAAACCAAGAAGGCAAGATGGCTGTCTGTTGAGACACTGGAAATAGCCCAGGAAAGAAGGAAAGCAAAAGGCAACAGTGATAGGGGGAGATATACCCAATTAAATGCAAAATTCCAGAGGTTAGCCAGAAGAGATAAGGAATTATTTTTAAACAAGCAATGTGCGGAAGTGGAAGAAGACAATAGAATAGGAAGGACAAGAGACCTCTTCCAGAAAATTAGAAACATCGGAGGTAAATTCCAGGCAAAAATGGGTATGATCAAAAACAAAGATGGTAAGGACCTAACAGAAGCAGAAGAGATCAAGAAAAGGTGGCAAGAATATACGGAAGATCTGTATAGGAAGGATAATAATATTGGAGATAGCTTTGACGGTGTGGTCAGTGAGTTAGAGCCAGACATCCTGAAGAGTGAGGTTGAATGGGCCTTAAGAAGCATTGCTAATAACAAGGCAGCAGGAGACGACGGTATCCCAGCTGAACTATTTAAAATCTTGGAAGATGATGCTGTCAAGGTGATGCATGCCATATGCCAGCAAATTTGGAAAACACAAGAATGGCCATCAGATTGGAAAAAATCAACTTATATCCCCATACCAAAAAAGGGAAGCACTAAAGAATGTTCAAACTATCGAACAGTGGCACTTATTTCACATGCCAGTAAGGTAATGCTCAAGATCTTGCAAGGTAGACTCCAGCAATTCATGGAGCGAGAATTGCCAGATGTACAAGCTGGGTTTAGAAAAGGCAGAGGAACTAGAGACCAAATTGCCAATATCCGCTGGATAATGGAGAAAGCCAGGGAATTTCAGAAAAACATCTATTTCTGTTTTATTGACTATTCTAAAGCCTTTGACTGTGTGGATCATAACAAATTGTGGCAAGTTCTTGGTGGTATGGGGATACCAAGTCATCTTGTCTGCCTCCTGAGGAATCTGTATAACGACCAAGTAGCAACGGTAAGAACAGAGCACGGAACAACGGACTGGTTTAAGATTGGGAAAGGAGTACGGCAGGGTTGTATACTCTCACCCTACCTATTCAACCTGTACGCAGAACACATCATGCGACATGCTGGGCTTGAGGAATCCAAGGCTGGAGTTAAAATCGCTGGAAGAAACATTAACAATCTCAGATATGCAGATGATACCACTTTGATGGCTGAAAGCGAGGAGGAGTTGAGGAGCCTTATGACGAAGGTGAAAGAAGAAAGTGCAAAAGCTGGGTTGCAGTTAAACCTCAAAAAAACCAAGATTATGGCAACGAGCTTGATTGATGACTGGCAAATAGAGGGAGAAAAAGTGGAGGCAGTGACAGACTTTGTATTTCTAGGCGCAAAGATTACTGCAGACGCTGACTGCAGCCAGGAAATCAGAAGACGTCTACTTCTTGGGAGGAGAGCAATGGCAAATCTTGATAAAATAGTTAAGAGCAGAGACATCACACTGACAACAAAGGTCCGCATAGTTAAAGCAATGGTATTCCCTGTAGTAACCTATGGCTGCGAGAGCTGGACCATAAGGAAGGCTGAGCGAAGGAAGATAGATGCTTTTGAACTGTGGTGTTGGAGGAAAATTCTGAGAGTGCCTTGGACTGCAAGAAGATCAAACCAGTCCATCCTCCAGGAAATAAAGCCAGACTGCTCACTTGAGGGAATGATCTTAAAGGCAAAACTGAAGTACTTTGGCCACATAATGAGAAGACAGGATACCCTGGAGAAGAAGCTGATGCTAGGGAAAGTGGAAGGCAAAAGGAAGAGGGGCCGACCAAGGGCAAGATGGATGGATGGTATTCTGGAGGTGACGGACTCAACCATTGGGGAGCTGGGGATGGTGACGGCCGACAGAAAGCTCTGGCGTGGACTGGTCCATGAAGTCACGAAGAGTCGGAAACGACTGAACGAATAAACAACAACAAGAGAACACGCTGGTCATAGCAAACACTCTTTTCCAACAACACAAAAGAAGACTCTACACATGGACATCACCAGGTGGTCAATACCGAAATCAGATTGATTATATACTTTGCAGCCAAAGATGGAGAAGCTCTATACAATCAGCAAAAACAAGACCTGGAGCTGACTGTGGCTAAGATCATGAGCTTCTTATCGCAAAATTTAGGCTTAAATTGAAGAACGTAGAGAAAACCACTAGACCAATCAGATATGACCTAAATCATATCCCTTATGAATATACAGTGGAGGTGAGGAATAGATTTAAAGGATTAGACCTGGTAGACAGAGTGCCTGAAGAACTATGGATGGAGGTTCGTAACATTGTACAGGAGGCAGCAACTAAAACCATCCCAAAGAAAAAGAAATGCAAGAAAGCAAAGTGGCTGACTGATGAGGCTTTACAAATAGCTGAGGAAAGAAGGGAAGCAAAAGTCAAGGGAGAAAGGGAAAGATATAAACAACTGAATGCAGAATTCCAGAGAATAGCAAGGAGAGATAAGAAGGCCTTCTTAAATGAACAATGCAAAGAAATCGAGGAAAACAATAGAATGGGGAAGACTAGAGATCTCTTCAAGAAAATCGGAGATATCAAGGAAACATTTTGTGCGAAGATGGGCATGATAAAGGACAAAAAAGGCAGGGACCTAACAGAAGCAGAAGAGATTAAGAAGAGGTGGCAAGAATACACAGAAGAACTATACAAGAAAGATCTTAATATCCCTGATAAATACGATGGTGTGGTCACTGACCTTGAGCCGGACATCCTAGAGAGTGAAGTCAAGTGGGCCTTAGGAAGCATTACTAACAACAAAGCTAGCGGAGAAGACAGTATCCCAGCTGAGCTATTTAAAATCCTAAAAGATGATGCTGTTAAAGTGCTGCACTCAATATGCCAACAAATTTGGAAAACTCAACAGTGGCCACAGGATTGGAAAAGGTCAGTTTACGTTCCAATTCCAAAGAAAGGCAATGCCAAAGAATGTTCAAACTACCGTACAATTGCGCTCATTTCACATGCTAGCAAGGTTATGCTCAAAATCCTACAAGCTAGGCTTCAGCAGTATGTGAACCGAGAACTACCAGAAGTGCAAGCTGGGTTTCGAAGAGGCAGAGGAACTAGAGATCAGATTGCCAACATTCGCTGGATCATGGAAAAAGCAAGAGAGTTCCAGAAAAACATCTACTTCTGCTTCATTGACTACGCTAAAGCCTTTGATTGTGTGGATCACAACAAACTGTGGCAAATTCTTAAAGAGATGGGAGTACCAGACCACCTTACCTGTCTCCTGAGAAACCTGTATGCGGGTCAAGAAGCAACAGTTAGAACCGGACATGGAACAACCGACTGGTTCAAAATTGGGAAAGGAGTACGACAAGGCTGTATATTATCACCCTGCTTATTTAACTTATATGCAGAGTACATCATGAGAAATGCCGGGCTGGATGAATCACAAGCCGGAGTTAAGATTGCCGGGAGAAATATCAACAACCTCAGATATGCAGACGATACCACCCTAATGGCAGAAAGTGAAGAGGAACTAAAGAGCCTCTTGATGAGGGTGAAAGAGGAGAGTGCAAAAGCTGGCTTGAAACTCAACATTAAAAAAACCCAGATCATGGCATCTGGTCCCATCACTTCCTGGCAAATAGAAGGGGAAGAAATGGAAGCAGTGACAGATTTTATTTTCTTGGGCTCCAAGATCACCGCAGACGGTGACTGCAGCCATGAAATTAAAAGACGCTTGCTCCTTGGGAGGAAATCTATGGCAAACCTAGACAGCATATTAAAAAGCAGAGACATCACCTTGCCGACAAAGGTCCGTATAGTTAAAGCTATGGTTTTTCCAGTAGTGATGTATGGCTGTGAGAGTTGGACCATAAGGAAGGCTGAGCGCCGAAGAATTGATGCTTTCGAACTGTGGTGCTGGAGAAGACTCTTGAGAGTCCCTTGGACTGCAAGGAGGTCAAACCAGTCAATCCTAAAGGAAATCAACCCTGACTGCTCATTGGAAGGACAGATGCTGAAGCTGAAGCTCAAATACTTTGGCCACCTAATGCGAAGAGAGGACTCACTGGAAAAGACCCTGATGCTGGGAAAGACTGAGGGCAAAAGGAGAAGGGGACGGCAGAGGATGAGATGGTTAGATAGCATCACCGATGTAATGAACATGAATTTGAGTAAACTCCGAGAGACAGTGGAGGACAGGAAGGCCTGGCGTGCTATGGTCCATGAGGTCACGAAGAGTCGGACACGACTAAACGATTGAACAACAACAAATGATTGTATAAAGTATTTTATATGTTTTAATTGCTGACTTGGTTGTAAACCGCCCAGAGTCCCCTTGTGGGGGGAGATGGGCGGTGATATAAGTTAGAAATAATCATCATCATCATCATCATCATCATCATCATCATCTACTTGCATTTGCATGCTTTCGAATTGCTAGGTTGGCAAGAGCTGGGGTGAGTGTGGGAGCTCACTCCGTCACACGGGGCTAGGGATTTGAACCTCCGAACTTGCGATCTTCCAATCGACAAGCCTGGCGTCCTCCTTTAATTTAAGTCCTCCTTAATTTGTACATGTTTTTCCTGAGCCCCTACAGCTACACCCACCCCACGCCTAAGCACAGGAAACAGTGTGTCTCTTTTAAGGAGCAGCCAACAGTGAGGGTGCCCACCCTGGGTCTGAAGCCTGCTAGCCTACTTTGGATCCAAACATTTCACATCTTTACAGCAGACAATTGTCTTTGGACTTTAACAGCAGTAGGATTTAGGATAATGACATCAGTTGTATCTTTTGTAAGCAGCTTCATAAAGTGTAACAAAGGCATAAAAATAAGAAAGATGGCCTGCCTGCCAGGACTGAGGTGGGCGCCTGCAGATCTCAGGTCAGAAAAGGCAGTTGTGTAAATCTATAACTACTCAGCTTTGGGGCCACCAAGCCCTAGTTAAAAATTATTTAATTCATGGGAAGGGCAAGAGTTTAAACCAGCATGTGTATCATAGTTGTTTGCTCTCTCTCACTGGCAGCGGGCAATCAGCTGTTTTGTACAGCTTTATAAAAATAAGTAAAGGTTCCCCCCGCACATTTGTGCAGTCGTGTCCGACTCTAGGGGCCAGTTCTCATCTCCGTTTGTTAGCTGAAGAGCCAATGTTGTCCGAAGACGCTTCCACGGTCATGTGGCCGGCATGACGCACGCAGAACGCTGTTACCTACCCACCGAAGTGGTACCTATTAATCTACTTGCATTTGCATGCTTTCAAATTGCTAGGCTGTTTATACTTTATACTTTATACAGCTTTATACTTGTTGGCATAAAGATTCTAATCCAGCTGAGCCATGCCTGGCAGGTTTCTACAAAGCCAAGGAGCCAAGCTAAGCCACGAACTGCCAGGAGATCTGTGTTTGACAGCTGAATCCTGGTCAGGGAAGTTTGACACCAGTAATTGAAACCATTAGTGGATAGCTAGAACCACTGAAGCCGTGGGGGCGTGGGGGCTCAGCGGGTAAGACGCCAGGCTTGTCAATTGGAAGATCGCAAGTTCGGAGGTTCAAATCCATAGTCCTGCGTGATGGAGTGAGCTCCCACAGTAGCCCCAGCTCTTGCCAACCTAGCAATTCGAAAGCATGCTCTGCCACCTCGCCTGGGACGGGATGAGTAATAGTTCTTCCTGGGGATGGCTCGCACCGTAAATAGTTTGGTTCGTAAACATCACTTACAGCCTCTTGGATTTTATATTTTTATATTTTTAATGATTGTATAAAGTATTTTATATGTTTTAATTGCTGACTTGGTTGTAAACTGCCCAGAGTCCCCTTGTGGGGGGAGATGGGCGGTGATATAAGTTAGAAATAATAATAATAATAATAATAATAATAATAATAATAATAATAATAATAGTCTACTTAGATTAATATTATTAAGTAGATTAATAGGTACCACTTAATAGGTACCACTAGTAGTAGATTAATAGGTACCACTTCGGTGGGTAGGTAACAGCGTTCCACGTGCATCATGCCGGCCACATGACCACGGAAGCGTCTTCGGACAACGCTGGCTCTTTGGCTAAGAAACGGAGATGAGCACTGGCCCCTAGAGTCGGACATGACTGCACAAAATGTGCAGGGGGAACCTTTACCTTTTTTAGAACCACTGAATGTAGCAGAGCTTAATACATCAAAAAGACGCGCACAGAAAAGAGAATGATCTAAAATAGCATTGATGAGCACTTTAGAGAAATATAGGTTATTGATCGTACACACTTAGCCCACCCAAGCATAAAGAATTGCACTTAGACAAAGTAGGTTCAAAAATAAGTACAAAAGAAAATCTTACTCGTTTATTTGGTCCAGTTACATCTATTCAGGAAAAATTATTCTTGTCCTTCTTTCTGTCCCTAAACTGAATTGACCCTTAGCCCTCATTGCTGCTAAAGGCTGCATGTGGAAAGGGGGAACCTCCTGACTCTAGGCCCAGGCATGGCGCCTAGTTGGAAGGAGCAGCAGCAGCGTGCTTCCTTCCCAGATGGAAGAAGGAGGAAGAGAGAGAGAGGAATGTGGGAGGGACTACAAACAGCTTCCTCCAAAAGCATATAGAGAATTTGCATCCTAGAACGAACTCATTCACATGCTAATGAGGCATGCTGATTTGCTGGAACCTCCAACAGTAATAGTAAAATGAAACCAATAAAAAACCTGCAATCCTTGAAAGCTATAAATGTTGAGATCCTCTCTCTGGGCCTTTTCCCACCTGCACCTAATCACAGTATAAACCTGCCCTAGAAACACATTTTTTCTGCCGTCTCCCCGTGACTGTGCTTTCATTTTATCCTCAGCCTGCGAGTGAAACAAGCTGAAGTCAAGCTTAGATTAGTTTTCAAGTGTTCTCTCCCTCCTCATTCTGACACCCTCAAAGAGCTGCCTTAACGGATTTAAAATCTTTTAGGTTTGGTCACCCCTAACCTTGGAAGGATTGCGGTGACTGGGAACAGAGGCAATAGAGGCTAGAGAGGGATCAGAAATGGGGAAGGGAATTCCAGAAAGTAATCTCTAGTTTCTCTGCCTGTACATAAGGTTGAGAATTCCTGATGGCAAATGTGCAACATACATCTGGAAAGGTTACAAAGACTTACCTGAACTCTTGCTTCAGGTAGGTTGGCAAACACAGCCAGGCGCTCCCTAGTGTTCACATCTGGGTAATGGGTCTCTTTGAAAGTGTTCTCCAGTGCCTCCAACTGCTCTTCAGTGAAAGCTGTACGGCTCCGCCGCCGTTTCTGGGAGAGTCCATAGGGCAGGTCCAGCAACAGGTCTGTGTGTTTGGAGAGTGGGGGAAGGGAAGGGTCATCATAGGTGCCTGTGATTTTTATGTCCCTGATTCATTCAGGGTCATATCTAAGGCCAAAGTGGAGAACCCTTTTTATGTGGAGTCCTTGGTGCTCTCTGAGCTTGGTTATTTGGTTGCAGACATTTCATTACCCAACTAGGTAACATCATCAGTGCTGGTGAGTGTAGGGTTTGCTGCCTGTTTATATGCAGTAGCTTGCCCCGCCAGTGTTGGTGGGGGTGCGGTTTTCTCCTTGGTAGTTCCTTGATTGGGATATTGTTTTCTACATGATTGTTTGGTGTTAATCCCTGCTTATCTGGGTGTAGGTTACTGGGGAGGATGTGTTCTGGTCTTTTTGTTTCCTTCTTAGCTTTTTTATTGTCTCTTTTGAATGGTTTGTAAATGTGGTTTATCTCTATGTGTCTATTGATGGCTGATTTGTCTGAATGCCAAGCTTCCAGGAATTCCCTAGCATTTTTGGATTTAGCTTGGTCTAGAATGCTCACAGTTTCCCAATCGAAACTATGGTTGAGTCTGTCCATGTGTTGTGAGAATAAGGAGTTTATGTGTTGTGAGATGACTCCTTAATCTCACAACACATGGACAGACCCCCCTCCCCCACAACACTGGCAGGGCAAGCTACTGTCTATAAACAGGGAGCAAACCCCACACACACCAGCACTGATGACGTTACCTAGTCAGGCAATGAAACGTCTGCAAGCAAACCACCAAGCTCAGAGAGCACCAAGGACTCCACAGTTCAACCCTGAGCTACAGAGATTCTTTTCTATTGGAACCTTTTTATGTCAAAGGCTCCACTCCTTTAAGAAAGAAATCTCTTCAGGTCTGTAAATAGATGGAGTTTGTGTGGATTCTGTCGGTGCAACCTGGGAGCGATTCTGTCGGTGCAACCTGGGAGCGATTCTGTCGGTGCAACCTGGGAGCGATTCTGTCGGTGCAAACTGGTAGAGAGCCACCCCTTGTTTCTGTTGCACCCTCCCAAAGAGGCATCCAGATAGGGGTCAATGACATCAAAATGGCAGACATAACCGAACACCAAAGCCCCGCCCCTTTTAAACATCAATCATGTGCATCACGCGTATGTAAAAAGTGGTGGGGCTTTGATCGCCCAGTTGCGCCCACCATTTTGACATCATTCACACATACAGGAACACCCCTGTGAAATTTGGAAAGTGGTGGCAAGGAATGGGAGGAGAGATGGAACCCTTCTCATTCCACCTTCAACCTCTTCAAAGCTATCCACCATCTCAGAAATGAGGCTCCAACTAGAAATAATGACAGTGGCAGTTGAACAGGCATGGAGGGCAGCAGTTTGACAGTGGCGGTGTGACCCTCTCCTCCCCAGCCCGACAGACAGACTCGTTCACCTGCCAAGTGGTCTGTCGTGAGGACCTTGCAGAAAGCAGAGGGTTGAGTCCCAGGCGCCGACAGTAAAGCATAACACTCCGGTCTTTGTTGAGCGGGCTGCATGCTGTATCCCAGGGAAGGGAAGGCAAGAAGTGGATAAGCAATGCCCCCACGGAGGTGGTGCATCACCTCTGCTCTCTTTGCCTGAAGGAGGTGAAAATATATTGTTATGAGTTGGTCAACAAGGAGAGCCAGTTTGCTCTAGTGATTAAGGTGCTGGGCTAGAAACCAGGAGTCTGTGAGTTCTAGTCCCACCTTAGGCATGAAAGCCGCCTGGGTGACCTTGGGCCAGTCCCTGTCTCTCAGCCCTAGGAAGGAGCCAATGGCAAACCAGGAGGCTGAGAGTTCTAGTCCCACCTTAGGCATGAAAGCCAGCTGGGTGAACTTGGGCCAGTCCCTGTCTCTCAGCCCTAGGAAGGAGCCAATGGCAAACCAGGAGGCTGAGAGTTCTAGTCCCGCCTGAGGCATGAAAGCCGGCTGGGTGACCTTGGGCCAGTCACTCACTCAGCCCTAGGAAGGAGCCAATGGCAAACCAGGAGACTGAGAGTTCTAGTCCCGCCTTAGGCATGAAAGCCGGCTGGGTGACCTTGGGCCAGTCCCTCTCTCTCAGCCCAACTCACCTCACAGGGTTGCTGTTGTGGGGAAAACAGGAGGAGGAAAGAGTATTAGGTATGTTTGCCACCTTGAGTTATTTATAAAAATAATAAAGGCAGGATAAAAATTAAATAAATAAATAAACGTTCCTTCCCATGTCATTCTCAAGACTACAGGCCAGGGGGATATGCAGAGAGGAGGTCAAAAAGTTCAAGATGGTGGACATAACCATGCAATCAAAGCCCCACCCCCCTTTTTTGTGCATCGTGATATACAGTACATTAAAAAAGAACACGTTTTTTAATCACAGGGGGTTGTTTCCATTCAATTCTTTTGACCCCCTTGCAGATCCTCCTGCTACGGGCCTTTCCCCACTGTCAGGTGGAACGGCTCTCCAAAAGCTCTTGGAAATTCCAGCTCCAATTTGGGTTATGCTTCAGCTCCACCACATTGGGAGAGAAGGACCAAATAGAACAGGGAAACTATGCACGCTGAAGGAAGTCCTTGTTTTTAGCGATAAAGGGAGGATTCGCCCAGCAAAACTGGAGCTCTGTTCCTCATCCCCACCTCATCACGATCTAGAGCTGGGATTAACTGGGGTGGACTATGACACCCCCCCACCCCCCCCACCAACCTAGGTCAGGATAAGCTATTCCCCAAGCCGTGAGTCCTACTGTCAAGGCAAGCCGAGTGCTCTCAGCAGATGTAATGGGCTGTGAGAATAACCTTGAGGAACAGGAAGAAGAGCCACAACCAAGACAACAGTCAGATAAGAGAGATCTGAGTCCAAAGCAGGAATGTAATTGGAGAAGGCATCTCAGACTTGCCCTCCCCTAGCTCTCTTGAACATAAAGGCAGGGAAGAGAGAGGACATGTGTTACCGTAATCTTATAATAAAAGTAGTATTAGCACTAATCTTAACTAATCTCTTCGATTAGTATTAGCATTCATAACTTTGGTTTCCTGATCTGCACTACCTCGAAGGGCTGACAGCACAGCCCAAAGGGTTATTACCCATGACAGCTAAATAGGCCTCCCATGTTTTGTTGGCATTCTATCTCTGAATATGATAAAACAAACAATATGATTAAAGCAAACAAGGAGAGCTGTTGGCTTTGAGCGCTGATTTTTAGCTTCTCCACAACTGGGTTACATGAGCTGGGCGGTAGATAAGTTGGTTGGTCACGGGAAAAAAGCAAAAAAGGAACATTAAGAGAAAGGCTGGGTTCACACATCATGTTAATCTGGGTTAACAAACTACAAATCCTACGTTCACATAACGTGTTATGTTTCAAAGAAACTATATTATGGTTTATTTATTTATTTATTTATTTATTTGACTTTTATCACCGCGCCATCTCCCCCAAAGGGGACTCTGGGCGGTTTAACATCATGTCCTGGTTGACCCAACACACTAAAATAATGGCTGGCTTCCTACAACATGGTGAACTAAAACGACTCAGCCTCCCCTTAGCTCAGTCTAGCATGTTGTCTGAACACCCCCGGAGTCTTCTGGCACTTGAATTGGCACTTTCTCACTAGTAATGTATGACATCCAGCTATCACTAAGGCACCATACCCCTAAAGAAAACAGCCTTGATATCCCACAGCAATGGGCAGGTGATCCTCTAGGATGCTCAAAAGTAGGGAGAAAATGGCCAAACCCCATTTATTAGAGCCAAGGAAACTCTCTTCCAGACTCATCCCATTGTAGCATGATTTTCATTATTCTTAGCTTACACAATCGGTAGGGGGGAGATCAGAAGTTTGATGCTGTTGAAGCATGCCAAGCTAGGGAGGTTTATCTACAAATTGGGCACAACATGGAAAAGCGACAATAAATCCAAGTGGTGCCATGAGGACAGGGCTGTTAGGTACAAGCACAATAAACAGGAGATGCCCTTAAGTGCAGCAGGACTGAAAGATGGTAAGAAATGTACCAGCTGGGTTTGTATAATACGCTTAACCCGATTTCTGATCTGGTACAAGGCACTGAATCATCAACTAGCCAAATGCTTCGGTTTGCAAAACATCCTAAGCCCTAAGTCCTAACCAAGATTAGCACTAGCCAAATGCAGCATATGTGTGAATGCATCTGCTAGGTTTCTATTTGACCTGATTCAACGTGTTGTGTGAATACAACCAATTCCATTGATTTGGGGTATAGGAGGGAAGGAAGGAAGGAAGGAAGGAAGGAAGGAAGGAAGGAAGGAAGGAAGGAAGGAAGGAAGGAAGGAAGGAAGGAAGGAAGGAAGGAAGGAAGACCATTTCACCTCGAAGTCTAAGAAATCTTCGAAGGCGTTTGGACAAATTAGTGCCTGAAGCCCATCTGGAAAAGCCCAGAGTCTAAAATCAACGAACCGCACCACAATACAAATTCAATTTCTCTGAGTGTGGCATGTTGCCAAACTACACTTCTCTCTAGTTCAGAAGCCTAGCGTTGCCCTTGACGCAGCCAACTCACTCACCAGCTCCAAGAGATCTCTTCTTGACTCTTCCGGCTTTGTGGACCTGATGCCAATTCCTCTTCTCCTCTGCTATTTAACCACTTTGGGATGGGGGAAACAATACGTGTCCACCCCCTGCTCGCCCCCCCCCCCTACAATCGCATCCCCACCTGCCCAGGCCACATCCAAGAGGAACGTAACCAAAGCCGGATTAAAAAGTGGTTTCTTTCCTCTCTGGGAGTGGGGTTGGGGGGCAGGGGGATTTGAGAAGGCTTAAGCGAAGCTCAGGGACATGCGTGTCTGTCCATGTGTCCATTTTGTTCACCGTTCAAAATGTGGATTAAGTTTCAGTGGGGGTAAAAGAATGTCGTGAGTTGAAAGGCTGTGTCTTCCCTGCTCCCTTTGAACCTCCACGTGGGCCTCTGCTTCTGCCTTCTGGACTAAAGCGGTTGTTAATTTCCAGACAGAAAGAAATGGAGGAACCAAGGCACCATCAAGTTACATGAAAAAGGGTTTCTCAAGGGTGCAATCTTAATTTGCCTAACCCAGTAACTTCTGATGTTATGAAGACAAAGCAGGAACACTTTTAGGGAAAGGCACCCAGCCAATTGGAATGTTGGGAGAGACAAGTCGAAGTACCCGAATGTCCAAGGAGGTCCTCTAGTTAAGTGCCTTTGAGTTGGGTTCAACTCCAGGTGACTGCATAAAAAAATGACCTTCCTTCCTTCCTTCCTTCCTTCCTTCCTTCCTTCCTTCCTTCCTTCCTTCCTTCCTTCCTTCCTTCCTTCCTTCCTTCCTTCCTCATTCTTTCATTCATTCCTTCATTCAATTTCTAGGTCACCCATTTGTCAATCAAGCAACAACTCCTATTTCCTTCAAGGCCATTCAATTAACTTGTTTATGATCAACCTTATCTATGCTGGTCTTCTTCTACTTCCCCAAGCCTTGCCAGTACAATTTGATCTGCTCACAACAATTGCCCACACTATGTGAGTTCCGGCTTGCTGATCATTGCTTCAAGGGAGCAGTCAATTTTTATTTGGTCCAGGACTGACTAATTGATTCTGCAGTCCATGGAATTCGTAGTAACCACCTCCAAATCCATAATTCGAAGAAGTTTATCTTCTTTCTCTTGCTGTTTCTCAATGACCAATTTTCACAGCCATACATTACTACTGGAAAGGCCATTGCTTTGACTATTCTGATCTTTGTTGTTATTGCCTTCTTCAGTAGCGTTAATCTATTTATTTCTCCAGTACACCATCCATCTTTATTCTTCAGTGCAGGAAAATAAAACTGTCTGCCCTTCTTACTTCTTTACTGTTTGCTAAGTATGGATCACATTACTTTTGTTTTGTAACATTTAACATTAACCCAAACGTTTCATGTTCCATGTTTGCTTTCAAATGAGCTCTTTTAAGTCTTTTGCTTTGACTACCAAAATGGTGTCATCTCTTTATCTCAAATTGAGAGTGTTTGGACCTCCAGTTTTAGCTATCATTTCTTCCAATCCTGTCATTTTGAAAATATATTCATGGTATTAAATAGATATGGGGACAATATCTATTATATATGTGGGGACAATAGGCAGAGAGGGCATGTTACGGATCCTGTCCATGAGGGATTGCCGATTGGCAGGGTCCAGGAGGAGGGCCTTCTCTGCCGTGGCACCCGCCCTTTGGAACAACTTACCCCCGGAGGTAAGACAGGCCCCCACTCTCCCGGCCTTCCGGAAGGGGGTGAAGACATGGTTATGCCACCTCGCCTGGGACGGGAGGGGGGATGGTCACTCATGGGGGTGGCTGGCGCTGTGATTGTGCCAAAAGAACAGCATATGTTCATCTTGAATTTTTATATTTCTGTATTTTTAGATTAGTATCTATTTTATCTGTGTATACACACACACACACACATATTGAGATTTCATTGTAGTGTTTTGTTATTTTATTGTTGTAAGCTGCCCAGAGTCGTCGTGTACGAGATGGGCGGCCGAGAAATTCGATAAATAAATAAATAAATAAATATGCATCTATGCTTCATTCCTTCCCCCTGATGAACAATTCTGGTTTCTCCGAATTCAGCTCTTACAGTAGCTCCTCATTCACTGTAAGGATTTCCCAGAAGAATAATCACGTATTCTTGACAGCCAAGTGAAATGGTCAAAGTTCTGTCCCAGTGCATCAGAATTGTGTCTTCACAGCAAACCATCATCATTCATTGGCGATCACTCGTAGCCGAGTAAGATTGTCTTCCAAGGGTAAAATTTTAACAGTGGATCCGTAAGTGCCTGTAAAGGCCAATTCTGGATCCGCACAACCTCCCACAATGAGGGCATAGGTTTCCGGGTGGGAGACGGTCATGATGAGGGTTTGCTTGACGTGCCTTCCTTTTAGCTCTTTTCTCCCTTTCACCCTGTACTCGTGCTTCTTCAAAGTCCATAGTGCCTTTAATAAAGGCTGACCTCCAATTGAAACGCTCACGAGTTAGGGCTTCCCAGTTCTCAATGCTGATATTACATTTTTTTAAATTAGCTTTGAGAGTGTCTTTGAATCTCTTTTGCTGTCCACCAAAATCATCATTATACCTATAGGAAAAGAAACTATCACCGTGTGCAATAGTTTCTCTCCATCTTATATGATTGGACAGGGTGGACATGCTCCAGGTCCCACTGATTAAATGCTGTCACCTGAAGGAAGCCACAGAGTAGTCCTTCCCTGTCACGGTGCCTGACTTCCCAGATGACCCATATGGGCACCACCCGCACCATTTCTAAAGCCTTTGAAAATCTGCTTTTCCCCCAGGCCTTGAGTTAGGATGAGTCGTGAGCCTCTTCTAGGCTTCCTAGGTTAGTGTGAATGTTTCCTTCTGAGACATACATTGTTCTTTTATTTTGGCCTTTACTGTTTTTAATGATGTGCAGAGTCTTACGCAGTTGGGTGGCTCTCTACATGCAATAAATAAATAAAAGAAATCACTCAAGAGAATGTGTGGAGAGCAGAAATGAAAATAACTTCTCTGTCCTATCCACCCCCACCACCCCCATCTATTTGGTGAAATACAATATCCAATATTCCTTAAACCAGAGCTTTCCAAACTTTTCATGTTGGTGACACACTTTTTAGACATGCATCATACACTCTTACAGCAGGGCATCATTTTGCGACACTCTCTTACAGCTGGGCACAAGGCAGGCACTAGGATCTGCGTGGAATCACAGCAGGTTTGGAGGCAGCAGGGCACAAGGCAGGCACTAGGACCTGCGTGGAATCACAGCAGGTTTGGAGGCAGCAGGGCACAAGGCAGGCACTAGGACCTGTGTGGAATCACAGCAGGTTTGAAGGCAGCAAGGCACAAGGCAGGCACTAGGACCTGCGCGGAATCCTGGCAGGGCTCGGAGGCAGCAGTAGCTGCCACACACCCAGACACTGCAGCCGACACACTAACATGTCCCCACACACAGTTTGGAAAGCTCTGCCTTAAAAGTTGCAAGGGTGAATAAATAATTGCCAGATATTTGATACCTGGATTTGTAACCCACCGATATTCAGGTTTTCCCCAGTTAGAAGCAAACTTTTTCTACTCATTCCCCCGGGTCCTTAATCCTCATTACTCCCTTTGCCAAGGGAATATTGCATGGAGAGGGAGTAGTTACTGGGAAAAAAATGACTTACTTGCTGCGTTAAGAGGATGCGACAAGCAAACAAAGGGTTCGAGGAGCAGACTTGAGCTGAGCTGGAATGACCCAACGGCAAATCTGTTGTGGGGGGAGCTCCCGCCCCCCCAGCACCAGATGACACACAGCTGTGGAGTCCCATCTGAGGTCTGGAGGCATAAAACTATTAATTATCCAACCCTTTTCCAACCAGATGCCCTACATGTGTGTGGCTGGGATGATGGAAATGGTAGCCCAATTGATCTGGAAGCCCTTAGCTTGAAAGGCTGAGTTATCCTCTGAAAACGAGCAGAAGACAAGTCTCCTTGTTTTCAAAACAAAATAGTTGCAGGAGTGGCAAAGAACGCTTCTTATGCTCACATACGGGCATGCCTATACCCTCACAGCGTGTAAAAGCTCTGAGGTAAAACTCCATTTCAAGTATGCAACACAGAGAGTTGAAGTTAATAGCAGCTCATGTGTTTGTGATATATGTGATATATATACAGTATATATAATGTGCCAGATGCACCTGCCATCCAAGAATCATTCAGGTCAAAAGAATCATTCAGTTTTAGGTTACTAATGGAAGGAGAAATAAAAAAATGCAGGTACAACAGCCAAACTTGCAGTGCATGGAAAGGAAAAAAAGAGTCTGCAGATGCTCAGAGGCCACCTCTTTGAAATTCCCACATTGTATGTCCAATTATTGAAGGCCTGGCAACATATTTGTTTCTGGAGGTAATTAATGTTCACTCCCATCTTTGGGTGGAATCGGAGCTGACCTCCTGCCGCCCACATCTACCACGTCAACACCTTCCTGGATCCCCTGATTTGATCCATGGCTGGGGGAGGCTGTTACGTGAGAACCACGCCAAGGGCTCATCAGCTCTGGCCTTGTTCCGCAGCCTCCTCCTCTACCGGAGAGCCACCCCAGCGTGCGGCTGAAGGGCCCCTGCCGAGCAGCATTCACAGGACGTCTGTGCAGTTTACTGCTCTCCATAGAGCTCTGAATCCCTGGGGTCAGGGGTGATGGGAGATGATCGATGCAGCCTTTGAAAAGCCAGTTCAACTCCACTGGGTCCCAACCTTTTGACAGCCGAAGCAAACGAGAGGAGGGCATAGACAGTCAAAGGAATGGGGGGCTTTGTGGCCCAAGTATTGATCAGGAATTGGGGAGCTGCTGGGAAGACAGTGCTAAGCAGACTCCAATGATGGAGCAGCACTCTTTGGCTTTGCACTCATTGCACACAAATACTGGGGGAGGGGGATGTTACCGCATCACCCTCCTTCTTACTTGACCCCCACTCTCAGGGAAGAAAGATCAAATCAACCAAACGCCTCTTCATTGGAAGAACTAAGTCAACGTCAGTGACTTGTTACCAAATCTTTCTTGGACACAAAGCAATGGCCCACAGAATCAGGAGCCATGACTGGTTAAGCCATGGCTTGCTTAACCAGAGTTTATTGAGCAAACCACAATGGCCTCAATGCACAGAGAAACCATGGTTCACAAATCATAATGGCCCGGTTCACACATCACACTGAGATGAACTAGCTAAACTACATAAGAGGTCGGCATGATGTGTTAAACCAGCCTGTATGTACTTGTACCTGCATTGCCAATAATGATAGTAATCAGATATACTGCTGGTAAACTGGACCCAGCTCAAATCCAATGAACCCTATCCAATGCTTGTTGGCTTTTTTGTTGTTGTTGTTGTTCAGTCATTTAGTCATGTCCGACTCTTCGTGACCTCATGGACCATAGCACGCCAGGCCTTCCTGTCCTCCACTGTCTCCCGGAGTTTACTCAAATTCATGTTTGTTACATCGGTGATGCTATCTAACCATCTCATCCTCTGCCGTCCCCTTCTCCTTTTGCCTTCAGTCTTTCATCTCATGTTTGACCACATCCAGCTTACCTTGATTCATAGATCTTACATTCCAGGTTCCTATGCAATATTATTCTTTACAGCATCGGACTTCCTTCCACTTCCAGACACATCCACAACTGAGCGTCCTTTCGGCTACTCAACACCAAAATAAAGAAAGCTACTCTACAACATGAACAGTGCAGGGACACTGCTTTGATGTTCACCCCAGCAGATCAGATGAGTCTAAAGCAGTAACTCACCCACAGACGTAATATAATGGGCTGCCTCTCTCAGGCTAATATCACTGAATCTGCATCAGGAAGGTAAAAAGGTAAACGTAAAGGTCCCCCCCGCACATTTGTGCAGTCGTGTCCGACTCTAGGGGCCGGTGCTCATCTCCGTTTGTTAGCCGAAGAGCAGCGTTGTTAAGTACAGTGGTGCTTAAAAGTTGGTAAACCCTTTTGAATTTTCAATATTTCTGCATAAATACGACCCCAAACATGATCTGTTCTCCACACAAGTCCTAAAACTAGATAAAGAGAACCCAATTAAACAAATGATCAAAAACATTATACTTGTTCATTGATCTATTGAGGAAAATGATCCAAAGCTACATATTTCTGTGTGGCAAAAGTATATGAAATTTTGCTTTCAGTAACTGGTGTGCCCCCCTTGGGCAGCAATAACTACAACTAAATGCTTCCGATAACTGTTGATCAGTCTTGCACATTGGCTTGGAGGAATTTTAGCCCATTTGAGCTCCCGCACTGGCCCCAGCTCTTGCCAACCTAGCAATTTGAAAGCATGCAAATGCAAGTAGATGAATAGGTACCACTTCGGTGGGTAGGTAACAGCGTTCTGCGCGCGTCATGCTGGCCACAGGACCACGGAAGCGTCTTTGGACAACGCTGGCTCTTCGGCTAACAAACGGAGATGAGCACCGGCCCCTAGAGTCGGACACGACTGCACAAATGTGCGGGGGGAACCTTTACCTTTTTACCATACAGAACAGCTTCAGCCCAGGGATGTTGGTGGGCTTCTTTGCACGAACTGCCTGCTTCAGGTCCTTCCACAACATTTCTATAGGATTATTTATTATTTATTATTCTATTTGGCCATCCCAAAACATTAACTTTCTTCTTCTTTAACCATTCTTTGGTCATACGACTTGTGAATTTTGAGTTGTTCACGTGCTGCATGACCCACTTTCTCTTGAGCTTCAGTTCACGGACAGATACCCTGACATTTTCCTGTAGAATTTGCTGGTAGAGTTCAGAATGTATAGTTCCATCAACGATGGCAAGTCCAGAGGCAGCAAAGCAGGCCCAAACCCTGATCCTGCCACTACCATGATTCACAGATGGGATAAGGTTCTTATGCTGGAATGCAGGGTTTGCTTTTCGCCAAACATAAGGCTTTTCATTCAAACCAAAAAGTTCTATTTTGGTCTCACCATCCATAGAACATTCTTCCAATGGCCTTCTGGCTTATCCATGTGGTCTTTTGCAAACTGTAGACAGGAAGCAATGTTCTTTTTGGAGAGTACCGTTGTGGCTTTCTCCCTGAAACACTGCCATGCACACCATTGTTGTTCAGTGTTCTCCTGATGGTGGTCTCATGAACACTGACATTCACCAATGCAAGAGAGGCCTTTAGTTCCTTAGACATTACCCTGGGGTTGAGACCTCCCGGAGTATTACATGCTTGGTGTGATCACTCCTGGGGAGGGTAACAATGGGGTTGAATTGCCTCCATTGGTACACAAACTGCCTGACAGTGGACTGGTGAAGTCCCAACTCTTTGGAAATAGTTCTGTAACCTTTTCCAGCCTGGTGAGCATCAACATTTTTTTGGAGGTCCTAAAAAATCTCCTTTGTTTGAGCCATGACACACTTCCTCATACCTGTGTTGTGAAGATCAGACTTTGCTAGTGAATACCCAGACTTCTGTTCTTTAAATATCATCCCATTGACTGAAACACCTGACTCTAATTTCCCCTTCGAATAAACTGATAATCCTAGAGCAGGAGTGAGGAACCTTTTTTCTGCCAAGGGCCATTTGGATATTTATAACCGGGAACCAGGGTGGGTGGGGGGCGGGGTTTCTGGGATTTCCGTGGACTGGAGGCCGGAGTTTGCGGGCAGGAGCCAATCACAAGCACTGGGGGGCGGGGTTTGCGGGTGGGAGCCAATCATGTGGAAGGGGCGGGGTTTGCGGGTGGGAGCCCCGTGGGCCTTATATGGCCCACGGGCCTGACGTTGCCCACCCGTCCTAGAGGTTCACATACTTTTACCACACAGAAATATGTAGCTTTGGATCATTTTCCTCAATGAACAAGTATAATGCTTTTGACTCATTTAATTGGGTTTTTATCTAGTTTTAGGACTTGTGTGGAGAACAGATCACGTTTTAGATTATACTTGTGCAGAAATATTGACAATTCGAAGGGTTCACCAACTGTAATTGAATTTGCCAATCAAACCTGATAGAAACAAGTGGCAGGATTATCTTGCCCACCCACCCTCCATCCTCTGACTGTATAACCGGAACAGGAAGTCTTTCACAAGCACAACGTCCAAGGGCTAAATTTGCCTGATGAGAAAGAAGCTGAAAACAAACTTAAATGCAGCCATGAAGAAAGGAAACATGGGACTCACAGTCCTTTCTTGGTAATCCTATGACCACTCTTGCAAGTTAATGGTGGGGGGGAATAACACACTGTGGATAAAATAAGCACCCTCCATCTATTTAGTAGTAAGCTGTCACTCTGGGGCAAGGCCTTGCAACATCATGGACATCACAAGGTGCAAATTGCTTCTGACACATCTGTCAATAGCTCAGCAGGACACTCAACAGTCACGCACCCTTCCTGAATTTGTCCTGAATGAAGCTCAGCACCTTGATCAATAACAGGGACAATACGGTTTGGGGCAGGGGGGCAATCAGGCCCTGACCCCTGCAGACAGCCAAGAAGGAACTGGGACAAAACGCCACGTTAAAACGACAGCTTCCTAGTCAGGAGGGTCAAGCAGCGTTGCCTCACCTCTGACCTTCTCCCACAACATCAGCACACGCAACAACTGTCACTAAGCAGCACCGCCAGCCTGCATGTTAGTTTCGGGGAAGGCTATTAAGGGAAGCAGGATGGACACCATGGAGAGTGAGTGGAGGTAATACACACACACACACACACACACACACACACACACACCAGAACCCAGGACTGTCCAATAACTCTAAATGCAGGGAGACTCAGGATAGATTTAACAGTATCTCCTTATTCATCATTTCCAACCCAAGAGAGCACGAGGAAGAAAGTACGTAGAAGAGATTGGACTGTGTCAGGAAAATAATTCTTCATGGACTTGTGGGAAGGCTAAGAAATATTGGGATCAAACATGTATTACAATCCAAAATATTCTTAAAGTGAATATACAGTTGAAATCAGAACTTTTTCTTTTGGGTTTGATGGACGAACAATTTGAAAGAAAATTTGGCACTTCGTTTCTGTGTAGAACAACAGCGGCAAGACTTTTGTATGCGCAAAGATGGAAAGATGCACAAATTCCCACAATGGAGGAATGGATGGTGAAATTATTGGAATTGGCGGAGATGGCAAAATTGACAGCATTGAGGAGAGAAAATACTGTGACTGGATTTGTTTCTAGGTGGAAACCACTTCTGGATTATTTGCTTGTAACTGGGAAAAAAAAATGAAGTTTTGATTTTGGGTTTTGACGATTAAATTGTTATTTTTGATAGAAATAATGTTTATTAAGGTTTACTTAAGAGTAAGAGATTAAGGTACTATATATTTGTATTTATATCTGTGTGGAAGAAGGTCGGAAGTCGCTTTCTTTGTATTTCTTTCTAAATATTTCTGCACTTTTAAAGTTTTTTTTCTTTTAGTTCTTTCCTCAAGCTTTTCCATACTTGGTATTTCATCTGTATTTTGAAACTTTAATGAAGTCTTTTTTATAAAAAGGAAAATAACTCTTCACAAAGTGAACAGAACAGGACCAAAATGGGTGGCGGGGAGAGAAGCCGGCAAAATAAAGATTGAGGTTGCAGATGGGCCAGATTCTGCCAGGGACTGCCTTGGGAAAATCTCCTGCCAAATTTCCCCAAATTTCCTCCTTCCCCAAGGAGGTTGGCAATTGCTCTACTGAAAGTGTCCTCCGTCATATGATTCATATGAGTCGACTGTACGCAGCACATCCTGTGCTTCCCCAGATAAAGGCACGGGCCGCTTCTAGTAGAGCATTTGAAAAAAAAATCCCCATCTTACTTCACGCCCAGGTGGATTCACACAACCCACCAAGCTGAAACACGGTTGCCTAGTTTTAAGGCTTAGTGTAGTGTTTCTCAACCTTGGCAACTTTAAGACGGGTGGACTTCAACTCCCATAATTCCCCAGCCACAACCGCTGAAAAATGTGGGGCAATTTCCTCTTGCTGTTAAATGGGAAACTCAATACAAGTTGTGTAAGCCAGTTAAAACACATAGATACAGCTCCCAAATACCACTGTCAAGCTCTTGCCAACAGAAAGCGAGATCCTCTCCAAGATCTACTGAAAGGGGCCAGGAGAACATGACAGAAATATCAGGAACTGGATTGCTTTTGCGTTCAAACCCCATGCATCTCCCAGGCTGCTGCGGGAGAGACTTTTTCAGCCTCTTGCTCAAGACCTGAGTGTGAACAGTGAAGAGGCTCTTCTCTTAAACGTTCAGGGGCTCCAAACATTGGGTGTTATTATAAGCATATTTTCCCCAAATCTGGGTGGAACGGAGAATCCCTTGCCTCCGACACGGCCCCACTCAGCACATAAAAGAGTAAGGAGCAGTAAGCAAAAAAGCAATCATCATAATCCTAAAGGCTTGTATTGTGAACCGCCCAGAGTCCCTCTTCGGGGAGATGGTGCGGTAATAAAAGTTGACATATAAATAAATAAATAAAGGTAAGAGAAAAGAAGCCAACGCCATTCACTGTATGTCCAAATACCTTTGTTCTCACAACCTCATTGCTTCCACCACATCCTAATGCCACTTCATACATTGCCTTTTCTTCATTAAACTTCTCATTTCTCTTTTTTTTAATCAATTCCATCCAACCACAACTTCCTCTACCTTTCCCTACCTCTCTATCCATTCACTCTTTCTTCGTATCTGTGTTTTGGAGTTCACATTTCATTCATTCTCTCTATACCAGTGTTTCTGAACCTTGGCAACTTTATGTCTATGAAGGTTCTCAGTCATCCAGGTGGAATTGTCTGTAGCTTGAATCATGTCAACTGGATTTCTATTTTCTCAGTGGAAACGTTTCGCTCCTTATCCAAGGAGCTTCTTCAGTCTGAGCAAAGTTGGTAAGGGAATCCTAAATATGTTTCTAGGTAGCTGTGTGACCTTACACCTGGGGCTAGGTCATGGTTATATTGAGATGTTATTTTAAGTCCTTTTATCATCTAAAGGAGGATCGTTAAGATCACCATGCTGCTGTTGAGCTGGTGAAATGGTCTTAATCTTCCTAGGCACAGAAGACAAAGCAGGGAGGAAGATGGGGGAGAGGTTGTGCCTGAGGCCCCCACCTCTATTCAAGGGAGGATTTTCCAAGTTGGCATAAATGGATTCCTTGACCCCTCTCTCAAACCACCTATCTTCTCTGTCTAAAATGTGAACATTAATGTCCTCAAATAAGTGTCCTTTTTCCTTTAGATGAAGATAAACTGCTGACTCTGGTCCTGTGGTGTTACTTCTCCTGTGTTGGGCCATCCTCCTGTACAAAGGTTGTTTGGTTTCTCCAATGTAGAGTTCAGAGCACTCCTCACTGCACTGGATTGCATACACTACATTGCTTTCCTTGTGTTTTGGAGTTTGATCTTTGGGGTGTACAAGCCTCTGTCTCAGTGTGTTGGTGGGTTTGAAATATACAGGTATGTGGTGTTTGCCAAATATCCGTTTTATCTTTTCAGACACGCCAGCCATGACACGCCACACAGCACTTCTTCAGTACCCGCTTTTCAATGCATTCAAGTTTTCTGTTTCTCTGATGTACCCAATTCTCATTTTCATATAACTAAGTGCACAGAAACGTATTTGTATGCAAAGCCATTTTTGCTTCTTTCAACATTCATTTGCAACAGGACGGACATCACCCACTACCTTTCTATCTGTATTTGCACATCTTAAAATTTCTCAGTCTGTTTATTTCTCAATCTGTTTTCTTTAGCAAACATTCTCCCAAGATACACAAATTCATCTGCTTGCCTTGGTTTTTTAGCTACATGTATGCAACTTGCACTTGTCCACTCCATTTCCCCTATCAAACCTAACTACCAATCGAAGAGAATATTTGTAGCTCAGGGTTGAACTGTGGAGTCCTTGGTGCTCTCTGAGACTTGTTGTTTTCTTGCAGACGTTTCATTGCCAGGCTAGGCAACATCTTCAGTGCAAAAAGGGAGTGGGACTTGCTCTCTGTTTATATACCATGGCTTGTCCTGCTTATGTTGGTGGGGGTGTTATTCTCTCCTTGGTAGTTCCTTGATTGGGCTGTTGTTTGCTGCTTGGTTGATTGACTGAGTTAATAGTTCCTTGATTAAGGTATATTGTGTTTGATTGTTCCTCTGGTGCTAATCCTGGTGTTAATCTTTGCCTATCTGGGTGTTGATTGCTGGCAAGGTGGTGTTCTGGTCTTCTGGCTTTTCTATTGTCCCTTATGAATGGTATGTAAATGTTGTTTACCTCTATGTGTCTGTTGATGGCTGCTTTGTCTGAGTGCCAAGCTTCCAGGAATTCTCTAGCATTTTTGGATTTGGCTTGGTTTAAGATGCTCAGTGTTTCCCAGTTGAAAGTATGGGTGAGTCTGTCCATGTGTTGTGAGATTAAGGAGTTTTCATCATGTCTTCTGACTGCTAGTTGGTGTTCGTGGATGCGTTCTGCTAGTCTTCTGCCGGTCTGTCTACAGTCCTTACACTGTATGTTGTAGATAACTCCTGTTTTTTCTTCTTGGGCTACTGGGTCTTTTGGGTTACTTACGATGTTCTGAAGGGGTTTGGTTGGTTTATGTGCTACGGTGATACCATGTGGTTGTAACAGTCTATTAGTAGTTTCTGAGATGTTTCTGATATATAGCAGTGTAATCCTTTTCATAGCTTCTGTTGGTTTTGCTGTGGTGGGTTGAGTGGTCAGGCACTTTTTGATAAAGTTGCGTGGGTATCCATTTTGCTGGAAGATGTTGCCTAGCCTGGCAATGTAATGTCTGCAAGAAAACAAGGCTCAGAGAGCACCAAGGACTCCACAAACCTAACTGCATTAACTTTCAAATCCATACTTGGTGTCGTACTGTACTGTTCACTGTGACTTAACTCTCATGGGGAGAAGCAGCTTCAGTAGATGGAATAAGTCCCAAACATTCATTGAAAGTAACTAATTAGGTTTGGAGCACAAACTTCTTATTAATGATAATTTTTAAAAAGTTGCCCTTTGAAAATAGTCCCCCCAAATCCTAGCCCTGCACCCCTACAATCATGCTACATAGGGATGTCACATTTTTGCTTTATTTAAAAAAAATACAAAACAGTATTAACAGGTATACAGTGGTACGTATACAAAGTCTACAGCTTTATTACTGTACAGTGTTACAAACAGAGCAGAGCTGCAGCCCGCAACGGCTGGGTTGGCCTCGGGGGGAGATCCTGTGTTCTAAGTGCTAGACATCTTAGGAGAGGGCAGTCATTTCAAATCTTGCCTGTGGAGGAAGAGCAAAGGGCAGGCTCTAGTTGGTGACCAGCGAACATCAGAATGATAGCAGAAAGGGAAAAGGAGGTGGTTAACAATCATGAAGGTGCCTAGGGAACTTTAATTCTCGGAGGTTAGGGAGTGTCTGAGCTCTCTGAGAACGACGGATGAATCAGTATTAATCCTGATACAAGCTTGTAGTGCAAATATGTTCCTTTGGTTAAATAGGTCACCCACCCACCCCAAGGATCTTCCTTTTCTAAAAACACATTTACTCTTTACTCTTATACCAAGTAAACACATGTATATCTGAGGAGGAAGATGGATTCAACCACCGTCTTCTTAAAACACCAAAGCAAAGCTTCTTAAAGTTCTGCTTTGCCCGTGTCTGTCGTATTTATTATTTACCTGCCGTATCTATAAAAAACGCACTCACTGCAAACCAACCAGCCGTGCTTCCTCTCTATTCCCACGGGAACTCTGGCAATGTTCACCCAGATTCCAAGGTGGGAGTCACTGCCTCGACCTAATAGGAAAACCTATTTCCTAGCATGTCAAAATGCTCCCACTGGGCTTCAAAGTGTGATCTCTCTGCAGGGAAAGCCCTGCCCACTTTTTTCCAGGAAAAGTCTTGACGGGTTTGTGCACCTTTCTCTTTCCAAGTCCGCACGCGGGTTAAGATGCACTAGGAAGGCTCTGCCCCAGTGCTGTCAAAAGGGAGATGTAGAGTTCCTCACCTTCCACCAGACAGGATTCACACACCACCAGTTTGAAGGGCGGGTGGTCCACGGGTTGGGTCCTAGCTGCTCTGGGCACATCATCTTCACCAACTGTCATGTTGGGAAGGATTGGAATGATGCAACAAATCAAAGGGAGCCCTTGCACAGACATGCCCAAAACACACAGCCAGCCCTTCTGGAGACAAGTACAGACAGGTCACTGCTGAGAACTGGCTACTCACACAGCACCCAATATCCCTAACTAGACTTTTTTTAAAGGCTTGTTAGACCACTGGCACAGATACCCAACACACGCTGTGTAATACATTCCTTCGAGCCAAACCCCTCCCGCGTGATGTCTTTCACAAACTCCAGCAATGGGCTTTGGACTCCTGGAACAAGGTGGATCAAGAGTGCTTCTTAGGTGCCCGTTGAATAAAAAGAGGCGGCCTTTGACAAAGCAAAGCAACCATGAAAAAACTAGCCATTGTTTAGTGGAAATGTCAACTGCCTGCACTCCTCCGTCACGACCAGAGTTGCTTAATGCCCACCAGAGGCAAGCTGTCTACAAAGCTCTTCAGCCAAGCCACCAAATGACCATTGTCCCTGGAGAGACAGCGGGCGAGGGGGGCTCTTCCCGAGCTGAGAGGCACAGAAAAGTCTGCATTTTGCCAGGAGGGTTCTCTCGCATTAGCACTGCTCTGTGAGAAAACATGCAAGGCAGGCTTGAGAGCTCTCCACGGGGCAGTAGAACGTATCCCATACATTTATATTTAACAACTCAGTGGCCAAATCAAGAGACTTTGTACGGTACTGCTCAGCTGGCAACTACAAAAAGCCATCTGGGAAGTAAAAAGCCACTGGAAGGACATACTACAAAATATTCAAGTTTAACCAGAGGGAGAATTTGGGAACAAGTTATGAATTTCCCCCATCACCTCTCCCTCCCAGTTTGAGTAAGAGCCCTTTGAAAATGTGTTCAGTGCTAAACACAACCTTGCCTCTTCCTCCTCGATGCAGAAGACAGAATCGAGCCTCAAGCCAGGACGGGTACGAGTCCCACCCCAAGCCGAAAGCAGCAGCAGCAGCAGCAGCTAGCTTGAGAAACTCCTGAGCAAGGAGGGATGCGGGGTCAGTTGGCAGCTTCGCCGCCCTCAGCGGTTTCAATGCAACGCTGCCAGCAATCCAGACCAAGCCATCTGGATTGCTTCCTGCGATCTGGTACCGGCTATCGCCTGGGAGGGTCTCTGCTCTCTTACAGCCCAGACACAAGCAGGAAGTGCCACGGGAGCCATGCCCCGAGGCCTGAAATCCCTCACTCCCTATAGCTTTATTTTTCTGCCAATATCCTCCCTCCCCTGCAATGCACACCTATCCCCTTCCTGGTCCTGTGCTCCAGGATAGCCTCTTGAGCCAGGGCTCCTTCGTTACGTGCAGCTCTGCTCCTAACTTCTCTTCCTGACCCGAGGCCACCGTCACTTCCTCCTCCCTTCTGCTGGCTTCCCTGCCAGACCAGGCGCATGACCACCTTCTCTGCCATTCCTGCAGCCCGAGGCAAATTGCAAGACCCCAAATTAAATCAGAAACGTAAATTAGAAGCTAGCTTTTAAAGTCCATAAATAAGACAGGGGGAGAGGGAATAGTGGAACTCAGTGCCTCTTGGAGTTAGTTATTCCAATCTTCCACGACGAGTCTATCTCCAAACCTTTCCCCGCCATGGGGACGGCTGACCTTTGTGGGTCACCATGCGTTTCACCTCGACCACAGTGCCCGGAGTGTCAACACTGCCTGCCGCTTTGCCAGCAGAAGGAGCTGCTTGCTCCCCATTCCTCGGGACACCTGTGAACCGAGAGGGGAAAGTCTGGGAAGGGTTTGCTGCTGGCTACGGGTGTGTCTCTGCAGGCTTTATTATTGCACCGTGACAAAAATGCAAAGGAGAACAGCAGCACGGAGGCAGGTCATCGCTTCACTTTTGTATCTTCCTTGATCTTCCAGATCATCAGCTCCATACAGGCTCGGGCATCCTCGCTGGAGTCATGACCTTCCACTATTAGCAACCAGAAAAATAAGAAGCCGTTTATTTACTTATATAATGGGTTTATAGGGCTGCTCAACTCAAACGGTGGGACTCTGGGTGGCGTACAGCAGAAAACAAGCAAAAACCAAAATAGCCACATAACATTATAAAAAGCATGCCCAATATTTTATTTATTTATTTGTCCAACTTCTATCACCGCCCATCTCCCCCCACAAAGGGGACTCTATATATAAAATATATAAAATGGCAACCAAACACAATAATAAAACAAGCAAAGGGGGACTTCACTTAACTGGACTTAAATACCTGGGGGAAAAGGCAGGTCTTAACAACTTTCCTAAAGGTGAGCAGAGTTGGGGTCTGCTGTATGGGGGGGGATTAGCCATTACCCTGGGGTGACCAACTGTCTCCAAGTTAAGAAGACTGATATATTGGGTATATCTTAGAAAAGATTTTAGTTCTTTTTCAGAGGCAGCAGATCAGATGCCATAACAGCGGGCGCAATGTGGACCAGCCCCTCGTGGTGCACCCCGGGCAACGTGACTTGTCACAGCTAAATAGTCTACACAGCCGGCTGCTGGACCTCACCAGGGGTTTCCCAGCAAGAAAAATGCCATACGGAATAAACAAAGAGATGCCATAAAAACAGCTAGCGTATATACTTGTGAATAAGCCGAGAATTTTAGGTGCCAAAATACACCCAAAAATTGGGTTCGGCTTTTCCGCAGATGGGCTTACCCACGAGTATATGCGGTAGGTTTTTCCCTCAGCTTTTTAAAAGCATCTGTATATCCCATATATACTTGCAGATAAGCCCATCCGTGGATAATCACACCCTTGATTTTTTAACCAAAATACCATGAGAAATGCGCCCCCCACGGATAAGCCAATTGTGAAAATTAAAACATACAAAGATTTCGAGGATCGGCTTACCCACGGATGGGCTTATATGCAAGTATGTATGGTAGCTATACAGGTGAATCTTTATTTGCCCAGAACTTATATTTGTATTTAATTTGCAATGTTTCTGACATTCTAGTGGCCCTGAGATTCTCATATGCTGCCCCACTCCGCAGGGAGGCTGGACCTATTCGATTGGTCCGCCCCCGGCGACTAATGGACCCGATAGGGTTTCAGAGGGAGCTGGGGGTTATACCCGAGGATCTTTTGCACGGTCCAGCGGAGGTTCTGGCCGCAGCCTGGAATAAGGAAGCGGCCGGGGCTTTGGACAGGATCGCGCCTGTGCGGCCTCTCTTGCCCCATTCGACCCGATATTCCCCGTGGTTCACGGAGGGATTGAGGGTTTTGAAAAGGGTTAAGAGACGTCTAGAGCGCCGCTGGAGGAAGACAAAGACCGAATCTGACCGAACACTAGCTAGAGCCGCGGTTAAGGCCTACCTGGTGGCGGTAAGAGTGGCGAAACGGCAATATTTCTCCACTCTTATTGCATCTGCAGAATGCCGCCCGTCGGCCCTGTTTAGGATTACTCGATCTCTCCTGGGTAAGGTGGGCCCAATGACCCACCTTCAGGGCCGTGCGGAGGAATTTTCGGAGCATCTGGCGGATAAAATCGCTCGGATTCGTTCTAAGCTGGACTCCAAGCGTGGTGCATGGTCTGGGGAGATGCCAAGGGAACGTCTATGCCCGGTTATCTGGGAACAGTTTGATCCTGTTGAGCCCAAGGAAGTGGACAGGATCCTCCGGACTGTAAGGGCCACTACGTGTCATCTTGACCCATGCCCTTCCTGGCTAGTGAAAGCAGCCAGTGAAGTGACATGTGGCTGGGTCCATGCGATGGTTGCTACATCCTTGGGAGAGGGAGTGTTTCCGGCTGCTTTTAAAGAGGCGCTGGTGCACCCCCTCCTCAAGAAGCCATCACTGGACCCTACAGTGTTGGACAATTTTCGTCCCGTCTCCCACCTTCCCTTTTTAGGGAAGGTGGTTGAGAAAGTCGTGGCATTGCAGCTCCAGAGGATTCTGGATGATACGGATTATCTGGACCCCTTCCAGTCAGGATTCAGGCCGGGATATGGGGTAGAGACTGCATTGGTCGCACTTACAGATGATCTCTGGCGAGAGCGGGATGGAGGCAGTGCATCCATCCTGGCTCTTCTTGACCTCTCAGCGGCTTTCGATACCATCGACCATGGTATCCTTTTGGGGCGGCTCGGAGAGTTGGGGTTGGGCGGCGTAGTCTTGCGCTGGTTCGCCTCCTTCCTCCGAGACCGGTCCCAATCGGTGGTGATAGGAGATGAGAGGTCCGACCCTCGGCCCCTACTTTGTGGGGTGCCGCAGGGCTCGGTTCTCTCCCCTCTCCTATTTAATATCTACATGAAACCGCTGGGTGAGATCATCCGCCAACACGGGATGAGGTATCATCAGTATGCTGATGATACTCAACTATATATCTCCATCCCGGGTGAGTTAAGTGATGCAGTTTCTGCCCTTTCTCAGTGCCTGGAGGCTGTGGGGGTCTGGATGGGGAACAACAGGCTTCAGCTGAACCCTGGCAAGACGGAGTGGCTGTGGATTGATGGCGCCTCGGGATCCAAGGAGTTGTCATCTTTAGATCTGGACGGGGTGGCACTACCCCGTTCAGACTCAGTGCGGAATCTGGGGGTCCTTCTGGACTCACGACTCCTGCTTGAAGAGCAGGTGGCAGTCGTGGCCAGAAGGGCTTTTGTGCAACTTCGAGTTGTACGCCAGCTTCGCCCTTTCCTGGACCGAGATGCCCTCCGTACAGTCACTCATGCCCTGGTCATCTCCCATATAGACTATTGCAATGCACTCTACATGGGGCTACCCTTGAAGAATATCCGGAAGCTTCAGCTGGTCCAGAATGCGGCTGCGCGCGCAGTTATGTGTGCCCCAAGATCGGCACACGTGACACCTCTGCTGCGTGAACTGCACTGGTTACCAGTTTGCTTCCGGGTCCAATTCAAGGTGTTGGTTGTTACCTTTAAAGCCCTACATGGCATGGGACCAGGTTACCTTAGAGACCGCCTCATCCCCAGAGTATCGACCCGCCCCACCCGGTCATGCAGAGAGGGCATGCTACGGATCCCATCAGTAAAAGAATTTCATCTAGCGGGATCCAGGAGGCGTGCCTTCTCTGCCGTAGCACCCGCCCTTTGGAACATCTTGCCCCTTGAGGTGAGGCTAGCCCCCACACTCCTGACCTTCAGGAAACAACTGAAAACCTGGCTCTGCCACCTCGCCTGGGACGGGATGAGTAATAGCTCTTCCTGGAGATGGCTCGCACCATAAAGTTCAGCCCGGTTCGTAAATATCAGATACAGCCTCTTGGATTTTATATTTTTATATTTTTAATTGATTGTATAAAGTATTTTATATGTTTTTAATCGCTGACTTTAAACCGCCCAGAGTCCCCTTGTGGGGGGAGATGGGCGGTGATATAAGTTAGAAATAATAAATAATAAATAAATAGAGTTCGGAAGATTAAATGGTTTTTTTTTAAAAAACTCAGATTCTACACAGGTAGGAGAGAGAGAGGAGAGAGGAGAGAGGAGAGAGGAGACAGGAGACAGGAGAGAGGAGAGAGGAGAGAGAGAAGAGAGAGAGAGAGGAGACAGGAGACAGGAGACAGGAGACAGGAGAGAGGAGACAGGAGAGAGAGAGAGAGAGAGAGGAGACAGGAGAGAGGAGACAGGAGAGAGGAGACAGGAGAGAGAGAGAGGAGAGAGAGAGAGGAGAGAGAGAGAGAGGAGACAGGAGACAGGAGACAGGAGAGAGAGAGGAGAGAGAGAGAGAGAGAGAGAGAGAGAGAGAGAGAGGAGACAGGAGAGAGGAGACAGGAGAGAGGAGAGAGGAGAGAGAGAGAGAGAGACAGGAGACAGGAGAGAGGAGACAGGAGACAGGAGAGAGGAGAGAGAGAGGAGAGAGAGAGAGAGGAGAGAGAGGAGAGAGGAGAGAGGAGAGAGGAGAGAGGAGAGAGGAGAGAGGAGAGAGGGAGAGAGAGAGAGAGAGAGAGAGAGAGAGAGAGAGAGAGAGAGAGAGAGAGAACACGC
Source organism: Charina bottae (assembly GCA_023362775.1). Classification (NCBI taxonomy): domain Eukaryota; kingdom Metazoa; phylum Chordata; class Lepidosauria; order Squamata; family Charinaidae; genus Charina; species Charina bottae. Next base: position 6,558,368 of record JALMGJ010000040.1, read on the forward strand.
AATTCCTGCTTGGACAGCAGCAAGGCTGTTGTTGGGGGAACCTTTGGCTGGTGCACAGGCTCCAGACCTTTGTGGACCAAGAAGTCCTAACAGCAGTGGCTCATACCTACATGGTTAGAACCCCACAACGTGCTTTCTGAAGCCCAGACACTGCAGTTTGTTCACAATGCAGCACACAGGATGCTCAACTGGAATGAACAAGTTTAGAAATGTAACACTAATACTCTGACTGCTGCATTGGTTAGCAATCGGCTTTGGAGCCCAAAATGGGGGCGCCAATCTACGAAGCCCTGTGTAGCTCAGCAGTGTACTTACAGAACTGTTTCTTCCGAATTCCTGCCCTGCCCTGTGTGTTCTGCCCCAAAGGGAATGCTGAGATTCCTCACCCTATCTGAAGAGGGTGGGGACCCAGAAGTGAGCCTTCTTGGTGGCTGCCCCCACTGCAGGCCTCCTAGGATGCATAAAGCCCCCAACCTTTTAGAAAGCGTCAAAAAGCATTTGATGGATGATGCTGGACTGCCTTTTTCTTAAGTTTTAATCTGATGTGGTTTCATTTTTCTTGGTTGGGTTGTATTTATGTGGGGTTGTTTTAAGATACGTGTTTTTCTATTTGTAATTTCCCTTGAGTCTCGGAAGCAGACAGTATATAAATTATTTCATAAATAGATAATATATACATGGCCCTCTCCCTCCTTAGTATGACCTATTGTTGTGTTCAGTTCTCAGTTTTATCACATTTTCATCTGCAGATTAAGTTCTTCCAATCTCATTCTCAGTGTGTGGTAGACACGGCACTCTGTAATCATCGTCATTAGATTTTCATCCTTTTTTTTTTGGTCTTAATAATCATGCCAACTTGTGACTGTCCCTGGGAAACAATCTTTGAATTAGAAGGGAGTTTCCATTTGAACCCGCAAGATAATTTTTACCATAACATGACAGAAAAGAGGACAATAATTTAGGGAGAGGGTGAATGGGAATAAAGGGCGATTAGAAGTTAAACGGGAGCCCACAACAGATGGGGCACATAGTCCGCATCCGTCTCCCCCCTCCCGCCACATGCACTCTCATATCTGGCCCCCAAGTCTTACCACTATCCTGGATGATGCGCTTGAGGTAATCCGCCATCAAGGTACGCAACGCCCGCTTGTAAGGCAAACCCAGGCGGTGCGGGAAGACGACTGCCGTGTCTACCACCATGCAGTGGATAAGCTGGCAAAGGAAGGAAGAAGTCATATCCGGTTGGATTCTTTTTTATATTCCTTCTTTCCTGTCTTTTAATTAAGAGTGCTTAATTAAGTACAAGAATATGTGTTCCGAAGAAGTGCCTCTTAAAAGAACTACGAGAGAAGACAATGGGTTTGAAGGGGGATTTATCCGTAAGCTGGCAACGGCCATCAGTTTGGGGGAAGGGGGTGTGTGGGGCATGCGTGTATTTCTGTGCAACATTTACCTTTAGTGCAAACAAGTCACTTTCTAAACTATGGCCTATGAGGATAGTGTCTGCGCTGAACATACTCAAGAGAACCGCCTGGACATCTCGGAGAGTTATGGACGCATTTTCCAGATCTGCCTCGGTCACACCCGAAAACCTGACAAGGAAAGATTGGTCTCATCAGGTGGTATTCTTTGCTAGTTTTCAGACATACCGTTACCACCCATCCCACGTGCAATTTTGGGCTACAAGTAACTCCTGCTCAGAGAATCTCCTCCCTTTTCCGTTCTGCACAAAAACTCTTGACTGCGCGGGCAGAGCAAAATGGACCCTGACCTCTGACAATGATGGCTGAAAACAGAAGGAACACTGCCCCACCATTTTGTACTAGGAAATAGATAAAAACGGTAGCGTAAGCACTAAAATGGACACAACGCAAGAGACAACTTCCCCCTCAAATCCCACCCCACCCATATGTGTCACATAGCCCTCAGACGTCTCCCAGATATTAAATGTTTGCAAATGTGGCCAAAAAAGAGTGCCCACCCGTCTTATTGGAAAGAACCAAGTTCAGAACGAGAACTGAGAAAGAAACACGAAAAGCAGGTTCCTCCAGAGGAGAAATACTTCGCTCATTTCTTGGGGTAATGGGATCTAGACAGATCAATGGTTTGAGAGTGCAAACTTTCTGAACCAATTTTTCTGATTCACAAATCAGTATACTGTAAATAGAGAACAAGAAAATGAATCTGAAATGCAAGAATAAAGGAAGATCTCCTGCTGAAACTCGGGAAAGAAAGCCACAGGGAGGAAGTTAGGCTAGCCTAGATGGATGGAGCTGACTCAGCAGAAGGCAACTCAAAAAAGAGGCAGATGCTTAGCAGATACTCCAGCCACCCAGCTGCTGTCACCCCCAAATGCACAAGTTTTTGTGCTACATAAGCTTATCCTCATGCTTTTTCACACTTTGTGGCCCCTCACCGAGTGTTGTAATCCACCACTTTGTAGTCTGGTTTGACAAAAGTATCATAGACCACTTTCAGGTCTGAGTTGATCACAGTGACTCGTGTGAGCTCCAAACCTTGCTTAGTGTAACACTGCAGAAGACAAGATACAAGAGACACAAAGAAGGCATGTTTTAGAAAGTGTTCCCGCCAGTTGTTGGGCAGCTGTAGCTATTCATCAGACCCCAGCCAATTTTGCAGCCAAACAGAAAGATGTGTAAGAGAATCAGGGGAAAAAACTATTCAGAAATTTGTCTAGTAATTCAGGTGTGGGACTTAGTGGGCCTTGATTATTTTACTGCATTTCTATTCTGCCTTCTTTCCAAGGGGTTCAGAAATTGTAATTGGCACCTCCCACTCTATATTTCATCTCTATAGTAACTCTTGGAGCTGGGGTTAAGTCTAGTAACAATGACCAGTCCAAGTGCTCTGATACCCCCCAACTTGATATTCTCCAGACATATTGAGTCTGCAATTCTCAAAATTCCAACCAACACAGCTATGCTGATGGGAATACTGGAGGATGCAGCATCAACAAACCTAAAGGGCACCAGCTTGGGGAAGGGAACGTAACAGGTACATTTGTGCCTAAGTCCCTCTCAATGATGCTCGAACTAGAATAGGAAAAAAAAGTTCAATTCTGCAAACACACAAATAAATCATGGGAATGCAATGAAATGTTGGTTTAGGCTTCTAGAGTCTTCCCACTTCCAGAACGCACCATCTTATTCCACCGCCCCTGAAACCTCTCCCTGAACCTCAGGCAGGCAACATTTTGTGGCCACTGAGCATACTCAAGTCTTCCTAACTGTTTGCTTCTGGGACTGCCTTCTCACCATTTTTTCAATTGAGGATTTATTTTCTACTCCTACAATGCACTTAGGGGGCGTGGTGGCTCAGCGGGTAAGACGCCAGGCTTGTCGATTGGAAGATCGCAAGTTCGGAGGTTCGAGACCCTAGCCCCGCGTGACGGAGTGAGCTCCCGCACTCGCCCCAGCTCTTGCCAACCTAGCAATTCGAAAGCATGCAAATGCAAGTAGATGAATAGGTACCACTTCGGTGGGTAGGTAACAGCGTTCCGCGCGCGTCATGCCGGCCACATGGCCGCGGAAGCGTCTTCGGACAGCGCTGGCTCTTTGGCTAACAAATGGAGATGAGCACCGGCCCCTAGAGTTGGACACGCCTGCACAACTGTGTGGGGGGAACCTTTACCTTTTTACAATGCACATAAAAAACAGGTGGAGCTTCAATCAAGCCGTGGCCACCATCCTGACTTTTTTTATTACACCCTGTAGATACCTCTGGTTTACATCCTTGATGATTGCTTCCTCTTGAATCTCAACAGCCCTGTTCTACTTAGATAGTCCTTTCTATGTTACCCAAGCTCTCTATTAAATATGCATAATGGTGTCAAAGTTGTTTCCATTCAGATATACTGGAGAGTCTGAGCACAGAATTTAAATACACATTCCTGATGAAATATGAAATCCTTAACATAATTCTAAATGCACAGCCAACCTACCATTTCACAATCTAAGGCGTAGATGCCAGGATGGCCATCTGCACTAGGCAACTTTTCAAACGTCTTCACAAAACCTTCCAGATTTTCCTTCCGGCCATCGTGGACATGTTGCTTAGGATGAAAGTGAGGGAGAATTAAAGAGGTGTTAAAGCCATCCCTGGAGAAAGAACCAAGAGGTCTCCAATCTTGCCCACCTTTAGTTAGCAGGCTAGTAGTCTTGCAAAATGCCAACATGAGTAAACACAATATTGGAATTAAAGGTTCCCTTTTATGGTGGTCAGAGACGACTGTGCAGGGGAAACCTTTACCTTTACCTTTTTTATGGTGGATGGAGGGAAGCCTGAAAACTGACTTGCTCTATGACACAGAATCAAAAGATCAATAACAATCACAAGAGTGGAAGAGAATACCCTCACTTTCAGTTACAGAATGAAAAAACCTGACAGAAGTTCTCAAGAACATTCAAGAGAACAACAGAGAAAGTAAGAAGCATATTTGGACAGTAGTCTTTTCAAACAGCAAAACTACGATGTCTCAGGGGAGAGAGGGATATACTCTACCTCTACTGTAAAAAAGGAACCTTTGTGGTAGGCCTAATGTTCAATTCTCCTTACAGTGGAAAAACGTAACGTGAAAGTGGGGATGTATCAGAACATTCCCCAGGAGAATGAGTTTTGAGCACAAAACATTTTACACACCCCTAGAGAGGTGTGGACTAAAATCTCTGGAGAGAGGAAAAAGTTCCAACCTTTAGTTTCCTCAGAGCTCACACCAGTTTTTATGTACCTCTAGATCAGGGCTTTCCAAAGTGCTGCCGCTGGCGACACATCAGCGGCGGCGCGCGCGCACACGGCGACGGCGTGGGGGGGGCGTGCGGCGGCGCGCGCGCACGGTGGCGGTGCGGGGGGCGTGCGGCGGTGCGCGGCCGCCGTGCGCGCGCGCGCCGCCGCTTCCGGGTGGTGTGGCGACACACCACGCTGTGTGTGGCGACACACTTTTGTGTCGCGACACACAGTTTGGAAAGCTCTGCTCTAGATGCTTTAAGCCACAGTCTCTCTCACTGATGGTCGGGAAGCCCACATTCTCAAGGAATGTAGATGCCTCAGGCCTGTACAGAATTACCTCCTCCTTCCACCACCAGGTTCCCTTCTTCTCTGTCATGGAAGATCCTGTAGATGTCACCATACTGTGACCAGTGTTACTATGTAATTATCGTAGACTCAAATTTATAGCTACTGGAGGGGGGAGCATGCACGTCACAAGATGAACATGTGTTAACAGTATGATGCAGTTGAAAAAAAAGCACACACAATCCTAGGCTGCATCAACAGAAGCCTGGTGCCAAGATCAAGAAAAGTCTTTGTTCAGATCACACTTAGAACACTGTGTCCACATTTTAGGAAGGGCTTTGTTAAACTGGATTGTATTCAGAGGAGAGGAACCAAAATGTTAAGAGGCCTGAAAGGAAAAATCAATGAGGCGGCATTGGGTATCCCTTGCCTAGAGAAGAAAAAACTGCAGAAAGACACGATAGCTGCCTTCAAGTATCTCAAGGACTGTTGTGTATAAGATGGGGTAGTGCCGATCCAGGAAAGACAAGAAACAATGGATTTAAATAAGTAGAAAACTGATTTTGGTTGGTTATCAAGAAAATTTCCCAAATGGTAAGAGCTATTCCACAACAGAACAGCCTGCCTCTGGGGGGGGGAGGGGTGGAACAGCTTTCACTGGAGGTGTTTGAACAGAGGCTGAATGGCCATCTGTTGGAGATGCTACAGTAGTGGATTCCTGCACTGAGCATATGGTTGGACTAGATGATCTCAAAGGTCCCGGGGCTTCTGGTGGGAATGGCGGACTGAACGGCTGTGCCCGCAGGCTCAGCGGGCGGGGCTGACAACGCAGCAACTTTTTTAGGGCTCAGGCAGGTTCTCCTGAAGCCCAGAAATGTTCTCTGGATCAAGGAGAATACCTAGAATCATCCCATCTGTCTTCCGGACGACCGCTTGCAGCCAGAAGATCGCAAACAGTGTTTCACGTTCGACTGGTAAGAGCCAGCTGGGAGGCAGGGACTTCATCACTTTCCAAGCCGCACTGTAGCCTTAAAGGGACACTAAGACCAGGTGCCCCATTTCTAAATCACCAATTTGTATTTTTTTAAGTATATGTACCCCAAGAGAGGCTTTCTACAGCGAGGAGAAGCTGGTTCTCTTGGTGCTTATCGTTATTTTGGGGATTAATTAAAAAAAAATAAGTTTTGGATTTTGTTTTCCTTCCAAATATAAAGGAGGATTGAGAGTAAACAATTGTCTTCCTGTTATTATTTCTGTATTAAATTTGAAGATATTAGCATTTTCCCACATGTTGAATTGGCTGATTTGAACCTGCAGCTTTCTGTTTTCACTTTCCCTTGAGAACAGTCTGCTATCTCACTTTATGTAAACACACTTCAGAACTTTTTCATATCTTCGAGTTTTGTGGGTTAAGCTCCTAATCTACTGCGTGAGACATGGAGGATTTCAAACAGATTTTTTCTGACCTTCACCAGGATTTTAAACAGATTTCTTCTGACTTTTATCAAACTTTTATGCAAGATATCCAGGACATTGTGGAAAATATGAGATCTAAAATGTGCCATCAGGTTGGGGATGTGGTGGATGGAGTTGAGGAATTTAAGAGTGTTAGAAAGGTTTTTTTTAAGACTGAGATTGGGATTTTTATTGAGATGCTGGATGAAGATTGGATAATGGAGTTGGAGAAATCTAAGGGAGAGAGTGATTTGCAAGCCATAACTAAAATCGATCTCCTGGTGGAATGCCATGAAAAGAACTTGGAATCTTTGAGGGGGGCAGTTGGGCTGTTTGATTCTTTCAAGAGGAAAGCTCTGTGCACATTGTGGGGATGTGTAACTGCTTTGGTTTATTTTGAAGTGGGATAAGGGTTGAAGAATGTTTATCTGGTTTGCTTTAAGGATTTGATGTTATTTGCTTTCAAAGATTTGGATTTACTGTTTTGAATTGTCTTTGTTTTCTGGGTTTATTATGATTATTAAAACTGTTGTATTATCAAGTATAATAGCAAACAACCTATGTGCTTTTTAATTTGATTATTATAGTAGACAGAAATGCATAGAATAGTGGTAGGAAGGGAATAATTAAATATGTGTTATATTTTGGAGGGGAGAAAGATGTTTAGGAGGTTTATATGATTTTTTCTTTTTCTTTATTTTAATATAAGGGAGAGGAATAGCTGTATTTAGTGATCTTTATTATGTGATAAAGTGGAATGATTTATAGAAATAATGTGGTATTTTGGTTTAATATAGAGTAAGAGATTGATTTTGGAAATTTTTGTATATCCTTGCTGTTAAAAGTCGGAAGCCACATCTTTTGTAAATTAGGGGGGGGGAATATCTTGTGTTTTTTGTACTTTTTAAAGTTCTTTTTTCTTTCTTTGTAGTTTTTTGGGGGTTTTGTAGTTTTTATTCTTCTCTTGAAACTTAATAAAATTTACTATAAAAAAAAAGATCCCTTCCAGACCTTACAAGGAATTCTTTCTGCACGAATGCCTATGACAGCATGCCCTGCCCACCAGTATCAGATACAAACCTCTAATAAACTGCAAAAACCTCTAATAAACTAATAGCTCAACAAAGTGGCTGAAAAATGCTACAGCTAATGGTCATGGATGCTCACCTCAGACTAAACAAATACCAGCACACCACAGATAACCTCAAGGAGCAACTGGAACAAACCATGACCCCAGAACACACAAAATGCTGACAACCACCATCAAAACTATATCTCTAAGTCAAGCTGAAAAAAGAAGACAAAACTCCAAACCAAATTGCTCAAGCTAAACCCCAGAAGCAATTCCTCTTCGTCCAATTGTATCGTTATCATAGCGAAAGAACTTACAAAAAAACTTGGACATCTCACAGAGTGGAGCGAATATTCTATCAATTCCCCACTAAGTTGCCTCCAGAAGATCAAAGACAGAGCAGAGGAAACAGCAGCAAATTAGAAATGCAAGTCTATTGAAAAACAACCCACACTAACCAACTGCTCCATTACCAAAGTAACAACCCAACCTCCCACAAGAGGAGCTGTGTAAGAACATTATTCAGATGAGTACAAATGCACTGCAGCAATCCAGAACATCAGAAAAAGGAAACAGACCACCTATACAACATCTTCCAACAAAATGGATACCCGCGCAACTTTATCAACTTTACCACTCAACCCACTACAGCACAACCAACACAAGTTATGAGTTATGAGAAGAATAACACTGTCATACATCAAAAACATCTCAGAAACAACCAATGGACTATTACAACCACATAGCATCACCATAGCACACAAACCAACTAAAGCCCTCCAAAACATCTTAAGTAAACCAAAAGACCAGTAGCCCAAGAATTAAAAACAGGAGTCATCTACAAGATACAGTGTAAGGACTGTAACAGCCACTACGTAGGACAGGCAGGCAGAAGACTAGCAGAGTGCATCCATGAACACCAGCTAGCAGTCAGAAGACGCAATGAAAACTCCTTAATCTCACAACACATGGACAGACTCAACCATACTTTCAACTGGGAAACTGTGAGCATCCTGGACCAAGCTAAATCCAAAAATGTTAGGGAATTCCTGGAAGCTTGGCACTCAGACACATTAGCCATCAATAGTCACATAGAGATAAACCACATTTACATGCCATTCAAAAGAGACAACAAAAAGAAACAAAAAGACCAGAACACATCCTCTCCAGCAGCCTACACCCAGATAAGCAAGGATTAACACCTGACAAACAATCAAGCAGAAAACAATACCCTAATCAAGGAACTACCAAGGAGAAAACCACAACCCCACCAACACTGGCAGGGCAAGCTACTGTCTATAAACAGGGAGCAAACCCCACACTCCCTCCCACTGATGGACGTTACCTAGTCGGGTAATGAAAGTGCGCAAGCAAACAACCAAGCTCAGAGAGACCAAGGACTCCACAGACCTTACATTCTGTGATTATTTGATCTCCGCTCCTCCATTTGGGGAAAGTGCTAACTTGATTGAGATTGCAGCATTGTTCTCAGTAGCCCAGGCCCCATTCTGATCTTCCTCCTCACATGGAAGCTCTTACAGAAAATTCATGGGCAATCACTCTGCTGAAGGTTAACAATGACTAAACAGATGAAATTAATATTCAGAGTCGAAGAGCAGGAAGTAATTTTTATATGACGGGCCATATGCTTCATGGCATACCGCCCGGTTTTCTGAGGGACTGCCTATCTCCAATTGTTTCTGCCAACCCAGTATGTTTCAACAGAATGGGTGCGTTCCAGCTCCTATTAAATGCTGCCATCTTGTGGGACTGAGGAAGTGTGCCTTCTCTGTTGCTGCCCCCGTCCTCTGGAACAGCATCCCTCAGAGATACGAATGGCACTCACTCTCCTGGGGTTCTGGAAAGCCCTTAAAACCTGGCTCTGTTCCCAAGCCTGAGCTTAATGTGTTGATTGATGTATTTGTGGGGCCCTGTTGCATCTGAACAGTTGACATTCTGATGGTTTTAGTCTGGGCCACCTGTTTATGTGCGCATTTAATTGTTTTTATTGTTTGCTGGATTTTGTAGGCCACCCAGAGTCTAATGATTGGACAGCTATAAAAATTTAATAATAAATTAAACGTTTTTTGTCCTATTACTACAGAGAATGGCTAAGCTGGAAGGGGCCATAGTTTTTCAATCCAAAGCACGGATTGAAAAGCATCTCCCCAGCATCTTCAATGAAACAGAGATCAAGGTAGCAGAACCGCAAATATACTCAGAGAGACGGTGGTCCACTTCGCCTTGTACTCATGGTTTGATCTAACATGGTTACATACTTTTGCAACTTGACATCCAGGTGAACCCACGACTCCTGAACAGCAGCTATAATGTGTTTCCCAGCCACCTGGAACTGGAAAAAAAAGAAGAGAAATGCTGAGTGGGAAATCCTCATTGCACACGTCAGCCCCAATCAAAGGTTAAGCAAAGACTAGTCTGGTTGAGATAGTCTTGATTTTAGTACTTATACAATGCCTTTCTATCAAACTACTTGGGGAGGGTTATGGTTTAAAATGATCACTTATGATGATGATGCAGACTAGAAAACTGATGCTAATGGAAGAAGAAAGCAAACAGCAGTAGGAACAATTGCATAATGAACACAGAAAGCTAAAATAGACTTATTTACTTCTGAAATATTTCTAAGCCATATCATTTAAATAAACCCAAAACAGACTAGTTTTTGGAGGAGTGGAGTCCTATGACAATTGATCCCAGCTAAGGTGATTCTGATGAAGTGGATCCCATTTTGTCTACATTACAAATATAATTGTGTTTATTGTCTTCTATTTGTGTCCCTATGCTTCTTACTTAAGACAACAACAACCCTGCATGTTTTACAGTGCTATGAATGAATATTTACTCATTTGGGATTTTTTTTCTGAATGTTCGCATATCTTTGCTACTGAATGTTATTAGAGCTTCATGGAGGCCCTACTGATATACAAACAGAGCCTGAGGGAACAAATAATGCCAAAATGTGATGCTTCTCTCATTTTTTCATGAAGTCCTGCAATATGCAATGTGACTACGTAAAATTGCTATTAGAGAATGGATGAACTCATGACCGTGAGCAGAGATCTATTTGTCTAAGCCAGTATTTCTCAACCTTGACAACTTTTAAGACGTGTGGACTTCAACTCCCAAAATTCCCCGCTGGCTGGGGAATTCTGGGAGTTGAAGTCCACACATCTTAAAGTTGTCAAGGTTGAGAAACACTGGTCTAAGCTCTCAAAGAAACTCTGCAAAATGCCAACTGTGCATAATCTCACAGGTTTCTTGTGAGAATAAAAATCAATGTTGTGCACTCTGAGTTCCTTTGGAGAAAAGAATACATTTTTTAAAAGGAATGAAAGCCATTACCCCTTTGCTTGCGCAATCTCCCCCAATGATGGATGCATTCTTCTTTGCGGACACAGTTTCCAGAGGGAGTCACCATGTATTCTGTGCCACAACGAGAGCAAACTCTGCAAGTGCCTTACAGCAGAAAAAGAAAGGGGGGGTGTAAATATAGATTTTTTGGGGTGTTCTCTCTTGATCCACCCTTATAAGTCTACCCTGAAACCCTATTTTTCATTTTTCTATTTCATCTGTTTTATTTCACTATTTTTTTATTTTTCTATTTTCTCCCAACAAGATATACTGACCGTGCTGACTGGGAGTTGATCAAAGCAGGAGCCCCCCCAACCCATCTGCAGGCACCCGATTGTTTGAAGTGGTATCTGAAGAGCCAATGGCTGTTTTCTCTCGTCTCTGAACTGTTTCTAACCAATTTCCAAAGGGGAAAACGTTGCATTTGTTACTTTTTTCCAACTGACCACCCCAGCAAAAAGGCAAGTCTCTCCTTAGACCAGGGCTTTCCAAAGTTTTCCTGCGCCGACACACCAACGGCGGCGCGCAAAAACCCGGAAGCACCGCTGCTGCGGCGGTGTGCAAAAACCTGGAAGCACCGCCACCGCTTTTGGTTTTTGCGCGCCACAGTGGTGGTGGTGTCCTTGTGTGCCGTGCGAAAACCCGGAAGCGCTGATGGCCCGGTGGCACGTCATCCGGGTTTTGACGCGACACACCTGGGCCCCGCAGGCGACACACAATTTTGTGTTGCGACACACAGTTTGGAAAGCTGTGCCTTAGACAAACGGTTATGAGATTCGACTGCCTGCCACCTTGTGGTATGAGGAAAAATTGCATCAAGGACTGAGGAGTAAAAAAACGAAGTAGCTCAGAGTGACGCTTTCAGCATCAACACCCACATTCATTCTGGAGAGGTTTGTTTCTCATGGCAGAAAGAGTTTGCAATAATTCAGCTGAGGAAGACCTAGTTGGCATTACCTAAGTCAGGGTATCCCTAAATCAAAGTGTCTACCCCAGTGTTTCTCAACCGTGGCAACTTTAAGCTGTGTGGACTTGCTGGCTGGGGAATTCTGGGAGTTGCCTGTTTTTTGCCTGCGGGGTGTACGAACTGAAGCCTCAGAGCTGCATATCGCCCCTAAAAGCCTTGGCTGTGGCCTCTAGAGTAACTGTAATTGCCACAATGGTCTGGTTTTTAATAAGAAAGAAGGGGAAGTTTATTAAATACCTGGGGAGTAATCATATTGCTGTATTTAATCAATTGGTTTCTGACTTTCAGACCCCATCCTCTTCTTTGTTCTGACCGCGCTTGCTACCAAGATTGTACCTGCCAGCATATCACTCCAACACCAACATCATCCCCCTTCCCTAAATTGGGCGTCTGTGCTATAATGCTAGGCCTGATCATACATGCTCCCCAGTGAGTGGAAAACCCTTTCGGATAGAGCTGAAACCCCACCCCCACCCCACAATTACAGTTTGGCTTTTCACAAGCTGAGGCAACTCACCCTCGCTCTTCTCCAATCTGGTGGCGTGAACACAGGACACTGCTTTAGGTTCGGTGACAGGATCTGTTCACCTAGTCTAGTACCATCTGCTATTATGACTGACAGGAGCTTTTTATGGACTCTGGGAGAAGTCTTCTCTCTCCATCGCTACTTCAGATCTTTAAAATGGAGTAGCTGCAACTTCAGCCTGGGCCCCGGAGCCTCCATTAGATGGGTCTGCTTCCAAGATGCTAACACAACCTGCAAGGTCTTCTGGGGTAATCAATCTACCAGTCTTTGAGGTGGCTTTGTATGACTGCTAGACACACAGACCACCACCTCTGAAATTTCTCCTTGGACAAAGTCCACCACAGATCACCAATCTCTTCTTCCCTAGTCCATATGCCTGCACCTCTGGGATCGCCAAGCAATTCGAGGAGGCCTGCAGGGCTAGTCTAAAAACCCTGGAGCCTAACCAGGGCAGCAAACCTAAAACCAGGACAGCCATCAGTCATCTGCTCCTGCTTTTCCACCTCTGCATTCAAACCAACATACATTATCATTAGGTCCAGAGGATGTGAGTGTACACACAACACTCCAGCACAAGGCTCCAAGGGACCACAATGTTCACCACTGGCATCACTCTGCATTTCTCAATCGTATTTCGTGCAAAGGGGAGCTCTGTACACACTGCTCATCCCAGTTCGGTGCAGGTACAGAATTCTGCATGAACTCATTTAAATATGGCCTGCTGTTATAGAAGTCAAACAAAGGATTAAAATATTTTCACATCTTAGCACAGGAAGAGATGGCCTACATGCAAAATACATACAATATACGTACGTATTTTAATACGTACATGCAGAATACGTACAATAGGTAGCTTCAAAATATGTTTAAAAACTCATCAAGATCCCATCTACAAGTGGTCAGCGTAGACGTCTGTCTTGAAGGGAATAATCTGGCTGGAAGGTTCCCTTTCTTGCCTCCCTTTTTCTTCCCATTAAACAGAATATCTGAATGGTTCTCAGAGTGCAACAGTCGAGTCAGAAACTCTCTGGTCCAGCAGAACTCACCATCAGTCAATTTCTTCTCTTCCGCAGCAAAGACAACGGCACGGCCGGGTCTCTCAGGACATGGCAAAGGGTAGCCGTGTTCCTTCAGCTCATCCTCTGTCAGCACGTATTCTTTGAGCCTTCGGTACAAGGTAGCCCCTGAGAATGACAAAGGCTAGGAAACATTTATCTAGCCATTTTCTCTAGCTATTTTCAGACCAAATACCATCCCCACACACAGAAACATTCAGGATGGCTTACACAGCAACAAAACAGTAATTACAGATAAAGCAGCATAAAACCAAAGCAGATGCAGGTCTAAACATTGGGGGGGAGGGGGGATAAACTAGGGGAAAATGCTGAGAAAAGGTGCGGGGCAGGTCTTTCTGCAGAGACCATTATGAACATAAGAACAATCCTGCTGGACCAGGCCAAGGCCTGTGCTAGTCCAGCATTTTGTTTCTTACGGTGGCCAGTTCCTCTGGGGTGGGGTGATGGAGACATATCTGGGGTGATGGAGACCGCCCAGGGTCCCTCCTTGTGTGGGAGATGGGCGGTGATATAAATGTGATATATAAATAAATAAATAACCCGCTTGTAACTTTGTTCCCCTGTTACAGGTATTTGGAGGCGTGCTCTCCCTAAGACACAAATAACACTAAGCCTGACAGACCTGTCCTCTGTGAATTTAAAGCTATACAAGTCTGTGGCCATCATTGCATCTTTTTGCTTCAACAACTGCAAAGAATCCCAGATTAATTATGTACTATAGGAAGAAGTACTTTCTTTGTCTAGTCCAGTGTTTCTCAGCCTTGGCAACTTTAAGATGTGTGGACTTCAATGCCCACAATTCTCCAGCCAGCATGGCTGGCTGGGGAATTCTGGGAGTTGAAGTCCACACACCTTAAAGTTGCCAAGGTTGAGAAACACTGGTCTAGTCTAAACTTCCTTCCATTCAGTTTCACTGCATGACCCTGGCCCTACTACCTTGAGAGAAGGAGGAAAAAAAAGATCTTCATGTCCGTTTTCTTCACAACATGCTAAGATTTTAAATACCTTGAACATTTTCTCCTGCAATCACCTTTCTCTGTATTCTAACCTTTTCTTGTAAGGAAGGTGTTCAAGGCTTTGGGTTGTTCTGTCTCCTAATGATCCACAGCACAGAATTTGCCTTTTTTGTAACTGCTGCACAGTTAACACTACTGGGGTATCTACGATGACCTGAACATTTTTCTCACTTAGTTATAGACAGCTTAGACCCCATCAACATATATGCGATGTTAGGGTTCTGTACCTAACCTTCATTGTTTTACACATTCCATTCTGTAAGTGAGGGATCACGAAAAAGTTCTTTTGCTGATACTCGCCAATTTGGGCAAATGATAATTCCTCATCAGCATGAAATAAACATTCCCCTCTTCTCTCTCACAAGACAGAATGCATTTGCAGAGGCATCGCCTTTACAGCTTAGGACCATGCAACTAGAAGGATTATTTTTCCCTACACAGACCTGGAATACCTATCGAGCATTTACATCAGAGCTTTCCAAACTTTTCATGTTGGTGACACACTTTTTAGACATGCATCATTTCGCGACACACTCTTACAGCAGGGCACACGGCAGGCACTAGGACCTGCGCGGAATCGCAGCAGGTTTGGAGGCAGCCAGGCACAAGGCAGGCACTAGGACCTGCGCGGAATCCTGGCAGGGCTCGGAGGCAGCAGCAGCCAGGACACACCCAGACACTGCAGCTGACACACTAACATGTCGCGACACACAGCTTGGAAAGCTCTGATTTACATGCTTGGTAAAAAAGCAACGTGTTTTGCTTCAAAGCTAGTGCTTTACCCACATACAAAACTTACACAGATTAGATACTTAAAATTTCTGCAGTGTATTGTGGATGTTATTAACTGGGCAAATAGCCTAACTTTAGTAAGGGTAATTGCACTTTTATCATGAAATGCTCTCCCTACAGAGCAAATCTGGTCAAGCTGAAGGGAGACATTTAGAAAGAATCACAGGTAACATGCATCAACGGGCCTCTGAAAACTGACCTCAGTCCATTCTTCTCTACTGTTTTTTTTTTGTGCTCTTTACCATTTTAAATAGCTCTGAATTGGCTTTCAAGACTGATGCTATCAGTTCTCTGATGCTGAGAAACAATCACGCTGGTCTTAAAATCAATTTGAAGGTCTTTAAAACAGACAGCAAGGAATAAAATTACGCCACCACCAGAGTCATTGTGTGCATGACAAAAAAGGGAACATACCTGTCAGGTCTTCTAGCCGTAAGCTTGTAGAACGATTAAGTGTATAACTGGTCCTCGCTGCCAGTTTCCCTCCTAGCATAGCTTCGTGAGAAACCACTTTCCTGTTGCTGGTCTCTGGAAGAAAAAGCCAGACACCAACAAGAATGTCAGCAGACATCCTGGGTCAACCACAAATACTATTTCTGAGTGTCATCATTCATCATCATTGGCGATCACTTGTAGCTGAGTAAGATTGTCTTCCAAAGGTAAAATTTTAACGGTGGATCCGTAAGTGGCTATAAAGGCCAATTCTGGATCCGCACAACCTCCCACAATGAGAGCATAGGTTTCCGGGTGGGGGACGGTCATGATGAGGGTTTGCCTGACGTGCCTTCCTTTTAGCTCTTTTCTCCTTTTCGCCCTGTACTCGTGCTTCTTCAAAGTTCTTCTTCTGAGTGTATGAAAGTGCTACACAGGTGTCCACTCGCTGAATGCTTTAAAAGTCAAGACCCACACACCAAAAGTGAAGAGCCGGACCGTGTGCTGAAAGCTTTGCCCACAGAATTATGCCTGTTGGCTTGGTAGGCAGTCCTTCCCCCATTCTGTTGTGCAAATCTGAAGTATGCTGTGTTACACAGATACTCCAAGCGTCTTGAAATGGAGGTTTAAGAGTAGGGGGAAAGAATAAAATGAAGTGTAAAGTAGCAGAGAAACCTCAGTCCGCAGGTAGGAAGCAAAGCATCACTACGTACTCTGAACATCCTGCGAAGGGCTGGGCAATAGAGTTCTCAGCTTCTTCAGAGTGTTCACCGCCACATTCAGGTAGATGTTGCGGCTGGTGCTGCGCTCGTACACCACCTTCTCCTCAGCAAGAGCCTGTGAACAGCATCCACACTATCAGCATTTCTGAGTTTTAATATACAAAATGAAGCTGGCAAGGCAGGAAGTAGCAGTTCCCAGACTAGAGAGAACCATTATGTTAGCATGTAATGGTTATATGTAACATATATCGGGTGGCTTCCAACGCCACCAGGAGGAGGGTCAAATATCCATCGGCTAGGAAAAGCAGGAGGAAAAAGCCTAGAATATAAACCCTGCTGCACAGACCTACATGCAGGCCTTGTTTTCTGCACACTGCAGTAGACAAATTTACACTAGACCAATCTGCCCTAGTTGTGTCCGTGAGCCTTCTGCCACAGAAGCTAAGCCCTGAATAAGGGATTAAGTGTCTGGACGGCTGTGCTAGGTATGAAACCTTACATTAGGGGAAAGACTGGTATCTCTCTAGACTGCGGTGACAGTCTACAGAGGTTTCCTAGCAGCCCAATTCAGGAGCCCAAATCAGGCCTACCTGTTTCCAGCTAGAAACCTAAGCCCACTCAGTTAGGTATGTGATTCCACCTGGAGCAGTGCAGTAAAACTACTAAAGGACCCACTGTTTTTACTACTGCTGAATGAAACCTTTCTCTTCCATTCAACTTGTCTGCTCACTAGAAGAGCGACCGTCACTTTAAGAACTGACGTCTTTTACCTCTTTCTTCCTCCCCTATTCTTTCTGTGTTACCTCAGATTGTGGGCAGGGACTATCTTTCTTTTTTTGACTGAATGTCTGCTTGTTGTAGAAGCCTTACCTGATCTCTTGTGATTATCTACTGTCAACTGAAATTAAACCAAGACATAAAATAGCCAAACACCTGGACACCTCTGGCAAGTGAAATACCTTTAAGCAATCAGGCCAGGAGGCTGGGGTTTAGATTTTTTTTCCTTCCGCAACTCTCGAGGTCTCATTTTTATTACTGAGGTATAGTGAAACCTTGATTTTAATGGACCCCCACTTAACAATGTGCCAAAATCCTGTCCACACATTCCCCTGAAATAACAGACATGACCTTTTCATCTGAATAGTCCAGAAAGACAATTCAATTTGTTAATTTTCCCTGAATTATGACATTTACAGTGATCTACATCAGAATGCGTATGGCATGAATCATGGTGATGATGTACTTTCCTATTTAATGGACCTTCAGGAATAAGAACAATCCTCACTGTACTTTGCCTGCTATCACACGGACTAGGGCAATTTTGATTGATGAGAGGTACCCTGAAAGCTGGAAAGCTGGATCAAAACAAATAGAAATGGCATGCAAATATTGTGGACTTACTGAAGTTGGTTTGATGGCTGCAGAAACACATGCACGCAACCCTTTCACATGTCTAATCCTGACACCCTGATGTCTAGTCTATATCACTTCAGATTTTATGGGGGGGTGTCTTATGACTGAATTCCTTTTTATAACTCACCCCTGCACTTAGAAAACTAGCACATAGAGCAGAAGACTGGACTAGAACCCTTCCCTGAGACATGTGTGGAGAGAGGAACATTTCTTTTTACAGAGAAGCATTCAGTCATAAAAGCACCCGCCTGCAGGTGTCAATGGTACAAATGCAGCCATTAGTTTTGCACATTCCACAAAAGTTCTTCCCAGACAATACAGTGTTTCTATTTGTAATACAGAGAACAGTACTTTTAAAACTAAGGTAAGAAATGTAGGCCTGTGATTCTCTTACTATTCAAACAGGAAGTTCATCATCAGGCTGGCTTATTTATACCTGTCCTAACTTTGAACTTGCAAACACGTTTGCTCAGTGAACTTCCAAATCTTTTGAAGTGATTCATCCCATCTATCATTTGGGCCTGCAGTTAATGAAAGTGCAAGCTACAAGAATTCAGAGATGCCCAAGCAATCCTCCTATCACCACCATTACAAAAACACAAACCTTGTCAAATGCTTCCTGCTGCGAGGGGCAGAACTTCAAGCACTCATCAATGAAGAGGTTGAGATACCTCTGACGGATGTTGGTGGGAACTCTGGCACCAAACTCTGTGGGTATAACTGGCCTTTTCAAGGTGGTGCTCTAGAGAACATGGAAAGGGGGAGGAAAATGAGCTATTTGATAACACAGCGACTACAATGCCTTCCCTATCTCTGACTGGTTCTTCTATACTAAGCTACAGATGAGCAACTCATGAGCCATGAGCTACATGTGGCCTCACAGCCACCTTTCTGCAGCATCCAACAGCCCACAAGATCAGACTGCTGTGGTTCAGTGGTGAATCTACCGAATTTGGTTGATGTAATGTTCTTTTTCAAATAACACTCAAAATTATGAGTAAAACTTCCCAAATTATCCAAAATTCTGCCCAGGAATGACTCAAAGACCTTTTATATGCAAAGCGAGCTATAACCGCTAGAAGAAACAAAAGGAAGCACAATCTTGCACAAGTGTTTGTCCTCAACAGTCTCTGAGTTCCAAACCTTTGAGGCTAAAATCACATGCAGGAGTATGTTTCATGTGTTCAACTTGAAAAGTAACTATGAAGCATTTACTGGCAATTCATCACCTGCAGAGTGGGAGCATGTGCTATCCTTTTTGAGACACTTGTGGTAGTTGTCTTAGATGCCATCCCAGTGAGTGTTCGAGCTTTCAGTGCTGGAGCATCAACACCATTGGAAGATGCCACACTTGCAGGTGGAATGGTCTTCTTAAGATTTCCAGGAACTGAAAGGGTGTGGGCAAAACAGGACAATATTCAGGAGGAGGGCTAAACTCTGAAACTTGTTACAAAGTTTTAGAATTAGGTACGTCATGGAAAGGATGAGGACTGACCTGCCCACTTCTGGTAGACCCTTTAGGGAGAGTTGAAAAGAAGAGTGGAACTAGTGTCCAAAGCCCCCTCCTGCAACTCCCAGAATTCTCAGTCAGTCGTTGCTCACCTTTCCTGCTAAATCTGGTAATTGAAGTTCTAACTCGTGTGGAGGGTGCCATATTAGTGCTGGCTGAACTAGTCACACCTAGTGAACTAGATACAGCTGCCACTTAGTCAAGGATACAACAATCATTACCATCTAGCAAGATTTGTTCTGCTCTAGCTCTTCAGTGATCCCAAGTAGGTTATTACTTTACTTCCTGTTTTAGATTCTGTTGTTATCATTTCATTGTATTTAGTGAAATGTAAGAAGTGAAATTTAGTGAAATGTAAGAAGTCCAGAAAAGGTCTCAGTTTGGTAAGGTGTGAACTTTTTATGTAAAAACATAAAAAGTTCCTAGCTTGCACATTTACTACTTACTGCTGGATTACAGGGACTGAGGGAAAGAGAGACAAAACAAGAAAGAATACATTAGACTAAAGGCACTAATGGAATGATGGAGGGCATAACTATCTAGCCTTGGCTAATATTCTTGATAAACTGATAAATTGGGGTCCATCAGCAGGGAGAGCCAAAAAGTTGTGATGCTGTGGACCGAACTGAACCATTGCCTTCCCAAGCCACCATGATAGACCAGGAACAAGAACCTGTGTTTTCCTGCAAGGGTCATGCTACCTGAGGAAATTATGACTGGAGACTGTATGTTGTTGTGGTTGTTAGTGGCCGTCGAGTCGTTTACGACTCATAGCAACCCTATGCATAATAGAATGAAATGCTAAACGGTCTTGCGCCAATTGCCTGGCTGTTCCAATGTTGGCATCCATTGCCCAAACAGAATCAAAATATACAGATACACCCCATTTGCATGGAGAGAAACAAATCTTGTCAATGCATTTAGATCTGTTGGCTTCACTGTTCCATGTACAGAAACAGTTCCATGCACCGTTCCGTTCTCAACATACAGCAAAGGGACATCCATAGGCAGCACGGGAGGAAAGGTTAGCGACATTCCTTCTTCATTACTGAGCTGCAAATATGTTTATGTGAGCAGCATGTACTTGGGGAGTCTTTATGGAGAGAGCTGTGACATCTGTATGGCCTTCCTCCTCTTCCCCCACAAACTGCTCGGTTGATTCAAGATTCCCCTCAGCAGGTCAGATTATGAGGATATATTGCCTTGAACACCTACCACAGCAAGTTGCTTCTCCCAACAGAACGGAAAGTTCTTCTGCAAGAGACAAACAGGAACACACACTTACCCCACTTGGAGACTGCAGAGCGCGCTGCGCTGGGCACGTGAGCAACTCGCTTCCTTTCTCCTTTGTGCATAACAAGGGAAGCTCTTTGGGGTGCCACAGGCAGCTGTGTGGCCGGCGGTGGCGGTGGCCGCGGCCGCTGCTGGGCCAGCTGCACTGCCTGCTTCTGAGCCAGCCGAATCCTCTGGTAGCAGACCTCTTGGGCAGTTGGGGGACGGTAAGGCCGGACCACTGGCTTGCTTGGGGCTTCAGCCTGAAAAGGAAACGTAAGGACCCTGGTTGGCCTGATGCACTAGAAACTTGTCACATGTGGAATTTGGATCCTGGTTAGCACCACAAAGTTTGGACATATTTTGAATCTGCAAAAGGATGGATCCGAATGATTGGCCCTACCAATCATGAGCGTACGATTCACTCATAGAAGCTAGAACACAAGGAAAGAGGATCTGAAGACAGTGCAACTCATGTTCCATCTACACATTTCAGGACCAATTTGTCCACCTGTGATGTTTTCATACTGAGGACAGCTGCTGAACCTTTGCAAAGTGGTTTGGGAACAGCAGACGTGCTAAGAACTTGCAAATATTTGAGTTTCAGAATTTCCAATCCATTTCACAAGAGTCCTTTTTTCCTTTTGCTGTACAACAGCGCTTAATGGACAAATGGACGGAAGACACAGAATTGGCCGGAATGTTGTATGTGCCGACCAAAGGCCTGACTTGTGAAAACAAAGAACGTGCTGATGTTCCAGAGGAGAGGCTAATCAAGGTCTGCACATACAGTGCTAAAGACCCAGCAGCTAGAATCTCCTTACTTAGTTTAAATACTTATAGCAAATGTAGTATTTACATGTCAGCATTAACAAACTCAGAAATCAGGTAAATACCCTGAAAAATGTTGATGGTTACTTAAACTACAGTTACTGTTCTTTATTACTATTTTACCCCAAAAGTAGACAACAAATAACTGATTTGTTCTGAATTCACTTCATTGAAAAGGGGCTATTTTTCTGTTTTAAAGAGCGTTTAAATCCTGCTTTCTATTTCACAACATCACTGAAACCAGCCAACAGAATGCCAAATCTTTTGATCTTTTGTAAACCGCCCAGAGTCCCCCTTGGGCGGAGATAAATTTGATAAATAAATAAATAAATAAATCAGCAATGTACTTCAAATAGACAAAAAACAAAAGAATCAGTTACGTACAATAACTCAAATATATAAACAGCCAAAATCAAAATGTTAACTGGGCAACAGCATAACAACACTTTTATTAAAAAGAAGCTGCCCTAAAAAGTAAAGCTTAGTGAAAGATCTGTTGTTTTATATGTGGCTTTATTGCCTTTCTAAATTCTTAGCTGCCACAGCAAAGAAGGCCCTGCTATTCCTTGCACCTTCTCCTGAACAGCTGATGATGCAGAAACATACAGCAAGGCCTCCAAAGCTAACTGCATGGGTGAAGCAGTTATTAAGGAAAAAGAGAATTCCCTGCTTCTAGATTGCCTGGGGTCCTCAATATTTATATGTGAGTGCTACATACAAAAACTTGGATTCTTTTAACATTCTTCACATCTTATGGCAACATGAAGATGAAAGGCTGCAGGTTTAGGATCACCCTGAAAGCTGCATAGCTATTTCTAGAACAGAGCTTTCCAAACTGTGTGTTGGGATACGTTAGTGTGTCAGCTGCAGTGTCTGGGTGTGTCGGGGCTGCTGCTGCCTCCAAACCTGCTGTGATTCCACGCAGGTCCTAGTGCCTGCCTTGTGCCCTGCTGTAAGAGTGTATTGCGAAATGATGCCCTGCTGTAAGAGTGTGTCGCGAAATGATGCATGTCTAAAAAGTGTGTCACCAACATAAAAAGTTTGGAAAGCTCTGTTCTAGAATCTCACATACTGGAAACAGTGGAAGCCAGGCAGCCTCAAGGAAGATACTAATTTTTTAAGTCCCGAGAGCTACTGTAGCCCAAATTTAAAAACCACACACACACACACACACGTACATCTTCAAGGCCTGCTGGAATCCACAGATACTAGGCTTCAACACTACATTCCCAACCCCATATTACTTGGCTGGGCATGGGAATACACCAAAAACTCTCATCAGCAAGGATGGAGATTGGCAAGACTGCACCACAGACAAGCTTCTGATGCCATTTCAAGATCTACTTACATGTCCTTGCTTTGTTACATGAGAAATCCTCCTTTTTTGTCCAGGAAAGAGTGTGGTTAAACTGTCTTCTGTCAACTTTTCTTCACCCCCTTCCTCTTTTGATAGCTAGGGGAAAAGGGAGAGAGAGAGAAAAAAAGCAAGTTTCCAAAGTAGGAGGGTTTTTCCACTTCATGATGTTTGTATGTGTGTCTTTCAAAGTAACAGAATCACAAACTCCTTTTAAAAAGCAGGCCAGGTCAACGCTGCCTACAACAGCTTAAAACTTAGTTCAGGGGGGACGGGGAGATCACAGACCACAATCCTCACAGGCCAAAGAGGAAGAAACAGCCCCTCGTATTCTTTGATAGCCATCTTCCAGATATATTGGGACTGAAACTGACAGGGAATTCTGCAGCTGCTACCAACACATCTGGAGGACTCCAGAACTGGGAAAATCCTTTTGCTCAACTTGCTGCAGTAATTTTGCAGACAGGCAAATAACTTCACTTGGTCTTACCTTGCACTTGATGTAACTTTTAAATCCAGGAAGTTTTACAGATTTTTAAAAAAATAATTGCTATTGTAGGGGTTGAGGGACACCTCTTAAAACTAAAAACTCCAAATGTTGGGCCCACTGTACTTGACTACATATTTTATTGACACTGTCCATAATTCCACCAAATATCACATATTGGAAGAGATTACCGAAGCCACATGAACTCAGGAAACTACCTCCCTAGGCGGTTCAACAGTCTGGCCCCCGTTTTTATTCTGATTGGCAGCGGCTTTCCCGAATCTCCAGCAGAGAAAGGCCCTCCCCCATCAACTGCTAACTAGACCTTTTTAATTTGAGAACCCATGATCTGAATCGGAGTCCTTCCAAAAGGAACATAAGTACTCTACCCACTGAGCTACAGGTTTTCTCATAAAAGAAGGCAGTGAAGAAGCTCTGCTGCTTGAGGCAACAGGCTTCTCTCACCCAGTGTTTTACTGTATAATTACACAGTGAAAATGTAATTCTTAAGGGATAAAGCACAACGGATGTTAGCCACTAGGCCATATCACTGCCCCAAATCCCTAAGCAATCTCTCGCGTCTTTGCAAATGTATCCCTAGCCCAGTCGATACCCCACCTGCAGCAAACTACTTTGCAAGCCCAGGGCCAACCATCCTTGAAATGCAAAGGTATTTTATAACCCAGTTTCTACTATTTTTTCTACACTAGAATATATTTCTATATATTATATTTCCCCTTAATGAAATCTTTGGCTACCGTTTTTTCCTGTGGGAAACCGTAACTCATTACTGCCAGAAAATCCAAACTCACAGATTGTAGAGCAGGGCTTTCCAAAGTGCCGCCGCTTTCCAAAGTGACACACCAGCGGCGGCGGCAGCAGCGCGGGGGGGCGTGCGGCGGCGCGCACGTGCACGGCGACAGCCTCCGCTAAAACGCGGAAACACTGATACCGCGCCGCTGCTGCCGCCGCCACCATGCACACGCACGCCGCCGCTTCCGGGTGGTGTGGTGACACACCACGCTGTGTGTGGCGACACACTTTTGTGTTGCGACACACAGTTTGGAAAGCTCTGTTGTAGAGGATGGAAGAGATCGCGACCATCATCAAGTCTAAAGAAACTACCACCACTTGTAATGCTCTTGTGGCTTCCTTTTATAACACACTCAATATGTCAAATCATTCATACTTTGTGTAAATCTCCTTAAAACTCAAGGACGGGCACAGGGCCATCACATTCAGAGATTATACTATCAGACAGGCATCCTTTTAAGTAAACAGTTTGCGGTGCTTGTAACTCACCATCCCATCCCAATATTCCTAGGTCTTTACCTGTTTTCCTAGTCTCCCTTTGTCTTCTGTTTTGACATCAGTGGATTCATTAAAAATCCGAAGGCACTCCTCCATTGGGTCAGACTCAAAATCCAAATCCTTCTCTAGGACAGAATAATCAATCTCATCAGAGGAGGAGGAGGAGGAGGAGGAGGAGGAGGAGGAGGAGGAGGAGGAAGCAGCAGCAGCAGCAGCAGCCTGGGACAACTTAAGCTGCTTAGCATTTGCCAGCCCATTGCCCCAGGGCAAAGGTAAGTCCGCATCATCTCTGTCGGAGTCTGAACTCACATCAGGGAATGGAAGGGGCTGTCTCGCCTGCCCCTCGTCTCCACTCTCATCACCAAAGAGATCAACATGGCTCAGGGCCCGCTTTTTAACTCTGCATTTGGCCTCAGAATTCTCCTTGGCCAGGGAGTTGGCCAATGCCTCCTTAGACCTTTTCAAGGCTGGCTGCTTGCCCTGTCTCTTATTATGCTCAGTTCCACTAGAGAGTTTGGGCTTCTTTTTCAACTCAACAGGCCTCGACTTGCCATCCTTCCTACTAGTCCCCGATTTTTCAGTAGCAGAAGCTTGGCCAACATCTTTGTTCTTGCCAGAATTCTCCTCCTTAATTCCAGGTGCTATCAGAGATTTTGGTTTATTGAGCTTCTGCGCGTGCCCATCAGTGTGGGACTTGCTTCGTTTCTCCTTACTCCTTTCCCCATTTTTGTGCTGTGTCTTCACATCCAGCTTCTCCTTGTCTCCTATTTTATCTTGATCTTTCTTACCCTGTGCCTTGTGGTCATCGTCCTTTTTCTTTCTCAGCTTATCCTTTGGTGCCCCTTTGTTCTTTTCTTTTGCTTTTGCATCCCTGCTAGAAGGCACTTTGACCAACTTGGCATTTTTCTCCAGGAAATCTTTGACAACAGTTCTCTGAGGGCACTCAATGTCTCCCATGTCATACTGCACAGCAGTCTCTTTCATTTGTCGAGAACTACCATCTATTGGTGGGGTTCCCTTTTCTTTGGCGATAGCCAATTTGCTTTCTGAATCGCCTTTAGATTTAAGGGGGATGATGGAAGCTTCTTGGCATTCATCCTCTGAGTCAGAGAACCTGGCGATTGGCTCATCACTGCTAGTGGCATCACAATGTTTCTTGACTGAAGGAGAATATGCCTCCTCAGGATCATCTTCTCTCTTCCGCTTGGTCCCCTTCTGCTCTTTAGCTTTGTTCAACAGCCTGGCAGAATAATTTGAAAGAGGGTCATACTCTAAATCTGTTGAAGGCTTGGAGTTGTCAATTATGTATTTGCTATTTACAACGGGGCTGCTGTACTTCTTCGGCTGAGTGACCACCGTGGGAATATATTCCAGTGAGTTGCCCTTGCATTTCATATTGCTGAAGGAGTCCAAAGTATATTTGCTGGACTGACTGGCAGCAGCCACTGCAAGAGGAGTAGGATTGTAATCAGTATCACTGCTTGCATTGTAACTACCTGGGCTATATTCCAGAGAAGTGAATGAGTTGGACGTTGCCAATCCAGCAGCCTTAGAAGCAAGTAAAGGGGGTTCAGATGAGCCATATTCTTTAGCTGTCTCCAACAGCTCCTCATACTTCTTTTGCTCACGCTCAACTTCATTCTTGGCAGCTTCAATAGCCTTGTCAAACAGTTCAAGCTCCAGAATTCCAGAGGCCGACTGGACAATATTTTCCAAAGTGCCATTGCTGCCTTGTGCCACAGGTTTGGGAAGTTCTGGGTTGTAGGGGTCATAACCACACCCTGTAAAAGGAAGAAAAACAAGAATATTAGCATCAACCATTCCCAGAATTCCCATCAAATTCCAATTATAAAAATTAATTAGGTTGTATCAGAGGAAGAGGCAAAGAACCAACTGCCATATGGCACTTAGAACTGTCTATACCAGCAGCCATTCCACTGTTGCATCATCCAACTTTACTGCATAGGAGTATGGCTGGACTGATTTTCGTGTTTTCTCCCTTTTTTCTTTATACCACAACTTTAGATTTGGGACATAGGTTCCTAAAGAACCACCTGCTGTAACATGAACATGCTTGCATTTCTCATCTAAACAAGTTTCCAGGTCTTTCCTCCTATCTAAAATTAAGTAGATAATGTGCAATTTCAATTGCAACACCATCTATAGGCGGCCTATCCATGACAAAGTATTATCTTTCTAGTCTCAAGCAAAGAACTTGGGATGGGCTACTGTTTTTCCTTGAATTAATTTTAACCATGATTTTACATTGATAAACTTACAACTCTGCAAGACTGGCCCAAGAACACCTTGCATATCTCAATTATTCAAATTAGCACTGTACTATTTCATCTCCAGCAAAGGAGATCGTTACCTTGTCGTGGTGCTGGAGTTTGAGCACCTCAATGAGGCCATGAGCTAAACTGTGAAGGGACACCCAAGACGGAACGGTCATGGCAGAGAGGTCAGACTAAATACGAACCCTGGGGAAGGTAATGGCAACCCACCCCAGTATTCTTGCCGTGAAAACTAAATGGATCAGTACAACCAGAGATATGTCGGTATACCATCGGAAGATGGGACTCCCAGGTCGGAAGATGGTCAAAATGCTACTGGGGAGGAACAGAGGATAAGTTCAACTAGCCCCAGATGTGATGACGCAGCTAGCTCAAAGCCGAAAGGACAGCTAGCGGCCGACAGTGCTGGTGGTGAACGACGAATCCGATGTTCTATAGATCAACACACCATAGGAACCTGGAATGTAAGATCTATGAGCCAGGCAAATTGGATGTGGTTATTGGTGAGATGGGCATTGTGGCTCAGCGGGTAAAATGCCAGGCTTGTCAATCGGAAGATCGCAAGTTCGGAGGTTCGAATCCCTAGCCCTGCATGCGGAGTGAGCTCCCGCACTAGCCCCAGCTCTTGCCAACCTAGCAATTCGAAAGCATGCAAATGCAAGTAGATTAATAGGTACCACTTTGGTGGGTAGGTAACAGCGTTCTGCGCGCGTCATGCAGCCACATGACCATGGAAGGGTCTTCGGACAACGCTGGCTCTTCAAACAGAGATGAGCACCAGCCCCTAGAGTCGGACACGACTGCACAAATGTGCAGGGGGAACCTTTACCTTTACTTTATTGGTGAGATGGCAAGATTAAATATAGAGATGGGTGTCAGTGAACTGAAATGGACCGGAATGGGCCACTTCACATCAGATGACCACCAGATCTACTACTGTGCACAAGAGGAACACAGAAGAAATGGAGTAGCCTTCATAATTAATAATAAAGTGGCTAAAGCAGTGCTTGGATACAATCCAAAAAACGATAGAATGATCTCAATTCGAATTCAGGGTAAGCCATTTAACATCACAGTCATCCAAATATACGCCCCAACCACAGATGCTGAAGAAGCAGAAGTAGATCAGTTCTATGAGGATCTGCAGCACCTACTAGATAATACACCAAAAAGAGATGCTATTTTCATTACAGGAGACTGGAATGCTAAGGTGGGTAGTCAAACGACACCTGGAATTACAGGCAAGCATGGTCTGGGAGAACAAAATGAAGCAGGACATAGGCTGGTAGAATTTTGCCAAGACAACTCACTGTGCATAACAAACACTCTCTTCCAACAACCTAAAAGACGACTTTATACATGGACTTCACCAGATGGTCGACACCGAAATCAGATTGACTACATCCTTTGCAGCCAAAGGTGGCGGACATCTATACAGTCGGTAAAAACAAGACCTGAAGCTGACTGTAGTTCAGATCACAAACTTCTTATTGCACAACTTAGAATCAGACTAAAGAGAATAGGGAAGACCCACAGATCAGTTAGATATGAGCTCACTAATATTCCTAAGGAATATGCAGTGGAGGTGAAGAATAGATTTAAGGGACTAGATTTAGTAGATAGGGTCCTGGAAGAACTATGGACAGAAAGAAGTTCGCAACATTGTTCAGGAGGCGGCAACAAAAAACGTCCCAAAGAAAAAGAAAACCAAGAAGGCAAGATGGCTGCCTGCTGAGACGCTGGAAGTAGTCCAAGAAAGAAGGAAAGCAAAAGGCAACAGTGATAGGGGGAGATATGTCCAATTAAATGCAAAATTCCAGAGGTTAGCCAGAAGAGATAAGGAATTATTTTTAAACAAGCAATTCACGGAAGTGGAAGAAGACAATAGAATAGGAAGGACAAAAGACCTTTTCCAGAAAATTAGAAACATCGGAGGTAAATTCCAGGCAAAAATGGGCATGATCAAAAACAAAGATGGCAAGGACCTAACAGATCAGGTCAGTGAGTTAGAGCCAGACATCCTGAAGAGTGAGGTTGAATGGGCCCTAAGAAGCATTGCTAATAACAAGGCAGCAGGAGACGATGGTATCCCAGCTGAACTGTTTAAAATCTTGCAAGATGATGCTGTCAAGGTGATGCATGCCATATGCCAGCAAATTTGGAAAACACAAGAATGGCCATCAGATTGGAAAAATCAACTTATATCACCATATCAAAAAATGGAAACACTAAAGAATGTTCAAACTATTGAACAGTGGCACTTATTTCACATGCCAGTAAGGTAATGCTCAAGATCTTGCAAGGTAGACTCCAGCAATTCATGGAGCGAGAATTGCCAAATGTACAAGCTGGGTTTAGAAAAGGCAGAGGAACTAGAGACCAAATTGCCAATATCCGCTGGATAATGGAGAAAGCCAGGAAATTTCAGAAAAACATCTATTTCTGTTTTATTGACTATTCTAAAGCCTTTGACTGTGTGGATCATAACAAATTGTGGCAAGTTCTTGGTGGCATGGGGATACCAAGTCATCTTGTCTGCCTCCTGAGGAATCTGTATAACGACCAAGTAGCAATGGTAAGAACAGACCACGGAACAACGGACTGGTTTAAGATTGGGAAAGGAGTACGGCAGGGTTGTATACTCTCACCCTACCTATTCAACTTGTACGCAGAACACATCATGCGACGTGCTGGCCTTGATGAATCCAAGGCTGGAGTTAAAATTAACAATCTCAGATATGCAGATGATACCACTTTGATGGCTGAAAGCAAGGAGCAGCTGAGGAGCCTTATGACGAAGGTGAAAGAAGAAAGTGCAAAAGCTGAGTTGCAGTTAAACCTCAAAAAAACCAAGATTATGGCAACCAGCTTGATTGATAACTGGCAAATAGAGGGAGAAAAAGTGGAGGCAGTGACAGACTTTGTATTTCTAGGCGCAAAGATTACTGCAGACGCTGACTGCAGCCAGGAAATCAGAAGACGTTTACTTCTTGGGAGGAGAGCAATGACAAATCTCAATAAAATAGTTAAGAGCAGAGACATCACACTGACAACAAAGGTCTGCATAGTTAAAGCAATGGTTGTAAACCATTGTAAACCGCCCAGAGTCCCCTCGTGAGAGATGGCGCGGTGATAGAAGTCGAAACATAAATAAATAAATAAATAAAATTCCCCGTAGTAACCTATGGCTGCGAGAGCTGGACCATAAGGAAGGCTGAGCGAAGGAAGATAGATGCTTCTGAACTGTGATGTTGGAGGAAAATTCTGAGTGCGCCTTGGACTGCAAGAAGATCAAACCAGCCCATCCTCCAGGAAATAAAGCCAGACTGCTCACTTGAGGGAATGATATTAAAGGCAAAACTGAAGTACTTTGGCCACATAATGAGAAGACAGGATACCCTGGAGAAGATGCTGATGCTAGGGAAAGTGGAAGGCAAAAGGAAGTGGGGCCGACCAAGGGCAAGATGGATGGATGATATTCTGGAGGTGACAGACTCGACCTTGGGGGAGCTGGGGGTTGCGATGGCCGACAGGAAGCTCTGGCGTGGGCTGATCCATGAAGTCACGAAGAGTCGGAAGCGACTAAACGAATAAACAACAAAACTATTTCATATTGGCTTGTAGAAATAATGGAGATTTTCAACTGCTTGGCCTTGAAGAAAGTAGGAATTTTAACTAGGTATACCTTGTTTCTAACAGGATTCAGGACTAAATCTCAGCTAATTGGATTATCAAATTCCTGTGGGAGTTATCCTAGTATCAGCATAGCTAAAAATGATAGAGAAATCTATTATGGAGAAACTAGTCCTCCAAACAGAAACAGGAGAAATGTACTCAAAAGCAAGACATGTATTAGCACACAAATAATGAGACTCTGGTCCAAAATGGGAAAGAAAACTACAGGACTATTGCAAGAAAGGCGAAGGAACTTTAGCCAACAAAAGACAGTCAGCAGACAAGGGCTGGAACACAAATGAAAAGGAGACGCGCAGAAGCCATTTTCACTTCCAGCTCATGGTGGATGAGTGTCATGAGCTTTTTTTTTTTAGGAGAAACTGTCAGGATTTAGTATCCTTCTAGTAATTATGATAGGTATTGTAGTATTTGTTTTAACACGCTGTAGTGGCATTTTGGTATGTCGATTAGAATTGTTGAGATAGCCTGAATAGCTCCAAGGTCAGCTTGGTTGGCGCTATCAGAGCTTGTTAGCTAAATGATTTGCAACTGGAGGTTAGGAGAGTTGTTAGATGGAATCAGCATTTAGGGAGGGGCTGGTACAGAGGGGGCCGGTACTGGGATTCTTGTAACAGCAATTGCGCGGGCTTTCCTCAGTCTGATCTTTGCCTTGGACTGATCACCTGTATTAATAAAGAACTCTTCCATATCCTCTGATGGCTTGTGATTTGAGGGATTCTGAATTAATAACTGAGGGCCAGGATCATCACAGAAATATGCTTGCAATTTCTAACACAATGCCTGATGTGGAGGAAATGCAGGAGAGTTCTACCATCTCTTTCATATAATACGTGTACTTGGTAATTCCAACATTTGTTCAGCCGTTTTACAATAGAAAGAAAAATGCAGATTCAAAAAATTCAGATTGGTTTTGAACTGAAATTATGGAGGCTGCTTTGATAGAGTTAAAAGGTGTTTCATAAAAATTCAAGGAAAAAGCTCATCTATGGCCATTAGCCATGATAGCTAAATGAAGCCTTAATTACTATTTTTACTAGTTTGGGAGAGCAGTTGTGATAGTGATAGCCTATCACTATCAACTAGTGATATCTGACTATCATCCCAGGCCTTTTTCCTTACCCTCATATGCAAAGAGAAAAGATAAGACTTGGAAGAAAGTTGCACAACACCCACCAATGCATGCTAACACCATTCAGGGAGCATGGTTGCTATAGCAGTTTAAAAATCTTCAGGACTCTTAATTTCCAAAATACAACATGAAGGAAAAGTTATGGTGAATAATATAGATATACAAGAAGCTTTTTATGATTATTACTCAAAACTATATAAAAAACAAGAAGTTAATTTGATGGACATTGAAAAATATCTGAGTAAACAGAAATTAACTGTTCTTGATGACCAACAAAGATTAATGCTTAACAATCCTATAACAACAGAGGAAATGGTAAAGGCTTTCAAGAAAATTAGTAGTGGAAAAGCACCAGGACCGGATGGCCTGTCAGCAGCTTATTATAAATGTTTTGAAGTAGAATTATGTTTACCTTTACAGATGACTATGAATTCGATTTTGGAAACAGGAACAATGCCAGAGACTTGGAAAGAAGCACATATAACATTGATCCCTAAAGAACAACAAGACTTGACTTTAACTAAGAATTATAGACCAATATCTTTACTGAATAATGACTATAAGATTTTATTGTCAGAAAGAATGAAAAACATTCTTAAAAACTTTATCCATCAAGATCAAGCAGGATTTCTGCCTAAGAGACAGATCCGCGACAATGTCCGAAATATATTAGATATATTGGAATATCTGGAACAACATTATGAAAAACAAGCTGCTTTGATATTTATAGATGCTGAAAAAGCTTTTGATAATTTAAATTGGCCTTTTATGTTTAAAGTATTAGAAAATATGAACTTTGGAGGAAATTTTATTAAATGGATTAGATCAATATATACTCCCCAATTTGCAAAAATAATTATCAATGGAGAATTTACCAAACCATGTGAAATTCAAAAAGGTACAAGACAAGGTTGTCCATTATCTCCACTTTTGTTTATATTGGTATTAGAGGTTTTATTGAGAGATGTTAGACAAGATGAAGCTATTCATGGTATTAAGGTTAAAAAATAAATTTATAAATTAAGAGCCTTTGCTGACGACTTAGTCTTTACTTTGGAGAATCCACTAGATGGAATTGAATTATTGATTCAGAAATTGAAAGACTTTGGATCATTAGCAGGGTTTAAAATGAATTTACAGAAAACAAAAGTTTTGACTAAAAACATGGACTATCATCAACAAGAGAAATTGAAAAAAATAACGGGATATTCAATGGAAGAAAAAGTAAAATATTTGGGAGTATATTTAACAACTAAAAATGTTAAATTGTTTAAGATTAATTATATTCCGCTTTGGACAGATATTAAAAAAGATTTGGATCAATGGGAAAAATTACAATTATCATTATTAGGTAGAATTTCAGCAATTAAAATGAATATTTTGCCAAGAATTTTATATCTTTTTCAAATACTACCTATATTGGCACCAGAAGAACCTTTTAAACAATGGCAGCGAGATATTTCTAAGTTTATCTGGCAAGGAAAAAAACCAAGAATAAAATATAAAGTCTTACAAGATTCAAAGGAAAGAGGTGGACTGGGTCTACCGGACCTGAAATTATATTATGCTGTTTGTTGTTTGGTATGGATTAAAGAGTGGATAGTTTTGAAAAATGAAAAACTATTGAATTTGGAGGGTCATGAATTAAGATACGGATGGCATGGATATTTGTGGTATGATAAAGTGAAAGTTAATGTGGACTTTAAAAACCATTATATCAGAAGATCTTTGCTACGAATTTGGAATAAATATAAACTAACTTTATGTTATAAAAGACCTTTATGGATTTCCACACAAGAAGCATTTCATAGAACAGAAGTAAGAGTTAAAGATAAATGGCTGACTTACAAAGACTTTTTAAAAAAAGAACAAGGACAATATAAAACTAAATCAAAAGAAGAATTGGCCTCAGAAGGATATACTTTTCAATGGCTTTCATATATGCAATTAGTAGAAAAATTTAAATCAGACAAAAAAGAACTTGAATTTGAACAAACTAAATCGGAATTTGAGATACAATTATGTGAGACAGATGACCATTTAATTGCTAAAATGTATAAATTATTGTTAAAAGGTGAAATGGTAGAGGAACAAGTTAAAGACTGCATGATCAAATGGGCAAAAAATATTGGTCATAATATTCAAATGCAACAATGGGAAGATATGTGGATTAAAGGATTAAAATTTACTTTGTGTTATAATTTGAAGGAAAATTTCTATAAGATGATGTACAGATGGTATATGACCCCACAAAAGGTAGCTAAAATGTATGGAAATGTTTCCAACTTGTGTTGGAAATGTAAAAAAAAAGAGGGGTCATTTTACCATATGTGGTGGACATGTGAGATTGCAAAGAAGTTTTGGACTCAAATACACTCATTGATGCAAAATATTCTACAAATTCGAGTTCCATTTAAACCTGAACTATTTCTATTGGAAATATTAGAAGAACAAATAGGAAAGAAATTTACAAGAATTATGCAATATATGGTTACAGCAGCAAGACTTGTATATGCACAAAATTGGAAAAATCAGATTATACCTACGATACAGGACTGGATGTTAAAAGTAATGGACATGGCAGAAAATGATAAATTGACATGTTTATTAAAAGAAAATACAAATTATTACTTTCTTAAAGAATGGAAACCATTAACGGACTATTTGCAAAATGCAGGAGGGGCAAAGCTTATATGGGGTTTTGAAGATTAAAACATATAAATTGATATATTAGACAGGAAATGTTTTGCAATGTTATATATAGACAACAAATATAGTACTAGCATGAAAGAGATTAATTTTTAAATTACTAAGACCAGAGATAAATCGGAAGTTGACTAATTTCTATGTTTCATCTTTCTCTTTTTCTATTTACTTTACTACACTTTTTCCTTTCTTTCTTTGATTTGTATTTCTATTTCTATTTCTTTTTCCTTTTCAATCTTTTATCTATGTATACTTAAAATTTAATAAAATATATTTAAAAAAAATCTTCAGGACTCTAGTAGACAGGAACAAATTCACCTCACATTTTGAGAAAGGAATAGCTTAGCAATAAGAATTTGAGTCCCTCCTCATCTAATTAACGATATTTGGAAATATCAGCAAAGGCTCTTCGGAACAAGCTGAAATAGGGCTCCTGTTACAAGAAAAGATCTAGGAAAAGAACTAGTGCTTAACAATGCAGTTTCCAACTCCTTTTTCTTAAAATCAGCTTGTCACTTTTCCTTCCCCTCTTGAAAACCAAAGATAAGATCACTGTAATCTTAGACAAAGGAGCAGTTTATCCAAACCACTCCATGTGGAAATGTACCTCCACACCCAAAAGTAGTTTCTCCTTCTTCCACTCTCACTCCATACTAGTTTATGAATAAATCTACAAGTGGAACAGGTATCTAAAACGTCAAAACTTAAATGTGCCTGAAACATTGTTTTCAGCAAGTCTACACGCAATTATGAGAGCCAGTTTGGTATAGTGTTTAAAGGCATCAGGATAGAAACCAGTAAGTTCTAGTCCCACCTTAGGCATGAAGCCAGCTGGGTGACCTTGGGCCAGTCACTCTCTTTCAGCCCTAGGAAGGAAGCAATGGCAAACCACTTCCAAAAAACCTTGCCAAGAAAACTGCAGGGACTTTTCCAGGCAGTCGCCAGGAGTAAAAAACTGACTCGAAGGCACATAAACACATTTATGGCCGTACCATGCTCTGTAGCACCTCA
Source organism: Charina bottae (assembly GCA_023362775.1). Lineage (NCBI taxonomy): Eukaryota > Metazoa > Chordata > Lepidosauria > Squamata > Charinaidae > Charina > Charina bottae. The sequence goes on from JALMGJ010000040.1 coordinate 6,593,843, forward strand.
GAAAGATTTTACTGATATCGCAACTCAAAAATTACTTTAGAAACCCTTGCAAGTTTCACTCCTCCAAAATCTGCATTTAAGCACATGGCAAGGGTTTGAATCTTTCTTGAACATCTGCCGTTCAAAACTTAACATGTCTATAATTAGCAGGGAAAGACCTTATAAGCACAGGGTACTTGAATGTTGGCCAAACCACCTCCCAAACTCTGCAAAAGGATTGTTTTAGTGCCTACTTTTTTTAAAATTAAGCATTTCTTAAATTCAACCCCCAGTTAAAAGTTTCAGATAACAAGTAATGGAAAAGACCATTTTCTATCTGAACATCTGAAGAACTGCCATCATTGACAGTAGATCAGACTCTATAAGAATAAGACCTCATATAAGGAAACTTTTGATGTTCCTAAAGTTAGCCACTATCTAAAAACTTGCCAGAAAAAAGTCACCATAGACTTAACTACACATTAGACATATCCAGTTACATTTTTTCCTCTTCTCAAGAATATACATCAGGAAAAGCTCAGCAAAATAATACTATTTGTATAGATGCCACTTTAAATTCTGGATACCTTAGTTGAACAGGCTCGCTCTCTACCTACCTCCAACAATGCGGAGGTTCTGAATGAGAGTCTCCAAGATACAGCATTACAAAAATCCATCTCCACTGATGAGAAGAATGCTGCTTTTAACAAGCTTTACTACATTTTTATAAGTATATGGTAAAACCTAATTTTTTGAAATTTAGATTTCAAGTTTCCTATGTTTCTCAGAGTACTCTTCAATCCTAAATGAATATTTTAAAATGCTGAAAAATGTCCCCCCCACCCCATAATCACACAAGATGTGCTGTTTCAGCCACCAGCACCCCATTTTAACTTTAAGTATTTGTTTAGAAAACAATCTAAGTTGTATCCTCTTTAAAATAGAAAAAAATAAGACTGTATTGCCAATGTGCTGGGGTCTACCTGGCCACAACAGGTTGAAAATCCCTCATCAACATCGTATTTATATCAATATTGTAGTTTAGAATATGCTAACTTAATACAAACTTACCTCCAAAGATTTTAAGCTGAAGGGGAAATGTATAAGACCCAAGAAGCATAAACATTACATTACTCAGATCCTTTCCTTCTATACCATGTTCTTGTCATGCAACATTGTAACCACAATCTTAATGCAATTTATTTATTTATTTAATTTCTATCCCACCTTTATTATTTTTATAAATAACTCAAGGCGGTGAACATACCTAATTCTCCTTCCTCCTCCTATTTTCCCAACAACAACCCTGTGAGGTGAGTTGGGCTGAGTGTGTGTGACTAGCCCAAGGTCGCCCAGCCGGCTTTCATGCCTCAGGGGGGGCTTACAATTACTCACACAATAAAACTCTGTTCAACTGTTAAAAGCTGAAAGGGGAATACTATAACTAATATTTACCTTCTACCTAACACTATACTCAACTAGATGATGCTACTTACTTGATTTATAAACCTTTTCTAGTCAACTTTTAATATATAAGTCCAGAATGACTTAAAAGAAAATATGTTAACTAATGTTTTGGAGGTAGGTGGCAAAGAAGAGTTAAACAGCCCACTACATACAAAATTGACCAGCTCTTTGTATCATGGTTTCAACGGCACAGCCAGTATGTGAAGACTGCCACATCATTATTTCTTTCTGGTATAGCAAAGACAAAATCATAAGCACGGGCCAAAGGTTTTTCTTTTTTACCTGGGCTCTCATGCACGGACAGACAATGGAGATACTTGTTCATACTTTCATCCAAAGGGCCTCTTTCCCTTTTAATATCTTCTTTGCACTCTCCAGCCACCCTGACACACCAAGCTGTCAAAACATGCAGTATAACTGCCAGCTGTTGGACAGCAAAGATAATTCAGGGCTGGAGGACAGCAGACAGGAAGCTTGTTAGTCCCACCTTCACACACACACTGCTCTTAAAGAGATACTTCCCTCTTAAATAACTCCAGTATTTTTAAGTCACCCACACTCAAAACAAGCACCCAAATCTCCAATACTTATGGTAGATAAATTCCTACATTAGAAACTTTATATAGAACTGCTTTAAAGACCACTTGGAAGTTGCAACTGATTCATAATGCAGCAGCCATGTGTTTACTAGCACATACCATCAGGAGCACATTACGCCTGTGCTATAGGCCCTGCCCTAGATTGTTATAGGCTTATGGGTGCAATTTATATGGCTTGGCATCTAGATACCTCCAGGACTGCATACTCCAACCAGAATCACTCCAGTCAATGCGATCATCTCAGGACAAATAGTTCCACTCTTCCAGGAAGGCAGGGGGCTGAAGCTAGGAGGTGCTATTCCTCAATGGCATCACCCATTCTTTGGAATACCCTCCCCATTTTCATTTAGGAAAATGCTGAAAACTGAACTCTTTCAAAGTGTGTTTGTACTTTAAGATGGTGTCATGTGTGTTAAATGTGTTGAGCTGGCTGGTTGGGAATAATTAACTTAAGGTGTTTATGCACTGTTATTGGCTTATTGGCATTGTTTTAATTAGTTTACCATGGACATTTTATATAATTTACCATGGGTGTTTTAAATTTTTTTGTATTCTTATGTTAACCACTGAGAGTTATATTTGAATTGCAGTGGCATATAAATGGAATAAATAAATACTGAGACCCATTGAGTATAACTTAAGCAAGCATGTATTTATGAATTACCCAATTACTAGAGGAAGGTAAATACTGTACATATCTTTAGAAAGGGGAAAGCACCAGGGATCAACAGGCCACTCAGACTGATACTGACACCTGGGACAACTGAAAAATAGATTATATATGTCCAGAGGATTGTTCCCCAGCAAGGGCTTTCTTGTTTACGATGTCACTAGCTTTGGAAATACAATGATGATAATAACTTCCACTTCTTTTTTTCCTCCATTCTGCAACATGATGGAAAACTAGCAGAAAAATCAGCAATTTACAATCCAGCCCAAAATTATATAAATATATATTTCATGGAAGAAGACAAGGACTTCAGAGAAATCTCTACCAAAGCAGCTTTTGACCAGACTTTCTGCTATGGCTGCCAAGAAGAAACAGCTTTCAAGAAGCATTGATTATGATTCATAAGTGGTCTCTTGTTGCATTATGCTGATGTGCAAACACGTTATTTTATGACACAGCACCTTTGTGAATGGTACTATATAAGGTATGAGAGGCTTCTAATCTATACATCAACCTTCAGTTTGCATCAGCCATTAGCTAGCATGATGGTGCCTGGTGGAGGATAGGAATACCTAAAAAAAACCTTTTAAATTTTTTTATATAGTAATTTTATTAAACATTACAATTTTAAAAATACAAACTAATACAAAGGAAAAAAATAGAAAGTGCAGAAAAGAAAAATAGAAAAATAGAAAAGAAAAATAAGAATATAGTAAAGAAAAAGAAAAGAAATATATAAAGAAATTACTTCCCCCTTCATCACAAGCATAAACAATTTTTGTAACTTATCACCGTCTCTTAAAATACAACAAATCATCTCTTCTTCCCATATCTCATCTCTTATCTATAAACAAATTCTTAAAACCTCCTTATTCAGTCCTAGTTAGCAAAAGTCTATTAAGGGTTACCAGAGATAACTTATCTATTTTAACCTTGATCAAATAAACCAACTTTATAATCCTTCCTTTTTCTTTTAACAATCTTGATCTTTAATCCCTTCAAATAATGTCCTAGAACTTGATTTCTTTTCATTTTTTCTTTGTCCCTTCTCACAAAATTCTTCAAAACTTTAACAAGTCTCTTTTGTAAATCCAATATAAGAAAGTTATCCAGGCCACTGTTTTGGTTTGTTATTTGTATATCCCTTTTCATTATTAAGACATCAGCCAGTTTCATTTGTATATCCAGTATAACATCTTTTTCCAAATCACTCTTGTAGCCTGACATTTTTAAATCCACTTTCAGATCAGTCTCAATCTTGTCCGGTAAAGCTTGTTCCATAATATCTTTTTTTATAAATCTTTCTCTCAAAGGACCTAATGGCAACGTACAATACCACCAAGTATATCATTATGACGTGTAAGAATTACAACATGCACATGTCAAATTAAAAAGGAGCACATCATGTAATCTTAAAGCAGGAAGAATCCTATGGCCAGATTACATCTATAGAGCTTGGTTGAACACACGTTTTTACTTACCTAATGCTCAACATGATGTACACTCTACAGTGCCCATAAATGCTACCTACCAGATTCCTTTCCCCACTGATTTAATTTTTAAAACTTTTAAAAAACAGAAGCTGTAGAGGCATCTTATCAATTCACCTTCTTGGAAACTGATGTTTTGTGACTGGCCACACATAGCAGCAATTTCATGGAAAAAGCAAGCCCCTGTGGCAGCTATTAGGCGAGAGTGCTCACAACTTGTTTCCAAAATCCTGTGTGTTCACTGGCCTAAACTGAAGCTGGCCAGGAGAGTGGCTCTTTTACACTGTCCATCTGCAGCAGCACATACCCAGGGCCAAACCCCTTCTAAATGCAGCGACTCCATTTAATTATCACGCCATTTCTAAAGCTAACTGTACAAAGGACCACGCCCAATTTTCATGTCAGAAATTCCCACAAATTATGCCTTGTAAGGAAACGGCCTTCTACAAACAAAGCAACTGTGAACTGAGAAGGCAAAAACAGATGGTAGGTGGCAAACGTCTAACACTCCAGGACAAGTTTTTTTTTTTTTTTAAAAAAAGAACCCTCTTAAATTTTACAATAGCTTGCGAATGTACACATTTTTTTTTTCACGCAGATATAGGAGTCATGGATGGGGATTAATTCCCCTGGGACGCTTCATTCTTCCCACCCCGTTCAGGAGAGATTAAGACCATTTCACAAGCTCAACAGCAGCATGGTGATCTTAACGATCCTCCTTTAGATGATAAAAGGACTTAAAATAACATCTCAATATAACCATGACCTAGCCCCAGGTGTAAGGTCACACAGCTACCTAGAAACATATTTAGGATTCCCTTACTAACTTTGCTCAGACTGAAGAAGCTCCTTGGATAAGGAGCGAAACGTTTCCACTGAGAAAATAGAAATCCAGTTGACATGATTCAAGCTACAGACAATGAACGCATGTAAATGGCCTGCTCCTCAGCGGGGAGGGAGCGAATGTGCTCCGGGAAAAGGGAAGCTCTCCATTGCTTTCCTCCCATCCCAAACACACTAAGGGAGTTTCCTCACACTTACAGAGAACACAGGGTTGGTTCTCCTTCCCCAGATCAGGGCGAGGAAGAAGCCTCTCCTAAATGTTCCCCACCACCCCACCCCACCCCACCCCACGAGACAGGATGGCTTATAGAGGTGGCGGGGGGGGGGGGTTCTAATATAAAGAGCAGGGGATTTCTTTAACATAAGAATAGCCAGTCGCGCCCAAGCCTTTACAGGCTGCCTTTATCCCAAGCGAGACGGGGACGCCTTCGTCCCCACCCAGAGTTCAACAGCGCCACGGAACATGGGTAGAGGGCCTTTTCCTCAGACCGCGGTTGGGGGAGAGGTCACCATGCCGCCCCGATTACCTCCGACTGCGGCGGGGCGTCTGCTGGGACCAGACAGGCCCAAGAGGCGTCGAGTCGGGGTAGGGCCATCGGCGGCGTGTTGGGCCCCAGGCGGGTGTCTGAAGTGGCAGTAGGGCCTTCCGCAGGCCGGCCCGTAGGGACATTCGACGCCGCGGAAGAAGCCGCTCGAGCAGAGCATCCCGGCGGTGCATGAGGAGAAGAAAAGCAGTTCGCGGAATACCCCAACCGTCGCTTCTCCTCAGCTGATTTTTTCCTCCGCTTCAGGCTGCCGCCATCTTCCTTTCGGGCAAGTAAGCAACGCTCCAGTTAACGGCGCATGCGCATAGCCAGGGCGACGGAAACAGAGAGGCCAGGTCTGCCGGCTCCATTAAGGGCAAGACATGGGAAGACAGGCGCAAGGCAGCCATCTTAGTTAAAGGAAAGAAGCCAAGTGCCGACGCGCATGTTCCTTGAAGGCATTAGCTGTGACTTTAACGCAGGGGTCAAAGGCGTGCGCTACGGAATTGACGCTGAAAGTTCCGCAGCCATCTTAGTTAAGGACAACAGAACGAATGCGCGTTCGCCATTGGATGAAATAGGGCAGGCCCCTTCCGGGCTTCGCATGGCAACACAGCTGGCTTGCTATAAGCTGGCTACGAAGGTGCCTGCTCAAAAATGACTGTGTGTAGACTATGAAAAGAAAGTCATTGATATACAGATTTTAGAATAAAGCAAGAAATCAAGAGCTATCAAGACAAGAAGGGCCAACTAATAAAGTTGGCAGATCTGAACTTGCCAGCTTCCATCGTTGCACCTTTAAAGCAGTGTTTCTCAACCTTGCATGCTGGCTGGGGAATTCTGGGAGTTGAAGTCCACACTTCTTAAAGTTGCCAAGGTTGAGAAAGGCTGCTTTAGAGTCTGCATTGTTAAATGGGCTTTTTTCCCAGAAGAAACGCAGCCCACAAGGCAGTGCAGCTTCACAAGCAATTATGAAAGCAGGCAGATGCTGCTATGCAGGTGGGGAAGACATGGAAACTGGATACTGGTCTTTCATCTGATCTTCACAACTGGCAGCACAAGCTGAAAGTCTATTGGGAATATGAAGAACGTTTTTCCTGCTTTTATTATCACAAAGGGGAGGAAGATCTAACAGCAACCCTTTCCAGCACTACATGTACAGAGTCCACTGAAGTTGGGCAGCCAATAAATTTAAATAAATAAATAAATAAAATGTGGGTTTGAATACAGGCTTTCATGCAACATGCTGAGCTGTAACGTGGTTGCTTTGTATGGGCTTAGTGTGTTCTGTGAAGCCTAAATTATGATTTAGATGCAAGTTGTGTAAAGCTATCAATCCTGGTTCAGTCATTTAAAAAAAAAAGAACTGTGTGAACCCAAATGATAAGATTTTCCCCCTTTAGCTCAGTGGAGATTCTTCATATTAAAACCGGGTGGAGCTTTGACCACATGGTTGCGGCTGCCATCTTGACTTTTTTGACCCCACCTTGCAGACACCCCTACTTGCGTGAGAGTCCTCTTCTCTTTTGTCCCTAGGAATCACTGTCCAATGGAACTTGTGCCCAGGGTATAGGTAGTCCTTCAGGTTCAAAGAAGACATGCTGTTGTGCAGTTCATCTGTGGACATGGAGGTGGAAGTGCAGTCAAGCACAATGGGGGCACTGGAAGTCCATTGTTGTAGTAACTGTGGGTGTTGTTCTCTGACACCGCTCATGCTTTTCTATCAGTTTTTGGCGGTGCCTGCCTGTCTTCAAAGCCGGTGGAAGCTTCCTAAGACAGGGCTCACCAGCGGATTCTGTCAGCAGCCGCAGCTTCTAGTTCCCTTGGCTGGATGTCACAGCGGCGTAGGGTTTCCTTCACAGCATCTTCACAGCAGCTTGCGTGGATGACCTCAAGGTCTCTTCTCAGTCTCCAGGACATCATACAGCAGTGTTTCTCAACCTTGCAACTTTAAGATGTGTGGACTTCAGCCCCCAGAATTCCCCCGCCAGCAAATGCTGGTGGGGGAATCCTGGGAGCTGAAGTCCACATATCTTAAAGTTGCCAAGGTTGAGAAACACTGCCATAGAGCAACTGGCGAGGCATACAGTGGTCATCCATTCTGATGACGTGTCCCACCCACCGCATCTGGGCTCTGATAATCAGGGACTCAATGCTGACTGAAAAAATATTGTTGATAACCCTACAGAGACTGAAGCTGTGTCTTGCACAGCCTTTTCAAGACCTGGCATCTTCCAGATATGTTCAGATGCAGCTCCTAGAATCACTCAGCGTGGAAATTCCAATGGGATTGCTACTTTTGAATTCTAGGATATGGTCCCAATGTATCTGGAAGGCACCTGGTTAGAGAAGGCTGAGACATGCCAGTATTGATAACTCAGTTAGGCTCCAGCTCCTAATCAAAGCAATGCTCATTGGCCCATTTTGCCCCCCCCCCAAAAAAGGTATTAAAAATTAGGAGTGAACTTTTAGTAAAGTACACCATGACTTATTTTTTTAACAAGTAAGCAAAAAAAAACCACAGGTACCTCTAGGATTTGTAATTTTAATGATTCAATGTCATGTATTGCTTATTATTATTTTAATAGCAATCCCCTAGGACTGAGGCAGCGGATAAGTCGCATAAATAAATGTTAAATCTCTTCACACACCCAGGTTAAAGAGAAGAGCCTGTTTTTGTTTTATTTAAAAATAGAACAGGGAAAATACACACAAAAATGGTGCACCAAATTTCAGTGCTTATTATTAAAAATACAGATCTGGAGAAAATGGAAATAACTCCTTCTCAACTCAAACACAGCACACAACATCATGCAACAGATACACCGATCAAGATACAGAGATGGATTTTACAGCAGGGGGTCCGCTGGAGTATAAATACGTGTACAGAGTCATATAAAATAAATGCGTCTGAAAAACCATTTTCATCACTTCTCCATCTAGCAATTACAAGAGAGGTTCTGAGATCATAAACCTGTAAAAATCATGGTAGACTGGCAGGGGTGGGGGCTGTTTGTAAGAGGCTTATTTCTTACATACATTATTTTTCCCTCTCCCTGTAGCCAATATCCGAGTACAGGAGACAATCAGTTACAAAGGCATGGAGAAAGGATAAAGAGGGGATCTTTCGTTCTAATAAAAAAAATAGCATCTCCACCAAAATCAGAATTCTCCTCTAAAACTTTGGAAGTGCAACATGACTTGATTTCTTCCTACAAAAATATCCATGTTCCAGCAGTAAGCGCAAGGTTTCATTATTATTTCGAAAGAAAGAAAATATACTTTCCTTTAATAAAATATCAGTCCAATTATATATTCTAACACAGGAAGGATGGGTCCTTTTTAAATATATCTATCTATCTACCTATAAAAAATCAATTGCCTAGTGACATGTATGGGACAAAGTACCTGCTCCACGGCACTCTTGGAACACATCAGAAATCCTAAATAGGCACCCAAAACTTCTAGAGCAGAAGATATTCAAGGAAAAGAAGACATCTAACCTCTTTTCTATTTTCCTCCAGTGCCAGGACACAAAATAATGGCCTTAAAGTTATGGGAAAGCATATTCGTGTTGCATGTTAAGAAAGCCTTCCTTATGTTAACAGCAATATCAGCCTGGAACCAATGATCAAAAGCACTGGTGGGCTCTATGCTGGCTACCTTCAAGCAGAGGCCGGGTGAGTATCATTCAAGATTGCTTTCTTTTGGTTTCTTGCAATGGAGAGCAGGATGGACTCATTGGCCTCAATGGCTCTTTCCAATGCTATACGTTCTCTGTCCTGCCATTGCTTTTGACCACCGGAAATCCATAAGGCCTAGAATCAATGGGGTCCTGAGTTCAAATAAATAGGGCCATGGGCAGTGCATCCTGGAACCAGTCCACGGGGCTGGATTTGAAGACACAAGATTTGTGTGACATCTTTAATGCTACCCCAGTTGGATTCCTATTTCAAGTCAGACCAGCTGGAGGTTATTTCCTACACTACTTTGCATACATTCTCCTATCCCCAATTCCCATTCTACTTACCCCAACTGCTTTGTCACCCCACTGTCCTAATCCAATGATCCTCAGCCACTCCCCCACTCCCAGACTGGGAACTCTAGAAGCTGGAGTCCAGTGCGAGTGAAAGACGCTGTCTGGGTTAGCCTACAGATGACGTTATTACCAAGGGCAAGACTCACTCACATGGCAACATGTTCACTTCTGCGTTTTTTTCTCCCCAGTTCCATCTATTGCTATCCCATGAAACATCTAAATGGTTACCTCTGCCCAGGTCTCTTTATTCCATTCCACCTTATTTGCAAGGACGTGAATGGTGACAGCTTGGCTTGTTCTCAAAATGCAAGGGCAAAGAGGGTCGTGCCTGCATAAATGGATTTACATTTTCAGAAGCAGAAAACAGAAAGAAATCAAGGGCGCCTTTATGTAAGAGCCAGTTCTCAGCAGGTCAAAAGCAAACAGCCTGATACTAGACCAGTAGCTTCACGCCGGCTACACCATATGGGCACCAGAAAGTAAAGCTTGATTCCACTATACACAGACCTTGCATTAAATACATAGCAATCACTGAAATTCTTTCATAATGGCTGCATTAGTTTTTCTACAATAAATCTATCTACTGGAGCTTTGTGTCTTTGAATGTCTGCTTGGGCCTGCTCCCAGTCTAGCATTGTTGAGAGACATCTGACAGCTTACAAGGAACCACCATCACCCAAAGCATCAAAGCATCCACTTTTAAACAAAGCACACACACACACACACACACACACACACACACACGTCTGGTGTACAGCTGTGCAGAGCGGTTGCCACAGCCCCACGAAAGGGAGAAAAAGTGCTTTTAGGTGTCCTGAGTCATACTAAAAATCCCATTCTTCTCAGGTTTAGTTCATCCATGTGCAGACCATTCAGACAATACACCCAAGCTTTACCACTGGTCTCCTACATTCTATATTAAAAGGAATAAATACATATTTTACAAACAAAAAAAACACACCCTGAAACAGATACACCCGTAGAGACAGGTCCTCATCTTTCTTTCCATAAGAAAAGGTGGACCTGGGAAAAATATACAGTATCAGGTCCCAAAGTTAATTACCGACACCCAATTACCCTGTGGGAAAAAATAATCATCTCCCACTTTTGCTTCGGTCCTAGTGTCAAAGGGCCTACATCAACTTGGACATTCCCCAGGAAGATGGTTTGGAAGCAATCAATTTAGTCTGGGGGCATCTTGCTGTTAGCATTGATGGCTAAGGATGGACCCTCCTTATTCAGAGGCAATTTAATTCTGATTATCAAATGCAAGGGGACCAACAACATGGACAGCAATTTCCACCGTATTCTCTTTCTAAATTCAAAGAGTCAATAGGTTACTCAAAGAGAGAGGCTTAAAGCTAAGTGAAACTTGGGCAAGGGTCTTTTATTCCTGAGGACTACAGCTAAAATCAGCATTCCCATCTGCATGTTCCAGAAAGTTGATAGGAAATGGATGGGCTGAACATTTCCAATGATACCAAGCATAGACCTTGGAAAAAAGTCTCTTTACAGCTGGGAAGCTGAGGCAAAGTGATGGTGGGGCTCTCTCTTTGACCAAGGGCTAGGAAATCATCTACTAGGCACTGACCAGGGGTCGGAGGGGGCCTCTTTCCAAAGGAACGTCAACAAGGTTTCATCAAGCCTGCTGGTGTGGTTGCTACAAATCCAAATCCTGCCACCATCAGCCTAGGTGGGATGGGAATGTGCACAGAGGTTATAGCTTGAAAGCAAGCAGGGAAGGGGACTGGTTTTCTAATCAAAATGCCCACCAAGCACAAGGAGGGGCTGTTTCTGCAATAAGGCATATTAAGCCATAACTGGAAGTGATGGGGAAGCCAAGATTCTGAATCAAGAAATGCCTCTGAAATAGTACCTGGTCACCCCCTAGAGGCTGGGCCTGGGAAGGACAAGTAGCAGGGTGGAATGCCCCCTTTAAGGGGCGGGGCTGTCAGAGGCGGGGCTGCCAGGGGCGGGGCTTCCAGCCAAGCTGCTGCCAGCTGAGTCAGTAGGGGAGGCCCTGTAGCAGTCGGACCGTCGGACCATGCCTGGCTGGAAAGTAGGGTGGCGGCGGGCATGCTTGGTCAGGTGGTCACTCCGCATAAACCGCTTCTCACAGAGTGGGCAGGCAAACCGCTTCTCGCCGGTGTGGGTGCGGAAGTGGCGGGCCAACTCATCCGAGCGTGCAAACCTCTTCTGACAGCCGGGCCAATTGCACGGAAATGGACGCTCGCCTGCAAGGAGAAAACAAGGTGGGGAGAGGGACAAGTTACTCTGGATGGTTATTTTGTTCTCAGGAGCTGGCGGTAGAACCTCCATGTGCAGAAGCAATCTATCTCTGAAGACCAGATTCCAAACATGCAACAGTCACCCTCCCCAGATGCCCCTGGCTGGCTGCAGCTGGAAACCAAACGCCAGAAAAGATCCATTAAGGTAATGTTTAGAGTTAAATGGAACTGCCATACCAAAGGCAAATAAGTATACAGGTAGTACTCGCTTAATGACCATTTGTTTACTGACGGATCTGACTTACGACCAGGTCCGCGCACTTACGACTGTCACAGGGTCCCCGCAGTCATGTGATCATGATTTAGGCACTTGGCAACCAAATCGCACTTAGGACTGTCGCAGCGTCCCACAGTCATGTGATCACCATTTTCAACCTTCCCAGCTGGCTTCTGGCAAGCAAAATCAATGGGGAACCGCGTGATTTGCTTAACGACCACGGTGATCGCTTAACGGCCGCCACAAAAATGGTCATAAAATCGGGTCAGATTCGCTTAACGACCGCATCGCTTAGCAACCAAAGTTCTGGTCCCAACTGAGGCTGTTAAGCTAGGGCTACCTGTAATACAATCCAAACAGAAGTCCTATATGATAATGAAAAGCTTCAGCGAATGAACAGATTCGCTGCCACATAAGCTCTTAATTATTTATTTCCTCTTAATCCTAGTAGGGCCCGAGGATTTTACAGGGAGGGAAGCGAATTAAACCATCAGCCACGGTTAACAAGCAAGTACTACAAACATTTAAGGACAACATTCATTTTAAAACAGACAAACAAAATGAGTAACAAGAAAACGTGAAGGTGTTCTGCCCCGAAGTAGCTGGCTGAACATGCAGGACTTTGTGGGAGTTTTCTGAAAGAAGATTGGGGGTGGGGGTGAAGGGACAGCGTTTTTTAACTGAGATGCTATCACTTAGAACAGTGTTTCTCAACCTTGGCAACTTTAAGATGGGTGGACTTCAACTCCCATGCTGGCTGGGGAATTCTGGGAGTCAAAGTCCACCCATCTTCAAGTTGCCAAGGTTGGGAAACACTAATCTAGAGGGTAGACCCCTGGCTCTTCCTCTAGTTATGGCTGGCTAGGGAATTCTGGGAGTTGAAGTCCACCCATCTTCAAGTTGCCAAGGTTGAGAAACACTAATCTAGAGGGTAGACTCCTGGCTCTTCCTCTAGTTATGGCTGGCTAGGGAATTCTGGGAGTTGAAGTCCACCCATCTTCAAGTTGCCAAGGTTGGGAAACACTAATCTAGAGGGTAGACCCCTGGCTCTTCCTCTAGTTATGGCTGGCTAGGGAATTCTGGGAGTTGAAGTCCACCCATCTTCAAGTTGCCAAGGTTGGGAAACACTAATCTAGAGGGTAGACTCCTGGCTCTTCCTCTAGTTATGGCTGGCTAGGGAATTCTGGGAGTTGAAGTCCACCCATCTTCAAGTTGCCAAGGTTGGGAAACACTAATCTAGAGGGTAGACCCCTGTCTCTTCCTCTAGTTATGGCTGGCTAGGGAATTCTGGGAGTCAAAGTCCACCCATCTTCAAGTTGCCAAGGTTGGGAAACACTAATCTAGAGGGTAGACCCCTGGCTCTTCCTCTAGTTATGGCTGGCTAGGGAATTCTGGGAGTTGAAGTCCACCCATCTTCAAGTTGCCAAGGTTGAGAAACACTAATCTAGAGGGTAGACCCCTGGCTCTTCCTCTAGTTATGGCTGGCTAGGGAATTCTGGGAGTTGAAGTCCACCCATCTTCAAGTTGCCAAGGTTGGGAAACACTAATCTAGAGGGTAGACTCCTGGCTCTTCCTCTAGTTATGGCTGGCTAGGGAATTCTGGGAGTTGAAGTCCACCCATCTTCAAGTTGCCAAGGTTGGGAAACACTAATCTAGAGGGTAGACTCCTGGCTCTTCCTCTAGTTATGGCTGGCTAGGGAATTCTGGGAGTTGAAGTCCACCCATCTTCAAGTTGCCAAGGTTGAGAAACACTAATCTAGAGGGTAGACCCCTGTCTCTTCCTCTAGTTATGGCTGGCTAGGGAATTCTGGGAGTCAAAGTCCACCCATCTTCAAGTTGCCAAGGTTGGGAAACACTAATCTAGAGGGTAGACTCCTGGCTCTTCCTCTAGTTATGGCTGGCTAGGGAATTCTGGGAGTTGACGTCCACCCATCTTCAAGTTGCCAAGGTTGGGAAACACTAATCTAGAGGGTAGACTCCTGGCTCTTCCTCTAGTTATGGCTGGCTAGGGAATTCTGGGAGTCAAAGTCCACCCATCTTCAAGTTGCCAAGGTTGGGAAACACTAATCTAGAGGGTAGACCCCTGTCTCTTCCTCTAGTTATGGCTGGCTAGGGAATTCTGGGAGTCAAAGTCCACCCATCTTCAAGTTGCCAAGGTTGAGAAACACTAATCTAGAGGGTAGACCCCTGTCTCTTCCTCTAGTTATGGCTGGCTAGGGAATTCTGGGAGTCAAAGTCCACCCATCTTCAAGTTGCCAAGGTTGGGAAACACTAATCTAGAGGGTAGACCCCTGTCTCTTCCTCTAGTTATGGCTGGCTAGGGAATTCTGGGAGTTGAAGTCCACCCATCTTCAAGTTGCCAAGGTTGGGAAACACTAATCTAGAGGGTAGACCCCTGGCTCTTCCTCTAGTTATGGCTGGCTAGGGAATTCTGGGAGTTGAAGTCCACCCATCTTCAAGTTGCCAAGGTTGGGAAACACTAATCTAGAGGGTAGACTCCTGGCTCTTCCTCTAGTTATGGCTGGCTAGGGAATTCTGGGAGTTGAAGTCCACCCATCTTCAAGTTGCCAAGGTTGGGAAACACTAATCTAGAGGGTAGACCCCTGTCTCTTCCTCTAGTTATGGCTGGCTAGGGAATTCTGGGAGTCAAAGTCCACCCATCTTCAAGTTGCCAAGGTTGGGAAACACTAATCTAGAGGGTAGACCCCTGGCTCTTCCTCTAGTTATGGCTGGCTAGGGAATTCTGGGAGTTGAAGTCCACCCATCTTCAAGTTGCCAAGGTTGGGAAACACTAATCTAGAGGGTAGACTCCTGGCTCTTCCTCTAGTTATGGCTGGCTAGGGAATTCTGGGAGTTGAAGTCCACCCATCTTCAAGTTGCCAAGGTTGGGAAACACTAATCTAGAGGGTAGACACCTGGCTCTTCCTCTAGTTATGGCTGCCTAGGGAATTCTGGGAGTTGAAGTCCACCCATCTTCAAGTTGCCAAGGTTGAGAAACACTAATCTAGAGGGTAGACCCCTGTCTCTTCCTCTAGTTATGGCTGGCTAGGGAATTCTGGGAGTCAAAGTCCACCCATCTTCAAGTTGCCAAGGTTGGGAAACACTAATCTAGAGGGTAGACTCCTGGCTCTTCCTCTAGTTATGGCTGGCTAGGGAATTCTGGGAGTTGACGTCCACCCATCTTCAAGTTGCCAAGGTTGGGAAACACTAATCTAGAGGGTAGACTCCTGGCTCTTCCTCTAGTTATGGCTGGCTAGGGAATTCTGGGAGTCAAAGTCCACCCATCTTCAAGTTGCCAAGGTTGGGAAACACTAATCTAGAGGGTAGACCCCTGTCTCTTCCTCTAGTTATGGCTGGCTAGGGAATTCTGGGAGTCAAAGTCCACCCATCTTCAAGTTGCCAAGGTTGAGAAACACTCATCTAGAGGGTAGACCCCTGTCTCTTCCTCTAGTTATGGCTGGCTAGGGAATTCTGGGAGTCAAAGTCCACCCATCTTCAAGTTGCCAAGGTTGGGAAACACTAATCTAGAGGGTAGACCCCTGTCTCTTCCTCTAGTTATGGCTGGCTAGGGAATTCTGGGAGTTGAAGTCCACCCATCTTCAAGTTGCCAAGGTTGGGAAACACTAATCTAGAGGGTAGACCCCTGGCTCTTCCTCTAGTTATGGCTGGCTAGGGAATTCTGGGAGTTGAAGTCCACCCATCTTCAAGTTGCCAAGGTTGGGCAACACTAATCTAGAGGGTAGACTCCTGGCTCTTCCTCTAGTTATGGCTGGCTAGGGAATTCTGGGAGTCGAAGTCCACCCATCTTCAAGTTGCCAAGGTTGGGAAACACTAATCTAGAGGGTAGACCCCTGTCTCTTCCTCTAGTTATGGCTGGCTAGGGAATTCTGGGAGTCAAAGTCCACCCATCTTCAAGTTGCCAAGGTTGGGAAACACTAATCTAGAGGGTAGACCCCTGGCTCTTCCTCTAGTTATGGCTGGCTAGGGAATTCTGGGAGTCAAAGTCCACCCATCTTCAAGTTGCCAAGGTTGAGAAACACTCATCTAGAGGGTAGACCCCTGTCTCTTCCTCTAGTTATGGCTGGCTAGGGAATTCTGGGAGTCAAAGTCCACCCATCTTCAAGTTGCCAAGGTTGGGAAACACTAATCTAGAGGGTAGACCCCTGTCTCTTCCTCTAGTTATGGCTGGCTAGGGAATTCTGGGAGTTGAAGTCCACCCATCTTCAAGTTGCCAAGGTTGGGAAACACTAATCTAGAGGGTAGACCCCTGGCTCTTCCTCTAGTTATGGCTGGCTAGGGAATTCTGGGAGTTGAAGTCCACCCATCTTCAAGTTGCCAAGGTTGGGCAACACTAATCTAGAGGGTAGACTCCTGGCTCTTCCTCTAGTTATGGCTGGCTAGGGAATTCTGGGAGTCGAAGTCCACCCATCTTCAAGTTGCCAAGGTTGGGAAACACTAATCTAGAGGGTAGACCCCTGTCTCTTCCTCTAGTTATGGCTGGCTAGGGAATTCTGGGAGTCAAAGTCCACCCATCTTCAAGTTGCCAAGGTTGGGAAACACTAATCTAGAGGGTAGACCCCTGGCTCTTCCTCTAGTTATGGCTGGCTAGGGAATTCTGGGAGTTGAAGTCCACCCATCTTCAAGTTGCCAAGGTTGGGAAACACTAATCTAGAGGGTAGACTCCTGGCTCTTCCTCTAGTTATGGCTGGCTAGGGAATTCTGGGAGTTGAAGTCCACCCATCTTCAAGTTGCCAAGGTTGGGAAACACTAATCTAGAGGGTAGACACCTGGCTCTTCCTCTAGTTATGGCTGCCTAGGGAATTCTGGGAGTTGAAGTCCACCCATCTTCAAGTTGCCAAGGTTGGGAAACACTAATCTAGAGGGTAGACCCCTGGCTCTTCCTCTAGTTATGGCTGCCTAGGGAATTCTGGGAGTTGAAGTCCACCCATCTTCAAGTTGCCAAGGTTGGGAAACACTAATCTAGAGGGTAGACCCCTGGCTCTTCCTCTAGTTATGGCTGGCTAGGGAATTCTGGGAGTTGAAGTCCACCCATCTTCAAGTTGCCAAGGTTGGGAAACACTAATCTAGAGGGTAGACTCCTGGCTCTTCCTCTAGTTATGGCTGGCTAGGGAATTCTGGGAGTTGAAGTCCACCCATCTTCAAGTTGCCAAGGTTGGGAAACACTAATCTAGAGGGTAGACTCCTGGCTCTTCCTCTAGTTATGGCTGGCTAGGGAATTCTGGGAGTTGAAGTCCACCCATCTTCAAGTTGCCAAGGTTGGGAAACACTAATCTAGAGGGTAGACCCCTGGCTCTTCCTCTAGTTATGGCTGGCTAGGGAATTCTGGGAGTTGAAGTCCACCCATCTTCAAGTTGCCAAGGTTGGGAAACACTAATCTAGAGAGTAGACCCCTGGCTCTTCCTCTAGTTATGGCTGGCTAGGGAATTCTGGGAGTTGAAGTCCACCCATCTTCAAGTTGCCAAGGTTGGGAAACACTAATCTAGAGGGTAGACCCCTGGCTCTTCCTCTAGTTATGGCTGGCTAGGGAATTCTGGGAGTTGAAGTCCACCCATCTTCAAGTTGCCAAGGTTGGGAAACACTAATCTAGAGGGTAGACTCCTGGCTCTTCCTCTAGTTATGGCTGGCTAGGGAATTCTGGGAGTCGAAGTCCACCCATCTTCAAGTTGCCAAGGTTGGGAAACACTAATCTAGAGGGTAGACCCCTGGCTCTTCCTCTAGTTATGGCTGGCTAGGGAATTCTGGGAGTTGAAATCCACACATCTTCAAGTTGTCAAGGTTGGAAAACACTGCTCTAAAGCAACAACGCTGTGAGGTGGGTTGGGCTGAGAGAGGGACTGGCCCAAAGTCACCCAGCCCGCTTCCATGTCCAAGGAAGGACTAGAATTCACAGTTCCTTCGTTTCTAGCCCAGGAGCTTAGTTGCTACATCAAACTAGGTCTCTGCAAGTCTTTGCTTCGTTTGTACCTCATTCTAATCAGCTTCTGCTGTGGCAGGTGGTGCTGCTGGACGCCAGTGATTCTGCCATAGCCCTGCGTTAGAACACCCGGCACTCACAAGAGGTTCTGCGCAACTGGTTCTGCCCTGAGTCATTTGCCTGGCTCTATCCTCAAGCTGGTTTCCAATGGGAAAATAAAGCAAATTCCATGAGCTTATTAAAATTGCTCCATGCAAGTTTTGAAACATGGAGAACAGATCTTTCTTTCAAATCTGGCCTCTGGTTTTAGCTCTACAGTATTCCATGTCGTAATGGAGTAATATCAACTAAACAAACATTTTTCTGATTAGCGATGCTGAATATGGATGCTTACAATTTTGTATTTCTCCTTAAGATTTTGTGTGTGTGTGTGTGTGTGTGTGTGTGTGTGTGTGAGAGAGAGAGAGAGAGAGAGAGAGAGAGAGAGAGAGAGAGAGAGAGAGAAGGACTGCAATCCCTTTAGTTATGTTTGCTTCTGCAGATGGGAGAAAGTCACTGCAGGAAGCAGGTGATGGATCTTTTCTGACGGGGCAGGACCAATTTTTGAGCACTAAAAATTAGAAAGAGCAATGAAGCAAAGGCTGCCCATGCGAGAATTGCAATGCATGTGCAGTTCACTACGTTTCATTTCTCAACCCCCAAAAATCAGGTTCTTAAAGAGATTGCTGGCTTTCATTTACAACAGCTGTCCATGAACAGGATAAAATGGATAACTTGCAAAAGGAAGTCGAGATGCTTAGAAGAAACTGGCTAAAACGAGAGGGCAAAAATAGAGAATATAATGCTGCTCTCACAAAAAGGAGAAATGCGTCTGGCAAAGCTGCCATCAATGCCCTCCAGACTGAACCAACCATACAGTACACAACAGAAGGAAAGCTGTGCAGATTTTTTGGGTATTTCATTAAGGATGGGAAACCAGAACTGGAAGACTGGATGGCATCAGCCAAGACACTGCTGTGGATGGTACCAATCCCCAAAGAGGACCAGGTGGACATGCGAAAAGAACATTTCACTGGACAAGCCAGACACAATCAGATTTCATTTACCTATGGAGTTCAAGACACCCCAGTAGATTTTATTAAAAGCCTATGATGACAAAGTACATATATTTTAAGTTAAGGGAACCATGACTCTGTGTCACGTTTTGCTTATGTCTTTAAAAAGAAGTTATACAACATTTGGCAGAGGGTGCCACAAAGAGTTCCAATGATGGAAGAACCACTTAAAGATCAACTAGCATTGGTCATTCAGAAATGCTGAATGGTGCACAGACCCATTAAGGAACATAAGCTTTCAGGATCTTCTTCAGTTTGCACTTCGTTGGGCAGAAGTGGGAGATAGCCCAAGGCACAAAGAAAAAGAAGATTGGGGATAAGGTATATTTGTAACCCCCAAACCAAGGCTACAGAGCTGATTTTCCAGTCCCTTAAGGATGACACCCAAGAGTAACTGTGAAGATAGAGGAAACTCTCAGATTAGTCCTTGGAGGAAGACAAGAGTGCCCATTTCAGACATAGTCATCAAAAAACTGCCAAGATAGATGCCCAAGGCAGGATTATGTGTTACAGCTCAAGCAGCCTGGGGAAATCAGCAGGAAATGTGGTTTTGGTCTAGTGGTTAAGGCACCTGGTTAAAAACCAGGAGACTGTGAGTTCTAGTCCCGCCTTAGGCACGAAAGCCAGCTGGGTGACATTCGGCCAGTCAATCTCTCTCAGCCCAACTCACCTCACAGGGTTGTTGTTGTGGGGAAAATAGGAGGAGGAAGGAGTATTAGGTATGTTCCCCGCCTTGAGTTATTTATAAAAATAATAAAGGTGGGATAAAAAATCTTTAAAAAAATGTCCAAATCACAAAAAGACTGGGGAATGTCCTGCAACTAGGAAGCCAATTGGCCCTGGAAACTCCTTCAAGGACAAAGCCTATGGAAGGTGCCCACTCATGTCTGTCCCTGTGAACAGGGTCCCTGCGGATTGCATTGTGGACACCTGTTCAGAAGTAACTTTACAGTTACTGAATTCTGGAGCCAGGTTAGCCAGTTGGAGAAGGTACATGGAGTGAAACTCACAGCTGTCAATGGATTTGAAATCCCTATGGTAGGGATCCTTACTGATGGAGAGAGGTTTCCACAAAAGTTCATGAACCACAGTCCCAAAAGCAAAGGGATACCTGGAGTATTGGGTATGATTATGATGGAAATCATGCTAAATTTTCTTCTTCCCCTAAGCCAGTGTTTCTCAACCTTGGCAACTTTAAGCTGTATGGACTTCAACTCCCAGAATTCCCGAATTCTGGGAGTTGAAGTCCATACAGCTTAAAGTTGCCAAGGTTGAGAAACACTGCTCTAAGCCAACTTTAAGGAGCTCCATGAGTGAGAAGTAAGATTCATACTTACAGGGAGTCTCCTGCCTGGAGAGAGATCTGTTTTTGTTGCCACTGGATGCAAGGAAAAGGGACCAAACAGGAAAATTATTTCTGTTGCTAATTAATTCTTTATAATCAAGGGCCCAAGTAACTAAATTGCCCCCACTCTGAGACAGCTGTGTCATAACCCCAAGCTACCAGACCAAGCTACCATTTCAGTCAAGGTGTTCTGCCATGTTGTCAGGCTGGTGGTGGGCTCCAAATGGACTACAATCACGAGAATTCAGCAGCATATTTATAGACATTGTTATTCCCACCAAAGACTCCTACCAAAGACAAGAAGCCAGTCTTTGAAGATACAGTATGGCTAAAAATGTAGATCACGCTTGCAAAGAATTAGCAATGCACGTTGCCATGCAGGCTGGAAATTACACTGAAGTAAATGAGAATTATTTCCATTATAATGGCAGAAATCTGAATTGTGAATGAAGAAACCTGCTTTGGGTGGCATGATTTTTTATGGTATGATAAAGTGAAAGTAAATGTAGTTTTTAAGAATCATTACCTGAGAAATATGTTATTAAGAATATGGAACAAATATAAACCTAGACTTTGCCCAAAGATATCGTTGTTGACATCCACTCAAGAAGCTTTCTACAGAAGAGAAACAGCAGATAAAAAACGACGGTTAACATATGAGAATTTATTAATACAAGATAAGGAAGAAATTAAGATGAAGACAAGGGAACAATTAGCCAGAGAAGGACACTCTTTTCAATGGTTTTCTTATAATCAGATGAAAGAGAGGTTTAATACGGATAAAAGGACAAGCAGAATTGAGAAGAAAAAAACTGAATTTGAAATAGAATTATGTACAAATGATGATCATACAACAGCTAAAATGTATAAATTGTTACTAAGATTTGAAACAGAGGATGAACACGTTAAGGACAATGGTGAAATGGGCTGCAAATTTGGGTTACAATACGAACATGGATATATGGGAGAAAAATGTGGGGAACAGGCGTTACATTTACATTGTGCTATAATTTAAAAGAGAACTTTTATAAAATGATGTACCGATGGTATATGACACCAGCTAAATTGTCTAAAATGTGTAAAGGAATATCAAATCAAATTTGGAAGTGTGAAAAGGAAGAGGGGACTTTTTATCATGCATGATGGTCTTGTGAAAAAGCAACAAAATTTGGGGTACAAATCCATACAACGATGCAAAAGATATTATGACTAATATCATGATGAAACCAGAATTATTCTTATTTGGTTTTATGGACAAGGAACTAGAAAAGAAATATGGGGAATGAATATTGTATATGGTAACTGCAGCAAGATTATTGTATGTAAAAAGTTGGAAAAGTAATGAAATGCCTACAATGGAAGACTGGATTATAAAATTAACTGAACTTGCACAAAATGGCAAAGCTGACAAGTTTGGTCAGAGAAAAAACGATAAAGACTTTTTTGAAAGACTGGAAACCTCATATGGACTTTTTGTTGAAAGGAAAAAAAAGAATTTATGATTTTGAGATTTGGGGATTAAAAATGAGACAAAGAGATTGGGGGAAAGTTTAAGATGATAACTACTCGATAGAAAGAAGGGTGGAAGGCACAATTGTATGTTTTTTTCTTTTTTAAAAAAACCTTCTTGTTTCTCTATTTCTTATTTTCTATCTTTGTTCTTGTTTGTTTTGTATATTTTACTACATTTAAAAATTAATATATATGAGCTTCCCCCAAAGGTTAGAAGATTGTGTAACTGATTATTATTTTTTTCAGGTTCAGAATAAGCAGTAATAAAAAAAACCCCAAACCTAACAAAAACAGGGGGTAGATTGAAGCACAGTGCTTGTTAAAGGTTTAATGTTAGGTTTTAATGAAATATTTGATGGGCACAGAAAGCAGTGACAAACCAAGGAGGAACGTAAAGGGATCCAGTTCCCTTTAATTAAGCTTGTGGGCAGTTCTGCAGAGGGCTCCCAATGGGAGCGGGTCCGTCTCAGGCAGCAGGTGGTGGATTTTATGTGACTAGACAGGACCTTTTTTCTTTTCTTTTTTTTTCAGCACCAAAAAAAAAAGAAGGTCAGAGCAACAGAGGAAGATGACCAGGAAAGGAGGAAAAAGAGGTGCATGCTTAAAGCAAAATCTGCCAATGTGGAAACTGCAATGGGTGTAAATATTCCTGTGTTCTTTCTCAGGGAAAAAGATGGGTTCTTAAACAAGGAGAACTCTGTATAGAGTTTGTATATTACTCTGATTACATGCAAGAGTTTCATTTTCAAAAAGCCAAGAAGCTCCTGGCTTTTTTTTTTCTTTTTTTTTTGCATACACACACATCTTCTTTGCTCTATTTTTTTTTCTTTTTTATTTGATGGTCACTGTGCTCCAAGAAAAAAAAATGCAAAGAAAGTTCACCCAAGCTTGACCTGCACTATGCAGGAACGGCAGCTCTTCCCCACCCCTCCTGGCCCACCCCATGAACGTTCCTGCAACACCAGAAGTTGGCTACAACACAACCCTTGTTGGGTGTGACTTGCCAAAGGGTATAAATGTTCAGCACCAACCAGCACCACTAATCTAGTCAACCAGTTTGCTTGCCTTGATATCAATGAACAAGTGCCAACTGGAGAATACTGTATGAGAAAGGGGGGAACGCACATTTTTCTCCAAAAAGAGCAAGTGTGCATTGCACAAAACCGCAAACTCTCTGATATGGAGCGGGTTGACCCCTATGATATGATCCAGGAAACATCTGACACTTTTCTGGCATAGCATTTTATCTAAGTAGATTCACGGAGAAACCTTTAAAGGTTCAATATGTTAATGTGAATGTTGAATTATATACCAAAGCTTTGGAACTTGACTGTCTGTGACGAATCAGGGTTGTACCATGTATCAGGGTGGCTAAAAGAATAATCTTGAAAAATTGGAGAAGTGGCATTTTTCCAGATGTTAAAGATCAGCTTTTGGAAATATGTAACTTATCCACCCTGGAGAAAGCAAGATTTTCCACTAATCAGAGGGTTAAGCAATATGTTCTTCTCTGGTATAGATTTTATGATATTTTACAATAATATTGTGTATCTCATTATACTATAATATTATGTGGTACTTTAGTAAACCAGTGACTATAAGTTTAATATATTAGACCTTTCTTGTTTGTTTGTTTCATTTTTTCTCTCTCTTTCTGGTTTTTTAATTATTTTTAAAGGATTGTTTAGTTTAACTTCGTTATTGTAGTGTACCTTGGTATTTTGCCTATATTTTGTATGCTTCTAAAATAATGAATGAAAAAAGAAAACAAAAGAAAAACTCCCACATCATCACCAATGGGATAAGAGATTTCCTGGCACAAGGAAGGAAGTTGGGAAAACAAAAACATGTTTTGAAACACGGTATGTGGAAAAGTAGGATTGGGAAATTTTTAGGACAATTGTTTTTTGTTTTTTTTTAAAGACTAGTGCCATGAAGAAAAGTTAACTTTGTTTGTTTGTTTTTCAAATTTATATAGCCTCCTACCTCACAAACAAGCAACTCTGGGCGGTGTACAAAGAGCTAAAAACAATCAATAAATACATTAAAACATTAAAAAACCAACTAAAACCAAGAATAAAAGACAAAGGGATGTTACAATAAGGGAGCCATCTCGCTAGTTCACTCATCCCCTGAGCCTTCATTTATTGTTCAACCCATTGAAAGAAAATTGGCTTTTGAAGTTTCTTTGGAAGGAGAAAGAGGATTTTGGTGGGTAGACTGTGGAAATTCTGCTCTTATTTCATTACAAGGTGGCCAAGGGGGGGGGGGGCAAGAAAAAGCCTGAGAAATTGCTGGGCGGATTTTGATCCAGCATTAATGCACACACACTCGTAGCCGGACATCTGCCAGATGCAAACAAATGCTGTGGAAATCAGGAGCAGAGGAGGAAGGAGGAACAAAGCCCACGTTTGGCCCCAACAGTTGTTTTAGTCCTGGAACCGAGCTTACATT
This sequence comes from Charina bottae, assembly GCA_023362775.1. NCBI lineage: Eukaryota > Metazoa > Chordata > Lepidosauria > Squamata > Charinaidae > Charina > Charina bottae. Next base: position 6,618,320 of record JALMGJ010000040.1, read on the forward strand.
CCTTTCAGGCACAAATCCACTTTTCCACTAAACTTTCTGCAAGTCAGCAGCTTAATGAAGGGAAGGGAGAACCCTGCCTCGTCCCGGTCGCTGTCATTAAATCATAGAGTGTACATTTCGTTCCTGCTACTTGCCTTCAGCCCAAACTCCACTAACTATGCTTCTGCAGTCCATCTGAAAAAGACCTCATTTCAATCTCCAGCTGAAGAGGATTTTCACCAGGGGACAAGATCAGTTTTGAATTTGGGGAACAGCACATAGCTACAAAGACCAAAGCACCAAATTACTACAAATTACTTCAGTTATGTCACATGTAGGCATGGTTCACACAAACATATATGGCTCTATGCCTGCAACCTAAACAACTGGAATACAGGTAGTCCTCGCTTAACGACCACAATTGGGACCGAAATTTTGGTTGCTAAGTGAAGCGGTCGTTAAGTGAATCCAACCCGATTTTACCACCTTTTTACGGTGGTCATTAAGTGAATCACCGTGGTTGTTAAGCGAATCACCGCGCTTATTAAGTGAGTCCTGCAGTTCCCCATTGATTTTGCTTGCTGGAAGCCAGCTGGGAAGGTTGAAAATGGTGATCACGTGACTGCAGGATGCTGCAACGGTCGTAAATGCGAACCAGTTGCCAAGTGCCCAAATCGTGATCACGTGACTGTGGGGACGCTGCAGCAGCTGTAAGTGTGAGGACTGGTCATCAGTCGGTTTTTAGCACCGTCGTAAGTCCGGACTGTCGCTAAATGGATGGTCATTAGGCGAGGACTACCTGTATCTTTCTGCTTGACCTACTTCCCACTTCAAGCCTCAAAGCATTTGGTTTTTCCCACTTATCACTCTCCCATTTCATATCCAGTACTCTACTGCCCAGTGCCTTTGCAATACTCTGCAATATTGTCCTTTGGTTTTCTTCTAAGTTGGAATAACTTCATGCCCAAATCTTTGCACGTGGAACTGGCCTCCACAAATGGAGGATGGCTGGCTGGAGCAAGGTCCTATGTGCTTAAGAGCTCGTAAATGCATTCATGTGCCAGCTTCAGCAAGTTTGGAGAAACCACCAACTTTAAACAAGATAGCATCTGGGCAAAGAAAGCCTCTCCCGCACTGGGTAAAAAAAGATAATCAAGCTTTTATGCCTTTGCCTACACAATCCTGCCAGCTGCTTAACCCAGTTATCCGCCCACCAGAGGATTAAGGGCACCAAACATAGCTGACACAAAACAAGCAGCAGAGGTTTCTCCTGGCACATTCAAAGGAACCCTGCTATCAAAATCCATCCTTTTCTCAGCCCCATCTCCTTTTACACCTACAGATGGATAAACACTGCCCACATTAGGAATGTAGGAAGACTGCAGCAAGGCATCCTGGGAGTTGTAGTTCAAGGGAGCCAGAGGGTGCCAGGTTGAGAAGGGCTGCCCGAAAGAGTCCTCCTTTTAACCCACCCCATTACTGAACTGTCTCAGCAACCAGTCTGCCTTATGCACAAGCCCAGCAGTGGGGGGGGGGGGAGCAAAGCAATAGATAGCCTCTCATGAACTCACCCGAGCCACACCGTATTTAACACTTCTGCACTGGCTTTGTACCTGGTTCTTGAAGGTGCGGGACTGATAAGTGAACCCCACTGAGCTTGCATACCCCACAGGATGGCATCATCCATTGGCTGGCCCTCCCAACACCCCTGCAAAGTAGGGCAACTTGAGCAAGGACTTCCGAAGGTCATCAGCGAACTTCCACAATGAGGGGATTTGAACCAACTCCTCCCCTTCCCAGCTGCTCCAAATCCAACAGTCCAGGCTTCGGGTCACACTGGTCCTTCCCAAGGAGCCCCACTGGGGGCCCAGGGTAGCCAAGCTGAATGTTTTCCTTGGGAGTGAGCTGCCAAGAACACCGCAAGATGCGACACCAAATAATAATCTAGAGCAGTGTTTCTCAACCTTGGCAGCTTGAAGATGTGTGGACTTCGAGTCCCAGAATTCCCCAGCCAGCCATGCTGGCTGGGGAATTCTGGGAGTCGAAGTTCACACATCTTCAAGCTGCCACGGTTGAGAAACACTAATCTAGAGGGTAGCTCTTCCTCTTGTTATGATTAAACTCTTATTATTTTATCTGCTACCCTTTCTGCAAAGCCAAGTTTTCCGCTCTGGCGAGGCACACTGGCAGGACGGAGGGGTGATCTTTTTGCAGACACACCCACGCGGCTTCTGTCCTCGCCCCTGTTGCTCCACCCACCCCGGGTGTAGCAATATTTGTACCTCCCTTTGTGTCCCTCTAAAATTGGGGGTGGGGGAGCTGTGCACGGAGAAGAGGCTCTGGATCTACGGGGAACGGTCCAGGGCTCGCTCTCCCTCCCCGCCCTTGGATTAAGTTGCAACGGGGAGGCCCCCACCCCATCAGGCCACCCTAGATGGCCACACCTCTCCCCGACCGTCCGGCGTAGGCAGCAGAGCCCAAGCTCTGCCGACAAGAGTGGGCGAGATTTGAAGCCAGCAGCCATCTCCAAGGGAACCTTTCGGAAGGGGCGGGGGCTGCAAAGCGAGCCAGAAAGACCCCTTCCCTTGCGGCGGCCCCGCACGCCAGAAAAGCAGAATCCGCAATTGGAAGCACCCTAGCGAAGGCAACGCCTCCCTGTCGCGCCTGTAGCTCCTTCTACGGTAGCCTGCTTTGGAACGTAGAGGCTCTACTGGCCCATCGGCGCGGTGGACGGGCATGGCCATTATCTGCAAGTAATCCAAGGCTGAAGACCCCCCACCGACCAGGAGGGATCGCCAACGTCTCCCCCGCCTCCTTCCTCCGATCTACTTTCGCTTTCCAGCCGCCCGGCCAACCACGTGGGGCCAGGATCCCCTGGGCGGGGAGGGGGGGCGGCGTCTTTATTGGCCTGGAGGGGCCAAGAGGGGGATGACAGCCTGCGGGTCCCGATCCTGAGAAGCAAGGGAGGTTAGGAAAGCGGTCAGCCCCGCGAAAGCCTCCCTCCCGGATCGAGAGGAAATCCGTGCGCCAAAGCCGAGAGAGGCGCGGTCTCCACGTGGGTGGAGACCGAGGGGGGAGGAAGCGGGAATAGAGGTGGCCGAGGGGCCCTGGGGCTTGAAGGGTCCGGACTGAGGGCAGCAGGGGAGGTGGAGGCGGTTCTGCGGGGCTTCAGGACACCCTGCTGGGGTCTCAGCCGGGAGCAACAGGGAGGTGGGCTCGGCTTGGCTCGGCTCTTACCGGTGTGCGTCCTGAGATGCGCCTTCAGATGCGAAGATTTGCCGTAGACCTTAATGCAGCCTTGGAAAGGGCACTGGTGCCTTTTGGCCGGGGAGATGGCGGAGAGGCTGGCGGGGCTGTCAGCGCCGGCTTTTTGGGGAAGCTCCCCCGCCTGCGGCAGGACCGGGACGCCGTTTCGCAACTCGCCCCCTCCGGGCGAGGAGGAGCAGCTCCCGCCGCAGTCCGAAAGCGCAGAGCCGGGGCGCACCTGGGGGCGGGCGCCGGGCAGGGAAGGAGGGCGCCCGCCTCGCTCCTCTTTCGAACTGATGAGGCTGGAGGCCGGGTGGATCAAGGCCCCGCTGGAGATGGACATCAGGCACTCCGCGGCCAGATAATCCAAGCCTGACATGACGCCGCGCCAGAAGCGGGCAGCCGTCGGAGGCGCCTTTTCGAACGGCTCTCCCGGCCTCGGAGGCGAAGATCGGGCGCCCGGCCTCCCGAGACCGCGGCTCGCTAGACGGATGCGACTGCCTCGCCCTGGCGCAACGTGGAGACGGAAGGAAGGGTGGGTGGGGGAAGAGACGCCTGCCTGGTCTCCGCCCAGCCAGGGCGCGTCAGGTTGGAGGGCAGCCGAGGCTGTGACCGTCCTCCCCGCAGAAGTCTCCACCTTCCCGAGGCGGGGGGAGAGCGGAGAGGACGCCCGCTTAGGGCTACCAGTCTGGGCCGCAAAAAAGTCCGGACGGGCGCTGCGGATGCTGAATTTGCGCCCGGGTTGGTTGGCCGAAGCGAAAGTCCCCATCAGTCAGGATCAAGGCTGTTATTTTCCTAATAACCCTCTATAGGGCTGCGGGTGGTCTTAAAAATGCGATTTGATTCGTTAGGAAATGTATTAAGGGCTGCAGCCTGAGATTGCAATGGTAAACTCACTAGTGAATAAGCAGCTGGATACCAAGGGATTTATGTCATAGAATCCCAAAATATAAGAGTTGGAAGGAGATGATCTAGTCCAAACCTCTGCCCAGTGTATAAATTCATTACAGCTACGTATGTTTTTCAACCTTGGCAACTTTAAGATGGTGGATTTTCACTCCCAGAATTCCCCAGCCAGCATGGCTGGCTGGGGAATTCTGGGAGTGGAAGTCCACCCATCTTAAAGTTGCCAAGGTTGAAAAACACTGCATTACAGGATCATCTGTATCTGATAGGATGAGGCACTATAATTGCAATCCTAAACATGCTGTTGCAATTGAGTGTTTTCTATTCTGCTATTTTCTGATCTAGTTGTTTATTTTTAAGGAAGGTGCTTGCCGAAGATGGAAGGGCTGAATTCCTTTCTGAGTAAATAAGGTGTGTACTGTATGTAATGAAATAAGGGCACAATCCTAGTTTGCATTTCTCTGGAACTGGACAACTCAGCAACACCCATTCACTTGTGCACTGAGAAGCCTCCCCAGTGATCCCTCCAGGTTATTTATTTACTTGAAACATTTATATGGCCGCCCAGTTCAACCAAGGTGACTCTGAGCAGCTTACAAAAAACATTCAACAAACCCTAATGAAGAGAATACAAAACCACAATACGAAAACCTCCAAACGACAATGAAAGAATCGAAACTAACGTGGGAATCCCAAACAGCAATAACACCATCATCCAATCAAGGCGCCAACACTTCACCAAAGGCCTGGAAAAAGAGCCAGATCTTGACAGCCTTTCTAAAGACCAGCAGGGTCAAGGTCAACTGTATGTCAGGACGAAGGTCGTTCCGTAAAATAGGGGCCATCACCAAGAAGGCACACCTCCTACAAAATGCCATTGTTTCAATGAGTGCTTCCTCCATCTCAGAGCAAGTGGGGCAGGCAGGCACCCTGGCGTGAAAGTTGGCTGGGTGACCTGGGGCCAGACCCTGTCTCTCAGCCCTAGGAAGGAGCCAATGGCAAACCAGGAGACAGAGAGTTCTAGTCCCACCTTAGGCATGAAAGCCGGCTGGGTGACCTTGGGCCAGTCCCTGTCTCTCAGCCCTAGGAAGGAGCCAATGGCAAAGCAGGAGACTGAGAGTTCGAGTCCTGCCTTAGGCATGAAAGCCGGCTGGGTGACCTTGGGCCAGTCCCTGTCTCTCAGCCCTAGGAAGGAGCCAATAGCAAACCAGGAGACTGTGAGTTCTAGTCCCGCCTTAGGCATGAAAGCCGGCTGGGTGACCCTGAGCCAATCACATTCTCCCAGCCCTGGGAAGGAGCCAATGGCAAACCAGGAGACTGAGAGTTCTAGTCCCGCCTTAGGCATGAAAGCCGGCTGGGTGACCCTGAGCCAATCACATTCTCCCAGCCCTAGGAAGGAGCCAATGGCAAACCAGGAGACTGTGAGTTCTAGTGCCGCCTTAGGCATGAAAGCCGGCTGGGTGACCCTGAGCCAATCACATTCTCCCAGCCCTAGGAAGGAGCCAATGGCAAACCAGGAGACTGAGAGTTCTAGTCCCGCTTTAGGTTTGAAAGCCAGCTGGGTGACCTTGGGCAGTCACTCTCTCTCAGCCCAGCTCACCTCACAGGGTGGTGGTTGTGGGGAAAATAGGAGGAAGGAATATTAGGTATGTTCACTGCCTTGAATTATTTATAAAAAGAATAAAGGCAGGATAAAAAATCTAGAGGAGGAGGAGGGCAGTCCCCCAATTGGCTGGGGAATTCTGGGAGTTGAAGTCCAGACATCTTACGGTTTACACAGTTGAGAAACACTGCCCTAGAGGATCATGTGTCTCTTCAGAAGGATCCTCTATTGAGGGAGCTGCTGTTATCAGTTTTGGATATGCTGGGCTCCAAAATCATATTGGCAAAGAGGATTAAAGGATCTAGAGTCATGCCTGAGGTCTAGCATTACTGGATTCCTTGGTGTGGGTTTTCCGGGCTGTGTGGCCGTGTTCTGGCAGTTCTGGTTCCTAATGTTTCGCCAGTCGCTGTGGCTGGCATCTTCAGAGGACAGGAGCACAGCTAAAAGATTCTGTCTGTGCCCAAGTGGAGGGTGTGTGTGTTCCTGCTGGTGTTTATAGCTGCTGAGAGGGTGTGTGTCTTCTGTGGGTCATTTACAAGAGATTCGGAGAGGGGTTATTACGGTGATGAGGGGGTGTGGTGCTGTCGTGTGGGATTATTGTTTGAGTCGTTTGTATATTTCTGTGGTTGAGTAGAGTTTATTGACCTTTTGCAAGCTATGTTTTTCAGGACTGGCAGCCAGGTTTTGCTGATCTTTAAGCTTTCTTCTTTTTTATTGAAACTGTGTTGGTGTTTATGTATTTCAATGGCTTCCCTGTATAGTCTAACATAGTGGCTGTTGGTGTCCAGTTTTTCTGTATTTTCAAATAAAATTTGGTGACCAGTTTGTTTGAGAGCATGTTCAGCTATTGCAGATTTTTCAGGTTGCTGTAGTCTGCAGTGTCTTTCATGTTCTTTTATCCTGGTTTGGGTGCTGCGTTTTGTGGTCCCAATGTATACTTGTCCACAGCTGCAGGGTATGCAGTAAACTCCTGCAGCGGTGCATCCACTTGGATGCTTTACCAGGAGCCCATGCAGTCACTTTCTTTTCCTACTGTCTGTAGCTTGAATCATGTCAACTGGATTTCTATTTTCTCAGTGGAAACGTTTCGCTCCTTATCCAAGGAGCTTCTTCAGTCTGAGCAAAGTTAGTAAGGGAATCCTTAAATATGTTGCTGTGTGACCTTACACCTGGGGCTAGGTCATGGTTATTTTTTATTTTTTTTGCTCAGACTGAAGAAGCTCCTTGGATAAGGAGCGAAACGTTTCCACTGAGAAAATAGAAATCCAGTTGACATGATTCAAGCTACAGACAATTCCACCTGGATGACTGAGAACCTTCATAGACATTTCTTTTCCTGCTGTTCTCTTGAAAGCAGGAGAATCTGCACTATAACCAATGAAGTCAGTTGACATAACTGGATTCCCAGAAGATTAAAATAATCCAATCAGAGGGCTACAAAAAAAAAACCCCACACAAATTGACAAATTGTTAATTACTTCCTGCTAGCAAAAACCAGTCCAGAAGACAGCTAGCTGCGGTGTGTTCTTAGTTGGTAATTGCTGATTACCAGCAGAAAACAAGCTGGCCTGTTTTTTGCCAGCAAGCAAGAAACACGTGCTTTCACCATACCTGAGTATGTGCAGTGATGTCACTGCTAGCCCCACCTGCAGTGGCATCACAAGACTGGCACATAATGGAGGGGCTTGCAAAGTGGCATCAGCATGGGACAGGACTAGCTACATCATGCCGACTTTGTCAAAGACACTCCCAGACTTAAGACTGGGTTTGTACCACATGCTTATTGTTGTAAAGGTGAGTTAACTATTCCCATGTTCACATAACATGTGATGTCTAAAGTAAAACACATTATGTGAGGGGCTGGGTCACTCAACATGCTGAGATGACAGTTGGGTTTCTATAAAACACTGAATTGCAGATCAGTTTATAGGTGGGTCTAGCACAGTGTTTCTCAACCTTGGCAACATGAAGATGGGTGGACTTCCACTCCCAGAATTCCTCAGCCAGCATGCTGGCTGGGGAATTCTGGGAGTTGAAGTCCATCCATCTTCATGTTGCCAAGGTTGAGAAACAATGGTCTAACACAAGGGTCGGAAATGGCGGCTCGCGAGCCAGATGCGGCTCTTTGGCCCCTTGAGTGTGGCTCTTCCGCAGCTGAACTCACCCCCGCCCCTTCCACGCGATTGGCCCCCGCCCGCAAACCCCGCCCCCTGGCTCTCGCACTGAGCGAGGCCCGGCACGGCAGGGAGGCGCTGCTGGCCCGGGACGCGGCGCTGTTGGAGGCGGCGCAGGAGCGGCTGCAGGGGCTGCTGCGGCTGGAGATGGCGCTGCTTCGCGGCATCCAGGTGCTGGGCGAGGGCGCGGGCCCGGGGCGCGAGCAGCAGGGCGGTGCACGGCGAAGAGCCGCCTGCTCTCCCCTTGGCCGCCTCCGGTCCGAGCCTGGCTCGGCTCCCCCGGCCGCCGCAGGGCTCGGGTTAGCGGGGGGAGAGGACACCAAATGGCGGTGTGGGGGGATTGATGGGGTGGGAGGGTGCACCCGGAGGGCCTCCCGCGGCCGCTCCTCCAAAGCGGGTTGCAGAGCGCGCGCTGCGCCCACAGGAACACCTGGTCCCTCTGCTCCCTCCAGCTCCGCCACCAGCCCCAGCAGCGCCGCCCGCCCCGTCCTGCCGCCCGGCAAACCTCCGCCAGCTCCGTCACCCTGCCGCCACCGCCCCGGCCAGGCCCCCTGCGCTGCCCTGCCGCTCACGTCCCGGGCCCGCGCCCTCGCCCAGCACCTGGATGCTGCGGAGCAGCGCCATCTCCAGCCGCAGCAGCCCCTGCAGCCGCTCCTGCGCCGCCTCCGACAGTGCCGCGTCCTGGGCCAGCAGCGCCTCCCTGCCGCGCCGGGCCTCGCAGAGACGGGCCTGAAGGGGCGCAGAGGCCGGAGAGGGAGCCAGCGGGGAAGGAGGCGCGGGTCCCGCCCGGTGGAGAGGGCGCAGCCTTCCGCTCTCCCGCGCCCGTCCTGCCGGCCGGAGGGTGGCAGCTCTTTCTCCGCCACTCTCGGTGGGGCGGCCGGGCCGGGTTCGCAGAGCCGCTGGCTGCGCCCCCTCCCTCCGTGAGCCCTCCGTGAGCCCCCCGCCCCCTTCCACGTGATTGGCTCCCGCCCGTAAACCCCGCCCCCTTCCACGTGATTGGCTCCCGCCCGCAAAACCCGCCCCCTTCCACGCGATTGGCTCCCGCCCGCAAACCCCGCCCCCTTCCACGCGATTGGCCCCTGCCCGCAAACCCCGCCCCCTGGCTCTCAAGCATTTCAAAATGTGCATGAGCATGCCAAAATGGCTCCCGGGATAAAAAGTTTGCCGACCCCTGGTCTAACATATTGAGCTAATCATTGGTGTTCAGCTGTCAGACAGAAAGGCAACCTGAGATGGGGGTGGGGAGGTATTGATGGTTGCAACCTGTGAAATCTTTGGGTACGGCCACCAGATACTACCAAACGTATTATCAAATTGTCATTTTTTAATGTAATAGAACAAAAATAGTCGGTGAAGAAGAAGCCTGTTAGCTACTGTATTTCTCTTTTAATTAAATGAAATGAAATAACACATGAAATAAAATTGAATTGACTTTTCGTCTTAGCATTGTCCACTATTTTTTGGAGGGTAACCCCAATCAATCATGGCATTCAAAAGACCAAGCATGATTTCTAGCCCAGGAAAAGTGGATACCCCTGCTTTAAGAAGAACAGGCTAAAATCAAATGAGGTATGTGTAAAATATGAAATGGCTAAAAAGAGACGGAATTCAACTCCAGTTCAGCCATGAGAAATAAAATAAGTGGCACAGATTTCACCTCCCCCCACCCTACTTTTCTCCCTGGTGAGAAAGGGGGGGCGGGGGGGGGGGAGAGACAGGAAATTGCTGCTTTTCTACAGAGAAATCAAAGAGCTGAACTGTTTTTCCACTAGGTGGTGGTGGATGCCTTACGCAAACCAAATAAATGAATCTTCACTTTGCTCATCTCTTCGGGAAAAGAAAAGCTGGAACTCGCCTTTGCCATATACACCAAGTTAAATAGCTTTTCCCTGTTTGGCACAGCTTGAAATTTCCCACACTCGAGGAGGGGCGGGGAACCCAGGCTGGAGAAAAAGGAAATATACTTTCACCAAATGTTAATTAATTAGCTTAGAGCTGGTCTTCTTGGCCACAAAACAGGCCACTTGCTTAGGCAATGTGTCAGGAGGTCTAGGAAAAGTCATAGCCATATTAAGGCATGTGGTGGAATAGAACCTGCTTGTACAGGCACAGTGTACCTGGTGCCAAGAGACAAACTGAAGAAGGGTGTTTTTGTCTTCCTAGCATGTTGGAGAGCTGCTGTGGGGTGAATACGCTGAACTAAATAAACTCCTAGTTCCTTGGAAGTCAGAGTTGAAGCTGCGCAAATCATACAAGGCAGATGCTGTTAATGTTCATTTTGTTTCCATCACTTCTGGCTGCTCACATATAGCCATATCTGCATTTGCCACTCATTACAGGTAATCCTGTAATCCTGTCAGAAAAACATCTATTTTTTGTTTTTGTTTTATTGACCATTCTAAAGCCTTTGACTGTGTGGATCATAACAAATTGTGGCAAGTTCTTGGCGGTATGGGGATACCAAGTCATCTTGTCTGCCTCCTGAGGAAACTGTATAATGACCGAGTAGCAACGGTAAGAACAGAGCACGGAACAACGGACTGGTTTAAGATTGGGAAAGGAGTACGGCAGGGTTGTATACTCTCACCCTACCTATTCAACCTGTACGCAGAACACATCATGCGACATGCTGGGCTTGAGGAATCCAAGGCTGGAGTTAAAATCTCTGGAAGAAACATTAACAATCTCAGATATGCAGATGATACCACTTTGATGGCTGAAAGCGAGGAGGAGTTGAGGAGCCTTATGACGAAGGTGAAAGAAGAAAGTGCAAAAGCTGGGTTGCAGTTAAACCTCAAAAAAACCAAGATTATGGCAACGAGCTTGATTGATGACTGGCAAATAGGAGGAGAAAAAGTGGAGGCAGTGACAGACTTTGTATTTCTAGGCGCAAAGATTACTGCAGACGCTGACTGCAGCCAGGAAATCAGAAGACGTCTACTTCTTGGGAGGAGAGCAATGGCAAATCTTGATAAAATAGTTAAGAGCAGAGACATCACACTGACAACAAAGGTCCGCATAGTTAAAGCAATGGTATTTCCTGTAGTAACCTATGGCTGCGAGAGCTGGACCATAAGGAAGGCTGAGCGAAGGAAGATAGATACTTTTGAACTGTGGTGTTGGAGGAAAATTCTGAGAGTGCCTTGGAGTGCAAGAAGATCAAACCAGTCCATACTCCAGGAAATCAAGCCAGACGGCTCACTTGAGGGAATGATATTAAAGGCAAAACTGAAGTACTTTGGCCACATAATGAGAAGACAGGATACCCTGGAGAAGAAGCTGATGCTAGGGAAAGTGGAAGGCAAAAGGAAGAGGGGCCGACCAAGGGCAAGATGGATGGATGATATTCTGGAGGTGACAGACTCAACCATGGGGGAGCTGGGGATGGTGACGGCCGACAGGAAGCTCTGGCGTGGGCCGGTCCATGAAGTCACGAAGAGTCGGAAGCGACTGAACGAATAAACAACAACAGGTAATCCTCGACTTACGACCATTCGTTTAGCGACTGTTCAAAGTTATGATGGTGCTGGGAAAAGTGACTTGTGACTGGTCCTCGCACTTACGACTATCGCAGTGTCCCTGCAGTCACATGATCAAAATTCAGGCGCTTGGCAACTGGCATGTATTTACGATGGTTGCAGGGGGTCACGTGATTGCCATTTACGACAATCCCAGCCAGCTTCCCAGCCGGCTTCCGACAAGCAAAGTCAATGGGGGAAGCTGGATTCGCTTAACAACCACACAATTCACTTAATGACCGCAGTGATTGGCTTAACAACCGTGGCAAAAAAGATCACAAAATCAGGTGTGACTCACTTAACGACTGCCTCGCTTAGCGATGGAATTTCCAGTCCCAATTGTGGTCGTGAGTCAAGGACTACCTGTACTGCCATACAAATGATAACATTAATGATAAGCATACAGAAGACCGAAGCAGAGTTCTGTTCCTAAGAGCTTAGATGTGAAATTGAGAAACCGGAGGGAGGAAAGGGCCCCAGTCAATTGGCCCTACACGTAGTCCAGCCTGTTCCAAGCACAGACTGCACATAGAAAGGGGAGAACTTGAGTTCCGGGGGGTCCCCAGTTTAGACCGAGTAAAGCGAAGGTTGCTTCAGAGTGGCCCTTGCTGTAGAAAGTGTTCCACCTGTCGGCACCTACTTTTCAGGTGGGTCTAGTTGTCCTGGCTCCTTCCTTCACTCAGAAGAGTCGCATTTCAGAGATTGCTTTTGCCCTAAGAGGCTATGCTTCTACGTGGAGATGTGTCCTTGTGTAGAGAGATGTAATCAAACTACCTTGAACAAATTGGTTCTGGTGGGGCTACCATCATCTGGGTGGCAAGTCTAGACCACCAGTGGCTGGCAGCACCGAGCCAAAGTTTTCAGTTTCTGTTTGCTGACATCGAGGGATTGTCTGGATTTCTGTAGCTCTTGTTCTGGATGCCAAGAGGATGTAGTAAGTAAGTAAGTAAGTAAATAAGCGTATTGTTGTAACCACAGGTCATAACATAGGAAAGAGGATGTAGTGAATCACTTAGAATTTAAAGCAACATTGACTTTTGAAGCTAATACTACAGTTTTACAACCAACAGTTTCAACTTCTGCTTTTGGAAGACCCACCTTCCAAGCACTTAAAATAATCACAAACTATCTGTTCCGTCATCAGAGATGGCCCCTAATCCAAGAACATGGCAAACCGTAGAGGGTTTGCCTACATCCTTTGTCCCTAGCAGACCACAGGGGGGGGGGGCAAGGGTGTGCCCGCAGGATATTTCTTGCCACCTGCCTAACCCTCTGCTCTTTTCATATTTAAAACATGCTTTTCATATTAAAAAATGAGAAGCTGGAATGTTGCAGAGCGAGGCCTTAGCCTCAAGCATAATGCAGACTTCCAGCAATGCTTCTGCTAAGCAGCAATGCTGCTAAGACCCTAAAGGCATTTTGAGAAAATAGAAAATGGAGGATGGCTACGTCCAGTGCTTCACTATCTTCTACTATGCATTTTTGTGATTAGCCACACCCAACATGTCAACTGTTTTGTGAGAGTGCCAATGACATGCATTCGGATTTCCAATATGCCCAGTAACCCAAAGGACTGGAGAGCCTTTTTTACAGATATCTTGACTGATTTCACACAACAGGTTAAGTCATGGTATGATTAAACATGCTTTATTTAATAAACCATAACTGGCCAGTTTAAACAAAGCAAGTTTAAACCAGAAACCCTGGTTTACAAACTACAATGGCTGGTTCACACAACACACTAAGCCAGAGCTTTCCAAACTGTGTCGGGACACGTTAGTGTGTCGGCTGCAGTGTCTGGGTGTGTCACGGCAGCTGCTGCTGCCTCTGAGCCCTGCCAGGATTCCACGCAGGTCCTAGTGCCTGCCTTGTGCCCTGCTGCCTCCAAACCTGCTGTGATTCCGTGCAGGTCCTCGTGCCTGCCTTGTGCCTTGCTGCCTCCAAGCCTGCTGTGATTCCGCGCAGGTCCTAGTGCCTGCCTTGTGCCTTGCTGCCTCCAAACCTGCTGTGATTCCGCGCAGGTCCTAGTGCCTGCCTTGTGCCCTGCTGCCTCCAAACCTGCTGTGATTCCGCACAGGTCCTAGTGCCTGCCTTGTGCCTTGCTGCCTCCAAACCTGCTGTGATTCCGCACAGGTCCTAGTGCCTGCCTTGTGCCCTGCTGTAAGAGTGTGTCGCGAAATGATGCATGTCTAAAAAGTGTGTCACTAACATGAAAAGTTTGGAAAGCTCTGCACTAAGCTATAAATAAGCAAGCCACATTATGGCCTAGATGTTATGCAAACTCAGTCACAGACTTGACCTTTCCACATTATCTGGATCTACCCTAGAGGATAGTGCTCTAGTTCACACAACATTCTAAGGGTGGTTTTCGATTAAACATTTACCCATGTAAATAAACAGTAGTTTATTCCGTTAACCCAATATCACAGATCCACTTAAACACTGACTCATAACTTAGCCACAAAGGCTGAGTTTGCATAACAAGCTACAACAATTTGTTTATTACATTTCAATCTCGTATTTTCTCAGAGAGCTCTAACGTGGCTGGTTTATTTATTTTATTTATTTATCTAGCCTACTTATAACTCACCCTAGTCCCAAAGGACTCTGCCCAATGTACAAAATCAATAAAAAGAAAACCAAAATAAGTGAAGAAAGTGAATCAGATGAATATCAAATGCACACACATGCACACACAATCATCCAAAAGAAGATATATTCAGTTGCATTAACCACCAGGAGACACCACATGGTCAATTTCATCTGTATTGGGACTCCTCACGTTATTCTATGGGTCAAACCAGTGTTTCCCAACTTCCTCAACTTTAAGATGTGTGGACTTCAACTCCCAGAATTCCCCAGCCAGCATGAAGTCCACACATCTTAAAGTTGCTAAGGTTGAGAAACACTGGGTCAAACCCTCTCCTGGGAATTTAATTCAGAGACCTTTGCATTTTAGTTGACTATATAGAGCAGAGCTTTCCAAACTGTGTGTCGCAACACAAAAGTGTGTCGCCTGAGGGGCCCAGATGTGTCGCGTCAAAACCCGGAAGCGGAAGCCGGAAGCTTCCGGGTTTTCCCGCGGCGACAAACCAACGGCGGTGCACGAAAATCTGAAAGCGCCGCAGCAACGGCAGCGCACAAAAACCGAAAGTGGCAGCAGCGCTTTCGGGTTTTTGCGTGCTGCCGCAATGGCGACACACCACTGCTGTTGGTGTGTCGCCGCGGGAAAACTTTGGAAAGCCCTGATATAGAGTATATTAGTTTAGGAGCCAACAAGGAAGCTATCAGAATGGTATATACAGACCACTTTCCCCTAAGCCCTCAAAGCAGAGAGATTTGGATGTTATGTCTTGGTATGGGGGCGCGATGGCTCAGCAATTAAGACGCCAGGCTTGTCGATCCGAAGGTCGGCGGTTTGAGACCCGAGCGCCGCGTGATGGAGTGAGCTCCCGCACTCGCCCCAGCTCTTGCCAACCTAGCAATTCAAAAGCATGCAAATGCAAGTAGATAAATAGGTACCACTTCGGTGGGATGGTAACAGCGTTCCGCGCGCGTCATGCTGGCCACATGACCGCGGAAGTGTCTTCGGACAATGCTGGCTCTTCGGCTAAGAAACGGAGATGAGCACCGGCCCCTAGAGTCGGACATGACTGTGAAGGGGAAAACCTTTACCTTTACTATTATGTCTTGGTATGTCTGTAGGTTGAGTCATGGCAACTGGATTTTTTTCTTTTTTTTCTTTTTTTTATTTATTATTTGGATTTATCACCACCCATCTCTACCATGGCAGACTCTGGGCGGTTTACAATCACATTATAAAAAATTAAAAACCTATACATCTAAAATATATTATAAAAATAAAAAATAAAAATCCAAGAGATGTTATGTTCTTAAAAAGAGGATATTGCTAAGCTAACCACCCCCAGGAGGAACTATTATTTCCTTCGTTCCAGGCAAGGTGGCAGAACCAGGTCTTTAAGACTTCCTGAAGGCCAGGAGCGAGGGTGCCCGTCTCACCTCAGGGGGCAAGATATTCCACAGGGCGGGTGCTATCGCAGAGAAGGCATGCCTCCTGGACCCCGCTAGATGGAATTCTTTTAGTGATGGGATCCGAAGCATGCCCTCCCTGCATGATCAGGTGGGGCGGGTGGATGTAATTGGGATAAGACGGTCCCTCAGATACCCTGGCCCCATGCCATGTAGGGCTTTAAAGGTGATGACCAACACCTTGAATTGGACCCAGAAGCAAACTGGTACCCAATGCAGCTCACGGAGTAGCGGTGTTACATGTGCTGATCTTATAGCACCTAGAACTACCCGTGCAGCTGCATTCTGGACCAGCTGAAGCTTCCGGATACTCTTCAAGGGTAGCCCCATGTAGAGCGCATTGCAGTAATCTATATGAGAGATGACAAGGGCATGAGTGACTGTTAGGAGGGCCTCCTGATCCAGGAAGGGGTGCAACTGGCGCACAACCCGAAGCTGTGCAAAGGCCCTCCTGGCCACGACTGCCACCTGCTCCTCGAGCAGGAGTCGTGAGTCCAGGAGGACCCCCAAGTTTCGCACTGAGTCTGAACGGGGCAGTGCCACCCCATCCAGAGTTAAAGATGACAACTTCCTGGAAATCAAGAGGCCATCAATCCACAGCCACTCCGTCTTACCAGGGTTCAGCTGAAGCCTGTTGTTCCCCATCCAGGCCCCTACAGCCTCCAGACACTGAGAAAGGGTGTCGACTGCAACACTTACTTCACCAGGGACGGAGATGTACAACTGGGTATCATCAGCATACTGGTGATACCTCATCCCGTGCTGACTGATGATCTTGCCCAGCGGCTGCATGTAGATGTTAAATAGGAGAGGAGAGAGAACCGAACCCTGCGGCACCCCACACAAGAGGGGTCGAGGGCCAGATCTCTCCTCTCCTATTACCACCGATTGGGAATGGTCCCGGAGGAAGGAGGCGAACCAGCGTAAAACAACGCCGCCCACCCCCAACTCCCTGAGTCGTCCCAAAAGGATACCGTGGTCGACAGTATCGAAAGCCGCTGAGAGATCCAAGAGAGCGAGAATGGATGCACTCCCTCCATCTCGCTCCCGCCAGAGATCATCCATAAGCGCGACCAATGCAGTCTCCGTCCCATATCCTGGCCTGAAACCTGACTGAAAGGGGTCTAGATAATCCGTTTCATCCAGAATCCTCTGGAGTTGCAGTGCCACCACCTTCTCAACCACCTTTCCCAAAAAGGGAAGGTGGGAGACAGGACGAAAGTTGTTTAAAACAGTGGGGTCCAGGGAAGGCTTCTTGAGGAGGAGCTTCTTTTGGTTGAAACGTTTCATTGCTTATCCAGGTAGCTTCTTCAGTCTGGGCAAAAGTTGGTGAGGGGACCCCATATATGTCTTCCAGGGTGGCTGTATTGACCTTACACCTGATTGGCTGGTTAATTGGGCAATTGAGGTGTAGATAGTCTTTAGGATGTCTTACTCCTAAAACCTTTATTCATCCCCAAGTGGATCATTAAATGTGGCCTTGCTGGTGAACTTGTGAAGTGGTCTTAATCTTCCTGGGGACCAATGAAAGAGCAGCATGATAAATGGGGGGAAAGTTGTGCCTGAGGCCTCCGGCCTCCACCTCTATTGAGGGAAGGATTTTCCACTTTGGCATGAATGGATTCCTTAACCCCTCTCTCAAACCACCTATCTTCCCTGTCCAAAATGTGAACATTAATGTCCTCAACTGAGTGTCCTTTTTCTTTTAGATGAAGGTAAACTGCTGATTCTGGTCCTGTGGTGTTGCTCCTCCTGTGTTGGGCCATCCTCTTGTGTAAAGGCTGTTTGGTTTCTCCAATGTAGAGCTCAGAACACTCCTCACCGCACTGGATTGCATATACTACGTTGCTCCTCTTATGTTTTGGTGCAGGATCTTTAGGGTGTACAAGCCTCTGTCTCAGTGTGTTGGTGGGTTTGAAATATACAGGTACGTTGTGTTTGCCAAATATCCGTTTTATCTTTTCCGACATGCCGGCCATGTAAGGAATGACCAGGTTCTTCCGTTGATTCTGAGTCTCAGCTACTTGAAGCTACTTGGATAAGCAGCGAAACATTTCAACCAAAAGAAAGAAATCCAGTTGCCATGACTCAACCTACAAACAATTCCACCTGGATGACTGAGAATCTTCATCGACATATGTCTTGGTATGGTATCAAAGCCATTTTTGTGATGCTGCTGGTGAGCCCTTCCTGATTTTTCAGTGCTTTGAAGCTGCTCCTACACCTCATCTTGTTTCTTTAGAGAATTAATAATTACTTAATTAGTCTAGGTTCAGCCTCTTGGAAGGGGGAAGAGAAAGCTAACTTTTTTTCCTCCCCCCTCAGGATCTTTGTCGTGGTGACTACAATCATCCCAGAAGGCAACAGTACACAAGAGAACATTGCATAGATTTATTGAATCTCAGCTTAAAAACAGTTGTTCCTTTAATACATTTCTCACGTCCAGCACCACTAATTAAAGGTACATATGACTGATCAACTTTCCCAACTAATGTAAGCAGAAAAGTTACCTAAATCAGCAATCAGATAGTTACCAGAAGTTGTCTGGTAGCTCTTTGATTCCACCAAGTGTGGAAAAGATAGTGAAAGAAATAGCAGGTGAAAAGCAGCAAATGAAATAACTAGGCATATAAACTCTTACACTTTACAAATGCACCTTATACACTTCTCCCAGATTATACACTGAGCTCTTCTTCGTCTCCTATTTTATAGCCTAATGGTGTTGGACATTGACAAGATGGTTTTCATCAATCTTGTCATGGAATATTGTTACAGTTTTAAAGGGAAATTGAGGAGAGGCCTAACTGTCCTTGGGTAATTCTTGATCATGAAGTTCATGTCCTACTCTTGGTACTTTTATCCATCACACATACTTTGATCTTATCCTGGTCTTTGGCATCTCATTGTTTCAGTCTACCCTAGCATGATATTTTAGAGAAAAGTCTTGAAATTCCATGGATAGCCAAAAAAACCAAACAAATGGACCATAAAACAAATCACAGCTTTCAAGCCATGAATGTCTCAAATTATCATATTTTGGACACATTATGCAAAGTCCCAAGTCTTTGAGAAATCCATAATGCTGGGGAAAGTGAAGGAAAGAGAAGAAGAGGATGACCAGCAGCAAGGTGGATAGGCTTGATTACAACAGCAATAAAAGCACAACTGAAAGATCTAAAAAGCCAGGTTCAGGACAAATCATCGTGGAGAAATTCTAGCTATGGGGTCATTAAGAGTCAACATTGATTTGTCAGCACTTAATCAGGCACAATGCATGATGTTGCACTTCCATGCATCTGTGTTTTCAGATGGATTGTATGGACTTCATTAGACTGAATATTCATCATATAGTTTATTAAGCTCATTATCCATCATGATCACTAGAAAAGGTCGTTTGCTGGGCAAGCCTGCAAAAGGCTTACATTCTGTTCAAACATGGATTCTCTCTGATTCAGCTAGCCCTTGGTTTCTGTATGCCCGAAGTACTTCCAACACAACCAGCATACCCAAGCTAATTTTGTTGCAAATTGCTTCTCCTTAATTGCAATCTAAAGGTAAAGGTAAAGGTTCCCCCCGCACATTTGTGCAGTCGTGTCCGACTCTAGGGGCCGGTGCTCATCTCCGTTTGTTAGCCGAAGAGCCAGCGCTGTCCGAAGACCCTTCCACGGTCATGTGGCCGGCATGACGCACGCGGAACGCTGTTACCTTCCCACCAAAGTGGTACCTATTCATCTCCTTGCATTTGCATGCTTTCGAATTGCTAGGTTGGCAAGAGCTGGGGTGAGTGCGGGAGCTCACTCAGTCACGCGGGGCTAGGGATTCGAACCTCCGAACTTGCAATCTTCTGATCGACAAGCCTGGCGTCTTACCCACTGAGCCACCACGCCCCTTAAAATTGCAATCTAACCATGATCTAAATTCAGATTAGATAGTATGGCAAAACACCTTGTAGCTTAGTGTGTGATGTGAAACAAAATCAATGTCAAATGTCACTCACTGACAGCAAATCTCACCATTTGGAATATCCCTTTTTATCCCATTGTCACTGCTTTAAAAATGCCATGTTGGCTCCAGCAGCCTTTATTTCATACCTGGACGGTGGTGAAAACAGGGACATCCACAGTGGGAGGTGTATTGCCAAGAGTCCACGCCTCTTTGATCAGGGGCTAGGGCAATTAGTTCTTTTAGATCCAGAGATAATAGCACGCCAGTGGATAAAGAAACTTAAAGCTTTATTATCAACAAACAAAGTTAAACACAATCTAAACACAGTTTACAAAGCATAACAAGCATAGCATAGCATACAGAAATACATACATACCAAGCAAACAAGGTGATACCTAATCTCCTATAAGCTACCAGGAGCCCTCTAATAAGGACAGCGGAGATACCCCAAGGTGGCAATTTTCACAGCACCCAACTCTCAGGCCTGTGTGGACTCCCCAACTCCAAAGACAATCCTAAGGTTTTTATCAAAGCCTGGCTCCCAAACCCCGTGACCAAGTTTCCATGGCACTGAAGCTCCATGGCCTGATCTTGACTGGGATTCTTCATGTGGTCCAGCACCTGACCATGACATCATTCTAATAACATGGGAAACCTTCAGATAAGCAAGTGCTTAAGCATAACAATTTCTTATCATCCCCCCCCCCATTCCAAGCCGCTAAAGGAGTGGCTGGAGGAGTGAACCTAACAAGCTGGGGTCTTTCTCTCCCCCCACTTCCCACAGAGATATGTTCTGAAGGGCTGCTGGAGGAGTGACATATACCTCTTCTCTCCCCCCTCTCATGCCAAACAGCAACAAAAACAAGCCAATTAAACATCAGTATAACTCAAAACAAACTCTAATCTCCTAGGTGTGGGGAAGGAAAATCAAAACATGCCACCTAACTCCTCGAAATACAAAGGTCTTCCGCAGGTTGCCATTACAGGAGGTCAAAAAAACAAAATGGTGGCTGTGACTACAATCAACCCCCCCCCATTTTGACTTGTATTGCATGGAAAAAACAGGTGGGGCTTTAATTGTACATCCATGGATGCCCTCTTGAGCTTTGGGGGCATCTCTGGGGATACCCCAGAGAGGAAACCATAATGTTTTGCTCTAATTTTTAAATAATTTTATTTTTAATATGTGAAAAATTTAAACTATTGTAATATTCATAATCTTTCTACTTTATGTATCTAGGTGTGTGGCTCTGGAGAGGCTACATGACACCTCAGTTAAATAAAATTGGAAAGACAAAGTTGGAAAGGACCAAATGAAATAGTGAATTCCTGCACAAAACTAGAAATCAAACCTTACCTTCAGAAAGTCCCAAAAACAAACTCTTTGATCAATATGATGGTGACACTCCAAATATCTGATATCTTTTTTCAGGGGTGTCTGAAGGGGGGTGTCAAAAAACTCAAGATGGTGACTGCAACCACATGACAAAAGCCTCACCCTTTTTTTATACCTGTTGCACAGGTAACACACATAAAAAGAGGCGGGGCTTTGATTGCATGGACACAGTCGCCATCTTGACTTTTTTAGCCCCCCCCCCCTGCTTTTTTCATTAAGAAAGCAAGGTTTTATTTACTGTTGCAGCAAAATCAATGTCAAGACACAGTTTTTATGGTGTCAGCAATAACAAATGGCAGAAGGGTGTGGCAAGATTTTGGAGAAAAGGGAACAAGGGTGTATCCATTATATTGACATACCACCAAACTGAGCTGACTCAGGTCATTTTCTGGTGCACATAAAGCCAAAAGATAGTAAAGATACATTTCACACATAATCATCCATAATTAATCATAAGATGAAATAATGGTAATGATAAACATGGCGTCAACCATGGACTACATGAAAACAAGTTACAGTTCAAAGGCCCTCTGGAAGACCCCCATTTTAGCCATCTTCTAGAACAGGGGTCCCCAACCTGTGGTCCGCGGCCTGTTAGGAAGTGGTCCGCAGGGCTCCCGCCTGCAAACCCCGCCCCCCAGTGTGCGCGATTGGCTTCCACCTGCAAACCCACCCCCCGGTGCACGCGATTGGCTCCTGCCTGCAAACCCCGCCCCCCCGGTCTGTGGAAAAATTGTCTTCCACGACCGGTCCCTGGTGCCAAAAAGGTTGGGGACCCCTGTTCTAGAAGGATGTCAGGATCAGTGACAACTGATACTTTGGGGAAAAGGCTGTTGCACAGGGTGGGAGCCCCAATAGAGAAACATTGTCTCAGCTCCCACCCCTCTCATTACACAGATGTAGGAAGCAGCAAGTGTGGACAAAATGAACAAATACATCTTAGAGTTTTAACATAAGTCATGATCCTTAGCATTCTTACTTGAGAATAAAACCATTGATTTCAGTGGGATTTACTGAGTAAGTGGTAGCTTAACTTTATTTTCTTCAAAGGTCACATCCCATCTGACTTCGGGGGGGACATGGCGGACTGAACAGCTGTGCCCGCGGGCTCAGCGGGCAGAACTGACAACGCGACAGTTTTTTCGGGCTCAGGCAGGTCTTTCCTAAAGCCCAGGAGTGTTTTTCCGGAAAAAGGAAAACACCTGGAATCACCACTTCTGTCCTCCGGACGGCTGCTTGCAATCAGAAGATCACAAACAGTGTTCGTGTTCAACTGGTAAGACCAGCCAAGAGGCTGGAACATCACCATTTTCCAAGCCGCGCTGTAGCCTTAAAGGGACACTAAGACCGGCCACCCCATTTCTAAATCACCCAATTTATATTTCTTTTAAGTACGCGTACCCTAAGAGAGGCTTTCTACAGCAAAGAGAAGTGGGTTCTCTTGGTGCTTATCGTTATTTTTGGGATCAATTTTTTTTTAATTCTTTTTAAGTTTTGGACTTTGTTTTCCATCCAAATATTAAGGAGGATTGAGCTTAAATAATTGTCTCCCTGTTATTATTCTTGTACTAAATTTGAAGATATTAGCATTTTCCTACACGTTGAATCGGCTGTTTTGAACTTTCAGTTTTCTGCTTCTACTTTCCCTGGGAAACTATCTCACTTTCGCTTGTGTAAACACATTTCGGAATTCTTTCATATCTTCGACTTTTGCTGGTTAAGCTCCTACGGGGCGCCATAATCTACTGCTTGAGACATGGAGGATTTTAAACAGACTTTCTCTGACTTCCAACAAGATTTTAAACAGATTCTTTCTGATTCCTACCAAGTTTTTATGCAAGGCATTCGGGACATTGTGGAAAATATGAGGTCTAAAATGTGTCATCTGGTTGGGGATGTCGTGGATGAAATTGAGGAATTTAACAGTGACAGAAATGTCTCTTCGACTTCTGTTGAAATGCTGGATGAAGATCGGATAGTCGAGTTGGAGAAATTTAAGGGAGAGAGCGAGTTGCAAGCCACAAGTGAAATTGATCTTCTGGTGGAATGCCATGAAAAAGAATATTATGTATGGGAGGTCTCCTGAAGAGAAGTCAGAGTTTTTGAGGGGGGCAGTTGGGCTTTGATTTTTTTAATAAGAAAAAAGCTCTGTGCGCATTGTGGGGATATGTAAATGCTCTGGTTTATTTTGAAGTGGGATAAGGGTTTAAGAATATTTATCTGGATTGCTTTTAGGGTTTGGCTGATTTCATTAATCTTTAATGATTTGGATTAAGATTATTAAGGTACAGTATAATAAAAAATGTCTATTTGGATGGTTTTGGGAATGTATAGAATAGTAGTAGGAAGGAAATAAATAAATGTCATTGGGGGGAAGTTGATTAGGAGGTATATGTGTGTGTGTGTATGTGTGTGTATGTGTATGTGTATGTATATATGTATATATATATGTGTGTGTGTGTGTATGTGTGCGTGTGTGTGTATGTGTATGTATGTATGTATGTATGTATGTATATCTATATCTATATCTATATCTATATCTATATCTATATCTATATATATATATATATATATATATATATTAATATAACGGGAGGGAGCAACTGTATTTAGTGATTTTTATAATGTGCCAATGGAATGATTTATAGAAATAATGTGATTTTGGTTTAATATAGAGTAAGGGATTGATTATGGAAATTTTTTGTATATCCTTGCTGTTAAAAGTCGGAAGTCACCTCTTTTTGTAATTTTGAAAAAATTTCTCTTGTGTTTCTACACTTTTTTAGTTTTTTCTTTTTTTTTCTTTTTTTTTCTGTAGCTTTTATCTTTGCTTGAAACTTAATAAAATTCTTATAAAAAAACAGGTAATGTCCTATCTTTCCAACTTTGCATGACAAATAATGAACAACAATGAAAGCTGCTGACTAAACGTCTGTTTTGTTAGTCAATCAGATGAATAAAATAAAATGCCTAAAGTAAAATTGATCTTATTTCTTACTTGTACTATTTTTTCTCCTTGTTAATCCAATCTTCCCACCAAGAGTTCTAGGCCTTCCTTTATATAGCATAAGATTTTAAGATAAGAAGACTGCATAAACATTTAAAATCATGGCTGCCATGCTAGTCAACAATATTGGATTTCATTTATACCTGTTGCACATGTGACACACATAAAAAGAGGCGGGGCTTTGATTGCATGGACACAGTTGCCATCTTGACTCTTTTAGCCCCCTCCAACAATATTGGATTTCATGTGAAGACAAAAATACTGGGTTTCATGAAAGCAAAAATACAACAGAACTGTAGCTTCTAAAATTGTTAAAGAAAGTTACTAATCCTCCTTCAAGGGTTTAAAAATGAAACTATGATCAGTTAAAAGAGTTGTGGTAGTTACTGGCTGCTGAAGGCTCAAGTGCTAATTGGTATGGCTGTATGTGTAATCACAATCTTCCAGAAGGGAGAATTGGAATAAAGAAAAAGTAATTAGATAGTTATAGAGAGCCAGTTTGGTGTAGTGGTTAAGGCATCAGGCTAGAAACCAGGAAATCCAGCTGGGTGACCTTGGGCCAGTCACTCGGTCTCAGTCCTAGGAAGGAGGCAATGGCAAACCACTTCCAAAAAACCTTGCCAAGAAAACTGCAGGGACTTGTTCATGCAGTCTCTGAGAATCAGACACGATTGAATGGATAAAAAAAAAGTAATAAGACTGAAAAAGGTTCAGTCTGGATGTCACCCACACAGTGCAAGACAAGATGGCCGCTTTTCTTAGCACAGTGTGTTTTCCAGATGCAGGCCTAGCTCCTCCATCTTGTTCCTCCAGCTGGAACTATAGCGCTGTGGGCTTCCCTTCACCGTCCCAGCCTCCCTGAATTTCTCAGGCATAGGATGACAAAGGGAAAGCTACAGAGCCAAGCAGGGTGGTGGGTGGGCATCCTTCAGGGTCATAATTCAAGGGCACTGGATCTCATTGTTCCCAGGGTGAGAGCAAGGGAAGATCTGTGCCAAGAAGAGACGAAAAACGGGGAATGAGTGCACACAGAAGAGAGATCAGGAAAGGCAGTGGGTCAATTAAGGACATACAAGATATGGGAAGGAGCCTTTCAGGATCCTGTGAATTAGGGAAAAAGGGAGAAAATTAGTAAAGACATGTTCATACATTTAATCCATACATTTATGATGGAGAACATAAGGTCTTCCAATTCCCATCATCCAGCACAGCCAATATTCAGGCATGATAGGACTCATGGCCCAACAGTACCATGGGAAATGTAGTTTTTTACCCTTTGTGGAGGGCCACAACTTCCCCACTCTTTCCATAAATCAGTGGCCCAAAGTCCTAGAGCAGGGCTTTCCAAACTTTTCCCGCTGGCGACACGCTAACGGTGGCGCACGAAAACCCGGAAACGCCACCGCTGCAGCGCGCCATCAGCGCTTCTGGGTTTTCACGTGACACACCTGGGCCCCACAGGCGACACAGTATTGTGTCGCGACACACAGTTTGGAAAGCTACATCCTAGAGGGTGGGGGGAGACTTTCTCCATTTCAGGCTACATTCCCTCGGGGTTAGTCCTCAGAGATATGTACTATTTTGGGGCAGAGCCAAAGGTAGTGTGTCAAATATAGACCCACAGAGAGGTTTCAAGACTTTCTGGGGTAGGTTTACTGGCTTTGGCCAGGAGTGTCCATTGGAGGAGTGTCAAAAACTTCAATATGGAGGCTGCAACTGTGCGATCAGAGACACTTCCTTGACTTTTTTTACCATTCCCAATGATCACCTCTGGCCATTCCTGTAGGCCCACTCCAGAGAGGCTTGAGACCTCTAAAGCTGTCATCAACTCAAGGGTCATCAAGGGTCCCTCCTTAACGGGGAGATGGGCGGCGTTAGAAATTTGATAAATAAATAAATTGCAATTTTTAATGTGACCAAGGGTGAAGACTGTTGCATATATGATTGGGAAGCAATTGCACAAATTGCTTTCAATACATTTCCTTGAATTTGAAATTAATTTTACACAAAACCTGCAACTAAAACATCCTTTAATGACAGGTGTTAAATCTTTCCTTACCTGACTTCAGCAAAGGATAGTCCACTCCTTCCAGGGATGTCCATACTGTTAGGAAGATCTTTCTAAAAGTGAACCTGAATTTCTCTGGTTTTTCTCTGTCATGAGGTCTAACCTATGCAACAGCCTCCTATCTGAGATTTGGAGGGCCACATCCCTCTTGGCCTTCCAGGAGGCGTTTCAGACCTGGCATTTTCCCCAGGTATTGGGGCCAGGATGTTATAGGAGCCCAATATACAGTACATCTGTTCTGTGAGTTTATTATATGGTGCCTTGGTCTTCTTTTCTATTGGATCATTTAACTGTGTTTGGTTATGGGAGTTCTTTTTATATTGTGGAGTCCTTGGTGCTCTCTGAGCCTTGTTGTTTTCTTGCAGACGTTTCATTGCCAGGCTAGGCAACATCTTCAGTGCTAAAAGGGAGTGGGACTTGCTCTCTGTTTATATACCCTGGCTTGTCCTGCCTGTGTTGGTGGGGGTGTTGTTCTCCCCTTAGTAGTACCTTGATTGGGTTGTTGTGTGCTGCTTGGTTGATTGACTTCTTTTTATATTGTTTTTCTTGTAAACTCATTGTTAGCCACCCAGCGTTATGTATTTAAGCTGGGCAGCCATACAATAAGCATTCTCAATAAGCAAATACATTTAGTTCTGCAATTTTCAGGCATCGGTCCCACCCTTGCCTTTTGGAGCAACAAAAAAAGTCCATTCCACCTTCTCTCTCACTGCATCTCAAAGATCTGAAGAACCACTTTCAGTTTTCTCCAAGGTAAACATAATCTACTCTTCCCATCATGCTTCACAGGGCTTCATCTCCTAACCTTTCACCATCCTGTGGTCTTTAATTCTCAAGGTTCTTGAGATATGGAGAAGAACATGGCATGGTTGGGCACTGCCTGCAGGGGTTAGACCCCCCCCCCTCCAATTTGTTGAAAGCGGTCGAGGACACTCCCATTGTATTGCTGTGATATTTTGAAACAAGCTCTCCTAAATAAACACAAACTCTGATGTGAAAACTTTGATGCACTGTAAATGGCACCCTTCTCCCATGTAAGAACATTAGAACAGAGCTGGGGCAGATCAGATCAAATATCTTCTTATTTGGGGGTCCTCCTGGATATGTACTCAAAGAGCAGCTGGAAGCTGTGGCTATGGGGGGGCTTTGCCCTGGCTGATCTTTGGTGCCAGATGTACCCGTTTCTGGACCATGAGCCTTATGGCGGCTAACAAGTTACTCTCCTCTCATTTGGATTACTATAATGACTTTACATGGGCTGCCCTTGAAGAGCATCTGGAAGCTGCAGCTGATCCAGAATGCAGCAGCACAGGCGTCTTTCGGCGTTTCATGTTACACTCATATAACACAGCTGCTCTGCAAGCTGCACTGGTTCCCAGTGGATTTCCGGGTACATTTCAAGGGGATGGTTATCACCTATAAAGTCCTACATGGCAAAGGACCAGGCTATTTGTGGGACTGCCTGTCTCTAATTGTTTCTGCTTGTCCCACCAGAAGTAACAGAGAGGAGATGGTCCAGGTCCCTTCTATTAAGCCAGTGTTTCTCAACCTTGGCCACTTTAAGATGTGTGGACTTCAACTCCCAGAATTCCCCAGCCAGGAAGTCTGGCTGGGGAATTCTGGGAGTTGAAGTTCACACATCTTAAAGTAGCCAGGGTTGAGAAACACTGTATTAAGCAATATTATCTTGTTGGACCAGGCAGTCGTACCTTCTCTGTCGCAGCACCTGCCCAGTGGTACAGCATCCCTGACCCCTGGATGGCCTCCATCCTGTTAACCCAATGTTTTTCAACCTTGGCCATTTGAAGATGTGCGGACGTCAACTCCCAGAATTCTCCAGTCAGCATGGCTGGCTGGGGAATTCTGGGAGTTGAAGTCCACACGTCTTAAAGTGGCAAAGGTTGAAAAACACTGTGTTAGCCTTTCATAAGGCACTCCAACACTGGCTATGTATTCGCTCAGGCATTTGGGTTGGGAAGTTAAATGAGCAATGCTGGTCGGTTGACTGGTTTTGTGTTGCTGCTTTTTGTGGCAAATTGGGAGTGATTTAAAAAAAAAACCTTAGACTTTGGCTATGTGGGTTAGTGGTTTGATTTTACTGTTGCTTGGTTTTAACTTCTTGGGCACCACCCAGAGTCATTGCTATGAGGTGGACGGGCATATAAATTGTTTAAATAAATAAAATAGTCATGCATTCCAACTCCACAGATAGTTGCTCTAGGAAGCCTGAGAACTTCCTACTTCTGTTTCTAAGCAGCTTGTGTTTGTAACATCTGCCGTCTCCACAGAAGCAATATAGCCACAGGAAGTGGCATGCATGGAGAGCTTTCTTCCCCATGTATTTCAGGAAAACTTTAAAGACCTGGTTCTGCCGCCTTGCCTGGAACGAAGGAAATAATAGTTCCTCCTGGGGGTGGTTAGCTGAGCAATATCCTCTTTTTAAGAACATACCATCTCTTGGATTTTTATTTTTTATTTTTTATTTTTATAATATATTTTAGATGTATAGGTTTTTTAACTTTTTTAATGTGATTGTAAACCGCCCAGAGTCTGCCATGGTAGAGATGGGCGGCGATAAATCCAAATAATTAAATAATAAAATTTATGAAATCCCTTGAAAGCCATCCGCGTTGTTAGTTATCACTTCATCTGGTCACAAGGAGTTCCACATTTAACTATGGGCTATGTCAGTGTTTCTCAACCTTGGCAACTTTAAGATTCGTGGACTTCAGCTCCCAGAATTCCCCCGCCAGCATGCTGGCGGGGGAATTCTGGGATTTGAAGTCCATGCATCTTAAAGTTGTCAAGATTGAGAAACACTGGTCTATGTGAAGGTATCCATCTTTTTCTGAATCTCCCACCATTCTGATTGGTTGGATTTTGTATTTGGAGAGAGGAAGGAACAAACATGTTCTAAACTCCTTTCTCCTTAACATGTGTAATTTTATAATCCCTACCCACCACCATCCCTTCATCCCTTCTGAAACCTAAAGCACTGCTGACTTTGTATGTTTTCCTCAACCAATTTATAATAAGGGTTTCTGCACTCTGACCAGTTTGACGTGTTTCGTTTGGGAGGGTTCAACAACCTGGATAGCACATAATGATCAATATTGGTCCCATCCCAGATTTCCATAAACGCATGACAGTATTGTTAGATTTATTTCTCTATGTCCTTTCTTAAAATTAGGGGGGGCAATCTCAACCTCCCATATAAAGCAATTACAGGTACTCCTCGTTTAACGACCATTCGTTTAGCAATGGTTTGGACTTACGACAGAGCTGAAAAAAACGACTTATGACTGGTGCTCGCACTTACAACCAGTGCAGCGTCCCCGCAGTCACACGATCATGATTTGGGTGTTTGACAACCGATTCGCATTTATGACTGTTGCAGCATCCCACTGTCACGTGATTGCCATTATCGACCTTCCCAGCCAGCTTCCAGCAAGCAAAATCAATGGGGAACCGCATGATTCACTTAACAACTGCCGCAAAAAAGGTCGTAAAATTGGGTCAGATTCGCTTAATGACCATTTTGCTTAGCGACCAAAATTCCAGTCCCAATTATGGTTGTTAAGCGAGGACTACCTGTAGTAATCATAGTAATGTGTGACATTAAGGATTTTTGCCCTCAACTGTAGCATTTTACACATTTTACATTTTGTTCCACATTGAACTACATTTACCTCTAGAATGCTCATCACACTCCTGCCAAACCCATTTTTAAAAGAGTCTTTTAAAGTTTGCAGTGCCCCCTTTACTTTCCCTTAATACTTTGTCTTTTCTTCTACTGCAGATCAAAAGCCCTGTTGCTTCTCTCATGCTCCGCTTTCACCCTGAGCTACTATGATGTCTGTGAGAATTCTGCGACCTTGCAGAGGAAGGAAAGATAAAGGGATTTTAGCCAGGTTAAAAGAGGTGCTGCTAATGCTGTTTTGCAAACACGGGACATGAGATTCCTTTTCTGTTTATTAAGCTGCTAGTCCGCATATGGCTGAAAGTATTTGCTTCAGGGTGACCAACAGCAGCTGAATCCTCTAAAGCAGTGTTTCTCAACTCTAAAGCAGCGTTTCTCAACCTCGGCAACTTTAAGACGTGTGGACTTCGACTCCCAGAATTCCCCAGCCAGTCATGCTGGCTGGGGAATTCTGGGAGTTGAAGTCCACACGTCTTAAAGTTGCCAAGGTTGAGAAACAGGGTCTAGTCTGTTAACAGAGTCCCCATCTTGGAATTCCTGTTTCGTGCTTCTGACTCTGCCATTCATGCATCTGGAAGGAAACTTTGGTGCTGGATTAGAATCATGCAGAAGTCTACTTCTCACACTGCTTGGCCCAGTCTTCAGGGAGACGAAACCTAAAGAGGGTGTGTGGACATGTGGCTAGAAACAAGATATTCTTGGGGGAGTTTCCAATATGTAAGTGTTCCCTGGTGTCTTTATCATCACAGAAGGTGGCAGCATTGAGCCAAAGGTGGCTACCTTGAAAAAGATAAGCAGCCTTGGATGTAGAGCCTGGAATCTGGTAGACTACAGTACTGTATAAGGAAATGCCAGGAAGTAAACTGGACTGGGAAATCAAAAGAACATCGTGGAAAAAGTCCCATATCAGCCCCACTATGTAGACCAGACCAGGAAATCCACTCCACAGGAAGGCTAAAACTACTTTTATTGAGGTTGGCTATAATTTATTTATTTATTTATTTATTAATCAAATTTATCACCGCCCATCTCTACCGCAGTAGACTCTGGGCGGTTTACAATAAATATTAAAAATTTAAAAATCTATAAATCGTTAAAATACAATATCATAATAAATAGAAATATAAAAATCCAGAGGATGGTAAGATCATAAAAGGAGGTTATTACTAAGTTAACCACCCCCAGGAGGAACTATCGCTTCCTTTGTCCCAAGCCAGGCGGCAGAACCAAGTTTTTAAAGACTTCCGGAAAGCCAGGAGGGAGGGCGCCTGCCTCACCTCTGGGGGCAAGATATTCCACAGGGCGGGTGCTATCGCAGAGAAGGCACGCCTCCTGGACCCCGCTAGATAGAATTCTTTTGTTGACGGGGTCCGTAGCATGCCCTCCCTGCATGATTGGGTGGGGCGGGTAGATGTAATCGGGATGAGACGGTCCCTCAGATACCCAGGTCCCATGCCATGTAGGGCTTTAAAGGTGATGACCAACACCTTGAATTGGACCCGGAAGCAAACTGGTACCCAATGCAGCTCGCGGAGCAGCAGTGTTACATGTGCTGATCTTATCGCACCCGTAACTGCTCGAGCGGCTGCATTTTGGACCAGCTGAAGCTTCCAGATACTCTTCAAGGGTAGCCCCATGTAGAGCGTGTTGCACTAATCTATATGGGAGATGACAAGGGCATGAGTGACTGTTCGGAGGGCCTCCTGATCCAGGAAGGGGCGCAACTGGCGGACAACCTGAAGCTGTGCAAAGGCCCTTCTGGCCACGACTGCCACCTGCTCCTCGAGCAGGAGTCGCGAGTCCAGGAGGACCCCCAGATTCCGCACTGGATCCGAGTGGGGTAGTGCAACCCCGCCCAGATGATAACTTCCCGGATACAGGGGGGCCATCAATCCACAGCCACTCCGTCTTACCAGGGTTCAGCTGAAGCCTGTTGTTCCCCATCCAGGCCCCTACAGCCTCCAGACACTGAGAAAGGGTGTCGACTGCAACACTTACTTCACCCGGGATGGAGATATAGAATTGAGTATCATCAGCATATTGGTGGTACCTCATCCCGTGATGACGGATGATCTCGCCGGATAATAACCGGATCTTGCAAGTCTGATTGTGCTGTAGCTTCTCCTCCTTCAGTGAATTAGGGAAGTGTCTGCCTAAGCTGCTTCCGAACGTGATCTGGCCGTGGTGGACATGTTTTGCCCTTCATTGCTTTGGTAATGGAGCTTGCATAGAGTCTTCCTTACTCTCTACCAAAAGGCAATGGCAAGCCATTGCTGCATTGTCGCCAAGGAAACAAGATGGATGCACCCATCTAGTAAGCAGGCCAAGCAAATGCGCTGAACTGGTTAACGTGCTGGAGTAGCAGCGGGGAGACCCAGGTTCCAGTCCCCCCTCAACTGTTGAAGTTCCCTGGGGGACTTTGGCCCAGCCCCTCCCTCTCAGCCCAAGAGCCAGGGTGGTGCAGTGGGGAAGGGGCTGGTCTAAGAATAAGGGGAGCCAGGTTCTAGACCCGCTTCAGCCATCAAAGCTCCCTGGGGGGACTTCGGGCCAGTCATTCTCAGCCCAGCCTACCTAACAGGTTCACTATTATGGAGATAAAAATAGAGGGTAACTTCCATGTAAACCACATTTGAGTTCCTGGAGGAGAGGCGGGATGTAAATCTAACAAATAAATAAAGCAATTACCCAGGAGCAAAAATAAAGAAGACCCTACAATGTCTTATTACACACCACGCATAATATAATGTTGGACTTTTCAGTGGATCCATTCTAGTTCCTCACTCTAAAAATAAGGGTGGGGGGTCCCTGATCAAGATCAGCTTACCATGCCAACTTTTACCATGCCTCTGAATTCAGGAAAGTTCCTTCTGGCCACATCTGGGCACATCTTCCCCGCCTTGGGTGCCTGGAGCTCCTTCAGCTCTTCCTCTCTGCTTTTCTTCCTTCTGGATGGTGGAAGCCAGATTCCTGTGCGATCCTTTTATACTATTGCCGTTCATATGATGAGCACGTGAAAATCCCAAGTGATGGAAGGAGTAGCAGTTGGGGAGAGTTTTTTTTTTTTAATTCCACTTAAGAGGATTTAATTCAGGGTGGGTTTGGTGTTGAGGGTGGGTTTGTTTTTTGTTTTTTTTGACAGATCCCATGATCAGCCTACAAGGGGTCCCATGACTTGGATATGCAGCTATAATTCTCAAAGAGTCTTTTCTTTGTGGCGGGGACCTCTCATCTCCTCATCCTTCCCACAGCAGCCCTGCCCCCCCCCCAATTAATAAAATAATAAAAATAGAACACCCTAGGCCACATCCTGTCCAGAAACAAAAGAAAGAACCACCACCACCAGAATAATAACTCTAGGTTAGAACTATAGCCTATACAGATAGCATGACCAATCTGATCCAAGAGGTCACTGGAGCCAGGAAGGAGAACGAATGGGATTTTGCTTGGCAACTGGGTGGCCATTGTGGGATAACAGCTGGGGGGCGGGGGCGGGTTGGTCTACCAAGGCATGCTTCTTCTCCAGCCATGCAGGCCGAGGAGGATGGGACCTGTTGCCCCACCCATCTAGGAAACATCAGTCACGGAATGGTGCCTTATCAAATCCATTTGTAAGCGCAGCCTGAACGTGTCTGTAAAATCTTCCAGAGCAGGACGGTGGGTTGCAATTCTTAGTGTCCTTTTGCAAACAAGGAAATCATTGCCCCCCTGCCCGGTTTCCTGTGGCCTGCAAGCTCACGTCAGCCTTTCCCCCTTCCTCTTTCCAACAGGAAGCTGGATTCTCTTAGGAGGATAAAAATATATGTTTCTTTGGCACAAGCACTGTTTTCTCTCACAGGATTACGTTGCTCCAGGCTGTTCCATCGGCTTTGCGAATCAGAGGCTACGGGGAGGCTTACGCAAGGAAGAGCAAAGGGGAGGGAAAAATTATTTTCCTCCTCATTCATTCCCAAAGGAAGTGGCCTTGAAAGGGGCTGGTAAAAAAACGGGGGAAGCAACATTTTGGGGGCCCTTTCCCTTTATTCAGTGTTCTACTTCACTCTTCCTTCAAAATGTTCTGACCAGCCTGTTTGATTGGTGAGGGTAATCCAAGGACTGACATAGATTTACATTTGGAGTATGCTAAATGTGCTAAAATGCTTATAAGCATTAAAATTCCCTTACACCATTTTGGGGGAGTTGCTACAAGTTGATCATATTTTCCCCTTGGTTTTAATGCATTCCATGTGATGTTTGTGTTGCATATTGCTTTATTATATTATGTTCTTGCCTTGATTTTTTTAAAAATGTACTGGATTATCCTTTGCCCAGTAACTGAACCTCTCTTGGCAGATTATAGTTACTTGATTGTGAATAGTTACTAAAAACATAACCCTTAAAAACACCCCACCTCAAAAAATAAGTCCATTAAGCCATTAAGGGGCTTTCAATTTGGAATTAGGCTACAGATGAAGGGGGGTTAGGAAATAGAGAAAAGGATTTAACGGAATACAGATTGTAATTCACACATCTTCTAAGGCTGACCTACAATAAGGGCAACAGAGGTTGCTGCTGTTTGTTCACACCACACACTAATTTACTTGGATTGGTTAATATGAAGGCAGCCTCCATCTTACTTCTATCCTGTGCAGCTTCTTCTTCATCATCTGCACGCCTTTCCTCGCTTGCACCAAAGATGGCACAAACGCACCCTGATCACCACTTTTGTGTGTGTCCCCATGACCTTGCCTTCATCTCATCCCTAAACCATGAGTCAGGCAGGCTTAAGTCATCCTCAGCTGTATTGGTTGGTCTTCAAGTTTTCTTTTTCCCCCTCTTTGGACACCATCCGAGTGCCTCCTTAAGGTAGACAAAAACAGTTAGCTTTTGTCAGCCATTATCTTGGAGAAAAGTCAGGGGTCACTGCAGTGACTGGGGATAGAAGCAATAGAGACAGGAAATGGATTAGCAACAGTGAAAGCCAATTTCATGCCAGTAGAGTTTTCAGCCAGCTCAAGGATGGGTGGAACATACGCAACCTGGATTTGATTGGTCAGGCAACCTTCTATGAAACGATGCCCTTGAACCTGCACCCCCCTTCCAGCATTCAGCCCAACTAATACAAAAACAACTTAGGGAAACCCAGGTTTTTACTCCATCGTCTGCCATGCTCTCAGCTCGACCTACCTACTTGTTGTGGAGAATAACATGAAGGGTGATCCCTATTTGAGGCACCTCAAGTTCTTGGAAAGAAAGCATAGAAATCAAAGAAACACTTGGAATTAAATCCAGCCCCCTTCTACCTAACATGGCAACTATTGAACATCAGGCCTGATTTGGGGAGTGAGATGCACAGATTTTAGGTCTGCTGGAATTTATTAGTTTTGACAATCTTCTTCTAAATTAAACCTGACATCCACTAGTGATGGATAGAAACTAGTGACAGGTAGAAATGTGGTGCTGGACGTGCAGAAATAATTAAGGAACAGGGTGCCTCAGAGCACCAAACTGAATTCCAAAGCTGGACTTTCATTTCTTCCAGTCATTGGGAGTCAGGCGGCATGTAAATTTAATACATTATGGTGGTGGTGGTGATGATGAAATCCAGTTCTGGCTTTCCTCTCTTCCAGAGGAGGAACCAAAATGGCAGGGGGCAACAGAGGGCCTGTTTGATCAAGACCCCAATGATGAGAACAGCTCCCAAGCCCGAGTACTGTGAAGGATGGAATTGTTCAGCAGAGAGACTTCTCCATTGATCTTGCAGCAGAATAAATCTACAGCTAGCTCAATTGGTAATCCAGCTACTTTTGCAAATGACAATTATTGTATTTTTTTTCAAAAGACAGTTGTAAAAAGTCCAGGGTGACCAACTGGAATTAAAGCCATTATAAGATGGGCCTGCCTTTTTTTTTTTCCTGTCCATCTTGCTTCTGCCTCAGGAGGGAGGTGTGTGAAAATGAAGAAAAAAACAAGTGAGTTGGAGTGCCTAGAACAGCTCTATTTTTATGGAGCCACTCTAGGTTTCCATTTCTGTGTTCCTTTTTCTAGAAGCTGGTAGGAGGAAAAGGAGGAGGAGGAGGAGGAGGAGATAATATAATATAGCCACCCACTCCAGATTAATCTTGTTTGGATGAAGGCTTGGATAACGTAAGTCACATTATTGTTAACTCTGGACTAAGTTAGCCATGTTGCCAACCTGAAAATAATCTGGGTACTGAGTTTATACAACATGCAAGGCTAGGTTCAAAGAGGTTAAGTAGTTTGCAGTTCACTAATGGGAACCCATTATGCCAGTGATGGTGAACCTATGACACGCATGTCAAAGGTAACACGCCACAACGTTTTGGGTGACACGCCAGCATTCACCAACACCCGACAACTATTCTGTTTGAGTTATCAAAGAAACCGGAAAGGCCCTGCAACTCCACCCACCTCTCCCACCCCTCCCACCCCATCTCTGCCCTTTTGGCCGCCCAAAATTGGATGGTATTTTTAAAAAATAAATGAATATGTAAATAATTGTTTCTCTTTTGTTCAGGGGTGTGTGTGTGTGAGACACACCAGCAGAATCAAGTTAGGCATTTTCCAAATTTTTGACACACCAAGCCCAAAAGGTTCGCCATCACTGGCGTATGCCATACTATGCAATCTTTCTTCATAGCATGTAGTGCAACAACAGTTTGTGTTCTATTCAAAGGCATCTGCAGAATCTGGAAATTTCATCAAAATTACGGAACGAGTATTACCCCATAAGCTCTACCTCTATTGTGTGACATCACAGCAAAAGTACAGAATGGTGGAATTTGTGTCACAACAGTGTGGTGCTCATTTGATCATTTGCTCTCCTGGCCCCACCATGGATACCTCTAGCTTTCTTAAAGTGGGCTGAGTATGTTGTGTTGAACTCACTCTCCATGTCTCTAATGGACTGGTGTAAGCACGTCAAGAACACATCTAATTCTCTTCTAAGAGGAGTAGACAACCAAAGCTTTCCTTGGGTGACTCCATTACTGCCTCCTCTCCATGCTGGTCGGGCCTTACATTGCTCCCACAGCTAATAACCAAATCTTTATCTCTGAGCTTCATACAAGAGCTTCAGAACAAGTTGAATTACAACACCCATCATTCCTATCTGGCAGGTAGATTAATGCTGATGTGAGCTGGAAGATATTGTATAATTTTAAGAAGGACAACTCAGTCCGGGGAAAGGGGAAAACATAATGAAGAAACTCAAAATAGCCTCACCTTGATTATGTTTGGTATGAGAGGGAGTAGAAGGAAACTCTGTCAGGCTTTCAAGATTCTGTTACGATGCCCTACAGTAGTGTTTCTCAACCTTAGCAACTTTAAGCTGTGTGGACTTCAATCATGGCTGGCTGGGGAGTTCTGGGAGTTGAAGTCCACACAGCTTAAAGTGCTAAGGTTGAGAAACACTGCCCTACAACAATAAAGGACCAATCCTTGGAATGTCTTGGAATGTCTATTTCCTGACCTAGCCTACTTGAAGGAACAACACACTTCCAACCCATCCATCTCCCAGAAACACTTACTGGGAAACAAATGCGGATCTTTTTTTTTTTTATTCCTCTTTCAAAAATGAATGAATGGAGAATTCTTCCCTTACTTCCCACCCTGACCCCTCCCATTGCCTGCATACCCAGAATTAAGTAAAGCGTAATCCATTCCTTGGGAACATCTGGAGGGTACGGGGCATGGAATATTAAAACGATGGTACCTAGGAGTTGTGAATGAAGCTGGCGAACCGTTTCCCTCCCATAAACACTGAGACATGTAGAACGGCCTTGCTGCATTCCACAAACAATCCTTTCGCAGACTTCCTGGTGAAAATTCCAGGTGGTTTCCCATTCCCACCCCAGGGGAAATTCTATTGTCTTCAGGGGCTGCAGTGGGCTGGGCAGCAAAATTGGAGCAAGCCATTTTGGCCAGCATGCAAAGTGCCTTGTCTCCCCGCCCCACCCTGCCTATGGCTTATTGCTATCACTGGGTCACACGCAGAGTGTTAAGAAAACTGGATCCGAAATGGGAGGTGAAGATGGATGGAGGCAACAAGAAGGTAGCCCTGATGGAGATGTTAATATTTTAGGCAGTCTGCGTTGCTCAAGTCCTTTGGAGTCCCGCGATGAGGTGCAATGAGAGACTCGGTCTCAGGCCTCTTGTTCTTATGGACAGACCCATCCTCAGCCATGACAGCAGCTGGAAATGAGAACAGCTGGAAAGGGCCCTCTGCGATGGGGAAAACCCACCAGGAGAGACTCGAGAGCCCTGTACAGACTAAGCCCGCAATGGAGGAAGGGTGGACAGAGCTGCTCCCATTTTGCAGATGGGAACATGGAACCTGCAGCATCAGTGGCCTTCTCCTTCGAAAGCCACAAATGCTTCCTCCTCTTCCCCGTGCCCAGCCGAGGTGGGCGGTCCTTGCCCGAAGGGTGGGCAAGACAGGTTGCGTTTCGTTAACCAGACAAATCTTGTGAGATGAACTTGCGTAAGCGCTCCAGGTACTGGCTGTAGAGTTCAATATCGTTGTGGCCGGCTCCCTCTACCCAGAGGGGCTCCACGGCCTTCGGGCAGCGCTCGTAAAGGGCCAAGCCGTGGGAGAAGTCGATCACCTCGTCTTCGGTGCCATGAATGAACAGAACAGGGGAAGTGATGCGGGACACTTTGTCTATGCTGTGGAAGAGAAAGGAATATGGAAAGCGATGGTAGATTAAAACAGTGTTTCTCAACCTCAGCAACTTTGAGATGGGCGTGGACTTCAACTCCCAGAATTCCCCAGCCCATGCATGTCCACCCATCTCAAAGTGGCTGAGGTTGAGAAACACTGGGTTCAAATCAAATAGAGCCCCTCTTGTCCAGGAGGAAGGGGCTCTGCTCTGCACCATTATCCTGGAAAGAGGAACTGGAGCATTCTGCATGTTTTATTCATGCAGGTAGATCGGCAGCTTAAATCTTAAACAACATCACCATAGAGCAAGGATGGTCAACAGCACCAAGCCCCACACAACCAAACCTTCACTGGAATGTACAGACAACCCAAATTAAAACAGCCAAACAAAACTACATGGCTGGAATCACAGATTACCAGCATCATGGGATTTCAACAGGTTTATGCAGGACCTCACAAGATTTCAGCCAGAAAGTTGCACGATTTTAGCCTTTTTAATTAAAAAGAACTTGGTTGGGAGGATTTAAGGTTTAGGGGATTTTCAGAGGCAAAATGGGCCCCTCATGTCTTGCAAAAGCTCAAGGCATCTATTTCTCTGCTAAAAAAAAAAGAAAGCAAATTCCAAAATGAGTACAGCCCTCATATCACACACGAAGTCTGCTGTGACACTTGAGCTGGAGTAACTTATGTTGTTCCAATCTTAAAACGTAAGATACTTCTGTATTGAAGATGCGCGAATGGAACTTTGGTCCTTCCGACCCAGAATAAGTGGTCCATCGGTGAGTTACCGCCTCTTGCTTAAATGCAAAATAGGAATCTGTTGTCAGGACAAAAATCAGATCAGGTAATATTCCTTGATTGCCAGGGAAGAGATCATCTGTGCAAAGGGCCACAAGTCCCCATAATGCAGTGCTTTCTGGACTGCAGTGGGGAACGTGCTTTGAAACCGAATCTATTCTAAACAGACTATAGCAAACCAAATTGGAATTTGTTTTTAATCCGTTCAATTGTGTCCGATTCTCGGAGACTGGCTGGACAATTCCCTGAAGTTTTCTTGGCAAGGTTTTTCAGAAGTGGTTTGCCATTGCCTCCTTCCCAGGGCTGAGAGGGAGTGACTGGCCCAAGGTCACCCAGCTGGCTTTGTGCCTAAGGCGGGAGTACAACTCAGTCTCCCAGTTTCTAGCCTGTTGCCTTAACCACTACACCAAACTGGCTCGCGAATTGCAAATAACCAACCAAATACTGAGCTACTTCTATTTGCAACTAAAGGTAAGCTGATCAGCATCTACAGGTAGTCCTCACTTAATGACCACAATTGGGACTGGAATTTCAGTTGCTAAGTGAAGCGGTCATTAAGCAAATCCAACCTGATTTTACAACCTTTTTTGTGGTGGTTGTGAAGCGAATCACTGCAGATGTTAAGCAAACCATGTGGTTGTTAAGCGAATCATGCGGTCCCCAATTGATTTTGCTTGCCAGAAGTCAGCCGGGAAGGTTGAAAATGGCGATCACATAACCACAGGGCGCTGTGATGGTTATAAATGTGAACTAGTTGCCAAGTGCCCAAATTGTGATCACAAGACAGTGGGGATGCTGTGATGGTCGTAAGTGTGAGGACCAGTCATAAGTCGGTTTTTTCAGCACCATCATAAGTCCAAATCGTCACTAAATGAATGGTTGTTAAGTGAGGACTACCTGTATACGCTGGAAGCTCTGACTGAAAAGTTGCACTGGCAGGATAGACTTTTGAATAAACATGCTTCTGAAAAGGAATTAAAAGGTGGGGGAGAGAAAAACCTAAACCCCAGGAGACTCCAATGGTAATGGTAAACCTGCCCATCCTTGGCTGGGCTCCAAACCTACATTCCTGCTTTCTCAAGGACTTACTTTGGGAAAGCATCAAAGCAGTAGGTCTTTTTGGTTTCTGGGAAGGCAACACGCATGCCCGATGTCAATGGTGAGTGTAAGATCACAGCTGCGCACTCATAGCGGGAGGCCAGGTCCACTGTGGGCACCGTCCCAATGCTTTGCCCATAGAGGATGATGTTCTCGGGGCTGATCCCGTATCTGCAGGGCAGAGAGAGGAGAAGAGACAACAGAGGGGCATGTTCATCGTCATAACTGTCAATTTTTTGTAAACCGCCCAGAGTTCCCTTGCGGGGAGATGGAGCGGTAAATACAAGTCGAATTATAAATAAATAAATAAAATAAGGTAAATTACATCTTTTATGTTCTTTGTGTACTGCTTGAAGAAGTACATCTTGACCAAAGGGTGGAATTAACTCTCTCAAGATGTGTGAATGTGTTTTTTTTCAAATGGAACTTGACAGGATGCTGCTATTTCTGGCTATTTGTCATGACTAAGGAATAGAACTTCCTCACGTGAAAGCAACCCAGCCCCAAATAGATGCTGGAATGAACAGGGTACCACGGTTTGTCTGTGTCTCCTACTGATGAACCTCCAGAAGGCACCTGGCTGATTAGGCAGCCTTGCTCAGTCCTAAAGTCCCAAAGTGGTTGCAGGGTCACGCAAAACATTAATCATCATATCCCCAGCTGCTCCTCTGCCCCCCTCTCCCCCACCCCAAAAACATTTTGCATACTCCTGCTTAACTCTGTCCTTCTCTGGGGCAGGTGGGCACGTTTTCAAACTCAGCATGAGGCAGCAGCTGCCAATTATTTTGTAAGAAAATGTAGAGGGTATTGTCAGCCTTACCAGGTAGACCAGACAGGAAACACGGCCAGATGAGCTAATTCTACTTTATTGTAAAGCTACATAAACAGAATCTCGCAAGTCTGAAAGTACAATTCTCCCCGTCTCCTTTACAGCCCGAGAAACTAGGGAGGGTCCCTTCTGAGCCTCTTGCCCCGCCCACTATCCAGCTGCGGGGTTTTCCTGTCTCTTATCTGACCATTCCCTAGGCAGCGTCTCTGGGCCCAGTCTCCCAGGGTCATTCCCACACACCATTACATCTTTTTGAGGGCATTTCAGCACTCTAAGAAGGCACTACGTCACCGGAGGCTGTTGCTTTACTTAGCAGCAGTTAATTTCCCATTTTTGCTTTTTTTTTAATGTAAAAAAATAGGTGGGACAGGAAGCCTGGTGGGGACCAAAGCTGGTGTCCAATCACATTGGCAGCCCCAGACACGACTTTGGGGACCGAGATAGGCATTGAACAATTACAGCTTTTCTTTCATTTGTCTATTTATGGTCTAATGCAGGGTTTCTCAACCAGGGTTCTGCGAGAGGTCACTGGGGGTTCCCAGGGAGATCACGATTTATTTAAAAAAATATTTCAAATTCGGGCAACCTCACATTAAAGAGGTAAGTTTCATCCTTTCTTTTTAGTTTAAGAACACTTTTAGTGCATATAGACAGCCCTACCCATGAAACGAAGATAATAATTTTGTAACTTCTGGCCTATATTTGAGCCTGAATCTGCAGGGGTTCCCCGAGGCCTGAAAAATATTTCAAGGGTTCCTCCAGGGTCAAAAGGTTGAGAAAGGCTGGTCTAATTGATGGTATATCTATCACTCTCTCTTGGCCTCAAAAACTAAGAATGGAGTCTCTATGTTAAGAAGTATTCTATCTCTGAGAAAAATTAACAAAGAACTATATTTATTTATTTTTTATTATTTAAATTTATATGACCGCCCAACTCCCGCTACGGGAGACTCTGGGCGGGAGACTTTATAGCTGTTTCCTACCCATGAACTTTCGAGAGGCCTTTGAATGACCTTGCTGGAAACTGGTGGCTGAACCCGATGGATTGATCAACAATCCCAACGCGGTTGTGAAAAGTCCTGGAGCTTTTGCAAGAAAAAGGGGGCTACAGAAAGTCTCACCGTGCGCGTAAGGCCTGCCAGGCTGCATCGACATCAGCATAGAGGTTCTTCTCTGAAGGTTTCCCTGTGCTGGCACCGTAGCCCGAATAGTCGTAAGAAAAGATGTTGCAGCTAATCCGGGTGCCCAGGCTGATGTAGAAGCTACACATTTGGCCCAGATCCACAGCATTGCCATGTGAGAAGAGAACTGTGAACCTGGAGGAGAAGGGAGGGTTCAAAAAGAAGCAGTGGGCTCATACCAGATCTTCACGTGCACCCAAACTGGATGGTAAAGGCCTATTTTTGCACGACAGAAGGCAAATGTTTTGGGTATGAGCATGTTTTGATTTCACTCTGTATTAAAAATCTCACCCCTCCCTGCAAGTAGAAAGTAGCACAATGTGGGGGGAGGGGGAAAGGTTAGTGCAGAACCCTTCTCCCCATTATGCTAGTTCCATACCTGCTGGAAACTCTACTGTATTTTGTTTTTTAACACAAGCATGCAATTTTAAACTGCTCCCCTATTTGCAGAAGTGGTCCAGCCTCCTTCCATCTCAAGTCCCTACCATCTCATTTTGCTGTGGATCAGGACTCATATCATCAGACCTCTTTCATACAAGGGTTAGAGCACTGTTTCTCAACCTCAGCAACTTTAAGCTGTGTGGACTTCAACTCCCAGAATTCCCCAGCCAGCATGGCTGGCTGGGGAATTCTTGGAGTTGAAGTCCACACAGCTTAAAGTTGCTGAGGTTGAGAAACACTGGGTTAGGGTATGTGTGAAATATGCTTAAATATGACTGGGTATACTTGTAAAAAAGCTGTAAATCTCATAACATAATGAGGTGGCAATTTCTGAGACAAGACCAGGATTGTCATTTGAAACCACAGAGAGGAAGACTGCATTATGCACTGTTGCACCTTTTTTTCCTGTGGCCTGCCTCAATGGAAACAGTGGTATCGTCAGCCACTCTCATAAGGAACCAAATGAGACAATAGTGTGGCCCATACCACCTTCAGGAGCTCAAAGGTGCTATTTTCAAAGGCTTTCCTAACATTTAAAACGCAGGGACAATTTTCCTTTTCTGCAGAAATCTAAAAAATCACAGAGCAGTTTAGCACCGCTAATTTATTACAAACTGATAGGAGAAGTCTTAAGTATGACCCTTCCACCTTCACTGGCAGTTTCATATAAATCAGTCCTCCGTGTCACTTTGAG
Source organism: Charina bottae (assembly GCA_023362775.1). Classification (NCBI taxonomy): domain Eukaryota; kingdom Metazoa; phylum Chordata; class Lepidosauria; order Squamata; family Charinaidae; genus Charina; species Charina bottae. The sequence goes on from JALMGJ010000040.1 coordinate 6,661,612, forward strand.
ATTTACCACTTTATTTCTAACCATTACATAAAAGCAGAGAGACTAAAGTAGCAGAATTTGTGCAGATGCTACCAATGTCTATAAAATAAATCCAGGCAGTCCTCGCTTAACAACCATTTGTTTATCAATGGTTCAGACTTACGACGGTGCTAAAACCCGACTAGCAACTGGTCCTCGCACTTATGACCATCACAACGTCCCCACGGGCACGTGATCATGATTTGGGCTCTTGGCAAATGGTTCGTATTTACAACCATCGCAGTGTCCCACAGTCACATGATCACCATTTTCGACCTTCCTGGCTGGCTTCTGGCAAGCAAAATCAATGGGGGAACTGTGTGATTCACTTAATGACCGCTGCAAAAAGGTTGTAAGATTGGGTCAGATTCGCTTAATGACCGCTTCGCTTAGCAACCAAAATTCCGGTCCCAATTGTGCTAGTTAAGCGAGGACTACCTGTACTTTCCTCTCATTGCCTGTCGTAGAAAGAGATACAAGCAAATAATTTTCTTCTCTCAAGTCTACCATCACTACAGTGACCATCCGTTCTTTATTATAAAGGACAATTCTTTATTTCAGAAAGCTGTCCTTTAGATTTATTTATTTTTCAAACACTCACGTTTGTCCTTTATTTGGGTCATTTTACTTTTACTGTACAAATGGTACCACTGAATGCATAGTCTTTCACATTCATGTGAAAAATATGGAAACTGAATAAAAAAATTTTTTTTTACATATACTATTTGATTTTAGATTTTTTTATTTATCAATAAATTTTTATTAGAATAATAAAACTGTTTTGAATTGTAAAGCTTTTCTTGGTTTTGCTCTTGAATTTTCCTTTGCAAAGCCAAGTTATAAACATAAACAATTTTTTTTATCCTTATGAATCTCTTTCAGATTTGCTCCTTTTTCAGGTTTGTCTTTCATTTTTTCCAAGAAAATACGGTCACCGTAACTATTACCCCATTCTACATAATGGGGAGGAATGGACACAACTAAATAAAGCTGTCCAAACCTTCCCAAAGGAAGGGGCTGTATAGAAAACCCTTTCAGCATTTGCCCAAATGGTGATCATTTGGCACACAATGAGAGATTGATCCTGTATAGGGGAATTCTGATAAGAGCTTATTTCCAATCTGCAAAGTTCCAAAGCAGGGTTTCTCAACCAGGGTTCTGTGAGGGGTCATTAGGGGTTCCCTGGGAGATCACGATTTATTTAAAAAATTATTTCAAATTCATGCAACTTCACATTAAAGAAGTAAGTTTCATCCTTTATTTTCAGTTTAAGTTAGTGCATATATGTTAGTGCATATATACAGGCCTACACGTGAAATGAAGATAATAATTTTGTAACTTCTGGCCTATATTGGAGCCTGAATCTGCAGGGGTTCCCCGAGGCCTGAACAATATTTCAAGGGTTCCTCCAGGGTCAAAAGGTTGAGAAAGGCTGTTCCAAAGTGTGATCTATCTAACAAGGTTCCTGGGAATAATAGGGCAAAACGGGTTTAAAAAGAGACAGTCAGCAGTTTTGTGGATGAAAAGTGGTGGTTGTTTTTTTCCATTTTGAGGATTTATGGCTTGACTCCAGTACCGCATCAACAATGGAGGAGAGAGAGGGATTCCCATACTAAGACGACCGGAAATTGTGACCAGGGAACGCCCTTATCCACAACCACCAGCCATCTGTCAAACTAAGGAAAGAACTGGGGGGCCTGATATGGCTGCTTTAGGACCGTTTCCTCTCCTTGCTGCTCCCACCCTGTGTCCAGTCCTCAGCTGAGTTTTACAGCCTGACCCAGGTGGCCCCAGTGGCTGAAGAGATGCCTTGACTTCTGGCAAATGATCCTCTTATAGTTGTTTAGCAATCATGGTCTGGCCCTTGAGGCACCAGCTCTTGTCCCGACACAGAGTTTGGAAAGCTCTGCCTTAAAGGGTTTGCAAGAAGGGACCCTTCTGAACACCCTTCAAGGATTGTGTTTCTCAACCTCTGGAACTTTTAAGATGTGTGGACTTCAACTCCCAGAATTCCCCAGCCAGCCATGCTGGCTGGGGAATTCTAGGAGTTGAAGTCCACACATCTTAACTGGCTAGGGAATTCTGGGAGTTGGAATCCACACATCTTAAATGTTGCCAAGTTTGAGAAACACTGGAGAGGAAAGGCCGCCCAGGACAGAACCTCCTACAAAAGAACAATCATTAAATCTCATTTCAATAATTTCAACAAAGATTTCCTATTTGAAAAGAGAAGCTGCTGCAGAGTCCTGAGAATGTTTTCTGTTTGCTTTGATTTTAATTTACAGTTGCTAAAAAAGCTGACCTCTTTTTTCAGCTCCGAGATGCCCGGGGAAAGGCCATTTTGTTCTTTCCATTTCTAAAATCATTTTAGAAACTTTACATTATTTGTTGAGGTGGTAGTTTTACAGTGATCTTATGTGCTGTGTTTTTTCAACCTCATCATACATTTATTATTATTATTATTACCCTCACTAATGATGGTGCTGATTTTATCTTGGTTTTATTGTCCTGCTTCTGGTTATTCTTTATATTTTACTGATGTGTATAGTGCCCAGAGAACAGCAATTTAGAAGGGAAATAAACAATCATGAATATAACATTAACTTTATTTTATGCATTTATTCTCCAGCCGCTGTTGCCAAGCCATTCAGCCTCTCTTCTACAGTTTAGCTCTGTTTTTGCTTACTTAGAAACACCCTCCGCTGAAGTCAATGAGATTTACTCCTAGGTAAATCTGCAAGGGAAAGGGGCGTAGTGGCTCAGTGTCTTCGGACAGCGCTGGCTCTTCGGCTAACAAACGGAGATGAGCACCGGCCCCTAGAGTCGGACGCGACTGCACAAATGTGCAGGGGGAAGCTTTACCTTTTTTAAATCTGCAAGGGAGCCTGTATACAGTAATTCCATTTATTGGCAATACAGAGGGCGGGAGGGAATAAAAACACAGATGCTAAACGTTGAGGCAGAAGGTAAAAATTCACACTTGCAGCTCACATGTTCAGACTACGTGGTTGATTCCCTTGGGAACTGGCCTTGGTGACCCCCCACAAGCCAGGCCCCAATCGGACTTAATTAAACTTTATTTGATAATTTTCACCGCATGGAATAAACACCAGGACTCTTTGGCAAAATTAAGCATGACATTTTAAGTTCTCAGGGGGCTTAATCCCTGCACCTATGAAGTTTTTTACATTGTCATGGAAACAGATTACGGAGGTTGGGGCCCAATCTCCTTGAGCTTTCCAGTTGTCTGAGCAACCCCTAAATTAAAAAAAAAAAGGGGGGGGGAGGAAGAGGTCACAAGCTCTTTCCAATTCCAGGCTTATGATTATCTGGAGGCACCTGCAACATAGCAAGAATTTATACCACCAAATGACAGCACCCGATTAACTCAATTAAGCAGCTTTGGGCTAGGCTGATGTTCTTAATTGTGGAGTCCTTGGTGCTCTCTGAGCTTGATTGTTTGCTTGCAGACATTTCATTACCCGACTAGGTAACATCATCAGTGCTGTTCTTAACTTTGTTGTTTAACTGTGCTCAGTTGATCATGTCTTTTTCCCCCCACCCCCAAGTGTCACCAACTATGATAACTCTCTGAGATTGTCATTTTAACTGAGGGCCTGTGAGTATGTTTCTTCAATAACACAAGGACTGCCATCATAGCCAAGCAAAAGGATGACGGGCATCCCACAATTCCTTGAGAACTACTTCTGACACTGAGATGGAATCCCAGCAGATATACGTTTACCACTACCACTTGCTAGATATTGATAGTTCCATCAATGCACCGGGCCTTACAGAAAGGGTTAGAGGAGAGAATCTGTGCGCCAAGGAGGATTTCTAAAAATTTAACGAACAGGAAGCAACAAAGGAATGCGGAGGAAAAAAATGTCAAAAAAAGAGATCAGCGTCCCAGCTATGTAATAATAATAAAGATGATGACGACGAGGATGATGATTTATTCAGTTTAGGTGCTGCTAGACTCTATAATGACTGGTCTTAATACTGTATTAACATTGCACTTAATAATTTAGCATGGAACTACTGTAAGGCAGTTTTTTCAACCTGGTATCTACTCAATGTATTTGATTACAATTCCTGCAAGCTGGGGATGATGGAAGCTGCAGCCCAAATATCAGGGCGGTGGGGGGGGGGGGGCACCAGCATAGAGAATAATAAACTACAGAGCTGTTCCAATGGCTTCACAGCATAAGGCAGAGGTGGGAAAGCCGCAGCCCGCGTGCAGCCCCATGGCCATTTTGTGACCCTTCAGAATCATAAGGCGAAACTGTAACAGGGCAATTTTCCATTTTTAAATAAAGCACACCATCTATTTAATTCAATGCATCCATTTTATTTTACTTAGGAAAAACTGCTGTGCAAAAAAAAAAAGATGGTTAAAAACTGGGATGAACATTCTAAGCTCTGCTTTCTCCAGGGATATCACAATCCCTAGATTCAGCTGTTACCGCAAAAGGTTTAAAAAAGGATGGTTTCTGGCTATACTGTAAAAGGGTTGCCTGGCCTTGTTCTAGAAAGCAGATTCCAAGGGGGGGTTAAGAAGTATGACACTGTTCTTCATCATTTCTCCAACCTGAGTTCCTGCCAATGGTCTTGGCTAAATAAGAGGAAGAACTGACTAGATCACACAGCAGGGGTCCCCAACCTTTTTGGCACCAGGGACTGGTTTCAAAAGACGATTTTCCCACGGCCTGGGGCGACGGGGTTTCTGGGATTTCCGCGGACCGGGGGGTGGGGTTTCTGGGATTCCCACGGACTGGGGGGCGGGGTTTGCAGGCAGGAGCCAATCGCGCACACCGGGGGCAGGGTTTGCGGGCGGGAGCCAATCACAAGCACCGGGGGACGGGGTTTGCAGGCGGGAGCCAATCGTGCGGAAGCGGGTGGGGTTTGTGGGAAGGAGCCCCGCGGCCCAGTTCCTAACAGGCTGCGGCCCACAGGTTGGGGACCCCTGTCACACAGGAGTTACCTCTACTCTGAAGAAGCTGCTGGGCCTCCATAATACAATTCCTCCAACAGAAGGAGACCCATCTTCAGATTGAGATGTCTTGGATCTAAACCCAACCTCCCAAACGCCGCACCGCCACTGCCACCCACCTTTTCAAATTTGCTCACCTGGCGCCAGGAACACAGCGGACGTACATGCAACTCACTCGGTTCCCTCGGCTGCTTTTGGTGAGGAACACCTCAATGGTGTCCAGTTCTCGTGGGGTGTACTGGAAATCAGCCCGATCTGTCAAATGAAGCTTCCAGCGAGCCATGGTGCCACTGCGGGAGGCGGCGTTGCCAGTGCTGCCAGCAGGGTCTGGCTCTGGGGCAATTGTATAAGTGGGCTCTGGGGGTAGGAAGGCCAGCTTGGCTGCAATCCGACCGGGACACGGCGGGCAGCAAAAGAGACAGCAGAGCTCGCTGACCGACAGCCCATTCATGGCCGCTGGTGGAATAAAGGGGAGGAACTGTGGGGTATCGGGTAGTTTTCAGAGAAGAAAGGGAACAGCAGGAGTCCCAAATAAAAATCAGGAAATCCAACCGGTTAAGAAAACATTTCAGCTTCCAGTGAGATACCGCAAGTCTTTATGACGTGTCCGCTCAGAACAGCCATAACTGGGGCGTCCCACATTCCAGCGTAGAGGTTGAGAATCGTGAAGTCTCTCTCTGCACATGAGTTTTGCTGCACAGAATCCTAAAACCAAAATGAGAGAGGAATTTTTTTTTTTTTAAAAAAAAGGGTCTTTCACCAACAGAAACAACTTGCCCAGAGAGGATGTAAACAGAATCCCCCGTCAAGGAGATCCAATAAAAACAAGGGAATTATCGTGGTTTACTGATTTCAGTGGATCTTCTTTAAGCATAGTTAAATCTAATCCAATGTCACCAAATACCCGTTTATCTGCCTGCAGAAGCCAAGGCCATAAGGTATTTGTCGCAGCATCCACAGGACTGGTCCAGCAAAATTCAGGTGCAAAACGCCATGTTCCAATGGAATGATTTTGGGGTTTTGGAGTCTTTAGGGAAGATATGACAGCTGTTTGCCTTCTATTCCCATTCCCAGCCTTAAGGCCTCCCCTAAAAAAAAAAATCGAGCAATGGGCAATAAAATTTCAACCACACCCCATCTGGTGATATCACCAATGGCCTTCTGGGTCCTTCTAAGCCAAGAAGCTGTACTGCAACCTCAAAAGGTGGTCTATAAGATCTTGAGATGCCTTCTGATTCTTATTCAGTGATAAGAAAGCAGCTTTCAGTAGTAGGTGTAATAACATGGGGCCTAGGGATGCCAGACTGTTCACTGGTCCTTTAAAACATTTATTTATTTATTTACTTATTCTTATCCTGCCTTTATTATTTTTATAAATAACTCAAGGTGGCAAACATACCAAATACTCCTTCCTCCTCCTATTTTCCCCACAACAGCAACCCTGTGAGGTGAGCTGGGCTGAGTGTGTGTGACTGGCCCAAGGTCACCCAGCCGGCTTTCATGCCTAAGGCGGGACTAGAACTCTCAGCCTCCTGGTTTGCCATTGGTTCCTTCCTAGGGCTGAGAGACAGGGACTGGCCCAAGGTCACCCAGCCGGCTTTCATGCCTAAGGCGGGACTAGAACTCTCAGTCTCCTGGTTTCTAGCCCAGCACCTTAACCACTAGACCAAACTGGCTCTCTAAATCAATCAATCAATTAAAAACATGCCCATCCATAAAATTTCACACAGAAACCAGCCTCATCAACAACCTTTCAAAAGTTTGTTCATCTTGCTCAACCAGAGGACAAGGGGGGTTAAGACATACTAGTCTTTGCTGATTCCTGATTCACGGCCAATATAAAGACAATGATTTATCACATTTAAGAATAACCAAAACAATGATATAAACATATCCATGCAATTTCCACTAATAGAAATATAATAAAGGGGAAATGACTTTTTCTACAAAAGCTGAACACAACATATAGTGGAAGGTTGGATCATAATATTAACTGAACTTGCAGAAAAGGGAAAGTTGACCAGTTTGGTCAGAGAAAAAAAGATAAAGACTTTTTTAGAAGACTGGAACCCTTGTATGGGCTTTTTGCTGAAAGAAATAAAAACGAATTGATGATTATGGGATTTGGGGATTAAAAATGGGACGAAGAGGTTGGGGAAAAGTTTAATATGACAATGACTCAATAGAAAGAAGGGCAGAAGGCATAATTGTATGTTTTTTCTTTATTTATTTTCTTTTCAATTTCTTTCTTGTTTTTCTATTTCTTATTTTCGATCCTTGTTCTTGCTCGTGTTGTATATTTTATTACATTGAACATTTATACACACAAACACACACACACACACACACACACACACATATATATATATATATATATATATGAACACAACAAAATTGAACACATTGTCTGCTTATCTTATGGCTCAAGCTTGGAGGAATTTATGGGGTGGGAAGTCCTCAATCTAGATTAAACCTAGGTTAAACTAGGTTTAACAGACCTACCCTATGTAATCAATAACCTTTTTTCAGGCAGGGTTCACACCTCATGTAAAGGGACCATGTGCCTTATTTATTTTTGGTGTAACGCCCTAAGTTTAAAGCTTGTATGATCCCAGCCAACTGTGGTTTATGAAGCAAAGCAGGCTTAATGGAATATGTGAACCCAACCAAAGTAGAGACAAACCACATGAACCTCACATAACCCAGGAGATGTTATTGTTACTTGTAGAATTTGCAAGGGGCCATCCAGCTGAATTTCCTGCTCAGTGCCAGACTCATAATAAACCCTAATAACTAACGGCTTTCGAGCCTCTCCTTCAACGTGTCCAATGCAGGGGAGCTTATCGCTCCTCTGGCTCCACACTCTACCTGCTCCTACCATTAGAATTTTTTTTGAGTGCTTACTGGGCTGAAAAGTAGGATATAAATGTAGAATCCTCACAGTAAGGCATAGATGTCCATTACAAACCATGACGACGTCAAAATCATGACCCGTGGGTCATATCAGAACTCTCTAATCAGGACTGGACACAAATCATTCAAGGAACAAGCCCTTCTCAGGTTGGATTACGGGTTGTCCTAGCTTAACAACCACAATTGGGACTGGAATTTTGGTTGCTAAGTGAAGTGGTCATTAAGCGAATCTGATCTGATTTTACGACCTCTTTTGCAGCTGTCATTAAGCAAATCACTGCGGGCATCAAGTGAACCACATGGTCATTAAGTGAATCATGCGGTTCCCCATTGATTTTGCTTGCCAGAAGCCAGCCGGGAAGGTCGAAAATGGCGATCATGTGACCACAGGACGCTGCGATGGTCATAAATGTGAACTGGTTGCCAAGTGCCCAAATTGTGATCACATGATCGCGGAGATGCTGCGCTGGTCATAAGCGTGAGGACCAGTTGTAAGTCATTTTTTTTAACACTGTCGTAAGTTCAAACCGTCACTAAATTAATGGTTGTTAAGCGAGGATTACCTGTAATATGATTTATTAAGAAAAAGGTTGAGGTGATAGCACAAGAATTGCAACAAGTACTTTTGCTTTCAAATGTGAACTTTATATACAAGCAATCAAAAACCACTAGCCTTTTGCTTGTTTCAGCTGCCTTTTTGGTGAAGAAGGGAGGAAGTTTGCCTTACGCTACGGCTACTAGGCTTATTATCAGCATGACTCCTCTCTCACGGGAAAGACATCTTGCAAATGAAGCGATTATGTGATTTACATCATGATGTCCAATATAGGAACATAAGGCACATCATTTGCATGATGAGATCATGATGCACATCACCATGCCTCTCCACAGACTTCCATGCAACCATGATGACGGTACACCCAACTCACAGAATATCCCCCGTCTTCTACGAACAATGCAACTAACTACACCAGTGCTCCTCAACCAGGCAGTCTTCCAGGGTCCAATTCACCTGTCTGGACACTTCCCTTCCTAATCACCGTGTTTCTCAACCTTGGCCACTTCAAGATGGGTGGACTTCAACTCCCATAATCCCCCAGCCAGCCCAGAATTTTGGGAGCTGAAGTCCACCCATCTTAAAAGTGGCCAAGGTTGAGAAACACTGACCTAAACTATCCACAGGGTTTTTTTCACAAAGCAAGGAGTGCTTTTTGAAATCCGCTTGCTTTGAAAAAATAAAAAATCAACAGCAGCAGCAACAGCAACAGCAACAGCAACAGAGTTTGTGCAGCTATTTGCACTTGTGAAGCTTCTACCGACAACCATAGTAGCTCAAGACAAGGCTGCATCACCCACAGGTCTCACGTCGGCTTCAGAGACCCCAAAGCCAACCCAAACCCCACGTTGCCTGTGCCAGACTGGTACGCAGCAGCCACGTGAATAACATCAGCAACAGAATACTACATCTGCCCCTCGGTGGCGCGTGTGTTCCAAGACACATGAGTCACTGGAAAGCAAAGCGGACCCACAACACATTCCAACTCCTTGCAACAGATACATGCTCCCCCCCCCCACGCAAAGCCCCCATCACTCCCCTTCGGCTGCATACTCCAGCCTTCCCCAAAACAGCCCCCTCCATATGCATTATCCCACCCATTATCCCCAGCCAGCACTACCTCTACTTATAAGAACATCAACCAGGCCTCCGCCGTCTGGCACTTTCCAAGTGTCTGACTACAAATCCCAGTATCCCCCAACTCTTCTTGCTGGGGATCATGGGCACTGTAGTTCGGGTGTGTTGAAAGGCCTCGGGCTGGGGCCGCTCAACGCAGAAACCGCAAAATCCCCCTCAGGCAGCCCGACCGTGCCTTTAACAGCGATCAAGAGGGCTTTCCTCTCGAGTAGCCCACCTCGAGAAATCCCCGCGTGTTTTCCCGGTTGGCATGGCCAAGCAGGCGGGCGCTCGCGCAATTCTTCGTCGGTGGAAGCAGAGCCCAGTCCGCTGGGGGCGGGAGGGATCGCTTTCCTGGCAGCCCCGAATTGTGGAAATCCGAGCGAAATTCTTTCCAGTGCTCCCGATCAACAACGCGGGATTCTTTACGGAACGGACAAAACGAACGTGCGGAGAATGGATGTCGTAGCGGCATATGACATCATCGGGGCTGTCACTACACACAAACATGCACCCGCGAGGTGGCTTGGCCAGTTTAGGGCCCCTGGCACCCCCAGATCTCCTTCTGAGCAGCTGTGCAGGCGCGCTCCCCAGCGAGCCACGGCAAGACTTTTCTGTTCTGCACGAATAAAGGCAAAAGACCGCCGTTCGCCCAGGAGAACCGAGAAACTCACCTCCCCTTGCAAAAAGGGGGAGACCCAAACACACGCGCGAGCCCCAGACGTCGGGAACACCGCACCGGTCCAGAATACCGGAGAAATCCGCCCGCCAAGCTCAGAAGCCGCCGCCCGCAGCCCCGGGCTTGATCCTCTCCAGGGATGGCGAGGCGGCGCTCCTCGCGCGCATCACGCCCGGGCGCCCCAAACTCTCGCTCTGCCAGCGTGGGAGCAGCCAGCCTAGTAGGGCAGGCAGCCCCCGCGAGGCTGCCGAGCCTACCCCCCGTCCGTTCCACCCTCTCCCCGCCCGTAATCACCCGCGCGTGCCCCCCGGTCCACGTTGCCAGCGGGGGTTCCCTAAGTCGCCTCGGGCGCGCACCGGCTCCGCGATGGGCAGCTGGCAAGTCTCTTCCTTCGGCCGGCAAGCAGGCTTCTCCTCCGTTCCCCTTTCCGGAGGCCGCGGCCGCGGCCGCCCCGCTCAGCCGCCAAGCCCTCGTCCGGCCCGGATCTGTTGTTTCCCGGCTCCCGCCAGGGAACTCCAACCGGGCGCCCCTGCGCTCCGCATTACGCGTCGGGCCTGCAAGTTGGAGCGAGCAGCCTCTGCTGCGCCGGACCTCCCACCCTCTGGCGCCTCCCCCTCCTGGGGAGGCGGATGTGACAGCGCGACGCCAGCACTGGAAATGACGACACCCGGGCGGGTGGGGCTTTGAGGAGGCAGGGATGGTGGGGAGGGGTCTCCAGGGGGAAAAGGGGAGCTCCCCAAATCCGTACTGCGCCGGGGCGCGAGTTCGCCGTTTTCCAGGAGGAAAAGGCGTCTGAGACCCTGTTCGTGAGGCACGCAAAGCCGTGGCTCGCTTAATCGTGGCTTAGAGCAGTATTTCTCAAAGTGTGGTCCCAGGACCCCCGGGGGCCCCCCAGGACCCTCTCAGCGGCCCGCGAAATCAAAATGCGTTGAAAAATAACACAGTGTTGAAATCCCATCAAACAGTGGTGAGCAGCTGTAGCGGCAGCGATTGCGTCCATTTTAATTTTTAATCCGGTAAATATCGATCCAAGTAACCCTTACAAACGAAAGCTCTTTTGGGGTTAACAACTCTGAGAGAAAGAAGTTTTAAGAAACACTGGTTTAGAGAACATCCACAATTGGCTGATTTCACAGGCGCGCAAGCAGTCCCGGTTTGGCTTAGCTTATAGCCGGACCTAACCGCTGCGGTTTGTAAACAGAGAACTGTTCTCTGCCCGATTCAGTAACAATGGCTTCCTTAACCCACTATTTACGCTCAGCCTGTTTTTATGTGTATAAAGACACTTTTCCTCCAAGGAGCAGCACCCAGAGTATTAGGATCAAGCAGGACTGTGTTCAGGGAACACACTGAAACACAAAACTGACCCCATTTAAGGGCAGCATAGGGACCTCCTGTTTGTGGTTCAGGGCATGGTACAAACCCTGAAAATGGGGTAATTAAGATATCAGCCATGAGTAAGCTGTGGTTGAACCCAGCCTGTTATCTAGCAATAAACGTGCTTGAATCAAAGGTCTTCAGCCCATTGAAATGCAAACTTTAGCATCTCATTGCAGTTAACCCTGGAGCAACAGCCAACTTCTGATTATTTTCCTCATGTTCCAACTTTCTGCTGATCTGCTAACTAGCAAGGCTTGTTATCACCACACTGACTTGGCGGGGCAGAGCAGGTGCGTGAAACTTGCCAGCCTTCTTGCAGACCTCATCGTTGCCCCTCTGAAAACTGCCTTTTTCTTGCAGAGTGTCTGTTGCACCCCTGCATGAGTCTGCTTTGGGAAAACGTCTTCCTTCCAACTGGCCCTTTTTCAGGGCTGGGACAAAGCTGTGCTTTGCACACGAAGTGTCCGAGGGAAACACTTTTACTGTGAGATTGAAACTGTGGTATTAAATTCTTTCCAAGAAGGTTTTCTCCCATGACAAATTTGTACAAATCATTACATTCAATTCCACTCTGTTCTGTGAGTCATAGAGAAATGCACAAGAGAATCCTTCAGGGATGCTCACTCTTCTCTTTACAGTTCTCAGAAGTAAAATATTAATGCTTCCATTTTCTATTGGGGGGGGGGGGAAATGCACCAGAAATTTGGTAAGAGCACTTATCCACTCCCTTCCTTCTGCAATGGATAAATACGAAAATCACAAGAAATGCTTTCTACTGGCTTAGATGAATTTGAAAGCAAAGGTAGCAAAATGCAGTCTTCAGATTTGGAGGAGATAGATCAGAGCTTTCCAAACTATGTGTCGTGACACGTTAGTGTGTCAGCTGCAGTGTGTGTGTCACGCGAACGTAACAAGAAACCTCTGAGTCCAACGCTCAGAGCCTCAAGCGCCTCGCTGCTGCTGCCTCCGAGCCCTGCCAGGATTCTGCGCAGGTCCTAGTGCCTGCCTTGTGCCCTGCTGTAAAGGGGAACTCTGTTTTCATGAGATACTGTATGTTGTGTCCCCATACATTTCGCTATTACAATTTATGTATGTGTCCATATCTCTTATAAGTTAGTTTAACCTCCGGTTTGCTAGTAAAACTCAATTACTGTGTTGCAAAATGATGCATGTCTAAAAAGTGTGTCACCAACATGAAAAGTTTGGAAAGCTCTGATATAGACCATTGACTAAATAGCCAAAAGCCAGGACAAGCAACAAGGGAGCACAGTTGCTTGCTTATATACTTCTCAAATATTTTTAACAAGCAACTGTGGGAAATTAGATTGTTGGTCTGATTCGGAAGAGTTGTGGCTGATGGGGAATTTGGAGATCTCTGTGGAGCCAAGAAGTTGGAACTGTGCCAATCAAGATTGCTTTCGGCAAGTAGCCAGAAATTTCCAGTACCAGAAATGTCATACATACCATCAGGCTTCTGATCTCCTTTGGAGTGGCACTTCCACACAAGCAGCCAAATGCCAGCAACTGAATTGCGCCTTGGACAAATGCCGCAGAGAGACAAAATAGTGTTTGTGCAATTCCCACACTCCTTCCTATCTGTTAATAGAGTGGGATGCCTTAATAAGAGTCACTATTACTTTGGAGCTGGACTACTGAAATGAGCTCTACTTGGGGCTGCCCTGGAAGACTACTTAGTAGTCTTAGTAGCCGCTGGCAACACACCAGTGGTGGCGGCGGTGGCAGTGCAGCGGGGGCGTGCGGTGGTGCACGTGTGCATGGCGGCGGCGGTGGTGGCAGCCTCCGCTAAAACACGGAAGCATTGATCCCGCTGCCGCTGCCGCCATGCACACGCACGCCGCCGCTTCCGGGTGGTGTGGCGACACACCACGCTGTGTGTGGCGACACACTTTTGTGTCGCGACACACAGTTTGGAAAGCTCTGACTTAGGAACTTCGTTTGGTGCAAAATGCAGCGGCCCGTATGCTGGAAAGTGACTGTCACTACAGCAGAGCTACACCCATATTATTGGTAGCCAGTTTGTTTCTGGTTTCAACTCAAAGTGCTGCTTATTACCTATAAAATCTGACTGCCAAGAGTTGCTTTTGATTGTGGCAGGATACACATGCAATAAATACATGAATAAACACATGGCTTAGGTGCAGACTATCTACGGCAGGGGTCCCCAACCTGTTGGCTGCGGCCTGTTAGGAAGTGGGCCACACAGCAGGAGGTGAGCGGTGGTGTCAGGAACGAGCCTGTCCCTGCCGCCATGAGTCGGAGGAAGAGCAGCTGGTAGCAGGAAGAAGCTGGGAAGGCGCAAAGACAGAGCCTGAGCCAGAGCAGCTGATTGGTGGGGACCCTGAAGGGGAAACACCTCCACCTATCAGCGCGCGGCAAAGAAGGGCGGAGTGGCGGGCCGAGGAGCGTGAGGCCCGATTGGCCCCTGCTTGCAAACCCCGCCTCCTGGTCCGCATGATTGGCTCCCGCCTGCAAAACCCCGCCCCCCGCGATTGGCTCCCGCCTGAAAACCCCGCCCCCCGGTCCGTGGAAAAATTGTCTTCCACAGAACCAGTCCCTGGTGCCAAAAAGGTTGGGGACCCCTGATACGGGACTATCAGGGAAAACGTCCAATTCCAGTTTGATCTATCCATGAAAAGATGCTCTTGATACTCCCTCCTGGACAATTAAGGGGAGGAGGGGCCGACTAGGAATGGGCCCATCCCCTGTCATATATCCACATTTGTATTTTTTCATAGAACAGCAAAGTTGTGGCTCTTCAAGAGAGCATTTGGAAATTAAGAGCTGCTGCTTTATATTGTCGTCGTTGTTATATTTATGTTACAATGATTCTTTTGGTGAGGGGGTGGAGGAAGAAACTATATGAGGCTTCTAATAAACCTTAAGGGAGCAATAACTAATTCAGGTCATGAAGAAACCCTCAAATCCAGTTCATCTCCTGGTGGCTTCATGGACATTTTCATGTGGAGGTTTTCTATAACAGTCTGGAAGTGGTTTGCCGTTGTCGTCTTCTAAGATTTTTTTTCCAGCTGCTCAGCCTAGCCTCCAGGCAGGATTTCCTGGTGATCATCCATCTAAGAACTAGGCAGGTCCTGTGCTGTTTTGCAGATCAGCAAAGCTTGACTACTGTACAGTTCTAACTGGATCTTGTTCAAGGCGCAGGATCGATTGCATCGATCCCCCATTTTTGAGAATGCAAAATCTAGGGATGATGTGGCTGTGGAACAATTATGACCTGCTTTTTAATAATGCTATTATTTAATTACACTTGTCAGCTCATTCAAACTTGAATTGTATGCAGGTCCCAATGGTTTTTTTTTTTTTAACCTTGGCCACCTGCTTTTTGTTTTCTACTCTGAATATGGAGGCCTCTTAGTTCAGAGAGAATGGTAGATCTTTACAGAGCAAAACGCACAGGGTAAGATAGAAATAGAAGCCATATTAGGTGATGTTACCTAGTGATTAAAAAAAGGTAATGGTTTTCCCCTGCATAGTCGTGTCTGACTCTAGGGGCCGGTGCTCATCTCCGTTTGTTAGCCGAAGAGCCAGCATTGTCCAAAGACGCTTCCACAGTCATGTGGCCAGCATGACACACGCGGAACGCTGTTACCTTCCCACCGAAGTGGTACCTATTAATCTACTTGCATTTGCATGCTTTCGAATTGCTAGGTTGGCAAGAGCTGGGGCGAGTGCGGGAGCTCACTCCACACGCAGGGCTAGGGATTCGAACCTCCGAACTTGCGATCTTCCGATCAACAAGCCTGGCGATTAAACCTAGTGATTAGAAATCACAAAATCCTCCCCTTGCCTACAGAGTCCCATCCTATACCATTCATTACAGCATATTTTTGTCATGGACAAGGTCCTTTTGTCCGGATGGATAAAATATTTTCACTGACATGGAATTTTTCTCTGGGGCAAAAGAATTGTCAGTTACATGAAAGGGAAATGAAGAAGGCCAAATTCAGATCCTGTCTGGTCCTGACTGCTCGGATGTATGCAAAGTAAGTCCAGTAACCTGTCGGAGTTTCACCCTGAATGTGACCATCGATCTTTCTCAAGGAATGTAAGCAGACGCTTGTGAGCTCTGCAGCAGAAGGTTCAAGGACGTGGCTTAGCTCAGTTGCGTTTCCAGCAGAGACGAAGGGAGTGCTTGTAATGGCAAGAAGCATAGAATCTAGGGACCCAGCTGTACTTTCATGTCAGCGCCAAGGTTTAAATTCGGCCTCTTCCTTTCCTGCCCTTAGTGATAAAAGACTTTACCGCCTGGTTGTCAGCCTTGGGTGTTCAGAGCACCTTGGCAGTGTTTTGGTAGCTGTCTGAACTGGTCCCAGACCCCTCCGGCGTTGCCAGTTTCAGCCCTCACACCACCCTTCACAACCGTAGTGGGAGATGGTGACATCATGACTGGATTTACACAAACCCAGGTAATGATGTACATTCTCTGTATTCACATAGCAGCCTTTGCCCAAAGAAATAAACCTTATTATGTGATGACCTGGCTCAAGCAATAGACCTTGAGAATGCGGGGATTCCCACAATGTGCTGAATCACAAGCCTCATAATAACCTAGTTTGTTATGCACAGTGAACCATATAACACAGCAATGCTGAGTACAGATGAGAATTGATTATGTGCTACCAAGTTGTTTTTGACTCCTGGCAACTGCATAGGTAGATTTTCTCCATGACGATCTGTCCCTAACCTGGCCCTTTAGGTCTTCCAACAGTGCACCCATCATCACTGTAACGGAGTTCTGCTGGTCGTCCTCTTCTCTTTCCTTCCACCTTTCCCAGCATTATGGACTTCTGCAGAGAACTGGGTATTCTCACAATATGTCCAAAGCAGTTTCATTTGAGCCTGGTCAGTGAGAACTCTGGGTTGACTTGTTCGACGATCCATTTCTTTGTTTTCTTGACAGTCCATGGTATTTTCAGGAATCTTCTCCAGCACCAAAGTTCAAAAGTGTCAATACTCTTCCTATCCTGCTTCTCCAGCTTCATCAAAGTCCAAGAGTGTGAAAAGAGAGAGCAGGAAAACTTTGACTTTATTAAAACTCAAATGAATAGCACTGAACATAGTGAATTCTTTTTCAAACTGGAGCATCCATGACAGGGTCTGGTCTGGGATAGTCCGTGGCAGAATGTCTTGCTAGGTGGGAAATCACTTATGGCTGAGTTAAAGTGCAGCCTGCCAGTCCTTGAAGCAGCAGTGCACATAAAAACGGGATGGGGTTTTGTTTGCGTGGTTATGGCCACCATCTTGAATTTTTTGACCCCCTCCCTGCGGGCATCCCCACCGAATATCACCATCAGATGGCAAAACATCCACCTATCACTTTTCTTAACGGATCTGGGTCTGGGGAAGAGGCAAGCTTCGACAGATGGCTAGAGTGGCAGATCTGGCCAGTCCTCCAAACACTTGGGTGTTTTCCATGCATGCATTTAAAGTGAGCTTGTCTAGTCACTGCTATCAGCTGATAATGAGGGCTCCTTTTGCACAAGGGTTCAGCACTTATTCTAGAGCAGTGTTTCTCAAGGTTGGCAACTTTAAGATGTGTGGACTTCAACTCCCAGAATTCCCCAGCCAGCCATGCTGGCTGGGGAATTCTGGGAGTTGAAGTCCACCCACCTTCAAAGGGCCACGGTTGAGAAACACTGCGTTAAACACTGACCTCTGTATTACCAGGATCTGGAATAAGATCAACCTGAGGTTCACATTTCTCCAGCAGGTGGCACTGGAATTCCAGAGTTCATGGAAGCATCAGGCTGAAAGGGGCTCCATCCCATCCAGTCCTTTGCCCCAGGAATTAAATTGAAAGCATCTTCCCAGGTGTTGCTTAAACAGATCTACCAAAGCGGGATTCACTATGTCCCTCTGTAACTGCTCCCAGAGTCAAACTGCTCTTTCTGTTAGAAAGTTTTCCCTGCCTTTAACCAGGATCTGCCTTCCTGGAACTTAGTCTATCATTCCATACCCTGCATTCTGAAGAGAACAGAGAACAGGCCCCGATCTTCAAGTGTTTGAAGAGGGTTAACCGTATTCCTTGTCTTGTGTCTGAAGTCCAAACATGCCCATTTCCCTCAAATCTCTGAAGCCGGAGTTCCAATCCCCCAGTCATTTTCATTGCCCTCCTCTGACCCTGTTCTAGTTTTCCCGAATCCTTCTTAAAAAGCGATGGCAAGAATGGAATACTTTCTCAAGGTTGTATCCAACCTATGTATAATATGTTGGATTTATTACTTTCCAGTATTTGGTAATTATACCTCTGTCGGTGCAGCCTAAAATAGCGTTTGCCTTTTTTAGCAGCAGGGTCACCGTTTTGATTCATATTTAGCTTGCAATCTATTCTGAAACCAAGTTCAATTTCACAAAGACTCTTACCGAGCCTGTTTTATACCTGTTCATTTGATTCTTTTCCCCCCGAAATGAAGCACTCAGCATTTGTCTCCACTGAACCGGATTCTATTATTTTCCATGTTATCTGTTATATGTACCAGTTGCCTTGTGGGCTTTTTAGATTAAAAAAAAATGGGAGGCTAAACCTTCTAAATAAATTACACATAAAATACAATAACTGCAGTTTTTGGCATGCACCCTGGATTTATTCTAGCTCCTGTGCTTCTCCTGCCTGCTGGTTGGTCTCTTGCTCTTCTCTCTGCTATTTCCCCTATTTTTCAAATGCTAATCTTGAGTCCCCAACTCACCATCTTATTTTCTTGTGCACTGCTGTCTGTGCATTGCTGTTGTCGTCAAAATACCTTTGCAAGCTGTTGGACAGGAAATAGTCATCTCCAAGAAAGGAAGACCGCCGTTCTTGTGCATTTCTGTAGAGAGCTGGTGGGACAGGCTTCAAACCTGGGGACCACTGGGCAATCCTTTTTTTTTTTTTTTGGGAGGGGATGCCCTGTCTTCTGTGATTGCAACTACCACACAGTTCTGAACTGTTGAGTCTAATTGACTAAGATTTCCCATCCTGGACCAGAATGACACAAATCTGTTAGAAGAGGGTTTTAAGGCTGCTTGATGCTGCTTGGAGAACTAGGCCAGACTAGGAGGGAGGGAGGGAGGGAGGGACAGGGCTTGGTGCGTAATTCCCTGTGTGGAAGCCCTGGACTCTCTCTCTCTCCATCCATGAGGCACAGAGGACTTTCCATCTCTTCCTGCACTGGGAAAAATATATATCCTGGAAAGAATTAGACGGGAATTGATGTCATCCTGTGCAGAAAACCTATTTGCAAAAGGAGAGGCGAGCAGACATCACTACTGGCATGGATAATAGCAGCAAGGCTTTGCACAGCCCAAATCCATATTCTTTTGTGCCCACCAAGATACATGGGGATTTCCAGTGGACCAGATGCATAGCTAAATACTTAACATGAGTGACTGTGCTAGGCACGGTCCTCTACAGGTAGTCCTCGCTTAACAACCACAATTGGGACCGGAATTCTGGTTGCTAAGTGAAGCAGTCATTAAGTGAATCTGACCTGATTGTACAAACTTTTTTGCAGCGGTCATTAAGAGGATCACTGCAGGGGTTAAGTGAATGTGGTCGTTAAGCGAATCACACAGTTCCCCATTGATTCTGCTTGCCAGAAGCCGGCCGGGAAGGTAAAAAATGGTGATCACGTGACCACGGGACGCTGCGATGGTCATAAGTGTGAACTGGTTGCCAAGCGTCCAAATCGTGATCACGTGACTGTGGGGATGCTATGATGGTCGTAAGTGTGAATACCGGTCACAAGTCAGTTTTTTCAGCACTGTTGTAAGTCTGAACCATCACTAAATGAATGGTTGTTAACTGAGGACTACCTGTACTGTATCTGAGGGCGGCAGTCTTGCTTAGTGGGCACTGGAGTGCTGACACTTTAGGAGGGAAAGAATTAGGAGCCCGAGGATGAAATCTGATGGCGCTGCAACTGCCTTTCAATACTGGCCACCTAAAGCAGCTGTCTTACGGGAGGGCTGGGGCTGGCCCCAGCAGCCATGCAGCTGGAAACCATGAATCGCTCATCAAAATAACCTCACTGTAATTACATTCTGTTACTTAACGATGGTGAAGCCACCGAGGGCCTCGCAAGTTAGACACTGCCAACAAAAGAATCACGTGCAAGCTAGGCATTCTGCATAAGCAATTCCAGGGAGATCTGTATCGACTGTGCATTTGCAAAACTCAAGATTTCTCAGAGAGGAGGGAGGAGGAAAGCCTTTGGGTTTCAGCCTCAGCCCTTGATTGGACAGGAAGGAAGTGCGGGGGGGGGGGGATGGCATCAAACCAGGGACCCAAATTGTTTGCAGGGAAGGGTAACGGGCCATCGACATGCCATGTCAGCATTTTGAAGACTGTTGCAGCAGAGGCACGCAGGGATAAGAAGCTGATGGTTGGAAGTGCTGTTTTTCTCCCTTGGGTGACCTTGGAAAAATCTGAGGCCTGGATCTAGAGGGCAACGCAGATTGTTTGCTGAAGAAAGAATAATGTTCTCTATGCTATTATTCTCAAGACTCAGTCTACTGAAGTGTTTCTCAACCTTGGCTGTTTTAAGCTGTGTGGACTTCAACTCCCAGAATTCCCCAGCCAGCAGGAGCTGGCTGGGGAATTCTGGGAGTTGAAGTCCACACAGCTTAAAGTTGCTGAGGTTGAGAAACACTCGTCTCCACATAAACTTAATGAGCTTGGTTCTCTGCAGACACGTTTGCTCTGTTAAAACCAGAACCCAAGAAAGGAACAGGGGGATTCCAACAGGGTTGTCTCTGTTTTCTTGACACCTTCTCAGTCTGAGACTGTAATTTCCACCTGAAGGACACCAAAGAAACCTACTCTGGAAGGATTCAATCAGACGTTGTCCAAACAAAGCAAGGTTATCCGCCCCCAGAAAAGATCTAGAGTCAGGTAGAGGTCTCCTTTACAGCCCCTTCTGCACTTTGTGGACAGGGCAGGCTCTTCCTCTTTGTTTTATGCCTTGTGTTCTAGTAATATGAGAAACAGGTAAAGGAGCAAACAAATTAAGGACACCAGCAAGTCACTCTTTCATGTGATGCGAGTGTGTGAAGCAAAGGAGGAGGATGTGTACTGCATCAACTCAAGTGTATGAGGATAGGAGAAATGCATGGAAGATGGGACGGGTGTGTGTCAGATTTCATCCTTTTTCAGGACTATGGAAGGATCCAACAAGAAAATGCAGTCTTCTATGGCTGTAAGATTCTCTCTTGCTCTGCTACATCCTATGTTTTTCCTACCCATTATCCTTTAATGGGTCTCAACATAATTTGCTTTCAAAATTTCTTTTAAAAAATTAGAAACTCTCATGGATGGAGCAGCGCTGTCTTCTCCTCATGAGATAGCCAGGGGTGTGAGGGAATCACTTGTCTTTCATCATCCAATCATCTCTTCAGCCATCTCATGGCTAGTCAGGACTCAGCACAATGCCAGCGACAGAGTTTATTCTGATTGGGGAGCAAGGCTTCACCGCGTTGAAAAGAAGTGCAACAGAAAAGAGCGTTTGCAATATCGCCCTCTGCCACTACCAAGAACAAAATAAGCTCAGGAACACTTCTGAGAAATCGGAAAGGAATTCTCAAATACTCTGAGAATAAGAACACAAACTGAAGTCTATTCCAGGAGAAGAAAAATGTTGAGAAATCACTAGGCAGTTTTTGGCACAACGTTAATTGTACCCAGCATCACTCGGTTGTCTTTTCGCTCTGGATCCTAAAAAGGCCCCAGCGTGGTAGCTCCTTAGGTTGACTTTTCCTACACAATATCTGCTGCTTTTTGAGATAAGCTAAACAAAAGTGCAGCAATTTTCCAATTTTTAGGCTTTCAAATGAGACACGAGACACAGCACAACTGTTGAAAGCATAGCTTATTTAATTTTTTATACATTTTTTCCTTTTTTTCCTCTTTTTCTTTTTTTCCTCTTTTTTCTTTTTTTTTTTAAGTTTTAAATTGTCCTTAAGGTTTTTTTTTTCCTTTTGCATAGGGGAAAAAAGTTAAAAAGAAAAGAAAACCAGAGTTGGCTTTCAGGTAATGGTACATAAAAGTAGGCGCGTTGGCTAATAGTATGCGTATAAATGCTAGAATCAAATATTGTGAGAACACCAGGGAAGTGAGCGAGCAGGGAGGTGAAGAGGGTGATAATGGCCTTGAGGAAAGACCGTGGTGGCTCCCTTTTGGAGGGCTCCAACTGAAAACTGCATTGGGAAAATGACGTTTTGAATTGCATTTTGCCTCATCTAAAATCTGTCATGGATTCCCCTCCCCTGTAACTCCTTTATTGGGGATGCGAGGAACTTTCTGTTAAAATTCCCTCTTTTCAGAACTGAGGGATAAGGATTAAAGTAGTTTAAGGCTGTAGTGTAAAGTGTCCTCCAAGGCTGATTCTCTTTCTTCAACCACCCATGAAGATCTTCACCCAAGGACGGGACTCGCTCGTTTTTCCCTGGTGCTTCAGTGTGTCTGTGTGTGTGTTAATGTGATGTAGCAAGCAAGAAGCAAGACAGAGAATAAAATATTATTGTTAACCACTGTAAAATATAAATGGACAAAAGTATGTGCATGGGTCTGAGAAGGTCAGGGAAGAAATGTTCTCCAACAGAAACGCCAAAAGAGAGAGATGGCGAGCAGGGGAAGGAGGTGGAGGGGGGGGGGAGGAAAGAAAGGACATTAGAAAATGGCCACTCCAATCTTGGCATTGAACTTTAGGAAACCATTTCTGCTGATTTCTCCCTTCTTGGTGTCGTGCTCCTCAAGACCATGTAATAACAACAGAAAACAAATCCAAAGGATAGGAGATGCATGTCCTAAGTTGAACGGTGGCTGCTAAAGGTGATGTGGAGGGGGGGGGGGATTGTACAGAATGTGGTCTCAGCTGGGCAGTGCAGTCTAAGGCCCCTCATCCTCCTGTAAGTATGGTATCAACCAAGTTATTAACCAACCACAAGGCCCAGCCAAGCCTTACTTCTCTGGCCAATGCTTGGCAAGTAAGATGAGAAAGCCCCGCCTATTCTGGTCATCTGACCAGACATTCCCCTGACATTCTAGTTATTCGTTAATTTCAAATTCCCAATAGGAAGAAAGAAACTGAGCTGGAGACTTGACTTTCTGACCTGAAGTGGAGGTTTTAATTACCTAGGAGTTTTTTGGTGATTGGAAAAAAAACGAAGCAGCAGCAGCAGCAAAGAAAACATCTTGAGATGTTTTCCTGCAAAGGCTGACCACTCCCACTTCTGAGAATACCTGCTTTCTGAGTGCACACTCCTGGGGATTAAGAAGTGCACAATATGTTTACCTCTGAGCACACAGGACTGCAATCTTGAATTGTGTCCCGATGCAACTTATTTCTGTACATATGGACATAAGGAGATTCAGTCCTCCCTTCACTGTACGTGGGATTGCATTGCAAATTCCCCTTAACTGAACAATAATAATAGTAAGATAAAAAACACAAAGTGGGCAGAGCGCAAAATGCATCTCTGGCCACTCAGTTTCTGACTGCAATCAAACTCCATCTTTTTAATCTCTTCTCCTCCCCACCCCCCCCCCCCCGCCAATCCTGATGGAATGGAGTTTCTTGGACATTGAATCCCCCCACCCCCTCCAAATCCAATCAAAACTTCAAATAGACCACAGACAATAACCCGGAGGGAAAAATTACATGAGCAAAAATGAAGCAGTCAAGGAAACGTGAACCAGCAGTATAGGCACAGCTTATGTTATATTTTTGGTATTTCATACTCCTGCTGGCTTCTCTTCCTTGTGCGTGTTTGCGGGTGTGTATTCAGCTATTACTCACTTTATGTTATGGACTGTTAACAACACAGACCTGAAAACATCCAAAATTCAAAGTGTTTGGTGTAGAAATGCTGGGAAATTAATGACAGTTTTGATTACCAGAAAGCCTTCTTTTCAAACAGAACACGCACCCCCCCCGGCACACACGCACACTTCCGGAACTCCCACTGCCTGTCCTGTTAAGAGGGGATCTGAACAACTGTAAGCAACCACTTGAAATCCACAAATAATATGAGAGAAAACAGAGAGAGGCACCAACAAGCCGAATATTAAATCACTCAGCTGTTGGTGGCAGAGCTACTCTGCTTGAAGGTCAGGACACGAACTCTGGATCAACAGGGCAAGCCTACATGGGTTTGAACCCAGTTTGTTAGCTCTCTCTCCTTTCACAAACACACACACACACACACCAGTTCTCAGATTGTTGGTACTTTTGCAACATTGCTGTTTTTAGATATACTTCAGGAAAACCACAAGATTTCGTCCAGATTCAAACCTATTTGCTACTTTTGTAGATAGGAGCAAAGATTTTATACAGAATCAACTGCAACCGCCTTTTGTTTAAACAGAAGTAGCTGTCAAGGTTCATTTGGGGATTTACCCTAGGCTTTTTCCAAAATAACAAATTTAAAGGGCAGAAACGCCAGACTGTTTCTTGACCCCAACTTCGTCCCACTCAACATTCTTGGCATCTTACCTTCACGCAAAGGGCCACATCCTCTTGGCACTCTTGCCAGGGTATGCCTGCAGATATTCAGTGCCACCTCGGGCACCTTCCTCCCCCATGTAATGGAAACCAGACATTTGATTCTCCAATCCAATGCTCCCTTTCAGTGTTTCTCAAACTCGGCAACTTTAAGATGTGTGGACTTCAACTCCCAGAATTCCCTAGCCAGCATGGGGAATTCTGGGAGTTGAAGTCCACACATCTTAAAGTTGCCGAGTTTGAGAAACACTGATTTAGATGATAACATTTCACTCTGTGCTACCCACCCCATCTTTTGAAAAAAAAGACACGCCACAGAATCTAAAATCAATGACCAGCTATGTGCAAGTTAAAAGAAACTTTCTTTCCAGAAAAAAGCAGCAACGTAATTAAATTATATTGCAAAAGTATTTTTTTAAATATATATCACTTCTCTCCCCCCCACCCCACATTGCAAGGTTATCCTGGTTTATAAGGAAGGATTGTCTATTTAGATCCTATACCCCCGCCTCCCCACTGACCCTTCCAAGCTTTCCCCTTTTAACCATTCCAAGAAGACCCCTCATTTTTCGGAAATTGTATTTTGTTTTCCAGAGGGAGGGGTGTGGGGGTGGGGGTAGAGATGTATTACTCTTCCAGTAAGTTGGAATAACCGAGTTGCCCAAGTTTGTAAAAATCCCCCAATAGCACCGCATAAGTAAATATATTATATATACTAATTTTTTTTCCTATTTATAACACAAGGCCTTTCAAAAAGCAATAACAATACTAATAATTAAAAGTGTCATTTTTTTCAACCTCTGGGATCTCTGTAGTGCATGGCGATGGCAGTTGATAGCAAGAAAAGAAATGGGACAGGAATGAAAACGTGAAGATAATTTCTGCCTTTCTGGACAAGACTAACCCAAACCTAATCCATAAAAAGTCTGATTCTCTATAATATCTTATCTACAGGTTGCTACAGGTTGCTGACACCTGGATTCTCTAATGAGTATTCTGTGGAATCAAAATAGGGCATGGAAACTGGGATGACTTTGTATTGCCCACCCTATAATCTGGCAGGAAGCAAACAAGTGCCCGCTCTGCAATATCTTTAACTTCTTTGATTGCCTAAGATACTCTTCCAAACTGTTGATTGCCGGGAATGATTCAGAAAATGCTTCCAGGTAACCAAGAAAGATGCTGAATTTGCATCCATTTAGGAATGAACTAATCCACAAACGGACCCACTAACTACTTTGATTTGCTTTTCTCAAGGAAAGTAATTCTGTATGCTCTCCTTCCAGAAAGAAATTAGGAACATGTCTAACGATAATCTCAAATCTGGAGCATGTGCAACTTGAGAGAGATTCCAGTTCCTTTAGTTCACTTGCCCATTGCTCCCGGGGTTGGACTAGAAGACCTCCAAGGTTCCTTCCAACCCTCTGATGATTCTATGAGTCCTTGTATTCTGTGTTACCAATGTAAATTTATATGTGGATCCCAACCCTACTAAAATCAGCCCCTTGTGGTGAAGTTGCAGAGATATTCTGCAGCAGTTTTATGCAGTCCCACGATCAGTTCAAATACTGCAAAGAAGAAACTGCCTCTGCCAAACCTTTACATGACTAGAGTCCAGGGGAAAGGAGTCTGCAATTAAAAGAAAGAAAAAGGCCAGAAAAGTAAATCCAACCATCTCTAAATGCTCCATCAGTGTTTCCTCTGGATCTGAAAGAAACATGCTGGACAGACAGCTGTAAATTTACACTAGTCCACCCAATGTGTATCTGTCCTTGAGTACCGAGTCTTGATGCAATAATTGTGCAAATACATTTCTATCGGTGTGTCTCCGTGTGGTGTCATAATAATGCAGAATAGGATTGATCAAAATGGGTATAGCTCAGAAGCAGGTCAGCTGCTTTTAAGGCAGAATGCTGCAAGTTCAGTTGCTGACACCTACAAACTGGTCTGGGAGGGACCCTGTCCAAAACTCTGGAGAATGGCTGCCCATTGGTGCAAGTGAACCTGAGTTAGGTGGATCAGTGGTCACATTTCATGAAAAGCAACTTCCTAAGATCCTATATACTGGATAGCGGAGGCACTCCAGAAAAGGAAGCAATGGTAAACCGCTCAACTTCAATGCTTTGTATATTTAGAAATATTTTTTTTTAAAATCCATGGGGACGCAGAAACAGCAGTGTCAGATGCTGCGTCTTATCCGAGGGCTGTAACGGCGCAAGAGAGTGGAAGCTTACAGAACCAGGGCAGATATTGCATCATGTCTTGCATCCTTCCTCAGGATGTTCCAGTACATCTGAAAGGCGGCAGGGTGGGGAAGGCTGATGTAGGGTATATCTTCTATGTCACAAAAATAAACTAATATTAATCCCACCCCCAAATCTATAAGATCCTGGCTGGGGAATTCTGGGAGTTGAAGTCCACTGGCTTAAAGTTGCCAAGTTTGAAAAAGACTGAGCGAGACTCAGAATTGCTTACAGCACTTTTGCCCAGCTAAAATCCCAATAATTATTTTAGAAGAAATAAGGAAAAAACTAAATTGGGCTCACCCCGATGTACATCCATGCTGAAGACATGCTTTTACCAATGCCTGAGTCTAGGACAGGGCGTTTCAAACTGGGTTCCACGGGATCTTCAGGTTCCATGATTAATTGAGGGGATTTGTGAGAGACTAAGGGTAAAAGAGCTTTGCCTCTTGAACAGGGATTCCAGGATTTTTTTTTTTACATTCACAAGTTCCACTGCCTGAAAAAGTTTGTAGACCCCTGCTCTAGGATAGCATTCTCCCCTCTCCCTTTAAATGCAGAACCAGGTACGTTGGTCTGGGATAGGTACAAATTAAAGTTTACACCAATTGGCCCAAATGCACTCCTGATTTATGGTTAGGTTATCCAGAGCTGGGAAAACTCAGGGGACAAGCCCTGAAGAATGCAATTTGCATGAGGCTCCAATTCATCCATCCAGATGTAAAAGGGTTGGGGGCTTGTGAGACAGATGGGGGATATGCTCTTTTACCTCTGTACAATGGAGACAAAGGTCAGACAGGGAGATCTGCGTACAGGTAGTCCTCGCTTAATGACCACAATTGGGACTGGAATTTCGGTTGCTAAGCAAAGCAGTCATGAAGCAAATCCGACCTGATTTTACAACTGTTTTTGTGGCGGTTGTTAAGTGAATCATGGTGGTCATTAAGCAAACCACGTGGTCGTTAAGCAAATCAGTAAGTGCTTTTGAAAAGTTGGAAAGAGAGGGTTAGCTATGGGAACTGGTGGGGGAGCTGTAAACTATTCCAAGAAATTTCCAAGAGGAGGGGAGGGGAGGAGGTAGGGCTCCTGGGAACAGCAGCCGCTAGGAAGGAAATTTTCTGTCAGGGCTGTCTCTGGTTTAATGCATCTAACTGGAAGGGTAAATAGAAGGACTTGTATTTCTCCCTCACAGCCAAAAGGGGTGAAGAACAGGTCAGGGACTAGATGCAAGGGGGCAGTCCCCTAGGAAAACAGCAGAATTAATTGGAGCCACAAGTTTACCAACACTGAACATGTCATTTCACGCTGCTTCACCCATGTGCATCAATGCACCTAAACTGCCCACACAGCGTCTGGAAGCAACATAAGAAGGGAAATACCACTTCCAGAGAGAAACATCTAAAGCTGCCCTCAGGCTGAGTCAGCTGTGTATGGACCAGTGTTTCTCAACACTGCAGCAACACTTCCTCAGCATGCTGGCTGGGGAATTCTGGGAGTTGAAGTCCACACATCTTAGAGTCGCCAAGATTGAGAAACACTGCTATATAGTATGAAACATCACAATGGGCTGGTCCTAGTAAAAATATAAGGAACCTGGTCTTCAGGCTGTTCCAAGCCATCAGTGCCACACCATTAGCCTGTTGAAATTCAGACTCTCCATCAGGGGCAGGGAACTACTGTCCTTCCAGATGTTGCTGGTTAAGTCCCAAGCCCCAAGTGACATGGTAATAATCAGTGGTGAACCTATTTTAGGCTCAACACATCTGGAAGACCAGTCTCTCAGTCCTGCTCAAAGGTTTGCTGTTTCCCACCCTGAAGCCACAGTTAGAAAGCCTCCGCAAAAGCACACCTGCAAGGTCTCGGTTTGCGTATGGCCAAGGGTGCCCCATCACTTTGCCGAGCTCTGAATGTTTGCTACCAGCCTGCATGCTTGCTTTAAAAAAGTCAGCCAATCAAAGTTCAGATATGTTGGATGACAATGCTGATACTGGTTGTGAAATGAGTCTCATAATTTAATACATCTAAAGAGCACCAAGTTGGGAATGTCTGCTTCAAGACATAGTTTTAAGAATCAATGTATTTTTCCATCATTTCCGCCAAAATTGTTGCCTGCTATTTACTACTCTTGCACAAAGACCCTCTACAGAAAACCCTTTGTTGCTCGACAAAATGGGGCTGTCCTTTGCCTTCTCTTTAGTCCAGCTTTGATAACTCAGCTTAAATAAAACTGGCATGACAAAGATACCGAATTCAGACGAAGCACTGGGCTTTACAGCCCTCCAACAAATACTGTTTTCAAAGTTTTAAAAACTTGTTTTCAAGTTTTAAAACAAAATCCATACTGTAATGTTTTTGACACAAAAGTTGTCCCACAAAACAATGCAAATCTTTCCACATGCAGGGGCCCAGATAGCTGCAAGATTTTTTTTATGGAATAAATTAAGATGGGAAGATTTCCTGTAATATGGAGGCAAGCAAACTGGTACCTTCTCTTTATTTTGAACTACAGATTCCACAATCCATTGCAATGAACTGATGGGAACTCACACTCAAAACCTCTGGGGAACATCAGGTTACCTACAGTACTTCTGCTGTTAAGTCTTTGTTAAATGTGGTAAGAAAGGGGGTTGGCTGTGGATGTATATCTGTTTTTTTAAAACAACTGAAATATGAAATAAGCCAAATCATTCATTACTGAGATTTTCACCTGGAATTCTCTTGAACCACCTGTACAAGTCATGGAAGGGAAGACAGAAAGAGAACTGTTTGGGTTTTTCCAGCCAATGAAATGCCTACACTAGTGTTTCTCTACCTTGACCACTTTAAGATATGCGGACTTCAACTCCCAGAATCCCCCAGCCAGCATGCTGGCTGGGGAATTCTGGGAGTTGAAGTCCACACATCTTAAAGTTGCCAAGGTTGAGAAACACTGGCCTATACAATTGAGTCTCTCTCTCCAATCTATATATAATTTGGCAGATTCTAATATTTTGAGAAAGTAGACCAGGCTTCATTCTTATAGAAAACACAGAAGTTACAAACAGATGATAAGCAACAAGCTAATAAAAATATTTATAAGTAGGAGACCCTTTGTCATTATCTATTTTAAAACTGCAGATTTGAAAAAAGTAATAATAAAATGCCTGGGAATATAATGCTATTTGGATGGAAAATCTTAGAGGCATCAGAAGAATAAGCTAAGTCTCCCATAGAAAATGACTGGAAAGAAAACCAAATGGGAATAATAAAAACCACAAAACCAGTTATGAAAATCAAAGAAAAAGCAAATGTGTGAATAATTTTTTTAAAAAAATAATGGAACAAATGAAGTAACTAAATTAGTTTTTTTCCCCTTGCACACCCCTAACATCAAGGAGAAACACAGAAAGGAAAAATACAGTAATTGAAGAATAAGTAAATAGAATCATTGGGATGAATATGTGTAAGGATTTGCAAGCAAATTCAGTGTCAGTAGAGCAGAGTAGCAAATCCCAAAGTTCCACCTTGGGCAAGATGTTAAAAAAAATGACATGGAAGGAAACTTTACTTACACTAGCAGTTTCCTGAAACAGAGAGAAGATGGGGGTGATGAGGCAGGCTAGTAGAAATGTCTTGGGATGTTGGGAAAGTCTTCTCTGCTTGGAACTTGCCCATAAGCCACTGCCATAAAAATCTATTTTTTGTATCATTTTTCCTTTTTATAAAATTGTTCATCCATACTATCATACCATCTATTAGTTCAAATAAATCTAAGCAAAATTACAGGGAACAGCAAAACTCACCTCACTACCTTATAGCTTAAAACGTCTGGGGAACTTTTTAGGCCTAGGGACTGTCCCCATACAATGTGAGAGGTTTTTAGTGCCATAAAATACAGTTTTGAAGATGGGAAGGAATAATAGATATGAGTGTGGGCATGTGAACAGGCAAATCTTCCCTGCTTATAGCAACCCGCCCCCCTCCCCAGAGTAAAGACACAAAAAAGAAGAGAGCTGGAGCAGTGTTTCTCAACCTTAGCAACTTTAAGATGTGTGGACTTCAACTCCCAGAAATCACCAGCCAGCCATGGTGGTGAATTCCCCATGCTGGATGGGGAATTCTGGGAGTTGAAGTCCACACATCTTAAAGTTGCCAAAATTAAGAAACACTGATCTGGAGGATCTAGGCCTTATGGTTAGAGCATAAATCAATTTCTCAAACTTTTGATACACTAACCAGTAAAATAAATTTTAATTACAGATGCAGGTAATCCTACTTTTATTGTAAAAACAAAGTGGCCTATCTTTAAAGCAGCCTGCCATTCTCTGTCTTTCTCCATACACCCCTCTTTTAGGGAATCCACTCAAAGGGTATCTAATTCTGTTTGGCCAGTGCACTGAACGGTTGGACGAAGTATGCTGGCGGAGACGTGGAAGAGGTAGCTTCACCCCCACACCCTCAGTTGTGGACATGAGCGGTCACAGTCACAGATGACGCTAAATTACCCACTTCCAATGGGAGCTGATTGGGGAGGGGGAGGGTTGGGCTGGTCGGGCCTTCTTCCAAATATAGAAGTCTTTCTATGGCTTGAATCATGTCAACTGGATTTCTATTTTCTCAGTAGAAACGTTTCACTCCTTATCCAAGGAGCTTCTTCAGTCTTGGATAAGGAGTGAAACGTTTCTACTGAGAAAATAGAAATCCAGTTGACATGATTCAAGCCACAGACTGTTCCACCTGGATGACTGAGAACCTTCATCGACAGAAGTCTTTCTACTTTTTCAATCAGGAGGAATCTTGAAGGTCCCTCTGTGAAACAAGCTGAACTGATTCGCTTGTAAATCTGAAGCATCTGCCTTTAACCCACCCCTTCCCCCAGGTCTGGAATATCCGAGTCATACATATAAGCTACCCACATTTGAACACATGCCTGAGCCACCTATGTACATACACATATTTCACCACTCTTCCGATCTATTCCAAATATCACAAATCAGTTCCCGAAAGAGAAAAGTGAAGGGTTGAATTCAATTCCTTTCCAATAACTTCAATAAGCCAAGATTGAAGCTCAACAAAGATATGCTATCACTGGAAACTTGGGGAAGTTACACAGCAAAAGAAAATGTATTAGAAATCCTCAGCCAAATCCCCTCTCCCCAGACTTAAAATCTACCCAAACTGAGACATCCATCTCTCATGGACATTAAACTGCTGAGATAATTGTGTTACTACAATGGAGGCTAAACACACATTTAGCCACTATACACAGAAGGGCATTGCATATTTGAAACTTCATTTTTGATTGTATTTATAACTGGAAGACATGTGACAAAACCCATAATGGGAGGTTTCGTACTTCAGATTATCACTTCACTGACTCGCTAAGAAAGAAAGGCAATGATGGCTTATTTTGAGGAAGAAACCACATTTGCCTCCTACCTCAGATTGGAAAATACTTGGCTGATGCAGGGTCAAAATTCTAAACTTGATTTCTTGGAGGATATCTGTTCTGCAGTAGGCTTAAAACAGGGATGGATCCACATAGCCCCACCGCTGCATTCAGCATTGCCATGCTCTAAAAGCTGTCCCAAAATTTGTGGTCAAGTTATAATTTTTATATGACAAGAAAAAAAATTAAAATACCCAGTAAGGAAAAGTTTTTAAACCCACAGGGAATATTCAGATTATACTGTCAGAGTTGCCTTGTGACATACTGTGGGAGACAGTATGCTTGCTTAGATGCAACACTGCCACTTCATGGCAGTTTATACTATGTACAATGCTTAACACTTTAGGCTTCGTGAATCTGAAAAGGCTTTGTGACCCCCTGACCCTAAGGTTCCTCCAATCAGAAAGCTGGAACAAGTGTATATCTCAGCTGTGAACTATGGGTCTATGCTTCTTGATTTCTGTCCGGTCTTTTAGCCATGTTTGTGTGTGTGTTCTACTGTTGAGGACTGGGAAGTGCGTAGCCATGCATGGCTATGTATGTAGGCCATGGCATGGGCCCCTTCATGTCTATCAATGGAAACAATACACGATACTCTGCTTGTAAGTTTGTTTTTCCTTTTTGCAATAATGTAACTGTATATACATTTATTGCTTTTATTACAAGTAAACATTTTAGCCATAAAAGCTGCACTCTGTCTGTTTACTCTGCGCCTTAACCCTATTAGCCAGCATTATCTCACATATACTGCATTCAATTATTTCTGAATTAAATCTAATTTAGTCTTTATTCTGGCGCCATTCACTTTTTTAGGAATTCAGCCTCTAGCACAGTGTTTCTCAACCTTGGCAACTTTAAGATGTGTGGACTTCAACTCCCAGGATTCCCCAGCCAGCATGGGTGACTGGGGAATCCTGGGAGTTGAAGTCCACACATCTTAAAGTGGCCAAGGTTAAGAAACACTGCTCTGGCATATCTATCATTCAAAGACCAAGTGGGGCTTTTAAGCTGAGAAATGGTTCTGTGCCCTGGCTTAAAACCAGTTGCTTCTCTTGTCTAAGCCTCCAAAAATTATTGGGATGTTTATAGGTCTTCCGGGCTCAGATGGGGCTCTGCATCCAGATACAGAGAGCAGGGGAGGGCCATAAAATAGGAGGTCTTGCTTGCGGGAGTCCTCCAGACGTCTGGTTTGCTACTTTATAAAGAGAATTCTGAATAAAACAAGTCTCATATAGCAAGGCAGTTCTTGGATTCCTGTTCTGAAGCAGCTGCCCTTGGAGTTCTCCAAATTCCTTTCCCAAAACTTCTGGAAGAGCAGGAATACTACGACCAACTGGATATACTCATATCCAAAACATACAATCGCCTATAAAACCAAACAGGATGTTTCAAGTTGAGTAGAAACATTATGGTATGGCCATCATCATATGAGTTATTTATGGCCAGTGTCTGGAGGCCTAGAAATAGTTTTCTATGGTCCAGTGAGCAATATAAGACCTTTACATGGATTCGCAACTGACAACAAAAGATCGTAAACAAACAAGCAAGCAAACAGTTTGAGAAAGCTTCTGCTTCTGACACATTTCCTTTGGCCCCCGTCCCATTTCTTCCGCTCCAGTAGGTTTGGCAGGGTCTTGGGGAAAACCAACCAACCTACCCACTCTGTTTTCTCCAGGGTGAAAATCAAATAAATATACCCCATGTCCTTTACACATAACTTCCAGCGATCTTGAGCTGATCGTAAGACTCCCAGCCCAGAACTTCTGAAGAGAAGCTCTGGAAGACAGAGAGGTGGAACCGTAAGACTGATCTCGTGGAGATCCTCAGCTGTCCAAGGGCTGTTTCAACCTTTTCCTGGCCCGTCCTAGTGCAGATCAGCTTCCTCCAACCTGGGGCCGTTCAGATGAGTTGGGGCTGCGATTCCCAGAGTTCTCAACCAAGGAAAGACTGAGCATTTAGGGAACTGCATTCACAACATACCTGAAGAAGCTTGCATTGGGGATGGTTCGCACAGGCATTTTTAATAAAGATCTGAGTTTGTAATTAAAATTAACTGAAAAATCCCACTTCAGTTCCCCTACCCCTCCCATGCTCCCATCCATGTTTTTTTTTAAAAAAAATGGCAATATATTTCCCACCCCTATGCCTCCCCACCCCATTTTTTCTTTCTTTTCCCCCATTTCCCCCCCATACACGCATCAAATAGCATGCAGCAACACCTGTGCATTGATCTCATTAGAGTTAATACGTTTTTTTTAGAAGGCAAGGCACATTATGTGGTATAAAACGTATTTTCTTTTTTCTCGTGCAAATTAGGAAAAAAATGTAGATTTTTCTTTTCTTTTCTTTTTACTTTTGTCCCTCATCATAGATGTGGACTAAAGGGAAAAAGAAGGGGAAGGGAGGGGGTGGGGTGGGGGTGGGGGAAAAGAGCCTTTATGTATAATTGCCATGCACATTCTCAGCCAGCTGATTGGTTGAGCTAGGTCACATGAATTCCTGTTTAAAAGCACCATGCATTCTATATTGTAAGGATTAAATCTTTTCTTTTTCCTTAAAACATTGCCTCTTCATCAATTGCAGATTTTTTTTTCTTTTAGTTTCACTTAAAAAAAAAATCTGATCAACCTCCCATACGAAGTCCCTCATTGTCTCCATGATACAGTCCTAGCTTGGAGACATCTGAGGTGGGTTTTCTGGGGCGGAGGGGCTCTGATGGATATGAATTTCTTCTGCCCAGTTCCCACCCATGGGTTGAACATGGCATCGATTTTTCTTATTATAAAGGTGCAGAGATGTAAACAAGTGCCGCTGGAAACTCCCCCTCCCCATGATGCCAAATTCAAGGTGGGGGTATCTAGGAAAGTCTTTCGCTGCCATTAGTCCAAGGAAGGAGGTCCGAAGGAAATTTTGCATATGCAAACGCAAGCCCCAGGTGGGTACCAGGTAGGCTGTGGCGCCAGAGGCCAAATTGCATGACATGTTAAGACGCGCAGGGGGGGCAGGAGAGCACGGAGGCTGGAGCTTTCCGACTACAAAGTTGTACTGAAGATGGAAGATTCTGGAATGGAAGATCCACCTGAGAGAGGACTGTAGAGCCATAGAAGTCGTTGGTCTCAGCCAACATCCAGGACAAACGCTGCAGTGAAGGAGCAGAGAGGATGTTACTGGAGTAGTTTCTTCTCTGTTTTTTTTTTAAAAAAATCCCTCTTTCGTGTGTTCCTTTGGACATCGTTGGAAAGATCTGGAACACCTTGAGCCTGTTTGGACACATGAAAAAAACTTACTTCCCCCAGCCCAGAAAAATACAAAAAAATAAAAACCACCCAATCCTAGAAGTGGATCTCCTTTGTACACAGCGACAGGTTCACTTTGAAAGTTAGGAAAGAAACTTATGCTTGTATATTGGAAGTTGTTCACATACATGGAATAGGATATGCATTCCTCTTGGAAGTCCAGAGAAAGGTATCAAGGTGCAAAGATCTGATTATTAGTGTTGGTTGCCTAAATGTTGTCATCTTTCCATCCAGGAGAGGATTGAAATGTCTTCTTCATATCTCACAGAATACAGTACAAAGGTAACTACATATTACCCCAAGAAGAGACGTGAATACTCTCTCAAAGAATCCTAGGACGTGTAGTACGAGGGTGAGGAGAATTCCATTAGAAGTTCCCTAGCTCCCTCATAGGACTACAATTCCCATGAGTTCCCTGGGAAAGAGAACTACCATTAAACCAATTTTAGTCTGCTGGATAGCCACTCCATTTGTGATATACACTAAGTAACCACAGCTTTCTAAGGAGTAAACGTTGGCCACTGTGTTAGGCCAATGTATGGCCAAGTTCTGCAAATCCAACTGTCTGTGGCTGAAGCATTTCATTTGAAGATACTGATGTTTTCTTGGGCTTTCCAATGAACGATTCCTTACAACTCATTGGTCTCATTCGGTCTTGACAGATGTCTGCTTTCTGATTCAAATCCACTCCAGGATGTAATCTGGGATAGATTCCTCTGCCTCAAGGAGATTCCTCTGAAATCTTGACAGTTTGGCACAAGGAGAAGGAAACATCCTAATGCTTTTTGAATCATGGATGATGGCACCAGCCCTCAGAGGAAGGTTGTCCAGAAGCCAGTATGGACTGCCCAGTTCATCAGCTGTCCACGTGGCCCTCATAGAGGACTTAGAGCCAAACGCTGGCACCCCAATCCTGGCTGGGTTGAAGGGAGTCTAATCCGTGGCCTCTAAAGCTTTGGTGTCTGCTAGGAAGGAGGGATGGGGGCTAATATTGAAGTGAAGTGGGGGGAGTGCCGTTGCTCAGCCTGCCCCTGCCCCACGGGGGTCTTCATCACGAATGCCGCTCTCCATAACCCAGCAAAAGGACTGGAGCATTAAAATGTAGGCACTTGAACCAGTCCTGGATGGCTTCTAGGCTCCACCTTGGGGCTTGCATGTGGGGTGGGGTAGGGGCAAGAAGAGGATAGAGTTCTATATGAAGGGGCAATGATGGAAGAGGGCATAACCACCCCCTGCTCCTACTGAATCCATTTTTTTTCTCATGTCCTGAAAGGTTTCTGCGTAAGGCCCCACTTTATACCATCCCATCACAGTGGGGTGGATGGTCATGATGATCCTCTCCACACAAATTACACATACACTATAGGAGATTACCTTCCTTATCCCTCCACCCTCAAGTTACTTTTTCCTCTCCCTCCTCTTCAAAGTGCATTTCCTACAAAAAAAATGTGCAATCCATATTAGCAGTCCTCAAAATCATCTTGAAGCTGGTCTACAAGGGCATGCATAGCTCTTTGTACACAAGGTTGGAAGCTCAGGAGGGGGGAGGGGGAGAGAAAGCGAAGCCCTGCTGACCCACTGTCCCCACTCAACTTCTTCCTGTCCCCTGAATCAGAGACTCAACAAGTTGCACAGGCCCCTGCTGGTGTTCATCTGACTGGCTGCCCGCCTTCTGAAGAAAGGATGTTAAAGCTGGGCGGAAGCCATCTTGAAGAGAACCTGCAGGCTGTGGATGCCATGTCCCCACCCCACCCACAAGAGCAATTCCCTCCCCATAAGAGAACAGGCTGACAAAAGTCCATACAGGCTGAGCAGAAAGAGCCCATCTCTCAGCCTTGGTCCAACTTTAAGGCAAGGGTTAAAGACAGACCTATGGTCATGGCAGAATTGCAGCAAGGGGAGCTGGGGTGCTGTTTAAACACAGTGTAATGGCAAATTCTTCCCCGACTCCACCCTTGAAGAAATGCCACATTTTCCCCAGCTTTCATTCTATCCCAATACAACAACACATGCATGGTTTCAACATTCACAGCCAAGTTTCAATGTCTCCCCACTCCCAAAGCAAAACAAAACCCACCACCATTCCAAACCATCTGGTTCAGGATTGCACTAAGTCAACAAACTTAAAATTTAGGTGACTTGAATCTGTTCCCTTCTCCCACAATATCAGACTCTGTCAAACCAACCCGTCTCCTTCCCTTTCCCCACCCCACACCATTGGCACTCAAATCCATTCAAAGGAAGGATGTCTTTTGAGACTAAAGCACAAAGCATTCTGGGAGAGGAGTGCAGAAAACAAGCCACACGCCCCCTTCTTCTCCACCAAAGAAGTCCTGCTAACACCGTGTCAGTAGGTGCTGGGGACCAGCAAGCCCCCATCCGAAAGCAAAGCATAGATTTTTGTGTGGGGAGGACATATAGATACACTGAAAAGGTGCCCAGCATTTATCTTTCCCTCTCTCTTGAGCGGGAATTAGCTCACGTTGCATCTTGACGTTGGCCCGACTTCAGCTGCTTGACCAGTCTAGATGATTTGTAGTGCCGTCTCTTGGTCACGCTGCCCCCATTCCCAAAGGAGGAGAAGCGGGGAGGGTGTTGAGCGTAGAAAAAAGAGAGGGGAGGGTTCTGCAGCAGGCCAGATTGATTTTTTTTTTCTACTCACAAGAGATGGAAAAATAATCAGAAACTTTTGCATATACATCCCTTTCGAGTACGGGACAGACAGGATTCCAGCTGGCCACGGATTGGTAGGGTGGTGGGGAAATCCCACCCCTCTGAAAGGCGTGTAGTGCTTCTGGCCAAAAAGCCTCCCCTCGGAAAGCTGCCTGCTTGAATTTGCTCATTTCAGGAAAGTCGCAGTCGGGGTGGCTGGAAAGCAGGGTCTGTTTTCTGTTTTTATCTTTTAAAAAGAAGTTTGAGCTTTTCCCCTTCCCTTCCTTCTGTCCTTCTGTGATGTCTCTTCGTGATGTTGACGTTAATTCGTGCTCTCTCTCTCTCTCTCCATGCTGCCCCCAAGGTTTGGGCCAGGGGTGGGAGGGCTGCACTGTTCTCCTCAAAGGAAGCCCAAAGCCCGGGGGTGGGGGGAAAGGAAGATGATGATGATGATGCAGATGGAAGCTGCAACTAGCCTAGGTACCAGGACTGGGAGAAAATTGAAAACAAATTACTAAGCGGGAAGGGACCTGGATCCCCATGCTTCCTCGCCCGCCCGCCTACCCAAGCATCCACTCACAGTGGCATCTAAGTGGGATGTGCATTTTGGAACCAGGAGGGCAACATGTATCCAACATTTAGTGAAGCTATTGGAAAACGGGTTCACCCATATCATAGCAGCCACCTTCGGTGGGAAGTGAGCAGCCTTTTCCCTCAAAGGTTCTCCCCGCTTGGATTTTTATAATGATCTTCCCTCCCTCTGTCTGGCTGGCTGCCAGGGCAATGAGCACATCCTCACATTGGCTTTGAAGTCCTCCCCTCCCATTCTGGAGCAGACAGAAAATTTTGCTGCCCCCACAGCACACCCTTCCATGCACCCAGTACATGTCTGTCCTGAGCTGCTGCCATACAGCTTTAAAGTACAATATTCCAAGGGCCACAATTGTTGGTTCCATTGGCTGAAATTTCAGCCGTGCCCAACATCATCCACAATGCAAAAAGATTCCTTCCACCAGCATGCACAATGCCCTGTTTAGACCATGCAATGCCATTTTCTTTCTTTCCCTTCGTACTATCATTCAACTGAACTTTTTTATTGCACCTTGAAACTATGGTTGATCAGTCAGCTGTTCACCCTATTGACTGTTAGGTTGTGGCACCGAGTTAAAATTTTTCCTTATTTCTTGGTTGCCACTTAGTGGTTGTTTGGATTTGTGCAGCCACTGGGTAAGGGCTACTGAACCCTTCAAGAACAGGGTTTAGCTGTGGGGATCAATATAGGAGCTGCAAAGTACTCCAAGAATATTATGTAAGGATACCAGAGCTCCTGGAAACAATGGCTACTGGGAATGGAGTTGCTGGCCAGACAGGCTACAGAAGTACAAGAAATGAATCCTTTCAATTACATTTCCAATTTCATGCATTAAACCGGGGACAGGCTAGTCCATTTCAGACTTCCTACTCTCTAGGTCAGCGGTCCCCAACCTTTTTGGCACCAGGGACCGGTCGTGGAAGAAAATTTTTCCACGGACTGGGGGGGGGGGGGTTTGCAGGCAGGAGCCAATCGCGTGTACTGGGGGGTGGAGTTTGCAGACGGGAGACAATTGTGTGCACCAGGGGTGGGGTTTGTAGGTGGGAGCCAATTATGCGCACCGGGGGGTGGGGTTTGCAGGCAGGAGCCCCAAGGGCCAATTCCTAACAGGCCATGGCCCACTAGTGGGCCACAGTCCACAGGTTGGGGACCCCTGCTCTAGGTGACAACTTATTTAAAAAAATTTTTTTGCAAAAGTTGGGGTTCCAAATTCTCACATGGTCAAAGTGGATTGAGGGGCAGGATAAGAGGTCAAGGCCTGGATGGAAGGGGTGGTCTAATGAGAGCCACAGGCTTGCTGACCTGAAATATGTCATTTCAGGCCACCTCAATGTGCCTGAGATTCCCTGCATGCAGTGTCTGGGAGCAGGATAAGAGGGGCTTCCAGAGCAGAGGCCCCTACACTACACTGCTTAGCTGTGGATGGGTAATAAGATACAGGCAGTGGCATGTGGACATGTCTCTGGAAATGGCTAGTGGACCATTCTGAAACCAGGGCAAGGAGACTGTGTGGATTTGCCCAATGTCCAAAGTGCAGCAGCCCCTGGAAAAAAATATCATTTCCAGTGTATTTTAGGATGCTCCTTGTGCCCAGGATATTGCTGGATGTACTTTGTGGAGGACAGGTGTTGGGACAATATGGTCACTGTCCTAGAGAGGTCTTGTGGAACATGATGAAGTCTGAAGTTCAAAATTAAGATTAAAATAAACAGAACTATTTCCAACTACTTTGTTTTGTTACTACTTTTTAAAAATTAATCTGCCAGGTCTAGTTATAAATCGAAGTGAAGGAAATTTGGCCACTGGCTGGATGAAAGGGGAAAAACAAACAATCTAACCCAGGGTAACAGCCAGATATCAACCTTTGGAGTGTCCACAAAGAGGACACAAATATAGCTTCGTTCTGCTGCCCCGCCCCACCCGTTTCCTGGAATTTAAAGAGCAACTGCTCTGAGTAT
This sequence comes from Charina bottae, assembly GCA_023362775.1. Lineage (NCBI taxonomy): Eukaryota > Metazoa > Chordata > Lepidosauria > Squamata > Charinaidae > Charina > Charina bottae. The sequence goes on from JALMGJ010000040.1 coordinate 6,701,951, forward strand.
ACAGAATTTATATAGCCGTTAGAGGTATCAAGTGGGACCTGGACAAAGTCCCAGCATGTTCCTATCGATGATTCCAGCCAGCCATGTCTTTTTTCATAATCGATCTCCAGGTTTTCTCATTTTTCCCAACAGTCAGCCAACAGAATTTGGATGCAAACTACTCCCTCATTCTTAGGATCTAAGACATTCATTCATTAAGTGGCCTTGCTTCCAAGAATCTGTCTGATCCAAAGCCAACTGGGTCTTGTGACCAACATCACATCCAGTCACAGGGAGTCCTAGCATCTAAACTGGATAGTAAAAACAATAGTAGGTCAGGACCCCAGGTCAAGATTTTGTCAATGGAAGTCTTTTCTTGCAATTCTGGCTTCAGACATTTGTAACTCTCAAAGACATGATTTATTTCATTAAAAAAAAGGAAAACCCAGGATTCTCAGGAACCAGCAGCTGATCAGTGAATCAGTGTGTGCATACAAGCCAGGACTTTGTGAAGCAATGACTAGTATAGTCATATTTCAATGCTGAATTTTCAACATTGGATAAAATGGAGGGTAGGGCCCTGGGCAGATTTGCCAGCCTTTCTGGGGGTATCCAATCTGGCTGTCAGTTCCAAACACTCCCCCACTCTGAGCAGAGTTATGAGCAAAACTCTTCGCTATCGGTATCGTAAGCAGCAAAAAGATTCAGTCTGAGTTTCCCCGTCAAGTACCTCCACTTGGTAAACAACAAAACAGTTGAATGCTTGTAACGTCCCTTGGCCTTCCAACCCAGCACTGCCAAAGCTCTAATTTGCTCCTTGATTCTGCTGAGTGGGGCCTTATAATTTGTGGGATTTCTTTGGAAGAAGGAAACTAGAGAGAGGTCACCAGCATCATGACTGCACAAAGGGGGAAGCTGCCCACAAAAACCACACTGAGAGTGTGACCATGAACCAGAACAGCTTTATGGTGGCTGAAGAGATACAATAATAGAGGAGGGATGGATGGAGAATGGGTGAGAAAGAGAAAGAGGAGATGAGGAGGGTTTGGTGGCTCTGAGCCCTCTCTGAAATCAGCTATCACCTACACGTTGTACTGCCAAGGGGCAACGTTTTTTTTACTCAGTAGACATCGGATATCAAGCCTGAGACCCTGAGATTAACATGGGCACCTGAAAATCATGGAGGCAGCCTTCAGAACATTTCCAAAAGTTTCCAGTATTTGGGAATGTGACCAGAAGGGACAGACTTGCCGTATTTGGGCTGCAAAAAACCAGACAACCATGAGGTTGCAGGAAAGAGCTACAATGTTAGGTATCTCAATGGAGATAATGGAGAACCATTAGTGTCTATGAAGGTTCTCAGTCATCCAGGTGGAATTGTCTGTAGCTTGAATCATGTCAACTGGGTTTCTATTTTCTCAGTGGAAACGTTTCGCTCCTTATCCAAGGAGCTTCTTCAGTCTAACTTTGCTCAGACTGAAGAAGCTTCTTGGATAAGGAGCGAAACGTTTCCACTGAGAAAATAGAAATCCAGTTGACATGATTCAAGCTTGTTGTTGTTGTTGTTCAGTCGTTCAGTCGTGTCCGACTCTTCGTGACCTCATGGACCATAGCACGCCAGGCCTTCCTGTCCTCCACTGTCTCTCGGAGTTTACTCAAATTCATGTTCATTACATCGGTGATGCTATCTAGCCATCTCATCCTCTGCCGTCCCCTTCTCCTTTTGCCCTCAGTCTTTCCCAGCATCAGGGTCTTTTCCAGTGAGTTCTCTCTTCTCATTAGGTGGCCAAAGTATTTGAGCTTCAGCTTCAGCATCTGTCCTTCCAATGAACAGTCAGGGTTTATTTCCTTTAGGATTGACTGGTTTGACCTCCTTGCAGTCCAAGGGACTCTCAAGAGTCTTCTCCAGCACCACAGCTCGAAAGCATCAATTCTTCGGCGCTCAGCCTTCCTTATGGTCCAACTCTCACAGCCATACATTGCTACTGGAAAAACCATAGCTTTAACTATACGGACCTTTGTCGGCAAGGTGATGTCTCTGCTTTTTAATATGCTGTCTAGGTTTGCCATAGCTTTCCTTCCAAGGAGCAAGCGTCTTTTAATTTCATGGCTGCAGTCACCGTCTGCGGTGATCTTGGAGCCCAAGAAAATAAAATCTGTCACTGCTTCCATTTCTTCCCCTTCTATTTGCCAGGAAGTGATGGGACCAGATGCCATGATCTGGGTTTTTTTAATGTTGAGTTTCAAGCCAGCTTTTGCACTCTCCTCTTTCACCCTCATCAAGAGGCTCTTTAGTTCCTCTTCACTTTCTGCCATTAGGGTGGTATCGTCTGCATATCTGAGGTTGTTGATATTTTTCCCGGCAATCTTAACTCCGGCTTGTGATTCATCCAGCCCGGCATTTCTCATGATGTACTCTGCATATAAGTTAAATAAGCAGGGTGATAATATACAGCCTTGTCGTACTCCTTTCCCAATTTTGAACCAGTCGGTTGTTCCATGTCCGGTTCTAACTGTTGCTTCTTGACCCACATACAGGTTTCTCAGGAGACAGGTAAGGTGGTCTGGTACTCCCATCTCTTTAAGAATTTGCCACAGTTTGTTGTGATCCACACAATCAAAGGCTTTAGCGTAGTCAATGAAGCAGAAGTAGATGTTTTTCTGGAACTCTCTTGCTTTTTCCATGATCCAGCGAATGTTGGCAATCTGATCTCTAGTTCCTCTGCCTCTTCGAAACCCAGCTTGCACTTCTGGTAGTTCTCGGTTCACATGCTGCTGAAGCCTAGCTTGTAGGATTTTGAGCATAACCTTGCTGGCATGTGAAATGAGCGCAATTGTACGGTAGTTTGAACATTCTTTGGCATTGCCTTTCTTTGGAATTGGAACGTAAACTGACCTTTTCCAATCCTGTGGCCACTGTTGAGTTTTCCAAATTTGTTGGCATATTGAGTGCAGCACTTTAACAGCATCATCTTTTAGGATTTTAAATAGCTCAGCTGGGATACTGTCTTCTCCGCTAGCTTTGTTGTTAGTAATGCTTCCTAAGGCCCACTTGACTTCACTCTCTAGGATGTCCGGCTCAAGGTCAGTGACCACACCATCGTATTTATCAGGGATATTAAGATCTTTCTTGTATAGTTCTTCTGTGTATTCTTGCCACCTCTTCTTAATCTCTTCTGCTTCTGTTAGGTCCCTGCCTTTTTTGTCCTTTATCATGCCCATCTTTGCACAAAACGTTCCCTTGATATCTCCGATTTTCTTGAAGAGATCTCTAGTCTTCCCCATTCTATTGTTTTCCTCGATTTCTTTGCATTGTTCATTTAAGAAGGCCTTCTTATCTCTCCTTGCTATTCTCTGGAATTCTGCATTCAGTTGTTTATATCTTTCCCTTTCTCCCTTGCCTTTTGCTTCCCTTCTTTCCTCAGCTATTTGTAAAGCCTCATCAGTCAGCCACTTTGCTTTCTTGCATTTCTTTTTCTTTGGGATGGTTTTAGTTGCTGCCTCCTGTACAATGTTACGAACCTCCATCCATAGTTCTTCAGGCACTCTGTCTACCAGATCTAATCCTTTAAATCTATTCCTCACTTCCACTGTATATTCATAAGGGATATGATTTAGGTCATACCTGATTGGTCTAGTGGTTTTCTCTACATTCTTCAATTTAAGCCTAAATTTTGCAATAAGAAGCTCATGATCTGAGCCACAGTCAGCTCCAGGTCTTGTTTTTGCTGATTGTATAGAGCTTCTCCATCTTTGGCTGCAAAGTATATAATCGATCTGATTTCGGTATTGACCATCTGGTGATGTCCATGTGTAGAGTCGTCTCTTGTGTTGTTGGAAAAGAGTGTTTGCTATGACCAGCGTGTTCTCTTGACAAAACTCTATTAGCCTTTGCCCTGCTTCATTTTGTACTCCGAGGCCGAACTTGCCTGTTATTCCGGTTATTTTTTGACTTCCTACCTTAGCATTCCAGTCCCCTATGATGAAAAGGACATCTTTTTTTGGTGTTAGTTCTAGAAGGTGTTGTAGGTCTTCATAGAACCGGTCAACTTCAGCTTCTTTGGCATCAGTGGTTGGGGCATAGTGGTTCTCCAGATTTTTGCAACCCAAATATGTAACCCCATGGAAGAGAAATTATTAAATGCATGAAATCAGGAGTCTGGGAGCACCTTTTCCAACTGCTGCAGCATATAAAAAAATTGCCTTTTAATAAAAGATGCTAGTTGGAAAAGGTGCTCCCAGACTCCTGATTTTTGGCTATGATAGACTACCGTGGCTGTTCTCCTACAATGTATAAACTACATAACGAGTTATCATATCATTGATATCTTATTAACATTAAATTAAATTACAAAATATTGTAACATTTGTCTTTGCCCTTCCGAATTCTCTGTTCTTGCTCCGCTTCCATTTTGGAATACCCCATGGCCAAAACATGCTGAATTGGGGGTGGGGGCTGTTCCTTCAAGTCAGTCTTGACTCCTGGTGACTGCCTGGACTAGTCCCTGCAGTTTTTTTGCCAAGGTTTTTCAGGGTTTGCCATTGCCTTCTAGAGAGGGAGTGACCCAAGGTCACACAGATGGCTTAAGGCGGGACTAGAACTCAGTCTCCTGGTTTCTAGTCCGGTACCTTAACCACACCACCAAACTGGCTCTCACATATGCTGTGAGACTCTCAAATATGCAGAGCACCCCTACAAATATACCCCTCCCAGTGATGCTAGTTTGTCATGGCTGCAGAAAGGAGTTGTGTATGAGGGACCAGTAGGTTTTACACCCTCCCATCTATATAGGAAATTCAAACCGTTCTCCCAAATTGGCTTGATTTATCCCTACATTTCCAATTAGCGCTGTTTTATCTTAAAGCTACCAGTTCCTGCACCAGGGCTAGAGAATGGAGCCTTTGAGATTCATTTATTGGTGTAAAATATTTATATCCCACCTATACTTTATTTATTTATTTATTTATTTATTTATTTATTTATTTATTTATTTATTTATTTATTTTCTATCCCGCCATTATTATTTTTACAAATAACTCAAGGTGGCGAACATACCAAATACTCTTTCCTCCTCCTATTTTCCCCACAACAACAATCCTGTGAAGTGAGTTGGGCCGAGAGACAGGGACTGGCCCAAGGTCACCCAGCCGGCTTTCCTGCCTAAGGCGGGACTAGAACTCTCAGTCTCCTGGTTTGCCATTGGCTCCTTCCTAGGGCTGAGAGACAGGGACTGTCCCAAGGTCACCCAGCCGGCTTTCATGCCTAAGGTGGGACTAGAACTCTCGGTCTCCTGGTTTGCCATTGGCTCCTTTCTAGGGCTGAGAGACAGGGACTGGCCCAAGGTCACCCAGCCAGCATTCATGCCTAAGGCGGGACTAGAACTCTCAGTCTCCTGGTTTGCCATTGGCTCCTTCCTAGGGCTGAGCGACAGGGACTGGCCCAAGGTCACCCAGCCGGCTTTCATGCCTAAGGTGGGACTAGAACTCACAGACTCCTGGTTTCTAGCCCAGCACCTTAATCACTAGACCAAACTGGCTCTCATTTACATAAACTTTACATCTTACTTTACATAGAGCCAGTTTGGTATAGTGGTTAAGGCACTGGGCTAGAAACTGGGAGACCGGGAGTTCCAGTCTTGCTTTAAGCACAAAGCCAGTTCGGTGACCTTGGGCCAGTTACTCCAGGAGGAAGATTTGGATTAAAGAAAAAGTAATAAGACAGTTATAGAGAGCCAGTTTGGTGTAGTAGTTAAGGCATCAGGCTAGAAACCGGGAAAGCCAGCTGGGTGACCTTGGGCCAGTCCCTCTCTCTCAGCCCCAGGAAGGACGCAATGGCAAACCACTTCTGAAAAACCTTGCCAAGACAACTGCAGGGACTTGTCCAGGCAGCCTCCAAGAATCAGACACGATTGAACGGATTTTTTTAAAAAATACTTTACATAGCTCACAAAATCATGAAAACACATATAGGACTTGGTCCAGCACTTCTTTCAATAGATTTCAATTCAGTAAATGACCAAACTGGTTGAAATTGAGTGTCGGCTGTGGGAAATTTGATTTTTCTAACTGGGCTAAGGAAAACCGAAAGTATGTATCACCAGATTCTGGGAGCTGTTGAATTAATCTGCAATTACAAATAATAATTCATAACAATGAATTTGAGTCAAGATCCTGCTCTCCACGCAAACAGGCAGGACTTCAGACAAAAAAACCACGCATTCTTGGCATGGGGTAGAAGGGGGGGCTTAAGTGCTCCGGAGGGGAACTTTGCTAATGTAACAAGGCCAAGGACACAAAAAGCACACCTAGCAAGTCCACACTCCGGACATTTGAGGCTTCGAGAGAGAGAGAGAAGCTAGTACTGTGGATAGTCTCCAATAAGATCTTGGCGGCTTGTGTGCTATTTCTGCATTTTCTCAAGGTGGCTTGGGCAGGGATAGGATCCCAAGGAACTGTAACCAGTTCAGCCTCAAAAGGGCCTTAATGCCAGGCTGGGCTTAGAGTTGGAATCAGGATAGCAATTTACTGCTGGCCTCCTTCATGTTTGGCTACCAGCAACTATAGCTGGAAGGGTCCCTACATCTGTAATTCCAAAATTCCACGGTTTAATTGATTAAATATTCGCTCTGAAGTTTTCACATACAGTATTTCCAGCAGGTGGCAGTGCAAGCCTCTCCTTGTGCTTCTCCCATTTGGCTATAAATTTAGTTTCTGGGTTTAGCGCAGTGTTTCTCAACCTCAGCAACTTTAAGATGTGTGGACTTCAACCCAGAATTCCCCAGCTGGCTGGGGAATTCTGGGAGTTGAAGTCCACACATCTTAAAGTTGCTGAGGTTGAGAAACACTGGTTTAGTGACTATAGTAAAAAGGTAAAGGTTTCCCCTGCACAGTCGTGTCTGACTCTAGGGGCCGGTGCTCATCTCCGTTTGTTAGCCGAAGAGCCAGCGGTGTCCGAAGACGCTTCCATGGTCATGTGGCTGCATGACGCACGCAGAACGCTGTTACCATCCCACCGAAGTGGTACCTATTCATCTACTTGCATTTGCATGCTTTCAAATTGCTAGGTTGGCAAGAGCTGGGGCGAGTGTGGGAGCTCACTCCGCACACAGGGCTAGAGATTCGAACCTCCGAACTTGCGATCTTCCGATCGACAAGCCTGGCGTCTTACCTGCTGAGCCATCGCGCCCCTATTAGTGACTATAGTACTGCTTGAATATGCCATGAAGAAAAATAGAACAAGTGCTGAAATGTTGCTCTGGGCACAGACTACATCTTCCTAAGAACCCCTGGCTTTCATTTAAAAAAAAAATTCTTAATCCTGAATAAGATTTCTGTTAGTTAGGAGACATACTTTAAACGCCCTCAATCATTTCTAGCCTGTCCCTATCAGTAGCAAAGGCAGAATTCTGTAAATGAGCACAAATCATTTCATCGTTTCCTGAGAATCTCATCTTAAATTTGAAATAATGAAGACTCTAGCCCAGATGAACTACATAGGCATGCTCTGAAACGTATGGAATATATTTGCTAGAATCTCAGAAATCCCAAGTGGCAAACTTTTTTCTCCCCAGTGAGCATATATCCCTATTGACCTTTTTGGATTATCAGAACCAGAATCAGTTCTGCATTGCAATAAATGAGGGAAGGAAACATATTCACAGTACTTGAACTTTTTGGATAGGATTAAACTAGAATAATTCTCATAATGTTTCTTTCTGTCTTCTTTCCCCCAACATTAGCTGCAGTTAGAGGAGTGAATGGAACTGACCCCACACTGGCCAAGTGAGCATCGGGACTGAATGAAGGAGCTGAATCCAAATTTCATTCAAGGTTCCCTCAACCACAAGGGCCACATAGCCTGCCAACTGCTATTGGCAACAGAAGATTGTCTTTCCCTGTTGCAAAAATGTGGATCACCTGGGCAGTTAATTTTAATTTTTAACCTAGCCCGGGGTTTCTCAACCAGGGTTCCGTGGCACCCCAGGGTTCCGCGAGAGGTCACTAGGGGTTCCCTGGGAGATCATGATTTATTTTAAAAAGGATTTCAAATTCGGGCAACTTCACGTTAAAGAAGCAAGTTTCATTCTTTATTTTCAGTTTAAGAACACTGTCAATGCATATATAGAGGCCTACCCATGAAACAAATTTAATAATTTTGTAACTTCTGGCCTATATTTGAGCCTGAATGTGCAGGGGTTCCCCAAGGCCTGAAAAATATTTCAAGGGTTCCTCCAGGGTCAAAAGGTTGAGAAAGGCTGGCCTAGACCGTACTCACTCCCATAGGTAACTGTTATCGGTAAATCGGGATGCCGCCTAACACAGTGGTGATGGGAGACCACGCTATAATTCTCAAATGCTCAGGCAGCATTTGCAGAATCAGCAGCACCACACCGGTGAGAGTCACTCTCTCACTAATCTTTCTGAACTGCACAACCGCAGCCTGTACGTGGCGGCCTTCACTGCTTTGCACTTGTTCTCTCTGCAGTCAGAAGGGTCTTTTTCTTCCTTGGGGTTTTCAAACCACGTAGTGGATTAAGCACGCACAAAAATGATGCACAGAGGGAGACAGTGAGCACCTGAGTGTTTCCTGCCTAGTTAGAGCAGAGCAGAAAATCTCCTTGCATTGTTGTTGTTGTTGTTGTTATTATCAAAAGACTTTGTGTTCAAAAGTACATGTGCATCGCTAACTGCAGCTCTCTTCACTGAGGTTACGAGTCCTGTTCTGCTTACCCAACAATTTATCTTGGAGTTCATAAGCAATGAACAAGAGGTGATATGTATTCACCTCTTGATACTTAATTCCAGCACAAGGCTTCATACACCCTTGCAAGGAGCCTCCTACTGTATTCCACCATCTCCTGGCCTGGGCCCCCGTTTTTCCTCATTGCAGTTGCTACTGGTTTACCTTCCATTTGCAGTCAACTAAGCATGTGAGAAGAAACAAGAACAAGGAAAAGAAAAGGCATACAGTATTCTACTTGTCTTGCACTTGCCTCTGGACAGATTGGGACAAAGGAAAAAAAGGAAAGGTTGCTGGTGACAAAATGAAGGAAGAGATGGACCTAGGCAGGGGGGACATTGAGTGCTTTGCCCAATACTCCTTCAAATCTGGAACCAATACTTCCTTTGCGTTCAAAGATCAAAGATCAATGAAAAACTATCACTGAACAGAGGAGTTCCATTTTTTAGCAATGACCAGGTGAGTTGTTGGAGGAAAATTCTGAGAGTGCCTTGGACTGCAAGAAGATCAAACCAGTCCATACTCCAGGAAATAAAGCCAGACTGCTCACTTGAGGGAATGATATTAAAGGCAAAACTGAAGTACTTTGGCCACATCATGAGAAGACAGGATACCCTGGAGAAGAAGCTGATGCTAGGGAAAGTGGAAGGCAAAAGGAAGAGGGGCCGACCAAGGGCAAGATGGATGGATGGATGATATTATGGAGGTGACAGACTCAACCATGGGGGAGCTGGGGATGGCGACGGCCGACAGGAAGCTCTGGCGTGGGCTGGTCCATGAGGTCACGAAGAGTCGGAAGCGACTGAACGAATAAACAACAGGTGAGTAAGTGTGTCTCTTTCACCCACCATTGTGTGGTTTGTTCATGAAGAAAGGGGTACTTCTTTTCTTCTTATACAGAGAGGTGTGTATGGATATGTGAGACAGGGGAAAAGAGAACAGAGGTGACAAAGGGATGCTTCCCCAACTGTCAGGGAGATAACAGGCGGAGATGGAGGGAGCCCCCTCCATCTCCACCTGTTATCTCCCGTAGTCAGGACACCAACCCTCTTTTGGATTTTGGCCTTGGTTACTGATATCAAACAATCCCTTGTTAGGTCCAAGGAACAACTAGAAAAGGGACTTACGCCTGTTCTAACACTTACAATGGGTCTGGTAGATAACAGCTAAGAAATGAAGTTTTAATCTCCCATTTCATAAACTTTTAAAATAGACAATCTATCTCACTTTCTCTCAGCTTCAGTCTTTCCCCTGCAATATGGGGAGGTTAATTCTAGTCTATTCTACAAAGGTTATTTTCACTGGAAAGTGAGAATTACCTAAATCAGTGTTTCTCACCCTTGGCTGCTTTAAGATGTGTGGACTTCAATTCCCAGAATTCCCCAGCCAGCATGCTGGCTGGGGGATTCTGGGAGTTGAAGTCCACACATCTTAAAATGGCCAAGGGTGAGAAACACTGACCTAGATAATATATAGTCGGTTCCGTTACCCCCTCCCCTCACGCGCGGTTAAAATGGTGAATTGTATAACTAATGTATATATGCTTGTAAGCCTCCTAGAGTCCTCCATTAGGGAGGGGATAGGCGGGGTATAAATATCACAATCAATCAATCAATCAATCAATATGGAAATATGCCTGAAAGCACTATATAAAAGTAGAAGAGGCAAATTACAGGAGAGGCGGAGACATGCAATTTTACTCTTCAGCAAACCCCCAAAAAATCTTTAAAAGGTAGCTGTAGTAAACCGCTTTTCAAAGATATTGAAACAGGTAGGAGAGCCCATCAAGGATGATCCCCAAGACTGATTTGAAACTTTTCTGCTTCACATTTTAATACAAATCTTCCTAATTCACACTTCCCAAAGAAATTGGCCAAGAGGAACACCATTACCTTGTTTTGGCATTTTTCTTAATTTTGCAAGGCAATAGGAAATGTGTCCATTAGAAAAACTGCATGTAAACATGCACATACAGGGGAAAATGGCCACCTTACAAGAAAGCATATACAAAAATATGCAGTAAGTTTTGTGCAGATTTTTTTTTAAAAAAATCACTAACTTATGGGCAAACAAGGCAGCTGGTGCTCAAAAAACGTGAACACGACGGAAAAGTAAAACATGGATCCGACCCATCTAATTTGACTGAATCTGAACCCTATGGAAGATGAAAGCAGCCTGAGATGGCTGAGGTTTCACTGTGGAGCACCCTTCCCTCTTCCCAAAGTCTTAGCCCACTAACAATAAGCAAAGATGCAGTGAAAGGGAAGAGGAGCTGGATGATGGAGAAAGAGAGTTCACTTCAGTCCTCCTGTTTGTTTTTAAACCTGGCTTGTGAATTGCCTTAAGGAGCTGGACATTTGACACCCTCTTCCTCCACTTTGCAGTCTGGAAGATCAATCAAGCTGCTAAGGTTGATCAGACCCTGTGTTCCGCTCAGCAGGCCTTAGGTTTGGCAGGCCCAGATTAAAGGTAAAGAGTCAATAAGTTAGCTGCAAAGCCAGCCTCTCCCACAGAGCACACACCCACCCGTGGAATTTTACAATCTGGTGTCACATTTCTTACACCCTGCCGGTCAGATCCCAGAGAGGAGAAAGGAATGAAAAAGCTAATTCCAAAATAATTCTTAAGCCCTCTTGGAGAAGGTAGCACACGTCGGAGCTGTTCCTTGGGGGGAGGGAAGCCACAGTCTCTGATACCCGGAAATCTTTGTCACGCCTTCGGCCAGAGCTGCAACTAATGGCTGATGCGAGGCTCTAACAACGCCAGAGGGGAAGGGAAGGAATCCCATTGGCCAGGAGCCATCATGTTAAGCACACCAGCCAATTGTATCTTAAGAGGCCAAGGAGGGGGAGGGAGGAGAGACTGGGCTTAGCTTTGGCCTCTGAACGGGCTCCCTGTCAAGGCTGTGCGTGTGTGCACGGGTGCGCGTGCGCTTTGTTGTTGTTGTTGTTGTTCTTCCAGGGGCATGCAAAAGTAATTGTAGAAACTACTGAGTTTCCCCTCGGGTGCTGGGAAGGTGCCAGGCAGAATCCTGGCAGGAATGATACCGGAGAAGCCAAGTAGACCTAGACTTGGAGCCAAGATACGGAGGACAGCATCAGAGATGAAAAGGGACTGTAATCTGGGAGTGAAACTTATTTAAAGGTCAGGAAATGACCCCAAGAATGGTCAGACAACACAGGAAGGCATGAAGCTGTTTCCAGAGGATGTTTTTATCCTTCTTCCAACTTTCACAAATACTGTAGAGTTCTGGATTGCGCAGACACGCAGAGCTGCGCCATCAAACCTGTTTTGTTTTTAGAGGCCTTTAGAAGAATGCATACTGGTAGGCTCAATCAGCAGCTACTGGACATAACCCTGAGACACGGATCCTCGAGCTCAGAAGCAGCCCGCTTCCAAGCACCAGGATAACCAGCCTGTCCTGGTGTAAATTCTGAGAGTAGTTGCCCCAAAACCCATCTGGAGGACACCATGTTGGGGAGAAGACTCTTGAGAGTCCCTTGGACTGCAAGGTCGACAAATCAGTCAATCCTAAAGGAAATCAACCCTGACTGCTCATTGGAAGGACAGATGCTGAAGCTGAAGCTCAAATACTTTGGCCACCTAATGCGAAGAGAGGACTCACTGGAAAAGACCCTATTGCTGGGAAAGACTGAAGGCAAAAGGAGAAGGGGACGGCAGAGGATGAGATGGTTAGATAGCATCACCGATGTAATGAACATGAATTTGAGTAAACTCCGAGAGACAGTGGAGGACAGGAAGGCCTGGCGTGCTATGGTCCATTGGGTCACGAAGAGTCGGACACGACTAAACGACTGAACAACAACAACAACAACAATGTTGGGGTATGGCAGGTCTGCTGAGAGTAGCAACAGCTGCCTAGGATTTCAGAAAGACTATTTCTCAGCTCTACCTGAATGGGACAAGGACTATACAGCTCAGACTAGTCTAGTGGATCCTGGGCTCAAGCAAGTGGGAGGAGATTATGCCTGCACGCTGTCCCTTGCAGGTTTCAAGGAGGCACCTGGCTGGGCAATAGGGGAAATGGGATGTTGCACTAGATAGGCATTTAACAATGTGCACATATTAAACACCAGATCTTAAAAGAACCTCTATATTTATGGACTTATTGCTGAAAATGAATAAAAATGAACTGGCGATCTCTGGATTTACTGATGAAAAAGGGCTGTAGAAGGGAACTATGTTATGTAATTTGGGAGGATAGAAACAGTATTAATTATGTTTGTAACTGCTGCAAAGAAGATCAGAAATTGCTTCTTTAAATATTTTTTTCTTTTTTTGATCTATTCAATTTTTCTTCTATCTTTCTATCCTATTTTTCTTTTTATATCTTTTTTTCTTTTCTATATTCTTTTTTATTTTTCTGTAGCTTTTAACTTCATAAAAAATTCATATATATATATATATATATATATATATATATATATATATATGGGAATATATATATATTCCCATTATTTGTAAGAAAAATTCATATATGTATAGTATAGTATAGTATAGTATAGTATAGTATAGTATAGTATAGTATAGTATAGTATAGTATAGTATAGTATAGTATAGTTAGTATAGTATAGTATAGTATAATATATTCCCTTCTCACCCCTATGGGTGGTATGTGTCTTCCTCAACCTCGGGTCCCCTACCAGAGGCCTGGGAGTTTGAGGGTTCTGCGCAGGATCTTAGCTGTTCCTAGCACTGCACTCTTCTGGACAGAGAGCTCTGATGTTGCTCCTGGGATCTGTTGGAGCCACTCTCCCAGCTTAGGAGTCACAGCCCTGAGTGCTCCTACCACCACTGGGACCACTTTGGCCTTCACTTTCCACATCCACTCTAGTTCCTCCTTCAGGCCCTGGTACTTCTCCAGCTTCACATACATACATACATACATACATACATCCCTTCTATATTCAGAGATACTTTGACATTCTACCTCTAAGTCAGGGCTTTCCAAAGTTTTCCCATTGGCGACACACCAATGGCGCGGAAAAACCCGGAAGCACTGCCGCTGCGGCGCTTTCGGGTTTTCGCGTGCCGCGCCAGTTGTGCTTCTGGGTTTTTGTGCGCCACTGCGGCGCTTTCGGATTTTCGCGCACCGCCACGGTATCCTGGTGTGCCGTGCGAAAACCCGGAAGCGCTAATGGCCCCGCGGCGGCGGCACGCCATCAACGCTTCCGGGTTTTGACGCAACACACCTGGGCCCTGCAGGCGACACAGTATTGTGTCGCGACACACAGTTTGGAAAGCTATGCTCTAAGTCAGGGCTTTCCAAAGTTTTTCCCGCGGCGACACACCAACCGGTGTTGGTGTGTCGCCGCGGGAAAACCCGGAAGTGCGGCAGCGCGCAAAAACCCGGAAGCGCTGCTGCCGCTTCCGGGTTTTTCGCACTGTAATTGGTGTGTCGCCCCGGGAAAACCCGGAAGCGCTGATGATGATTAGCGCTTCTGGGTTGTGTGGCGACACACCAGACTGTGTGTGGCGACACACTTGTGTCACGACAGTTTGGAAAGCTCTGCTCTAAGTAATAGCTGTTGGGGGCAAGAGTAGAAAGGTGTTACCTTTCTGCCATATTTGTTCACTCTGTCTGGCTGCCACTGGACACAAGACTGTGCCTCTCCCTCCCAGCAACTAAAATTATCATAGGAAGGTCCTTGAGACTCACCTGTGCCTGATAGATGCTGCCAGGATCCCGTGGTCCTAATCCCACGAAGCGGTTCGCAGGGGGTGTGCCTGGGGTGGAGTAGGCTGGGGGAAATGGTAGGGGAGAGAGGAAAGAAAGGAAAAAGAGAGAGAGAAAGAGAACAAGAGAACATTCTTTTTAAAATTCAATCAGTCCACTGTTCTGATCAAGAGTTTCCATCTCATCATGGGAACCACTCTCCGCCCCCCACCCCAAAGATCTTCAGTCCTGCTTTCCTGTGCAATTATCTTTCTTTTCAGCAGTTTGCTGATTCTGAATACAGAGCCTTCAGTGCAAAATATCCATCAGCAGGAAGGCCACAACAACGTATCAAGGGCTGCTTTTCAAAAGTCAGAGGGTTTTGTGTTTAATTTTAAAGGGTGAAACAGGTTCCTTACTGTAGGTATGTGCATTACAGTTTGCATCCCTGCTTCAAACTATGGAATGATTTGAGAAAGGGATTCATCTCCCAGGGCTTCAACCAAGCTTGGCCAAAGAGCAAACTGGAGAATGGCCATTGTCAGAGATGCTCTAGCTGCATCTTGCTCTGTACATCCTGCAATGAGTAGCAGGTTGGACTAGATGACCTCCAAGGACATTTTACCTGCACAGTTCTGTTCCCTTTCATTAGAAAAATAGAAAGCTGCCTCATACTGAGTCAGACCATTGGCCCATTTAGCCCAATAGCACCGACACTGATTGGTAACTTCAGGAAGAATATTTTTCAGCCCTCTTGGATACGCCAGGAATTGCTCCTGAGACCTTTTGCCTCCAAAAATGATGTTCTCCTACATATCTATGGCCTTGGCATGGTTTTTACCCCATCAAGCTAGAGTAGATCGGATGAAAAACTCATCCTAAGCAACTGATATGAACCACAGAAATTGCAGAAGTCTAGAACCGTGTAATCTGAACTTTAGGTACCGTTGAAAGCTGTTCCGGGACATAATCCCAAGGCCCGTTCGGTTGCAGCATCTCCAGTTAAAAGGATACGAGCTCACAGTGCTGGAAAACAACTCTGCCACCCCCCAAGGTCATAAACTATAACCCTGCTCTGCCCCCATGTGATTACAGGAACTCTGAATCTGCCCAGGGAATCTATTTCCAATGCCGAGTTAAAAGAAGTGGATCAATACACCTTTGCTTTGTTTCTTGCATACAGAAGAGCCCAATGTTATACAGCAGGGGAAGAATAAATTTACACCTTATTTGCCACAGCAGACAGCCAATATATATTGTTTGTCAACATCTGGCTCAGGCTTCTTTTGACAGAGGGCTTAAGAAACAAGATGTTCAAGAGAGGCAACCAAATTTTCTGGATATGCTTTGTCTATGATACAAAATTCCCTGGATTTTTTTTCTTTTTCTTTAATTCTGTAACATATATGAACTGTTTATACGATTACTAATTTAGAATTGAAGGCTTGTCCACAGTTGTATAACATTGACATATTATGTATGTATGTATTTATACACACACACACACACACACACACACATATATACACAGACACACATGCATATATGCACCACTAGTCATCACTAATACTATTTTTGTTTAATTAAGCACACACAAATACTATTCCTGTATGCTGTGCTCCTTATATTGCTTCCTTTCTGTAGAGTTGAAAATGCTTACTTGCAAAGAGGTGTGTGCCTGGGTGTGCCAGAGGCAGCTGATGGGCCTAGTAGAGTTTCTCAACCTTGGCAACTTTAAGACGTGTGGACTTCAACTCCCAGAATTCCCCAGCCAGCATGAGTAGAAGTCCATACGTCTTAAAGTTGCCAAGGTTGAGAAATACTGTTCCAGAGGATATAGCCCATGTCCCCATTGGCCCCTAATCATAGCACATATATGCTCTGGAACCTCTTATTTATTTATTTATTTATTTATCTATCTATCTATCTATCTATCTATCTATCTATCTATCTATCTATCAATCAATCAATCAATCATATATACCCCGCCTATCATCCATTGAGGTTGCCCTTATCTTATCCCCAGACCATGTGGGAGACCGGAGTAAGTTGTCCTTCATTGCATCAGTGATAAAGAAGTATTTCCCCTCTTATTTCGACACCATTCAAGGACAGCCTTAAGGTGTGCAAAATCTGTTAGGCTTTCTCACTTTGGACGGAAAGAAGTCAGGGGGCTGGCAGGAACAGAAACTGAACACAGGTAATCAAGGCAGGAAAGGAATTGGCAGTCGGAATAGCCAGTTTCAGCTGGCATCATTTTCTGCTAAGTCAAGGATGGGTAGGCAGCACTATAACTCAGAGGAAGCACTATGGGGAAAAACCTGTAAAACTGAGTTTTTTAGAGCATTACTATATCTTGCTGATGTGCGGCAATTACAACAGCTCCCTCCCCACAAACCTCATAAATTATCTTCCCCTCTCTATGTACTGTATAATGATAAGCAAACACACACACACACACACACACACACACACACACACACACACACACACACATTTTGCAAAGAGGCATACCGCAGCACCTACAGTACATGATTTGCTCAAGGTCAGAGAGAAGGGAGAAGTCAACCCAGGTCTCTTTTGCCACCCATGTAAATTCAATTTGTTGAAATGTTCGGAGTATCCCACATGCAAAGAGGAGGCTGGCATCAGGAATGAGTAACCAAGGGAAGCTATTGGGAATGAATACCAAATGTAATCAGCTCCCTGGGAACATCAGAAAGGTATTTTGAAAAAAAAGAAAAAAACAACTAGGACTTTTAAACAAGAGGCACATCTTTTGAATGTATCTCATACCAAATTTCACAAGATGGGTTTGGAACGTAGCACTTTCTCCATTTAGGTAAAGGTGGCTAGGGATTCGAACCTCCAAACTTGCGATCGACAAGCCTGGCGTCTTACCCGCTGAGCCACCACGCCCCCCTTAATTAAGTTAATTTGCCAATCAAAGTTAATTTGGTTAACTTATAAAAAGGTTCCCCCCGCACATTTCTGCGGTTGTGTCCGACTCTAGGGGCCGGTGCTCATCTCCGTTTGTTAGCCGAAGAGCCAGCGTTGTCCGAAGACGCTTCCACGGTCATGTGGCCGGCATGACGCACGCGGAACGCTGTTGCCTACCCACCGAAGTGGTACCTATTCATCTACTTGCATTTGCATGCTTTCGAATTGCTAGGTTGGCAAGAGCTGGGGCGAGTGCGGGAGCTCACTCCATCACGCGGGGCTAGGGATTCGAACCTCCAAACTTGCGATCGACAAGCCTGGCGTCTTACCCGCTGAGCCACCACGCCCCCTTTAATTAAGTTAATTTGCCAATCAAAGTTAATTTGGTTAACTGAACCATTAAGAATACTGTTTTTATTGTATTTTAACCTGTAGGTAAAGGTAAAGGTTTCCCCCGCACATTTGTGCGGTCGTGTCCGACTCTAGGGGCCAGTGCTCATCTCCGTTTGTTAGCCGAAGAGCCAGCGTTGTCCGAAGACGCTTCCATGGTCATGTGGCTGCATGACGCACGCGGAACGCTGTTACCTTCCCACCGAAGTGGTACCTATTCATCTACTTGCATTTGCATGCTTTCGAATTGCTAGGTTGGCAAGAGCTGGGGCGAGTGCGGGAGCTCACTCCGTCACGCGGGGCTAGGGATTCGAACCTCCAAACTTGCGATCTTCCGATCGACAAGCCTGGCGTCTTACCCGCTGAGCCACCACGCCCCCCTTTTTCTCCATTTAGACATCACAAATTAACCAAGATGATGAGGATGGGATGATTAATCTTGAATCAACATATAGTTTCTTCCCCTAGTCCCCTATAAAACCTTGAAAACAAGCACAGGGACATTGCTTAGTTCAAAGAGCCAGTCTAGTGTAGTCGTGAAGGCACTGAACTAGTACGTCAGAGACCTGGTGGAAGTCCATCTTCAGCTACAGAAGGTCACTGTTGACTTTGAGCCAGTCAGCCTTTCTCAGCTGAATTTACTTCAGAGGGATGTTATTCAGGGGAAATGTGGAAGAAAAGAGTGCTATACTGTACATACTGCCTAGAGCTAAGGGAGGAAAGATGGGAGATAAATCTAATTAGCAAATTAATAAATAAATGTTGTGAAAAACTGCTAAACTCCAATAAATTGGATGAGTAAAAGAAGCTACATCAAAGCTGATGTTATAAGCTCCTAGAAGACCTTCAGCTCTAATTAGAAGCAAAGTAAGTTTTGCTAAGCCACCCCCTCTCCACAATTACTAAAGCACAGCAGAGATATTTGCAAGACCTTTCCTCAGCAAACAGCAATAAGCAAAATAAATTACACCAAATACACAGCCCTTAAAAGCGACATTTGGCTTCTTCCCTGCAATCAAAGAACAATGAGCCAAGGCACATGACCAGTTAAGTTCCAATCTGTTAAGCCTCTAAACCAGTGTTTCTCAACCTGGGCAACTTCAGTGTGTGGACTTCAACTCCCAGAATTCACCAGCCAGCATGGGAGTTGAAGTCCATACATCTTAAAGTTGCCAAGGTTGAGAAACATTGCTCTAAACAAAAGTTTACAACAGTCCTCAGTTTCAAAACAGAGCATTATACTCTGCATATTGTTTTTAGACATTTAGGAATATTATCGGGGAAGGAGAAAATGACATGCTATATATTTTATTAGTTTGCCTGATTGATTGGGAAGCTGCTGGAAACCGAACTAGGGTCAATCTAAAATGTGGTATATTTTAATGTTTACCTCATTTTTTTCAAATCAGCAATATTAAGGTCTGACCTGGTTTGAAACGACATCTGATTGCACTGCAAGCTATACAGTAGAAGTCAACATTCATACACTCACCACAATCAGTCTATAAGCTTCCATTAAACAGAGTAAGATGCCTAGGTTAAGAACTGATGAAGCATGGAGAAAAAATAATAATATTTTACCAGGAGGTACTAGAAGAACACGGCTTTTTCGAGATAAGGAAAATAAATATCCATGCTGTTTGAGTAATTAAATAGTGAGAATTTGCATAATCAAAGTCATATATAAAGATTAAGAATTAACAAGGATTCCCTTTAATTACTATTATTTTGGAGTGTACTATGCTAACATCAATATTTAGTTCACAGGTGGGCAAATTTTCAGAAGCTACTTGCCCCTTTTATACAGGATAAGAAATGGAAGATGATATTGTATGAGGGAGCAGGAAATGAGAATAGACACAGGCAGGGGAAAAACCCTAACAATAAGTCTTTTTAAAACCCTATAAAAATGTTCCCCAAATCATAAGCAGCGTTGTACTTCAGGAAAATCTTGGGAAAACACTGTGCCCAGTCATAATATGCTAGGAATGTGCAGCACTTCATTCATTCCCCAAAAGTGTCTTCAGAGCCCACAGGGGCAGGATCAGAGCCTGTCTTCAAGGGGTTAAAGCAGCTGTGTCCTTTCCTCAGATTGAGCAGCATGTTCCTGGGAAAAGACACGGCTGCTTTAAAGAATTTCATACTGGAATTACGTTGGTGCCCCTCTGTGCTTTGAAGGACCTTTCTGAAATCAAAACAGAAGTGCTGCACAGCCCTTTAATGCACCATTCCATCGACGATGTAAGGAGGCCTAGGCTCCAGGGCAGTGTTTTTCAAACTTGGCAAGTTTAAGCTGGCTGGGGAATTCTGGGAGTTGAATCCACACATCTTAAAGTTGCCAAATTTGAAAAACACTGCTCTAGAATCTGTGCAATGCCACACAAAGTTGCACAGAAGCTGCTGCTCACAGACCCCAAATTTAGAAGGCCAACCAAAGAGCATGGCTGATGAACTTTTATGTCTGCCATGTAACTACCACCTTTTGCTTCTGGAAAGTTTGGGATACTCTATAATTTTCGCGGAATTGATCTTATTCAGTGTCCTTAAACATGTAGAGAGAGAGCCAAATGGAATGACTTCATTCCACAATTGCTCTCCTAAACTCAAGGCTCCCTTTGTACAACAGGCGTGCAAGGTAGATGACCAGAGGCCTTGGATTATGCTCTGGGGTGCTACAAAGGCTGTGTTTACCTGCAACCTGGCATGTTTTATGGTAGCATGCATGTTTGCTTGGGTTTTAAAAAAAAATCACTGATTTAAATCAGTGGCAATTTCTGATCATTTAAATGAAGAACGTGAACGTCCTCTGTTTAAATCCATGTACCCTGCTGCCATCTCATCTCAAAATCCTTTCCCCCAAAGTGGCCATCCCCCACCCCCAAAATAACAAGGCTGCGGAGCAGTCCGAATGGGTGAACATGGCCAGAGGGCAGGGAAGGGTTCGTGACAGATGGCAGGCAGGAGGACAAGGCCATTTGGGAGTGGGTAGGTGCAGGAATGGGGAGTGGGCTTGCTTACTGGGAGACGTCGGCGAGGTGGTCCCTCCCTCGGAAGTTGTCGTGGTAGATTTGGTGTCAGGTGAGATTGCCAGGCGGGGCATACCTGGGGGTGGCGGCGCCAACATCTGGGTAGGAAGGTAATGCCCGGGTACCTTCACTTGACCACCTCCATTTAACTAGGGACACAATATAAAAAAAAAACACAGAGCAAGCCATTAGCACTGTCCACAGGAGTCACCTGCCCGCCCAGAGGAACCTCCCCCCTCAAAACGGGGACAGCGGGCGGGCTTCACTGGGGACCCTGGGAATCTTGGCCAGCTCACCTGACTGCGACTGTGGAAGATCTATTAAACTGTCACGGCTAATAGCCAATGAAAGTGCCTTCCAGGATTCAAAATCTCTTCACAATCCCACCTAAAAGTTCTAGCTCACGTGGCCACATTTGGCCTCTGATAAATCTCTCAGGCTGCTTACTTTGACACTGTGCTAACAAGCTGCTTTTTCTGCGCTCTTTATTACTCTTCAGCATTGCAAATGTAGGTTTACGTTGTGGGATTTTTGTGTAGATTGCCAAAACTTAATTTATAGCCACAGCCACACAAATAACAGTACCTATGCTTGGGTGCATTCATAAAATACCACAAAAAAGCAATGATGCTACTATGATATGTGCAGCGGCATCAAAATGCTTTTTCTTCTGCGTTTTACGTATGTACACGTGTGTTCCTGAATATTATCAAAATGCTGCACAAAAAGAATCTTGGTACAATAATCACACATGATCACATAAACTGCTCTCCTGTAGCATATTATTAGCATTTCACTTAATGACAAAAAGGAAAATACAGAGAAAGATACCGAACCCTGCTGTCAGCTATGGACTGAATAACATTTGAAAAGTAAAAAAAGAAAGAATGGCAAGAATGTTAATATATCAAATTCACTTTGAACATAAGACCAGATAATTTGGAACTCAAAAATTGGGGGGAATCCAGATGAACAGATCTGAAAAGCATTCTTTGTGCTCCCACTACAGTCAGTACAGTATTGCCTGTGTAACATCACTTTCAGTTCTATCTCCAGCCTATGTTTTCAACAGAGATGTACTGCACCAAGGAAGCCATCACAGATATTCAGAAGCAATACTAGCTTCCAACTTATTTATTTTATTTAATTTCTATCCCGCCTTTATTATTTTTATAAATAACTCAAGGCGGCGAACATACCTAATACTCCTTCCTCCTCCCATTTTCCCCACAACAACCACCCTGTGAGGTGAGTTGGGCTGAGAGTGACTGGCCCAAGGTCACCCAGCCGGCTTTCATGCTCTGTATGTGTCTGTACTGTATGTGTGTGAGAGAGAGAGACAGAAGGTCCTTCCATTATTCACCAGTTGCCCTACAAGTAACTAATACATCAGCTGCCCTTGAATGGTACCATCCATCAGGATGGGCACCCAGCCGAGACAGAGGAGAGGAGAAACAAGCTGGACTTCCAGTAGCAGACATACCTGTGCATGTGTGTACACATATGGCCTAGATGCAGGTTTGATTAGGAGAGCAGTGGGAATATTTATTATTAAAGCTCTCTCTGTGGCTCTGCATCATCTTCTGGTCTGACAATTAACAGCACTTCTTTTGTGTTCTTACCTAACCTGAGAGCTCCTTCAGAGGGGAAGATGGCCTCTTCAGCACATAGAGTAGTTGGGTAGGTGGGGCAGATCCTACTCCATTCTGAGGATCCCAACAGTTTTGTCAAGACTTTTCCTTGACCCCACCCTGGGCATCCCCCCACCCCCCAGAACCGGAGGCAGTGCCACAGTCAACTACCTCATTGTACAAGTTCTCCGCATGAGACTGAATTAGTGTGAATTCATTACCTCTTCACTAGCGTCAGACCTGCCTGCGTAACAGCATGCAAATACAGGCTTCTGGATCTCCACTTTGATTATTTTTTATCTCGTCCAAGAAGGATTGTACCATATTTGACTTCAAAATATAGGACGTGACTGTAAGCCACATTTTTCCCTCACTAAACCCTTTACATACCTTTGGTACCAATGGCCTTGGGCTTCATGAACTTGCCTGAGGCATGCTATGCAAATTACAGATAATTACCATCAGTGTTTTGAAGATCCATGGATTTAAGATGAGCAAACCCCACCCCATCCCTCAAGCACACACATTGTTTCGAGTCCTGTAAAACTCGCATACGTGCAGGTGGCCCTTAACAATCTTAAAAATACTCCACTCCTGATGACTGCAGGGATGTGTCCTTGAAGTTTTGTTTTTTCTTGGTGACAATATAGAGGTAGCTTGCCATTGTCTTTCTCCAAGATGGGTTTGGGGGGTATTATTTTGACTTCCCAGTCAAACTTACAGCCCTGGTCTCCGATGATGATGATGGTGATGATGATGATGATGATGATGATGATGATGATGGAATGACTCAATAGGTGGACAAAAATGCCAAATCCAGTCTAAACATCTGGCTGAATGTGTGACTAACCATAATAATAGTAGTCGTAGTAATATACTAACAGATCTGACTCTGCTTCCCTCTGTGCAGCCAAGAGGCTTAACTGTTTTAGGACTGGGATTTTGAAAATGGAAGGGACAAATCTCACCCCCGATAACCATCCCCCCCAATGCCAAGTGTCATCATTTTTTATTTATTAAGAATAATAGCCTAGAACAAAACTATGTCAATTTTTTAATGCTCCGGGGCATCATTGGAAAGTAAAAATAGCTGCTGCCAGGCCCAAACACAAAACAAAACATTAAAGCAATGGTGAGGGTTTCAGTCAAATATGAAAGTGGAAATGTCTGTCCAAGACTGAGATGGTATGACTTAAACCAGTGTTTTTCAACCTTGGCAACTTTAAGATGAGTGGACTCCATGCTGGCTGGTGAATTCTGGGAGTTGAAGTCCACTCATCTTAAAGTTGCCAAGGTTGAAAAACACTGGCTTAAACTATGTTGCTTAGGGATTCCGGAAGTCCAACACATTTGTAGAACACCAGGTTGGAGAAATCTGGCTTAAGTATACCATTTAGAAAACATGTAAGTATTTTCTTCTAGGTCTTGTGATAGCTGGAAAAAAAAACCACTCAAGGGCTTGGGGGCTGCTTGGTTGTAAGGGCATTTCAAATAACTGCCATGCTGTTTCTCCTTGGACTCAGTGAGTCATGAACCAGAGTGAGTAGAGGCTTTACAGCCTCTACTCATTACAGACTTCCCACGCCACCAGACAAGAGGTGACAGGAGTTATAATTCTGGCCGTTCCTTACCGGTCCTGGCTGTTGATTGGATGGGTCACAAGCCAATGAGACGAGGTCTTTCAGAGGGTCCTGTGGATTCAGATGAGGTGGGTACCTTATGGCTGTGTGCGGGAAGTAGGTGGAGGCCGCCTGGGGCAGGATCGAGGTGGTGGGAAAGTGCAGCGCAGAGGAGGGGTGGGGACTTCGAGAGATACCTGCAGGGGGTGAGAGAGAGAGGAAACTGGGCGGCCTTCACCAACAGCACGCACCCAGGGCCCCCTGCTCCCGGGCACCTCTGCAGAAACCGTTAGAATGGGGGCAGCAGAGCAGCCCGGAAGGGTATGGTCGTCTTCCATCTTCCTCCTCCTCCTTCTGGGGCAAGCAAACATCCATCACCTTTTCCCTCTCCAGCATCCTCGGTCAAGTCAACAAATCCTATAGGAATAACTCACTCCCATTCATCTTTAGGTTATGTACAGGACGGAAGGTAAGGGGTCCAAGTACCACCAATACTATTCTTTGGGGGGCAACATCTGGCCTTTGGCCACACAGCCAAAATTGTTCTCTGATCCTGCAAGAGGATTTAGCACTTCCCTGCTAGCTGCCTGAAGCCAAGGCACCTCTCTTGCCCCACTACATGAGCACTAAGACCCCAAACTTCCTAGAATTCTGTTAAATCTTTAAATGTGTGGCCCTGATGCCCTACATTTTTAAAACCTAATCATTTTTTTTTTGCTTTTAACAAATAAACCACGTGCAGTTTTTGTTGGAAAACTTTCCGGAGAATTTGAGTTGCCTACTTTTTTCCCCCTAACTCCCACAATTAATAGTATTCTGAAGAATTCAGGGGAAAAAATAGCTGAAATGATCTGTAAAATCCAACTCTGCTCTATGCTGTGCCAGAAAGCTTCCTTCCCTAGCTTGGTGCCCTATAGATTACCCTGTTGATGGGAGCTTAAATCCAACACATCTGGAGGGCACCCAGTTGAGGAAGGCTGCCATTAATTCTGGCAATTCACCTCAGCTCTACCTATAATGAAAACTCTTTCCACTTGGTCTGCATGACACTGTTAAATGCAAAAGATGCTAAACAGATATAATACATTAGAGCAGTGTTTCTCAACCTTGGCAACTTTAAGATGTGTGGCTGGGGAATTCTGGGAGTTGAAGTCCACACATCTTAAAGTTGCCAAGGTTGAGAAACATTACAATAGAGGGAAAGAAAAAGAAAAAAGTCAGAGGTATATAACACAGAATCATAGAACCATAGGATTGGAAGGGATCTTAGAGGTCTTCTAGTCCGACCCCCTGCCCCAAATAACTGAACTTACAGAGTTCACTCACACCTGCAAGAAAAATCCAGTTTTCTTCTCATTTTGACAGCTAAAACGTTAGCTCCACATATAAGCACTAGAGCAATAGTTTAGCTAGCAGTCTTGCGCTCTTCCCATAGTTCATACAGGCAATTCTCTATTTATTTTCAATGTTGCGTGGATATACTCCGTGTATTATGTGTACATTCATCCCTGCCTTGAGGTTTCATTTCCATTTCTTTATTTTGTTTTTTAAGTGCAAATAATTCTGGAATTGGAGAAAGGGAGGTTCCCTGCAGACATAACAAGCACCTACCAGTTAGAGCTGTGTGCACAGCTGGATTCTGTTACGAAGTTCCAGGACAATTTCTTCCCAGAGTTAGACCCCTGAGAGGAATAGCTATATTTTTGCTGATTGCAGCAAGGATGCTTCCAAAGCAATCTTTTCCTCTAATAATGTTGTATTTATCTTAACTCAGGCAGTTTCTTTTGATGCGGGTTGACCTATGCTAGTGTTAGCTGCTGAATCTAGTATATTACTTATAGGCATGTGAGAGCGCTTAATGTAATTTTTTTGAACTCTTCTAGAACCATCAAATCCTTCATCCCGTCTCCTAAAAGCATTCTGGCAATTGTTGCTTGGGAAGGATTAATAACCATTCTCCCTTTTGAGAACTTCTGCCAGCGCAGCTGCTTCTCTTCTCTCCCCACATGTTGCTGAACTACCATTCTTAGGAAGAAGGAATTACTATTAAAAAGAATAAGCAAGCAACCTTTTTATAATTAGATCTCGGAGACCTATGCCTACCCACAGGCTGTTCTAAAATGGCAAATAGGCAGAACATAGAAAAAAAAGTAAGAAAAATTATGATTTTGAATGCTTCCCTAGATGAGGAATTATGGGAAATTGGAAAAGAAGCACAGTAAGGAGACCCTCATTTTTGACATCCTAGTTTTCCATGTAGATGTTTAAAAGTAAGCAACATTATTAAAACCAGTGTTTTTCAACCTTTAACTTTAAGATGTGTGGACTTCAACTCCCAGAATTCATGGCTGGCTGGGGAATTCTGGGAGTTGAAGTCCACACATCTTAAAGTTGCCAAGGTTAAGAAACACTGATTAAAACTATCAGAGCCCCCTCTCGTACACTTAAAGTGGTAAATACCTCTGTCCTCTTAGGATTCTACTGTCAAGTCAACATAATAATAATAATAATAATAATAATAATAATAATAATAATAATAATAATAATAATAATAATAATTTATTATTAATTTTTTATGCTGCCCAACTCCCAACATGAGTTGACTTGGTCTAAAATCTAGAGTTCCTTGCTCTTTGGCCCCCCCTGGTGACAGCTTACATACCACTGTGTACAGCAATGACAGGACGGTGATGCTGAGTGAACAGCCGGGGTGACGTGTCCTGCGGAGATGGGCTGTTGAAGGGAGACTTGTCCATTTCTGTCTTTTTCACAGTTGGGGAGATGCCTGGAGAAGAGTTGGAGGAAGTGGCACGTTATGATGTCATTGACATACTTGATTGCTGGCATCCCTATGCCCTCTAAACTATACTCCTGCTCTGTCTACACAGCTTGGAACTGGCCTTTAGCTACAGCAGCCATGCTTTTCAGAGACCTAACCAATGGAAAATGTCACCTTTCCTGACCCATTAGTCCCATTTACTGCAGTGCCCTGGTCTTCCCAACTACGAAATGGGACCAGGTGTCCTTCATGCAACACAGTGCATGTATGTGACTTAGTTCTATCAAGCATGTCTTGTTTTTTGTCACTTGGAGTTATCCTTTCCCATGTCTGTTTAGCTCTCCCCTTATGGCACGTTGGTGCTGAGCCACTATGCCCGTAGGTTGCCAGGTACAGTTCAAGATTTACCAATTTACCTGCAGAAGTTTTTCTATTTTAATCTGTGACATATTGACGGAAAGGGGTTTGCTCTTAGGTGGTGGTTAGGTGAATCCTCCCTATGTGCTTCTAGCTGTCCCTATAAATATCAAAGTCCTCCACTGAATGTGTGCGTGTCTGTGACAGGATGCAGTTAATCTCCTCTATCTGCTGGCTCAGATTTATCTGGGCCAGTTGGTTTAGCCCATGCCACTAAAAGGTTTAGTCCTTTCTCAGACACTCATTTGGAGATTTTACAGAACATCCAGTACAGGATTGAAATTAAACCTCTTCTTGCAAAGCATTTAAACATATTTCTACTTGGAGAAGGAATAGGTGGGTGTATTCTCTTTTTTAATTTCTGGTCTAAATGCAGACGGATAATAACCACAACAATATTGCAATGTTTATTGAACTGATCATTAAGCTACCTGATCAATTCTTTTTTTTTTAAAAAAAAAGCCCATTTTGAGTGAGGAAAAATAAATACTCTAATTAGACAGCAAAGTTTTTTTTAAGAATTTTTAAAAAATCCCACAATTTATAACATCTGCAGATGGGCAAGCATCTTCTCAAATGAGCATTGACCCACCAAAAGAATAGGGTACTTCTCAAATAAGCATCACCAAAACAAGACAGCCTCTCCCATTTTGGCACCTCCAGTTGTGTAGGATTGTAGGTCCTATTTGCTGTGCTGGCTAAGGGACTATGGGCGAACACAAGGCTGAGAAAGCTAGTAAGAAGCATGTTGCCATGGAACTCAGGTATTTTCCCATAACGCTTGGTAACACAAAATATTTATTTATTTGTTTATTTATTTATTTCTCAAATTTTGCCGCCGCCCATCTCCCCCCAGGAGGAGGACTCTGGGCGGTTTACAACAAAGCTAAAAAGTTAAAAACAGTAAAACAATAAATAGTACCTAAAATGTAAATACAAGTACATCATATAAAAAATAAAAAATATTGTCTTGGTACTGTATGAGTATCCTATAAAACAGGGCTTTCCAAACTTTTCCCGCGGCGACACACCAACCGCCGTTGGTGTGTCGCCGCAGGAAAACCCGGAAGTGCCGCCGTTGCGGCAGCGCGCAAAAACCCGGAAGCGCTGCTGCCGCTTTCGGGTTTTGGCGCGCCGCCGTTGGTGTGTCGCTGCGGGAAAACCCGGAAGCGCTGGCTTCCGGGTTGTGTGGCGACACACCAGACTGTTGGTCCAACCCTTTTTTGAAGCCAGCCAAGGTGGTAGGCAGCACCACATCTCGTCAGCACCATTTTCTCAATATGCATCAGTAAAACACTGCATACTGAAAAGAATCTTGATGTAATCATATGGTCAATCATATAAAGATAGCTTTTCCCCTCTACTATATAGATGCATATATAACATAGGTGCTGAGAAGGGGAAAAACAAATGGTTTACATTAAATTAGCTATGCTCTGATTCTGGAATTTATTCTAGACATTTTTCTAGTTGATCCAGAATTAATCCTGTATTGTTAATGAGACTGATTGCACTCTCCCCCAATTATGTTTTTTTAATGGCTTTAATAGGTTTTAATAGGGAAAGTGGAAGGCAAAAGGAAGAGGGGCCGACCAAGGGCAAGATGGATGGATGATATTCTGCAGGTGACAGACTCAACCATGGGGGAGCTGGGGATGGTGACGGCCGACAGGAAGCTCTGGCGTGGGCTGGTCCATGAAGTCACGAAGAGTCGGAAGCGACTGAACGAATAAACAACAACAATAGGTTTTTTTAAAATTATTCTTGTGTTTATTTTTTGGTGATTATGTTGTATTGTTTTGTGTTTTTAAATTTGTATGCAGCTCAGAGTCACAAATGTGAGATGGGCAGCTACTGTATATAAATTTACCAAATAAATAAATAAATAAATAAATAAATAAATAAATAAATAAATAAATAAAGAAAGAAAGAAAGAAAGAAAGAAAGATTAAAATACAATGGATAGCAGATTCCCAAATAATAAGGTAATGGAATTAGAAGAAAATTAATTTTCCCCGCTCTTGAAAGAAACTTTAAAAAATCATAAAGATTTATTGATTTGGTGGCTAAATATTTTCTAGTTGTGATCTATCAATGCAATTGCTCTTCTGGCCTATCTCTATATTCAGTAGTTCAAACAAAGATATGCAACAATTACACTCTTCGCATGAATAATGAAAGCACCTGGGGACCTGGGATGTTGGGCCCTGAAACTAGGAAAACAGGAAGCTGGTGAAAATGCTAAATATTCTGCAAAGGCATTTGAACAAGCAGGGAGGGCAGGCCCACCTCCCCCACACTTACTCCCTTCCATGTCCTCCGTCCAGTTGCGGCTGCTACTTGTGGGGGAGCTAGGGGATGTGTAGTATTCACCCCCGGGGCTGGTGTCCAGATCATCCTCCATGGATCCTGACTTATGCCGTTTACTCCTTATGTGAAAAAAACGAGACACATGGTTTTAACAGCAGTTTAAATCTAAGAATATCAAGGTCATCTAACCACATCTATGTTGAACCCCTCTTCAAAAGCAGCATAACCATTACACCTACCAGTGAAGGACCCTTTGGGGATAACAGCGATCAAAGAAGCTAAATTTTGAAAGGAACATCCTCCTTTTTATACTTCATTGCTCTATGTAACAGTTCACAAAGTCCAAGGAGTTAAGACTGCTCAGAAGGGCTTACATTGTGAAATATCATTCAGAAGAGAGACAAATGAGGTAAGAAAATCAAGGCAAAGGTAAACAATTTGCAATTATTCACTTAACAAATTCCTAACATTATAGTGGAAGGAATAAAGAAGAGAAGAGAAGGGACAGGTGTTCTGGTAGAGAGTTCTGGGCACAAGAAGTAAAAGAGAAAAGGTAGAACCATTTTAAGGGATAGGAACAAAGGACAGAACAGTGATATATTGGGATATAAGAGCAGAGCAATAAAAAGGAAAGGGTCAGAGGCATCCAGGGGGTCAAAAAAGTTAAGATGGCAGCTGTAAGCATGTGATCAAAGCCCCACCCCTTTTTCCATGTGTCACACATGCCCCTGGAGGACTTCAAAGATAAGGATCAGGAGTTTGTACAGGGTCTGGAGGTGGGTACCAAAACAGGGTAGGGAATGAAGGAATGGCATTATGAAAGGTGAGAGCAATTTCAGCAGGTCATTAGCTACCTAGAGAACAAAGCTTTTCCTTTTTTCTAGTTAAAAGATGACAGCACTCCTAAAGGCTGAGATGGTATCATGTTTGGCTTATGAGTCACCAGATGATCATCTTTACCATTTCAATTCTGGTCCTCAGAGCACATTAGAGGTGCTGGCTTCCCTTATACCCAAAGACATGGGGAGGGCTGTCAAGCACTCCACCTTCCGCTTTCTCAAGTAATTTGCATTCCAGATGCTTGAGACATGTGGATGTGATGTGGTTGAAAAACTCAGGATCATGATTCAAGTTGTTTAAAAAGTGAGAAAGGAAAGAGAAAAAGTGGAGCGTAAAAGCTACAGACTTCTAACTTGAAACCCTATCTTTTACCTCGGCTAGAAAAGAGAGAGAAAGACTGCATTAAATCACAATCACACACAATATGTTTGTCTGCATATACTAACTAGAAAATAATTTCTAGTTACAAGAAATGGCTGGATAAAGATCCTACATTCTTCAAGAACCACTTCTGGACATGGCCCAATTTCGTGAGACCTGGCAACCTTCAGATCCCATCAGTTGCATCCTCAGTGGGGTAAAAGGCTTATTCCATAAATACATATGCACATACACACACACAGAGAGCAAGTTTAGACTTACCCACTGGAGGAAGTGCTGGGGAGCGTCCGCCTCATCCCCGTACTCGAAGGATTCAGGTCGTATGCTAAGTGCCCTTGCAACTCTCCCAAAGAGAAATTTGGCCCTGCGCCTGTCACCACTGGTGCTGTGGACGACAGAGAGAGAAGAACCATTCATCATCATTGGCGATCACTCGTAGCCGAGTAAGATTGTCTTCCAAAGGTAAAATTTTAACGGTGGATCCGTAAGTGGCTATAAAGGCCAATTCTGGATCCGCACAACCTCCCACAGTGAGGGCATAGGTTTCCGGGTGGGAGACAGTGAACGATTCCTAAAACAAGAAGGGCTGAGTATTGCTGGGGGTGGAATGGGCATGTGTCTTTGGAAATCTCTGCTTCTAACAGGGGTGCTCTGTCAGAGATTATGGAGTGAAGTGAGGTGAAATCTGTGTATCTCTAAAGATGCACTGCAGACATATGCACGCAGTATGTACAGAAATTCATTCACATCTTTTTTTTAGATTTTTTTTTATCCCACCTTTATTATTTTTATAAATAACTCAAGGAGGGGAACATACCTAATTCTCCTTCCTCCTCCTATTTTCCCCACAACAGCAACCTTGTGAGGTGAGTTGGGCTGAGAGAGAGGGACTGGCCCAAGGTCACCCAGCCGGCTTTCATGCCTAAGGCGGGACTAGAACTCTCAGTCTCCTGCTTTGCCATTGCCTGCTTCCTAGGGCTGAGAGAGAGTGATTGGCCCAGGGTCACCCAGCTGGCTTTCATGCCTAAGTCCGGACTAGAACTCACAGTCTCCTGGTTTCTAGCCTGCTACCTTAACCACTAGACCATCTTGAATATTTACCAAAAAAAATCTTACTTTCCGCAGTCCAATTCTCCTGCCTCTAATGATTAAAAGAAAGGAGGCTAATTAGATATTCTAGATTTATTTCCAGATTTTGGAATGTCAGAATAGAGTTTCTGCATGTACCTCACAAAAATAATTAAAAAACAACATTAAGTCACAATTTTCCCTATACCAAGTGACTATGAATCCATGTATTAATTTATTTTATTTGTTATATTTATAGTTTGTCTTTTGGGGGGTGAGTAGCTCAAGATGGCTTACATGGAGATCTCCCTTCATTTTATCTCCACAACAGTTCTGTGAGGAAGGTTGGGCTGAGAGAGAATATCTGGCCCAAAGCCCCTCAGAGAATTTCCATAGCTGAGGGGGAACTTGAACCTGGAACTCCACAATTCTTCTTCACACCTTGTACACCACACTGGCTCAGGGTCAGGGTTGCCCTAACGGATCTTGCAGTTGCTATAGTCTGGACCAGTGTTTCTCAACCTTGGCAACTTTAAGATGTGTGGACTTCAACTCCCAGAATTCCCTAGCCACCCTGGCCCTGTTGCCA
Organism: Charina bottae; assembly: GCA_023362775.1. NCBI lineage: Eukaryota > Metazoa > Chordata > Lepidosauria > Squamata > Charinaidae > Charina > Charina bottae. Next base: position 6,734,337 of record JALMGJ010000040.1, read on the forward strand.
ACCCAATGGAATCTGGGCTGGAATTTCTAAAGATGGTTTAAGAAATAGCCAGGAGCACCATGGGAGAGAAGCAGGTTAGGGTGCAATGCAGAATTGCTCAGAATCTCAAAACCAATGAATACTCTGGATCCACCCAATACTACCAGATTCCACCAAGTTCTCAAAGATTCATAATAGCTGAACTACTCTCATCTCTTCCCACTCAGGTGGGGAAAAGTATTTTAAAGTCAAATGCTGGGAAAGCTATACCATTGGAAGTTAGAGGTGAAAAACTGAAATAATGTATAGAAAGTAGCTGAGAATTTCATTTTTAACATATATTTTTCAGATAGGGAAAAGAGCATCCCAACTGGGGAAATATATACAAAATGTCTGTATTATAGAAATATGTACAAAATACCTAAGAAAAGTGTGCATGAATATTATATATTAATATTAGATTTTTAAACTGCCACAATCATGCCACATAAACATATAAAATCCATAATAAAAGTATAATGCAAGAATTAAAATAATAATCAGAAACCTAATTGGAGAAATATAAAATATTCTAAGGTGTTCTCTAATCAGTTCGAAAAGCCCTCTGGAGTAGCTCTGTTTTAACCTCTTTCTGGAAGGCCAACCTACTTTGTTGAGGCAAACCTACTTTCCAGGGAAAAGTTTTTCTATCATCTGGGGCCATCATGGAGAAACTCCTCCTCCTGGCCTTAGCCCCCTAATTTCACAGCAGTGGGGAACTGAAAGCAATTTTTCCTGAAATCTTCATATCAGGTAGATGGATCAGGTATAATATGTTCGTGGCATATAGTGACCCTTGACAGGGGGACTGTTGCACTTTGAACCAACTGCAGTTTCTGAGTTTTCTTTAGAGACAGCCCTATGTAGAATGCATCGCAGTCGTCAAACTGGATGGTGGTGAGAACATGAATTACTGCATGAAATCCTCCTGCATCAGGAGGACCATAGTTGGTGCAAAAACCAGAGCTGGACAAAAGCCTTCTAGCCATGGCCTCCTCCTGCCCATCCAGCAGTAACCATGAGTCCAGGAAGACCCAAGTCATGAAACTGTTCCCTCAGGAGCAATGCCATTCCTTGAGAGGCAACACGAGTTGGCAGAGAACCTACTTCAGCAAACAGCAACTACATGTTGCTTGGGTTCAGATTCAACTTCTTTCCTCTCATCCAGACCCAAATAGCGTACAGTCACTGGGACAAGACTTCAAGACTATAGCCAGGGTGGCCTGAGCTGGCAATTGAGTATCATCAATACATTGATGATAGCACACTCTAACCAACAGATGACTTTTCCCAGTAGCTGCATGTACAGGTAGTCCTCGGCTTACGCTTATTCATTTAGTGACCGTTCGAAGTTACAACAGTGCTGAAAAAAGTTACTTGCGACTGGTCCTTGCACTTACGACCATCACAGCATCCCCACGGTCACATGATCAAAATTCGGGTACTTGGCAACCAGCATGTATTTACAACGGTTGCAGCATCCCGGGGTCATGTGATCGCCATTTGTGACCTTCCCAGCCAGCTTCCGACAAGCCAAATCAATCGGGAACTGTGTGATTCACTTAACAACTGCCACGCAAAAGGTCGTAAAATTGGGTGTGTTCACATGCCTCGCTTAACGACCGTACCACTTAACAGTGAATTTTCTGGTCCCTATTGTGGTTGTAAGTTGAGGACTACCTGTAGATATTAAAAGTAAAAATATGCGCATAATTTTTAATGGAAATGTGTTAATGTTTACAATGAGGAAAAGAAATGAATTAAATGAATGGTGGGAAAAATTAACAACTGAGCAAAAGTCTTACTCATACCTGCATTTCAAACTACATAAAATTGTTTGTTTGTTTATTTTATATCCCGCCTTTATTATTTTCATAAATAACTCAAGGCGGCGAACATACCTAATACTCCTTCCTCCTCCTATTTTCCCCACAACAACCACCCTGTGAGGTGAGTTGGGCTGAGAGTGTGTGACTGGTCCAAGGTCACCCAGCCGGCTTTCATGCATAAGTCGGGACTAGAACTCACGGTCTCCTGGTTTCTAGCCTGTTGCCTTAACCAGTAGACCAAACTGGTTGACCGATGTGAGAATTAAACAGGAAAAACAACAACGACGATACAAGCTACTCACTCCGGGAAACTTGGATAAGTTCTGTGACACTGAACACACCTGACGTAACAAAATTCTCTTGGAAATCTGCTGCATCTGCAAGAGATTTTTATTTATTTATTTATTATTTAAATTTCTATCACCGCCCATCTCCCCCAAACGGGGGACTCTTGGCGGTTTACAATGAAATCAATAGTTAAAAACATATCAACATGAAATTACCGTCCAAAACCCATATAAATAGAATAAATAGCGTGAAATCCAAGGAATGATACAATCTCAAATAATAGGGAGGGCACTACGGCGCCAGCCACCCCCAGGAGGGGCTATTGCCTTTGCCATCCCAGGCAAGGTGGCAGAACCAGGTCTTCAAATTCTTCCGGAAGGCCGGGAGGGAGGGAACCCCAACTCCAGGGGCAAGATATTCCAAAGGGCGGGCGCCACGGCAGAGAAGGCCCTCTGGACTCAATCAGAAACTGCTACAATAATCAGGGTTTTTCCCCCCGAATTGTTCAGTGTTTTCAATGTCAAGGTTTGACTCAGAAAAGAATGAAACTTCTTAAGCTTTAAATCAGGTAATTAACATATGATCCTAAATATTTCAAACTGAATACTTCTTAAACCTTTTCCTCCCAATTATCATAGTTGCAAGGGGAAAATGCCACTTAAACTAAATATCCTTAGAGCCACAGGCAATCCGGTTTCTTAGACTAGAAAGAACAAGAGTCTAAGAAAGCAACCAGCAAAGGAATTTTGACCCTAAAATAATTTAGTATTATGTAACAGCCATGGCTATGTTAGTTTTGGATGATGGAATAAGAGTTTTATCAGGTTGAAGAAGGCCTTTATATAGAAAATATGGAATTGAAGGAGTTTTCATAAGCTGGCTGTCAGTCCCCTCCTGGAACTCATTTATGTTTGTACTGATGTCTGTTTTTAACTGTGATATGATTGGCTTCATCCTTATTCATCGATAGGTTTCTTCATTTTGATGTAGTTTTCTTACTGTTCAGTCTACTGCACGGCTTTGCTCAGAGCATGCAGGGCCAAACTTTAAAAGTAAACGAACAAATAAATAGCCCAAAGTCTAGCTTCAGCAGACAGTGCTTATCAATGTGACGCACATACAAGGTACAAGGACTTTTCAGTGGTGGTGCTCAAATTGTGGAATTTCTTCTCTGAAATGACTGCAATTCATCCACCTTAGCAAGCCCAGGAGTTCTAATCGCTGCTGTTTCAGCTTCTTTTCCAACCCAATTTCATTCTTGCTGTTTTTGTATGATGATATTTATTTATTTATTTATTATTTAAATTTATCCCCGTCCATCTCCCCGAATAGGGGACTCTGGGCGGTTTACAGGATAACAATAATTAAAACCTATACAGAAAATTACAATAAAACAGTAAATAGATAGAATAGGTAAAAATCCAAGAGATGGTAAAATCAACTATCAGGAGGACACTATGGGGCCAGCCACCCCCAGGAGGAACTATTACCTCCCTCGTCCCAGGCAAGGCGGCAGAGCCAGGTCTTAAGGGACTTCCGGAAGGTCAGGAGTGAGGGGGCCAGCCTCACCTCCGGGGGCAAGATGTTCCACAAGGCGGGCGCTATCGCAGAGAAGGCTTTATTTGCTTTAGTTGTGTTTCAATTTCAAGATTTTAGTAATCTGCACAGGGGCAGAAAGGTTTATCTATTTTGACATCACTGAATATAACATTCCATATTTTTGAATGTGGAATGTGAACTAGGAAATATGGTAATGGTTAGCATTTGTTTACTTCTTTATTAGATTAGTACCCCCTATTTTATCCCCACAAGGACAACTTGTGAGGTAGGTAGGACAGGGAGAGAGGGATTGGCCCAAAGTCACGCAGTAAGCTGTGGGTGGACTCAAATCTGAGTCTCCCCGCACCTGATCCAGCACTTATCCATCACATTACAATGGCTTTTAGAAAATAATTGCTACAACAATATGTAATAATGTTATAAATCATTCTATTTCATTGTAATCTAATTTCATTTTAAGTTAAGTGTTTAATTGAAATTCTTGGACAGATCATTTTTTCCCAAAATGTTCCCTTAATCCAATAAATGTCTATTACAGGTAGTCCTTGCTCAGCGACCACAATTGGGACTGGCAACTCCTTTGCTAAGCGACATGGTCGCTAAGTGAAACATCTCGTGACTGTGACGGACTTATGATGTCACTTCCCATTCGGTTGTTAAGCAAAACATCATGTGACCATGACTTGCAATTTTACTGCCGGCTTCTCCTTTGATTCTGCTTGTCAGAAGCCAGTTGCGAAGCACATGAATGTCAATCATGAAGCACCCGAATGTTGATCACGTGACTGCAGGGACGCTGCAACAGTCGTAAATGCAAGGACCTGGTTGTAAAATTACTTTTCCGGTGCCGTCGTAACTTCAAAGGGTTGCTAAACAGGGCAGTCGTTAAGCAAGGACTACCTGTATATTTCTAAGAGTGTCCACACATTCAGATAGGAAACAAACTCTTACGCAAGAGGCAATACTTAAGTCTAGAGCAAGAGATGAGCGGAGGGGTTTTAGAGAAGTGCTGAAAAGTTGTGGCCCTCCAAAAGTTGCTGAACAACACCTTCCAACATCCCCATCACAGACTCCTTGCTCACTACTTAGAGATTTGCTGAGTGAGGCTGGGTTGGGGATGCACATTCCGAAGTATATTGTCCTCAAGGCTGTGGCGGGGTCTGATTTGGTTTGGAATAAGCCAATTTTTTTTCTAAATTGGGAAGGTGGGGAGAGACAGAATAGGACCCCAAACCAAACCTACTTCTAAGCCTGCCTTGAGGTGCTTCTCCATTACTACACCCATTTCCTGCTTGGATCATCCCTTGATTTGTAGCTCCACAAAATCCATCTTTCCATGGGTCTGTTCCAGGGTACCATCCCATCTAATTCTTTCTGGATTTGTACTGCAGGTCCAACAGACCGACGCTTCATACATTCACCCACACATTTCCTCTGTCCTCCTTTTTTGCTATAGACATGCTCTTGCTTACCTAGCGTGATTATGGGTTTACTATCCTCCTGGTCAGAACCGATTCCCGTCCTCGGACTGCTGCTTTGATCTGAATCTGAAAAGAGAAGAATTGTGCTTTATGTTTTACAGCTCTGCACAATGGGGGCAGGCACAAATACATTTGTCTTCTTTTTTTTCCAAAAGTTGCTTTCCTACGCCATCACCACAACCGAGAAGTTTAGAACCGCGTCCAGGGCTGACTGGCCAAAACACAATGTCAGAATTTCATTAGACAAAGTGAGGTGGCTTTTTCAGACAGCCTCTGATTCTGGGTGGCATGAACAGGCAGTCAAGAGTTAGTTTTAATGTTATATTTTTGCTGTAAGGGGAAAGGTTTGTGCAAGGGCAGGGGGGTGGGATTTCCTGCCTGATAACTCTCATATAACTTGTGGGATTTTAACACTAGACACTTTGACGTGGGTGACAGTAAGGGAGGGTCACTGGTTGTGTCACCCCAGGCCACAAAGCATTCATCTTGGGAGCAACCTTTGCTAAGATCCTTGGTCTTTCTTCATCAAGGTAAAGATGAGCAGTGGCTGACCACTAGTCTAGGCCCTACTGGGTTGCTATGGCAACCGCCAAACACTAATGGGTGCTTGGAGTAATGTAATTTTTGCAGTAATGGCTGCCCTCCTCCCCATAATCGGCCCTCCCTGGACAGCACTCACTTCGCAGCCCGGGTGGGTGATTAACGAGCCGCCAATGCAGATGATGCTTCTCCCTCGGCCTCATTTCCAAGGCTATCAGCCGCGCAGGCAACACCTGACCTCAGAACTCTGTTGGCGCCACTAACACCAGGCATGCGATGCCACTGCGGATCCCAACCCCGTGCCATGTATTTGAGCATGATGAACGAAACATTGCCCATTGATGCAATCCTTCACCTTTATATATAGGGAACGTAAGGTACTGTCTTATGCTGTATTAGTTCTTTGTCCCGCAAGGTTGGGTCTCGGATAGATTGGTCTCGGAGTAATTTGGCGCAGGGCTGCAATGAAGTTTCTGACTCCGTTTTCAAGAGTAGCAACATCTAAGAACCCTGTCCCCGAGAAATCAAGTTGTTGAAAAGGAATGCAGTGGCTCGAGCTTGCAGGGAGGGAGGGAGGGAGGGAGGAGAAAGCAGAAGGTCATTTTTGTGTAAAGGAACTTGTGTTGGGTCTTTGGTTCAAATCATGCTCAGAGACACTTTTTCCCTTAATGCTCAAACTACGGGCACGTCCAAGGGGCTCTTTGGGGCAGTTCCCGGAGCAGTGCCACCTCCCACCGTTCCTGGGGTCATCCTTCAGCAGCTGAGCTGATTCGCAGCCTGAAATCTCAAATTGCAGAACTTCCATTTTGAAATTTGATATGCCTGAATTCCATGGGGTTAGTGGAAACTTCCCCTTGGAACTGCCTCCTGGTTCCATGGCTCTTTTTCCTACTCTAAACTGCAATGCCTCCAAAGCTCAACAGAATTCTCACACTGCACTCCAGGGGTTTTTGCAGCCAGAGTGGTTTCCTCCCTCCCCACCCCACCCCAAAAAACCGCCAAAACTCATGTGTGGTGAAAAAAAGATAAGAGATGAGGTGCTGGCCAAATTTTAGCACACTTTTACTAGTGGCTAGGGAGGGCAAGTTGTAAGTGGCCATGGTTGCAAGGGTTGTGGCGAATGCGATTGCAAGCTCTTGTGAAAATAGCTGTGGAGGTTTGCAGGGTGGCGACAATGGCCTTGTGAAAATGCCCAAAGTCTGCTATCTGAGTCTTTGTTTTGCACCCAGTTCCAGCTGGTGGATCAGAAGCTGTAGTAAAGAACAAAATAGAACTTCTTGTAAGTTTGAAACTTGAAACTTGTCCATTACTCACAGTGGCAGCACCTCCCAGAGTCTAAGGCAGAGAAGGCTATTCCCCATCATCTCTTAGTCCATCTTTTTAAAAAAGGAGATACAGGTAGTCCTCACTTAATAGCCATTCGTTTAGTGGCCGTTCGGACTTACGACGGTGCTGAAAAAAACTTACGACTGGTCCTCACACTTACAACCGTCGCAGCGTCCCCACGGTCATGTGATCACAGTTTGGATGCTTGGCAACTGGTTCGTATTTATGACCGTTGCAGCATCACATGGTCACATGATTGCCATTTCCGACCTTCCCAGCTGGTTTCTGGCAACCAAAATCAATGGGGAACTGTGTGATTCACTTAACAACCACATGGTTCACTTAACAGCCGCAGTGATTGGCTTAACGACCACCACAAAAAAGGTTGTAAAATCAGGTCGGATTTGCTTAATGACCACTTCGCTTAGCAACCAAAATTCTGGTCCCCATTGTGGTCGTTGAGTGAGGACTACCTGTATCTGCATGCAGTCTTGTGAATGAAAAGCACGAATTCTCATCCTAATCTAGGAGCACTGCACACTGCATCATTCTTGCAGCAGGTCCTGCTCATGCTACACCCAACTACAGTAGTTCCCTTCGCAAAGGAAATGCACTTTGCACATAATCAGGTGCCCTTTTGCCCTCCAAAATAACTTTTTAAAGGGAGGGGAGAAATCTTGCAGACGCTCAAGGTCCATCATCAGAGGTATCACTGTTTTTCAAAAACATCAAGAAACCGGCAGACTCAGACTAGGGGAGGTGGTTAGATAACTGTGGAAGTTCCTCTGAACGTGACCGTCTCTGAATGGAAGGCAAGGGCTGCGCCTCTCTCCCCGAGAAAAGAGCCACAGGGACTTGTGGAGGCAGCAGAACGGTGCAGACCGAAGGCCACTGGAGCAGCCCTCCCCTCCCACCCTCCCCACCTCCCGCTTTCTCCTCCTCATCAGAAATACAACTCACGCCTCACATGGGCTGCATCCCAGAACTCCCTGTTCTCTCTCTGCTTTTCATCTTATCTAAAAATAATCAAGCTCTTTGGGCAGTCAGTGCAGACGCTGAGGTCAGCACTATAGGTTCCTACTAGCATCCTGGATTAGCCAACCCACCACCTCCTCCTTCCCACAGAGTCCCTTTTTACTTTCTCCCCACTGCACACACACCTCACTTTCTTATGCAGCAACCCTTGGCTAGAAGCCACACGTCCCTGAATATCCTTGATGCAGCCAGGAACATTTTAAAGTGTCTTTTTATTATCCCCCCTCCCCAAACTCAGGGTGTGTGTGTTTGTGTGTGTGACAGAGAGAGAGAGAGAGGTGCCTGAGCTGTTCCAGTTCACCTGACACAGCCAATTTCCCCAATATTCTGGTACCTGTTTTATTCCTACTGCTATTCTTAGGATCCTCCAGCAAAGGAGATCGTTACCTTGTCGTGGTGCTGGAGCTTGAGCACCTCAATGAAACCATGAGCTAAACCGTGAAGGGACACCCAAGACGGGAAGGTCGTGGCAGAGAGGTCAGACTAAATACGATCCCTGGGGAAGGTAATGGCAACCCACCCCAGTATTCTTGCCGTGAAAACTAAATGGATCAGTACAACCAAAGATATGTCGGTATACCATCGGAAGATGGGACTCCCAGGTCGGAAGGTGGTCAAAATGCTACTGGGGAGGAACAGAGGATACGTTCAACTAGCCCCAGATGTGATGACGCAGCTAGCTCAAAGCCGAAAGGACGGCTAGCGGCCGACGGTGCTGGTGGTGAACGACGAATCCGATGTTCTAAAGATCAACACACCATAGGAACCTGGAATGTAAGATCTATGAGCCAGGGCAAATTGGATGTGGTTATTGGTGAGATGTCAAGATTAAATATAGACATTTTAGGTGTCAGTGAACTGAAATGGACTGGAATGGGCCACTTCACATCAGATGACCACCAGATCTACTACTGTGGACAAGAGGACCACAGAAGAAATGGAGTAGCCTTCATAATTAATAATAAAGTGGCTAAAGCAGGGCTTGGATACAATCCAAAAAACGATAGAATGATCTCAATTCGAATTCAGGGTAAGCCATTTAACATCACAGTCATCCAAATATACGCCCCAACCACAGATGCTGAAGAAGCAGAAGTAGATCAGTTTTATGAGGATCTGCAGCACCTACTGGATAATACACCAAAAAGAGATGTTATTTTCATTACAGGAGACTGGAATGCTAAGGTGGGTAGTCAAACGACACCTGGAATTACAGGCAAGCATGGTCTGGGAGAACAAAATGAAGCAGGACATAGGCTGATAGAATTTTGCCAAGACAACTCACTGTGCATAACAAACACTCTCTTCCAACAACCTAAAAGACGACTTTATACATGGACTTCACCAGATGGTCGACACCGAAATCAGATTGACTACATCCTTTGCAGCCAAAGGTGGCGGACATCTATGCAGTCGGTAAAAACAAGACCTGAAGCTGACTGTAGTTCAGATCAGAAACTTCTTATTGCACAACTTAGAATCAGACTAAAGAGAATAGGAAAGACCCACAGATCGTTAGATATGAGCTCACTAATATTCCTAAGGAATATGCAGTGGAGGTGAAGAATAGATTTAAGGGACTAGATTTAGTAGATAGGGTCCCAGAAGAACTATGGACAGAAGTTTGCAACATTGTTCAGGAGGCAGCAACAAAAAACGTCCCAAAGAAAAAGAAAACCAAGAAGGCAAGATGGCTGTCTGCTGAGACACTGGAAGTAGCCCAAGAAAGAAGGAAAGCAAAAGGCAACAGTGATAGGGGGAGATATGCCCAATTAAATGCAAAATTCCAGAGGCTAGCCAGAAGAGATAAGGAATTATTTTTAAACAAGCAATGTGCGGAAGTGGAAGAAGACAATAGAATAGGAAGGACAAGAGACCTCTTCCAGAAAATTAGAAACATCGGAGGAAAATTCCAGGCAAAAATGGGTATGATCAAAAACAAAGATGGTAAGGACCTAACAGAAGCAGAAGAGATCAAGAAAAGGTGGCAAGAATATACGGAAGATCTGTATAGGAAGGATAATAATATCGGGGATAGCTTTGACGGTGTGGTCAGTGAGTTAGAGCCAGACATCCTGAAGAGTGAGGTTGAATGGGCCCTAAGAAGCATTGCTAATAACAAGGCAGCAGGAGACGACGGTATCCCAGCTGAACTGTTTAAAATCTTGCAAGATGATGCTGTCAAGGTGATGCATGCCATATGCCAGCAAATTTGGAAAACACAAGAATGGCCATCAGATTGGAAAAAATCAACTTATATCCCCATACCAAAAAAGGGAAGCACTAAAGAATGTTCAAACTATCGAACAGTGGCACTTATTTCACATGCCAGTAAGGTAATGCTCAAGATCTTGCAAGGTAGACTCCAGCAATTCATGGAGCGAGAATTGCCAGATGTACAAGCTGGGTTTAGAAAAGGCAGAGGAACTAGAGACCAAATTGCCAATATCTGCTGGATAATGGAGAAAGCCAGGGAGTTTCAGAAAAACACCTATTTTTGTTTTATTGACTATTCTAAAGCCTTTGACTGTGTGGATCATAACAAATTGTGGCAAGTTCTTGGTGGTATGGGGATACCAAGTCATCTTGTCTGCCTCCTGAGGAATCTGTATAACGACCAAGTAGCAACGGTAAGAACAGAGCACGGAACAACGGACTGGTTTAAGATTGGGAAAGGAGTACGGCAGGGTTGCATACTCTCACCCTACCTATTCAACCTGTACGCAGAACACATCATGCGACGTGCTGGGCTTGAGGAATCCAAGGCTGGAGTTAAAATCGCTGGAAGAAACATTAACAATCTCAGATATGCAGATGATACCACTTTGATGGCTGAAAGCGAGGAGGAGTTGAGGAGCCTTATGACTAGGCTGACCATATTTCCTTGAGACAAAAACGGGACATTGGGATGGCAAAATGGGACAGGGTCTTATGTAATATTCCGTATTCATGAAAAAGACAGGGGTCCTGGCCCACGCACGATTGGCTTCCGCCTGCAAACCCCGCCTCCTGGTCCACGCGATTGGCTCCTGCCTGCAAACCCTGCCCCTGGTCTGCGCGATTGGCTCACGCCTGCAAACCCCGCCCCCAGGTCCGCCCTCCTCTCCACCTCTCTGCCCTCCTTTGCTGCGCGCTGATAGGCGGGAGGGCTTCCTCTTCCAGGCTGCCTCCAATCGGCAGCTCCGGCTCAGATCCTCCTTCTGTGCCATTCCCGCCGGGTTTAAAAAACGGGACAAAATTGAGATTTTGTCCAAAACTACGGGACGGTTGAAAAATGCTTAAAAAACGGGACTGTCCCGTTCAAAACGGGACGTATGGTCAGCTTACTTATGACAAAGGTGAAAGAAGAAAGTGCAAAAGCTGGGTTGCAGTTAAACCTCAAAAAAACCAAGATGATGGCAACCAGCTTGATTGATAACTGGCAAATAGAGGGAGAAAATGTGGAGGCAGTGACAGACTTTGTATTTCTAGGCGCAAAGATTACTGCAGACGCTGACTGCAGCCAGGAAATCAGAAGACGTCTACTTCTTGGGAGGAGAGCAATGGCAAATCTTGATAAAATAGTTAAGAGCAGAGACATCACACTGACAACAAAGGTCCGCATAGTCAAAGCAATGGTATTCCCTGTAGTAACCTATGGCTGTGAGAGCTGGACCATACGGACGGCTGAGCGAAGGAAGATAGATGTTTTTGAACTGTGGTGTTGGAGGAAAATTCTGAGAGTGCCTTGGACTGCAAGAAGATCAAACCAGTCCATACTCCGGGAAATAAAGCCAGACTGCTCACTTGAGGGAATGATATTAAAGGCAAAACTGAAGTACTTTGGCCACATAATGAGAAGGCAGGATACCCTGGAGAAGAAGCTGATGCTAGGGAAAGTGGAAGGCAAAAGGAAGAGGGGCCGACCAAGGGCAAGATGGATGGATGATATTCTGGAGGTGACGGACTCAACCATGGGGGAGCTGGGGATGGTGACGGCCGACAGGAAGCTCTGGCGTGGGCTGGTCCATGAAGTCACGAAGAGTCGGAAGTGACTGAACGAATAAACAACAAAATTCTTAGGATCAGCATATACTAGGAGCAGAGTCATTCTACCTGTACCGTCTCGCATGTTTGCCAAACATAGCACCAACAGGAATATCACAGTTCGGTTGGGGGTGGGGGGAGAAGGTATTCCACTCAGTGAGAGCTAAGTGTGCACAGTGGCCATAGAATCATACCCATGTTACCTATGCTACAATATGTAGAGTGTGGATAAAAGTATGGTTAGTGAATTGGAAACTACAGGTACTCCTCATTTAACGACCACAATTGGGACCGGCAACTCAATCATTAAGTGAAGCGGTCACTAAGTGAAACTGCAACAGTGCTTATGATCTTACTTCAGCTTTCCTTTGCTTTACAGACCTGCGAAGGTCGTAAATGTGAGGATTGGTTGTAAAGCTACTTTTTCATCACCTTCGTAACTGTGAACGGTTGCTAAAGGAGGCAGTCGCTAAACGAGGACTACCTGTAGAGAGAAGCACTTTGCAACATTTTCTTGCATCCTCAGTGATAATTCACTGATTTACACCATTGATGAGCCTCATTGCAGCTTTTAGAGTCTCCTCCTCATCACAGGACAGAAATTTGGTAGCACTTCTTTTTCTCTCTGTTTATAATGGCAAGTCATTTAATTTTAATGTAGTTTAGGAGACTCCTTGTCCAACTGTTTACTTTTTAAATTTTTTCTGCTGTGCCCCACCCACAATAATGTCATAGTGCCTTTCTTGGCCAGGAAAAAAAAAGGGTGGCCATAAGGCACTGAAAAGGAGCCAGCCATGATTGAAAACCTGCTTTATTCACTTACTGTGGAAATCTATAAACTTTATACAATAGCAATGTGAAAGTAAAGTCTTAAAAGAAGTGCTAAACAACAAATCAAAGAAGAGGTGAGAAAATGCTAAAATCAAGATTGTAAACAATAAGCTTGGATAAAATAAGTAAAAGAAAAAAAGCATAACAATCCCTTGATGCAAAAACTAGGGCAGGAGAAACTACAGTACTGAAAAGCTATAGCAATATGTCATGATATGTCTGTAGCTTGAATCATGTCAACTGGATTTCTATTTTCTCAGTGGAAACGTTTCGCTCCTTATCCAATTATCCTTATCCAAGGAGCGAAACGTTTCCACTGAGAAAATAGAAATCCAGTTGACATGATTCAAGCTGCAGACAATTCCACCTGGATGACTGAGAACCTTCATCGACATAATGTCATGATATGGAAAATGCCTCCCATACAGTAGTGGTGGGAGCATTTGGGATACTAAATCATACAAGGAGCCTCCATGAGGTTCCCAGTTTCCTAAATTATGTTCCGCACAGTAGAAGCAGAATGAAGTGAGCTTCCTTTCACCACAATTCCCCTATTTGTGTGAGTAACACATGAAGCATTCCTTTGCAGTTAGCAGTGCTCCTGAAATTCTCACCCAAACTAGCTTCCAGCCAGCCAAGCAAGGGCATTCAGTTTTCTTGGGCAGCTGCAGGGTCTGAGCAGAATCCACTGCCAACAGTTTCTGGGATCTTCCTGCACTTATGGTTGGGTTGGAGGATGATACTACATTACGCAACAACATGATGGGATCTCGGCAGCACTGCAGTTAATTAAAATGATGACCAGTGCCATGATGCTCACCGCCATCCCTACATTCTCTATGAGACAATTTTACTTGGGGGGGGGGAATGCATTAATATTGGAGGGGGTCCAGCACAGGGCACTACTTTGCCAGACTACCTGTCATGGATAAGTCACGGGCAGGAGACAATAGGTGCAGAGGAGGAGATTTTGTGCTTCAAGCTAACTCAGGGATCCACTGGTGGAAGTCTGTGGCTTTGGACTCTGGTGCCAACCAACCTGGTCTCTCAGCATTCCTGATGCAGAATTTGATGCAATGGGGGTGGGTGGGTGAATAAACAAATCTTAGTAGAAAGTTAATGGGGTCTGCCCACGTCTAGGAATAGAAAGAACTGAGCTGCTTATTTTTTAAAAGATAGCTAAGCCTGGAAGACAGATAGAAAAATGCATGCATCTGTCATTCACTGACTCTTGGGGGTGATGGAAATTGTAATCCAGCACCTCTAGAACGTGCTAGATGGGGAGATAGTGCTGTTTTTAAAGAGAGTTTTGGAGGGCGATGTTTGTTTTAGGGGCTTACATTTTAGTTTCTACATGTTGCCCATGTAAAAATGGCAGGGATCCGGGCTGTCCATTTTCAACTGTCACGGCCAGTGGGCTCCAAGGGTTCCTTACCTCGTGTGTAGGATTACAACTTTGGAGCCCTTCTCCATAGACTTAAAGACCTGTAAGACCAAAACAACATTGATTTTTTCCCTCTCTCTTTCTGTGCTAAATTCTGATCTAGGCAGTTCAGATCATCTTGATGCAACTGAGCTGTCAAGGCTCTCCACCTCTAAAGATCTAGGAAGACACTTTCATTTTCAGATTTTATTCTTTTAGCTTGTTCTTTCAAAAAACCCTGTTTATGACTCTCTTCAGATGGCTTAGTTTAAAAGTTTAATGAAATAAGAAATGCTACATGAAAAGGTAGTTCCTTCTACTTGAAAGGCCAAGATGACCATGCTTATTTGTGGTTTTAATGTATTACTGTATTGTCCTTTTGCTTTAATTGCAAGCTGCCGAGAGTTGTTGGTGAACGGGCAGCCCTAGAAATTTAAAAGGAAGGAAGGAAGATCAGGAGGGGGGAAAGTAGATTACTAAACAGCAATTCTGTACTGGCTGGGCCTAATTTAAAAATTACTGTGGTGTGTTTTTTGCATTTCCTGGTCAGCTGAAATGTCATCTTGCCTTACACTATTCATAGGAGTTAATTCCTCAACTCTAGCCACTGATGCACACCGCTGTGTATAAAAACACAAAATCCAATCCTGGATTTGCCCATATGCCTCCAGTCAGCCTCCCCGTGCAAAATCCTTTGGTGAATTTATTTATTTTTAAATAAAATAATAAAATAAAATAATAAAATAAAATAAAATAAAATAAAATAAAATAAAATAATAAAATAAAATAAAATAATAAAATAAAATAATAAAAAAATAAAAAAATAATATAATATAAAATAAAATAAAATAATAAAATAAAATAATAAAATAAAATAAAAAAATAAAATAAAATAAAATAAAATAAAATAAAAAAATAAAATAAAATAAAAATAAAATAAAAATAAAAAAATAAAAAAAATAAAAAAATAAATAAAATAAAATAAAATAAAATAAAATAAAATAAAATAAAATAAAATAAAATAAAATAAAATAAAATAAAATAAAATAGGTGGTTCAAAAATGCTAAGGCCACTGCTGAGTCGAATGTGTCCCAGGTGGCTCTGCTAGCCAAAAAGGCCTAGCTAGTAATGGCGGCTGTTCTCACCCTTCCTTTAAAGTCTGGCCCACTATTTTCCTTTATCTGAGCCGATACTTGGCTGCAGAAACTGGGCACAAGCCAGGGATCTGCATGCCAAATACTTTTCCCCTGCCATCTTTCTCTATCACACACACACACACACACTCCCTCCTGTCCCTCGCAGGGCCATTGCTCCCTCTCCCTTCTGCCAGCTCGGCCTTTGGCATTTCACTCGGCTGCCTCTGCCCAATCTCCCAAGCTGAGAGTCACCCCAGTCAAAACAAGGAGCTGCAGCCTCGCCAATCAGCCTGGCGGCATTTCCACATTCCCCCCTCTTGCACACGGTTCCAAAAGAGGGTTTTGGAAACCACGGCCACACTTTTTCACTGTGCCGCAAATAAATTTTTGCCAGGCTGAGCTGGCTTTCGGTCATCCTCTCCCATCGTGCAAAAGGCTGGAGGTCTGTGCAGGAGAAATTCATCCTCATTCCATTTAGGGGGTTTGATCATTAAAACCCATCAAATTATGGTGGTTTTAGGGAAGGGTTTCAAGGTAGCACCTCCCCAGTTCATGTCACCAGGCAGGGGCGGCCATTTTGTGTGCCCCCCACATGCCAGTCTTCCCCATGCGGCCATTTTGTGCCGAGTTAAGATTCCCAGTGCGGGAAGCAGCCAAATGGAGCCTCGAGGCTTGCAGGAAAAACAAAAACTCTCTGCAAATGTGTCTTCAGTCATGTATTGCTCCCACCAATTACACAGAGTTAAAATAATTACGTGCTTGTTATGTCAAGGCTGGGGAAAAAAACAGCCTTCTCCCCCCACCCCCTATACCATTTCCCCCCCCAGAAACTTCTTTCCCCCAAGAACTTGGTTTTCCACTGATCCCAGCATAAATAAGCAAACAAATAAATAAGGCATCCACTTGGAGTAACCGAAAGCGTTTTTAAAGCAATGCACCCATAACATTCTCTGTTTCTCTCCCCTCCCCCCCCCCCGCTTTGCAATCCAATCTTTTTGTGTCCACTGTAAGTTGGAAATCAATAATTGTTTTTAAACAGAAACAGGAGAAAAAAATAAAGATGGAAAGAAAAACGCAAAGTTTGCAACAGAATGCACCAGAAAAGAAAAGAACATGCAGTTCACAGGCTGTTTACTTAAGTGGAATTTTGGCTCTTGTAGGCTGGTTTTGTTTTGTTTTGTTTTTTTAAATAAATTCTCTCCAGGCCTCCAACCTTCCCCGCCTGCTCCTTTCCTCCAATTTCCCCTCTCCATGCACACTTCCATTCCCCGGTGGCCATTTTGAAGGCAGAAAAGCACAATTACATGTGCTGTCTCTCTTGCTCCAAAAAGTTTATTTTCCCTCCTTCCCCTCTTGGCAGCCATCTTTTTGAAAAAGTGCCGTGAATTTCTCCAGCTGTCCCGAAGAAAAGCGGTATCGCAGCCAAAGAGAGGAAAGGGTTGGCAGGGCAAGAGTGGTGAATCTCCCCTCCCTATCTTCTTTTTATTTTTAAACTTAGCACGGAGCCACTATCCTTGGCAAAGGAGGAAAGCGCACCTCCCAGAAGTTTCTGTGAAACAGGAGTGAGTTATTTGAGCTAAAGAGAAACTGAAAAGCCAGCAAGAAGGGATTAGAAAAGAGAAAAAAAAAAGGCTGGGAAAAGTTCCCCGTTGTACCTCGGTGCACACAACAGGCACATTTTTGCTCGCTCTCACAAAGTGGTTTCCCCTCCTTTCTCCTAGCGCTATTTGCAAAAGTTTTTCTTTTTTCAAAACAACTTTCCCACCCACCCGATTTTTCTGGAAATTGTTCACAATGGAGATCAGCCAAAACACACAGCCCAGTGCTTGGGTGATGTCTTGTGGCTGGTGCAAAGAAGTAAGCCAGGAATTGAGGATCTTCAATTTAACGATCAGGGGAACAAGCTTTGATTAAAGGACATAAAACGTTCTATGGGCCAAAGAGTTCAGAGGATCACACATTTACCCACTTCCTGTGCCCATAAATGAGTAAGGGGCCAGCAAGATCATGTGCATTAGGCATGATCCCTCCATGTTGACACATGTATTATCAACATATGTTCCGGGGTAGTATGAAAGAGCAATGCGCGCGCACACACACATACATACTGTATATATCTACCAAATTCCCTCTGCACCACTTCCACTCCATGCTATATAGCGCAGCTATGCGCAGTCCATATTGCAGCTACGTGCACAACTGGAGCTATGTACAGCAGGCTTGCATGGAAGGGCACATGGCATTAACCAAACATTTTATCTTTCTCTTTTATGTTTTACTGATTTATTTCTTTGTTTGATTGTTGTGAGCCATCCAGAGTCGTACAGCATACAAGTTTAATAAATTATTATTATTTCTTTCCCAACTACCAAAATGAATTAATCTGAACATGCCTGTGAGAAAGGGACATTAAGGACACAATGCAAAGGAACTGAAAATGTTCTGCTTGGAACTTTGGGTTCAAAATTGGAAAGTGAATAAAAGAAGAAAGAAGAATAATTCTGTCTTTTGTTTTTTCCCACCAGTTTCCCAGGAGCAGCAAAACAGGCTATCCAGAAGGCCTGTAAAAGCAATTTTCGGCATAGTGCCTGGGATTGATGCTACCTTTGCAAAATATGACTGCCAGATAGATTCTGAGGAATAAAGTATAGGCTGCTGGTAAGCTCCTGATAAACCATCCTGGTCATATACTGTATTCTAAAAGCTAAGGGTAGGTGAGAGATAGATCTAGATATACTAAAATATTATTTTCATTATATCTGCAGGATCAGTGCTTCTAATGATTGACATTTGCATTTTTGTTTCTGACATGAGAATTAATCTAAGTAAGTTTCTTCGGTGGATCAGTGTGCACCAAACTCCACCTTTCTAACTAGTAAAAGTACTCTTAAGCTAAAATATATTTCATATCTCCCACTTCAAAGAAAAATCACATGAATATATGTTCCATTTTAGAGTCTGTCTAATAAGCAGCTTGTTTTAAACCATGCACATGTCAAATTTCAGCTTCTTGCTCAAATGAGAGTACATATATATACTGTATATATATAATCATAATCTCACAGACATATAACTCCGAATGTCTCTATAAATATTCCACTAGTTACAAAGATCTGTCTACCACCAACATCCTTGCTGCGGTGTCCCCGCTGTTTGAAATAATCATCCTGTCCTCGTTAGATTGATACAACAAGAAGCATTGGACAACACAGATGTTCAATTTATTCATTAAGACCCTTTTAATCCTTCACTGTCTGCAACATTACAGAGATAGTAGCCCTTGTTCTGTCTGCTAAGCTGCAAGATTCTCTGCGTACATACTTTCAGAAATTATGTCCATTACTAAGTTTATCATCTAGACCCTAAACCGGGTGCTAATTTAAACTCTGATTTGTTAATACAGTTTCATAAAGTAGTTATAAAGTTTACCTTTCCTGGAAAGGTTGAGTTTTAATTTGTCCCCTCTTGATCATGGAGAACCCTGGGTGACATTGGGCAAGTTGTTTTAAGGACAAAATGAAGCAAGACCTCATGCATATGCTGAATGAGAAAAGGCGGGATGTTAATGCAGTAAATGCATAAATTAAATTCAAAACGTTACAAGTCCATTCTGCTCCGTGGTTATCATCATCTCCATAGCCACAGAGTCACTACCCAAAGTCTCTAAATGTACTTTTAAAAAAAAGAAAATCACCATGGACGATCCATGCCATGATCTCGATTGAGGGCCAGAAACATATTGACGTACGTATGTGGAAGGCAGGGGGGTCATGCAGCTGTTTGGGTCAGAAGAATATATTCTTTTATTTTGCATGGCTTGTCAGATACTTGGTTGGTTGGTTTTATGGTGCTGAGGCTCTCTTTAAACAGCAGTCTGAGATCCAGAAATTTTGAACTATAAGGGGAATGAGGCAGGGACATCACTACCTACCGTCATTTGTACATTGTTCGGTATGCTAGCGGCACTATAGACAGAATTTAAAAATGAGCACATGAGCGAAGTTTCCCCACCTTTTATTTCCATGCCAGGATAATCGTCTCTTGCTAAATTTCCTCAGTGTTGCTGTGATGCCCTCTCCCTTCCAAAACTCACCACCCCTACTTGGCTGGAATAAAGCTGAAGGCGGCCACATGCCAACGTTCAGTAGCGGTAGGGAAAGGTGGGTGAGCGCATAGAGAGCAGGTGTTCATCCTGGCAACTGTCATTTTTCTTTTTGGAGGTGTGAGCAATCTGCAGCCTGCCAGCCCCACCTCCCTGGAGTCCCCTCTGATCATAATTGCGCCAAATCAGCAGTGGGATCGCAGCCATTTTGAGGCAGGAAACATAGGAAAAATGGGTTGCAATCCCTACAAGAGGTTTAAAATAGCTTAAAAAAAAACAAGTCTCAAAACTCTCCAAAACCCAGGGAAAAAAATCCCAAATCTTGTGTATCTGTTTGCAGGATCCCCCGCCCAACTTGGTCCTAAGGCTCCATCCGTATGCAGCACCATCAGACCCTCAGCCATCTCCTGCAGACCAGCTGACTAGACGTTCCCTTGAAACAACACACCCACATTAAACAGAGTTATTCTGAAGGATTTCTGGGGGGAAAGAGCAGTGAGCCAGTGGATATGTTAGGGCACTTTTGCCCCTCCAGAGTTTATTTATTTATTTAAATTTGTATTACCACCCATCTCCCCCATCGGGGGCTCTGGGTGGTTCACAATAAAACATAGTTAAAAACATAAATAGAAATTTACAATATTAATAAATAATATAAAATCCAAGCATAAAAGATGTTAAAGATGGTAATACTGGATAATAATTATTCCCAAAATTCCTTTAGGATAAATTTATAGTTTGGCTTTTGCTTAAAAGCACACATTTTCTCTGTTGTGGATTATGATTACGTGCCATCAAGTCATTGTCGACTCTTAGCAACCACACAGATAGGTGTTCTGGACATGCTTATTATTATTAATAATAATGTGTGCGGTAGCACACGCAGCGGTGGCGGCACGCCATCAGCGCTTCCGGGTTTTGTGCGACACACCTACATGCTGCCGCCACGCGCGCCCGCGCTGCCGCCACGTGCACTGCCGCGCCACTGCCACCGTTGGTGTGTGTCACCAACAGGAAAAGTTTGGAAAGCTCTGTCGTAATGTATCAGCGTAGTATATGTGCAGATCCAAGCAGTGTGGTTTTTTGTAATTGACAGATGGAAATTTTGTCAATGGGCAGATTTTCTAAGTGCCGTCCAAGTTTTTTTGGTATGGTACCCAGTGTGCCAATAACCACAGTGACCACCACGGTCAGTTTATGCCATTAATTATTATTTTGATGGTCGGTCGCATAGTCAGCCAGATGTTTAGACTGGATTTGGCATTTTTGTCCACCTATCAAGTCCTTCCCAAGGACCTGGGTTAGGCAGATGTTGTTGTTTAATAATATTAAAGGTGTTGTTGTTGTTGTTTTTGCCACTACCAACACAATTTCTTTTATTCTCTTTCTCCCAGACAAACCCTAGTGAAGCTGTTCTGTTCCAGGAACAGCCTTGGCCAAGCCTAAAGAACCTAATTGCAGACTCCTTTGGGACAATTTCCCATATATAGCTGATGAATCAAATTAATTTTAAATCCACTGATTAATTAACTTATTAATTAATTAACTTATTAATGCAGCAAACCTTGATATGATTACTCAGAGGTAAGTCCCACTGAGTTTAAAGGTGTTACCCACCAAGCTATACTGGCACAGAATTGTAACCTCCATCTCCATAGCTTTGAAGAATAAAAGCTTTTTTTAGTTGATAGAAGTATACTTCACAATAGGTGCCATCTTAGAAAAATATTGTTTCCAGATGGACAATGCCTGTTCTGCGATGCTTGCCCTCTGCAGTTTTTGTAAATACTT
Organism: Charina bottae; assembly: GCA_023362775.1. Lineage (NCBI taxonomy): Eukaryota > Metazoa > Chordata > Lepidosauria > Squamata > Charinaidae > Charina > Charina bottae. Next base: position 6,755,724 of record JALMGJ010000040.1, read on the forward strand.
AATTATTTTAAATCTAAAAAAGCTGTTGCTCAAATATTCAAGGCTTTTTTTAATGGGTTAAGGGGTATTCAAATCTAGTCAACTAACAATTTCACTGATGAAACCGTTCACTGCCTGTTTTCCCTGTAAAGCTAAAGATCCTGCAGTAACATTTCCCAGCCTCGTACCTTCCAGTTGATGAAAGTTGTAGTCCAATAGATTTGCAGGGCCATGTTCTGGAGAATCAAGAATATTTGGTTGGACTGCATAGATGCACCAAATATAATCTTTCTGGAACGTGAAAACTTTGTTTTTCTCAATTGAAGGGAAAAGGACACAGATACTGTGTTTTTCTGGTAAGCAGGGTTTGAACAAATCTTGCCAAGACAAGGAATTCCATGCCCTAGGCCAGAGCTTTCCAAACTTTTCATGTTGGTGACACACTTTTTAGACATATATCATTTCGCGACACACTCTTACAGCAGGGCACAAGGCAGGCACTAGGACCTGCGCGGAATCACAGCAGGTTTGGAGGCAGCAAGGCACAAGTCAGGCACTAGGACCTGCGCGGAATCACAGCAGGTTTGGAGGCAGCAAGGCACAAGGCAGGCACTAGGACCTGCGTGGAAGCCAGGAGGCAGCAGCAGCCGCAACACACCCAGACACTGCAGCCAACATACCAACGTGTCCAACACACAGTTTGGAAATCTCTGTCCTAGACATTATAACAGAAAAAGACTCATTTGTGGATTCCCACTAAAGATTTCAGTTAAAGGTGCAAACAAAGAGCCAAATTACTCTTTTGTAAGGGAACTGGCATTTGTACCCCTGGCAGATACCCAGGCAGCAGCAGGGAAAGGGTTAAAATAAATCACCTTAAATGTTGTGGGGAGGGATGGATAAAGGAATATAATGGATATAAATGACCCAGCCAATAAAATCAATAGGTTGTTTCTTCAGTAAGAACAGAAATAGTGGGAGGGAGGGGAAAGGAGGGGTGGGGCCACAGCAGCGTGCCCAGGCCTGCTTCTTGTGACCTGGATCAGATCCATCAATTGGCAACGCCAGGCACTTAGCAGCAGAGAGAGATATATACAGTGCAGCTTGTAACCAGCACAGACCTGCCCTGCCATTTTGAAAGCCATCTCTGCCTCTTTCCTCCCCGGCTTGTTGAAATTTGATTGCCCCAGTTGGAATGGGGAAAAAAGAGTTTTGTGCCGCTCAGTTTCCTGATTGGCGAGATATCTCGAATGCCAGTGTTGTCAATTAAACAAAGTGCTTGGTAAACCCTGCTGGGCCTGGAAGCAAATTAAAAGAACCCAGGCACTTAGAGTTGGCAGCCAAGAAGTATTTCTTTATTAGATTTACATCCCACATTTCTTCTAAGCAGTTCCTCCAATTTTAACTTCACAACAGCACTGCCAGGTAGGTTATGGAAAGAGAAAGACAGAAAGCTCAAACATACAACACAGTTGGTCAAAGTTCACCTATTGGGCATTTAAACCCAGGACTAAGTCTGACCCTCTAACCCAGTGTTTCTCAAACTTGGCAACTTTAAGACGTGGACTTCAACTCCCAGAATTCCCCAACCAGCTCTAACCACTATACTCTGTCTACAGAAGTACATCTCTTGAATTGTTGGACTCCAGACACTCAGTCCCATAACTTTCTATGGGCTATAGCTATAATGGGAAGAAGAATTTGCAGTCTCAGACTCTTAAATTTTAGCTTTGTAAGTCTCTGGTCCCTTTGATCTGTGAAGTTACAGCAATGTGGAAGTCAGATTCTATCCAACATCTGACTAAGAACAAAACGTGTTCCATACTTCCAATATTTTGATGCTGATGAATGACTATTGTACAGAGTAACTGTATAACAGACAAGCATTAGTTTCCTATTTGCATTTATATGGCAAGATTTAAATTGTATGAATAGGAGACGCAATTAAGTGCTTTTCAAACTTGTTAGGTAACCTGTACTTATGTCTTGCTGTTGTGTGATGATTTTGTTATTAAAAATGTTTCTGATGACAGACCTCTAAGCTCTCCTTCGAAAGCAAGGCACTCTGCATACGTTCTGAGCAACCTGCTTTGTTATTAACATCTGACTCACTGATCAGAGTCTAAAATGACAACCTCTTTATCTAAGTCTGGAAAGCAGGAAAGGAAAGCTGCCAGGTTGTCATCGTGGCTTTTTGCAAAGACAAAGAGACTGGGTTTTGCCACCGGGAGGAAGAGGGTTCTATACCAGGGACAAGTTTTCGTTGTTTGGCCTTTTACCCAAGCAATTATGGTAAAGCGGTTACCATACCATACCAGTTACCATCACAGCATCCGGGAGAGGCCCATGGAGGAGAGAGGAGTTTCTTAAGGATCTCTGATCTCGTGACTTTGGCCTGGGGAATTAATGCCAGTTATAACAGGAAGTACTGTAGTTTATGATCGTATTAAAGCAAATAATCTACCCCAGGACTGAATTGATACGAGTCCCAGAAGCCTGCTTCCCATCGCCTGGGATCCTAAAGGATGGTGCCAGGAATCTGAGACTTGAAAAGAAGCCCTTCCCTTGCTGAGCAGTGTCCTCTCTCCTATGTGCATGTAGTTATTCAGAGGGAACGGCTGCTGCAACATATGGAGGAGTGGACATACTGCAGGAGTGGGCATGCATTTTTGATGCCAAGGATTACACTTGGCCTTTGCAAGTCACAAGGAATGTGGCTGCCAATGTGATCTGCATCATTTGTATTTTGATGTCATGAGGTCTAATGACCACCCCACCTTTCTAATGACCACCCCAAACTTCCTATTTAAAGGGTGCTTGAGAAATGAAGTACTGTAGTTCTACACTGAGGAAACACACAACGAAACTACAAGTAAAAATAATCTATCTTTATATTTGTTCCACTGCGATTAAGAATAAACTAAAATAAATGCTGAGCTGGTAAATGACTGTAATAAAGTTGACTTACTTACTAAAATAAATGAATTGCATGAGGCCTGTAGCTTGAATCATGTCAACTGGATTTCTATTTTCTTAGTGGAAACGTTTCACTCCTTATCCAAGGAGCTTCTTCAGTCTGAGTAAAGTTAGTAAGGGAATCCTTAAATATGTTTCTAGGCTGGCTGTGTGACCTTGCACCTGGGGCTAGGTCATGGTTATTTTGAGATGTTTGTTTCTAAGTCCCTTTATCATCTAAAGGAGGATCGTTAAGATTACCCTGCTGCTGTTGAGCTTGTGAAATGGTCTTAATCTTCCTAGGCACAGAAGACAAAGCAGGAAGGAAGATAGGGGAAAGGTTATGCCTGAGGCCCCCACCTCTATTCAAGGAAGGATTTTCCAAGTTGGCATGAATGGATTCCTTGACCCCTCTCTCAAACCACCTATCTTCTCTGTCTAAAATGTGAACATTAATGTCCTCAAATGAGTGTCCTTTTTCCTTTAGATGAAGATAAACTGCTGACTCTGGTCCTGTGGTGTTACTTCTCCTGTGTTGGGCCATCCTCCTGTACAAAGGTTGTTTGGTTTCTCCAATGTAGAGTTCAGAGCACTCCTCACTGCACTGGATTGCATACACTACATTGCTTTCCTTGTGTTTTGGAGTTTGATCTTTGGGGTGTACAAGCCTCTGTCTCAGTGTGTTGGTGGGTTTGAAATATACAGGTATGTGGTGTTTGCCAAATATCCGTTTTATCTTTTCAGACACGCCAGCCATGTAAGGAATGACCAGGTTCTTCCGTTTACTCTGAGTCTCAGCCCTATCTGTCGCTGTTTTAGGTCTGGTAGACTTAGATTTAGTGAAGGCCCAATTTGGATATCCACAGGCCTGCAGAGCTGTTCTCAGATGCTGCTTTTCATTCTTTTTGGAATCCATGGAGGTGGGGATGGTTTCTGCTCTGTGTGACAATGTCCTGATGACTCCTAGTTTGTGCTGCAGTGGATGGTGGGAGTCAAACATCAGGTATTGATCTGTGTGTGTGGGTTTCCTGTAGATCCCTATTTCTAGCTTGCCACCGGTCCCAATGAGGACTTCACAGTCTAGGAATGCCAGTCTGTTGTCCTTGGTGTCTTCTCTGGTGAAGCTAATGTTGGCATCTATAGTGTTTATATGGTCCGTGAAGGCCTGTACTTCCTGGGCCTTGATTTTGACCCAGGTGTCATCCACATACCTAAACCAGTGGGTGGGCACCGTTCCCTGGAATGTGTTGAGTGCTTTCTTCTCCACTTCTTCCATGTATAAATTGGCCACAATGGGTGACACAGGAAGAAATGGGTGACACTAAATCTAAGTCTACCAGACCTAAAACAGCGACAGATAGGGCTGAGACTCAGAGTAAACGGAAGAACCTGGTCATTCCTTACATGGCTGGCGTGTCTGAAAAGATAAAATGGATATTTGGCAAACACCACATACCTGTATATTTCAAACCCACCAACACACTGAGACAGAGGCTTGTACACCCCAAAGATCAAACTCCAAAACACAAGGAAAGCAATGTAGTGTATGCAATCCAGTGCAGTGAGGAGTGCTCTGAACTCTACATTGGAGAAACCAAACAACCTTTGTACAGGAGGATGGCCCAACACAGGAGAAGTAACACCACAGGACCAGAGTCAGCAGTTTATCTTCATCTAAAGGAAAAAGGACACTCATTTGAGGACATTAATGTTCACATTTTAGACAGAGAAGATAGGTGGTTTGAGAGAGGGGTCAAGGAATCCATTCATGCCAACTTGGAAAATCCTTCCTTGAATAGAGGTGGGGGCCTCAGGCATAACCTTTCCCCTATCTTCCTTCCTGCTTTGTCTTCTGTGCCTAGGAAGATTAAGACCATTTCACAAGCTCAACAGCAGCAGGGTAATCTTAACGATCCTCCTTTAGATGATAAAGGGACTTAGAAACAAACATCTCAAAATAACCATGACCTAGCCCCAGGTGCAAGGTCACACAGCCAGCCTAGAAACATATTTAAGGATTCCCTTACTAACTTTACTCAGACTGAAGAAGCTCCTTGGATAAGGAGTGAAACGTTTCCACTAAGAAAATAGAAATCCAGTTGACATGATTCAAGCTACAGACAATTCCACCTGGATGACTGAGAACCTTCATAGACATATTGCATGAGGCCTGCCCTACAATATGTCTTTTCCCCCCACAATATTATATTTATTGCCTTTCGGTAATGCATGTATCTGGCATTTACATTCTCTAACGCTGCCCCATCCCATAAACTGAATTTGAAGTTGTAGAAATCCAACAGAGAGAGATGAAGTTTAAAGAAAAACAGGCGTACTAGTGTTTTAACTAGGCACTCCCTGAATCATCCTCTCTTGAGACAAGGAGAATTTTCATTCATCATGCTGGAAGTGAGGAACACTTTCCCAGCCCCATTTTAGAATCAGTTTGCCCTTGTCTGTTGGCAAAGAATAAGCTAATTTTATTCACAACCTTAAGATGGCTGGTGCTGTGCAGTAAATACACCTTGCATTTTTTAAATGGATAGTTCTTTAAAGTTATGAAAACCTTGATGAAGGTTTTCAAACTTTCTTTCAAAGGGAAAAAGGATTTTGATGAATTTCTCATTGGTGGGGTGTGGAATTCTTGCTTTTATTTAGTCACAAGGTGTGAACAGATTTATTATTTACGAATGTCCTGTCATTCATTGTACCATTCCTCCTATGGGCCTTTTCCAGACTGGAAAACGTTGGCAACCGGAGATGCTTCTAAAAGGTGGAAAGGTGTATCTCCAAAAAACAGTATCTCTAGTGCAGTGTTTTTCAACCTTGACAACTTTAAAATATGTACACTTCAACTCCCAGAATCCCCCAGCCAACATGCTGGTTGGGGAATTCTGGGAGTTGAAGTCCACATATCTTAAAGTTGCTATGGTTGAGAAACACTGCTGTAGTGGTTGTGCTTTTGGCCATTTGCAACAATAAAACCAGCTCAGAAACATCCCCCGTCAAAACGTGAGCGTAATTTTCCAGCCTTTTGAGAATCACGCTGAAAAACAGAAGCATCTCTTGCAGGGGAAGAAAAACATCTCAAAAAAGTGTAACACAAATTTTGGCACAGCACTGAACAGAACAGATGGTACCAAATGAAGTTGAATACTTTGGTAGTAGAATTTTAGAGAACATCACTTCAAGATGCAAATGGTGTGGAGGGGGAAGTCTCCTTGTTTACTTATTATTTCAATGCTTCCTCCACAAAACTGGGACAGTGATTTAGCAGGGATGTGCCTTGCAGAAGGGGAGAATGGCAAAATTCTGTGCAACAGGATTAAGTCCCCTTTCTAAACAATTCTATGCCTCAGCACATTTACAAAGAATAGTGTGGTGCTTTACCTAAAACACAGAAGAGTTTCATTTGTGTAATCCTCTGTTATATAATCACCCTGATGAAACCATTTGTTCCTGCCACAAATCCTGGCTGAACTTGCTGGAGTTGGCCTCCCTAATAGTCCTGAAGCTTGTCGGGGAGGGGGAGTCAAGAAGAGGGCAGTGTTGTCACCGCACAGTCAAGGCTGCCAATGTCTTCCCCAGCCTTTGCTCCTGCGTCCAACAGCATCTAATTTCTGCAGAGCCACTGCTAAACTGCTCAGTTGCCAACAACAGGTGGCACATTGAACTGGATACTTTAAGGTCCTCGGGATCCCCCAAGGAGTCCCCTTCTGCCCAGCCCAGGAGGTTGACCAGTGCATCCCTCTATGATTTTGACCTTGCCTCTGCTTTGAAGGGAAAGAGATGGACGTGCTGCCAGAACTGGGTGCAGGGTGGTCAATCGCTCTTAATGCATCTCAAGGCAGAGATAAAAATGTTAAGAGCCCTGCTAGGCTAGCCCAGGAGTCTATCTCATCCAACATATTGTTTTCTACAGTCACCAACTGGGAAGACCACAAGCTGTTCTTAAATGCTTTTAGTAGAAAAGCAAGGTTAAAATAATGTAAATAAATAATAAAGGAGGCAACAGCATGCTCCCACTCATGCTTCCCAGCAAGAGAGGCGTGCCATGTCCAGTCCTGGAGGACATACAGCCACGAAACAATTAAAAGCTCAAAAGAGGTTCTCTGTTGTATCTCTGCATGCGTTGGTGCACTGGGCTTGTCTTCTAATCAACAGATAAAAATTAGAACATTTATTGACCAACCCAAAGAGTTGAAATGAGCAGTTTTGTGGATGGCTAATACTATCCCTTACATGCCTTGATTAATTTTGGAGCAGAAGTTTGGGGGGGGGGGAAATCATGTATTCTGCAGCTATACAGGAGAATAAATAAATAATAAAATTCTCCTGACAAGGTCTTGTTGGCCCAAAGTCTCTACAGCAGAGCTTTCCAAACTTTTCATGTTGGTGACACACTTTTTAGATATGCATCATTTCATGACACACTCTTACAGCAGGGCACAAGGCAGGCACTAGGACCTGCACGGAATCACAGCAGGTTTGGAGGCAGCAAGGCACAAGGCAGGCACTAGGACCTGCACGGAATCACAGCAGGTTTGGAGGCAGCAAGGCACAAGGCAGGCACTAGGACCTGCGCCAAATCACAGCAGGTTTGGAGGCAGCAAGGCACAAGGCAGGCACTAGGACCTGCGCGGAATCACAGCAGGTTTGGAGGCAGCAAGGCACAAGGCAGGCACTAGGACCTGCGTGGAATCACAGCAGGTTTGGAGGCAGCAACGCACAAGGCAGGCACTAGGACCTGCGCGGAATCACAGCAGGTTTGGAGGCAGCAAGGCACAAGGCAGGCACTAGGACCTGCGTGGAATCCTGGCAGGGCAGGTTTGGAGGCAGCAAGGCACAAGGCAGGCACTAGGACCTGCGCCGAATCACAGCAGGTTTGGAGGCAGCAGGGCACAAGGCAGGCACTAGGACCTGCGCGGAATCCTGGCAGGGCAGGTTTGGAGGCAGCAGGGCACAAGGCAGGCACTAGGACCTGCGCGGAATCCTGGCAGGGCAGGTTTGGAGGCAGCAGGGCACAAGGCAGGCACTAGGACCTGCGCGGAATCCTGGCAGGGCAGGTTTGGAGGCAGCCAGGCACAAGGCAGGCACTAGGACCTGCGCGGAATCCTGGCAGGGCAGGTTTGGAGGCAGCCGGGCACAAGGCAGGCACTAGGACCTGCGCGGAATCCTGGCAGGGCAGGTTTGGAGGCAGCCGGGCACAAGGCAGGCACTAGGACCTGCGCGGAATCCTGGCAGGGCAGGTTTGGAGGCAGCAGGGCACAAGGCAGGCACTAGGACCTGCGCGGAATCCTGGCAGGGCTCGGAGGCAGCAGCAGCAGCCGCAACACACCCAGACACTGCAGCTGACACACTAACGTGTCCCGACACACAGTTTGGAAAGCTCTGCTCTACAGATATGGTATTATTAATCTCTACTACAGTGTTTCTCAATTTTGGCAACTTTACATGCCGGCTGGGGAATTCTGGGAGTTGAAGTCCACACATCTGCTCTACTATAAGCCCCTTTCCACCTGAAATAAACATTTACTTTACAATACTCTGTCCTGTACAGATTTCAAAACAAAGGCGTCTACTAACCAGCGTACTCTACCAAGTAACCAAGCACCTAGTCCAGAACGCTGTGGGGTGTGTAGCTTAGCATGCACCGCAGTACGTTCATGTAACATCTCTGCTTCTTGAGCTGCACTGGCTCCTAGTACGTTTCCAGATGTAAGTCAAGGTGCCAGTTGTCATCTATAAAGTCCTGTATGGTTTAGGGCCAGGTTATTGGCGGACTGCCTGTCTTGGATTACCTCTGCCCATCTCATCAGATCTGGCAGGGCGGGTCTACTCTGGGTCCCTTCTGTGAATCAATGTCATCCAGGTTATCTGAGGGACCGCCTCTCCCCGATTACATCAGTCCGCCCCATTAGATCTGGCAGAGACGGCATGCTGCGGATACCATCCGCCAGGGACTTACATTTGGTGGGTCCCAGGCAGCGGGCCTTCTCTGCCGTGGCACCCACCTTATGGGACATTCTCCCCCCCCCCTAAATTAGGTTACATCCATCCCTCTTGATGTTCCAGAAGTCCCTCAAGACCTGGTTATGTCACCAGGCCTGGGGGTCCCAGGGAACCGGAGACTTGTCTAGAAGGCTCCACTATTGAGGTGGATGTCCTCATTCTCTCTCTGTTTGGGGTCTGTATATTTTAGTTTTAATTCATCTCTATTTTTAATGTTGATTTTTATATTTTCAAACACTTGTTTTATATGTGTGTTGTTTTTTACTTGATTATTGTACGCCGCCCAGAGTCACTTCTCGTGAGATGGACGGCTATATAAATTTGATTATTAAATAAATAATCAATCAATCTAGTTGGATCCAGAAGACAGGACTTCTCTGTTGCAGCACCTGCCCTATGGAACAGCATCCCTCCCCTTGTGCTGAGATGTGATATGATTTATTAGGAGCCTCAGTTGCATCATATTATTGTTGATTTATGAATCATTAGCTGCTCAGACTCACTAGAGTGAGGTGGGCGGCCACATGAATCCTTAAAATAAATAAACAAATGCCATAGTTTCCAATTGTTCAGATAGAAACTCAGTGACTACAGTGTAGCATATGAAAGAGCAGGCAGAAGAGACACACATTGCCAGGTTCAGATTCCTGCATAGCAAGTGAGGCTCGCTGGATAGTCTCATTCCATTCCAAGATCTAGCCGACCTCGCAAGGTTGTTGAGAAGATAAAATGAAATCAAAGTATCTTAAGCTTTTTGGGAGAAGGGCAAGATTCATGACTCAGATCTATGACTGCCTCATTTGTTATACAGGTAGTCTTCGCTTAGCAACCATTCATTCAGTGACGGTTTGGGCTTACAACGGTGCTGAAAAAACGACTTGCGGTCAGTTCTCACCCTTACGACCGTTGCAGCGTCCCCCGTAAAATTGGGTCGCATTCGCTTAATGACTGCTTCACTTAGCAACCGAAATTCCAGTCCCAATTGTGGTAGTTAAGCAAGGACTATCTGCAGTGTTTAGAAAGTGATGAACACTTAAATGAGCTGATACTATATATGCTGAAATTCTCTACCAGGGGAACTTTGCCTTCCCCCCTCTAATCTAAGCAATAGATGGGAAAGAAATATAACAGTGGAAACTTCCAAGGAGGTGTGCAACCATAATTAATAGTATCTACAAATTGGGCCTGAAGATGTGCACCGAAATGCAAAGAGGCTGAGGTGCAATTCTCAGACTCCTGGATTAGCACCAGGGCGCTCAGTCGGGTCCTCCAGCTTGCCTACCTCAGAGTGCTATTCTGAGGAGAAAAAGAGGATCAGCAAGTGGAAGAAAAGAACGGATTCTGTCCCATGCTTGTGCTTGGTGTAAAAGCCTAGGAAATCAGTGCAACAAGACCAGACAGAGACACATGCCTCCAGAAAACCAATTTGCCAGAACAGAGACAAACAAAATTGGGACTGTGCTGAACGGAACAGGCACGGCCACTGTTTACGCCAACATCTTCTTCCCAACTTGTTTGCTTCAAACCGGGACGCTTTTCTTTCTCTGTTCAGAAGCTCTGCTATTCATTTAGCCAGGCCGGGGAGTGGAAGCCAGCGAGAAAATCACATACTGGTTTAACCTAGCGGTTTCCTCTGCACAACTCCGTGTCTGTGAGGGGGGGGGGGAGGGGGGTGCGCACGCGCACACTCCCGTGTGTGGCCGAGGCCTGTGAAAGCAAGTTGGAGGCCCCGCTGCAGGGAAGTAGACCGAGTGCCACGTCAGGGCAGCAGTGACGGAGAGCAGATCCTGTTGGCCGGGCCTTGCCAGACGAGACTAAGTGGGGAAGGGAGAGGTAGAGCCAAGCTGGGGGGAGCGGGAAGGCGGGGGCGCCACTGCGGCGGCTGCGCCTTTAAGTGCAATGTCTGCCTAGCCTCGTCCTCGGTTGACCCCTGGCGCATGGATGGCAGCAACCGCAATTCTTCCATAGGCAGGCCTGACCCACATTCCTGGCCAGGGCGAGGAAGCTAAGCGGGAAAGGAGGTGGAAAAAATGAGAAAGAGAAGCGAAGCACAGAGCATTGCCAGGGAAGAAAGGCGCTTTGAGAAAGTCTGGTTTGAAATGCCCTCACCCAGCGCACCAGCTAGACATGATGAATTAGGGGGGGCCACTGTGGCTGTTTCAAGAGAGACACCCTCAAATTCTTTTAATATTTCTATACCAGTATATCTCCCTTTCCCCTTCTTTCTCTGCCTCACTCCTCCACCCACCCACCCCTGGATGTGGCAAAATCTCAGGGCATTTCGGGGTGGAAAAAAAACACCGCCAGCAAGAGAATGAACAAACCTGCCAGCAATTTCAAATTCTAGGAGGAACTTCAAGAATTTCAGGCCCTCCCACCTAAAACTGACCCAATCTGGGTACTGAGGGAGGCATATTCCTTGCACCCCCGTAGTTTGTACACATTATGCATGAGATTCAAAAGACATCTTCTTCCCAGGGCGGATAAACCTGCTACATCAGGAGCAAGTGAATTATCCACTAGTCCAGTGTTTCTCAACCTCAGCAACTTTAAGATGTGTGGACTTCAACTCCCAGAATCCCCCAGCCAGCAGAAGTCCACAAAAGTTACCAAGTTTGAAAAACACTGATGTAGACTGTGGAGTCCTTGGTGCTCTCTGAGCTTGGTTGTTTGCTAACAGACATTTCATTACCTGACTAGGTAACATAATCAGTGCTAGTAAGTGTGGGGCTTGCTCCCTGTCTATACAGTAGATTGCCCTGCCAGTATTGGTGGGGGTGTGGTTTTCTCCTTAGTAGTTCCTTGATTTCTTTGATCCTTGAGATCAAGGAGTCCTTGGACTCTTTGACATCCTTGATCTCAGAAACTACCAATAGACTGTTACAACCACATGGCATCACCGTAGCACATAAACCAACCAAAACCCTTCAGAACATCTTAAGTAACCCAAAAGACCCAGTAGCCCAAGAAGAAAAAACAGGAGTTATCTACAACATACAGTGTAAGGACTGTAGCAGCCACTATGTAGGACAGACTGGCAGAAGACTAGCACAGCGCAATCCACGAACACCAGCTAGCAGTCAGAAGACACGATGAAAACTCCTTAATCTCACAACACATGGACAGACTCAACCATACTTTCAACTCAGAAACTGTGAGCATCCTTTGTTGTTTATTCGTTCAGTCGTTTCCGACTCTTCGTGACTTCATGGACCAGTCCACGCCAGAGCCCTCTGTCGGCCGTCACCATCCCCAGCTCCCCAATGGTTGAGTCCGTCACCTCCAGAATACCATCCATCCATCTTGCCCTTGGTCGGCCCCTCTTCCTTTTGCCTTCCACTTTCCCTAGCATCAGCTTCTTCTCCAGGGTATCCTGTCTTCTCATTATGTGGCCAAAGTACTTCAGTTTTGCCTTTAAGATCATTCCCTCAAGTGAGCAGTCTGGCTTGATTTCCTGGAGTATGGACTGGTTTGATCTTCTTGCAGTCCAAGGCACTCTCAGAATTTTCCTCCAACACCACAGTTCAAAAGCATCTATCTTCCTTCGCTCAGCCTTCCTTATGGTCCAGCTCTCGCAGCCATAGGTTACTACAGGGAATACCATTGCTTTAACTATGCGGACCTTTGTTGTCAGTGTGATGTCTCTGCTCTTAACTATTTTATCAAGATTTGCCATTGCTCTCCTCCCAAGAAGTAGACGTCTTCTGATTTCCTGGCTGCAGTCAGCGTCTGCAGTAATCTTTGCGCCTAGAAATACAAAGTCTGTCACTGCCTCCACTTTTTCTCCTTCTATTTGCCAGTCATCAATCAAGCTCGTTGCCATAATCTTGGTTTTTTTGAGGTTTAACTGCAACCCAGCTTTTGCACTTTCTTCTTTCACCTTCGTCATAAGGCTCCTCAACTCCTCCTCGCTTTCAGCCATCAAAGTGGTATCATTTGCATATCTGAGATTGTTAATGTTTCTTCCAGCGATTTTAACTCCAGCCTTGGATTCCTCAAGCCCAGCATGTCGCATGATGTGTTCTGCATACAGGTTGAATAGGTAGGGTGAGAGTATACAACCCTGCCGTACTCCTTTCCCAATCTTAAACCAGTCCGTTGTTCCGTGCTCTGTTCTTACTGTTGCTACTTGGTCGTTATACAGATTCCTCAGGAGGCAGACAAGATGACTTGGTATCCCCATACCACCAAGAACTTGCCACAATTTGTTATGATCCACACAGTCAAAGGCTTTAGAATAGTCAATAAAACAGAAATAGATGTTTTTCTGAAATTCCCTGGCTTTCTCCATTATCCAGCGGATATTGGCAATTTGGTCTCTAGTTCCTCTGCCTTTTCTAAACCCAGCTTGTACATCTGGCAATTCTCGCTCCATGAATTGCTGGAGTCTACCTTGCAAGATCTTGAGCATTACCTTACTGGCATGTGAAATAAGTGCCACTGTTCGATAGTTTGAACATTCTTTAGTGCTTCCCTTTTTTGGTATGGGGATATAAGTTGATTTTTTCCAATCTGATGGCCATTCTTGTGTTTTCCAAATTTGCTGGCATATGGCATGCATCACCTTGACAGCATCATCTTGCAAGATTTTAAACAGTTCAGCTGGGATACCATCGTCTCCTGCTGCCTTGTTATTAGCAATGCTTCTTAAGGCCCATTCAACCTCACTCTTCAGGATGTCTGGCTCTAACTCACTGACCACACCGTCAAAGCTATCTCCAATATTATTATCCTTCTTATACAGATCTTCTGTATATTCTTGCCACCTTTTCTTGATCTCTTCTGCTTCTGTTAGGTCCTTACCATCTTTGTTTTTGATCATACCCATTTTTGCCTGGAATTTACCTCCGATGTTTCTAATTTTCTGGAAGAGGTCTCTTGTCCTTCCTATTCTATTATCTTCTTCCACTTCCGCACATTGCTTGTTTAAAAATAATTCCTTATCTCTTCTGGCTAACCTCTGGAATTTTGCATTTAATTGGGCATATCTCCCCCTATCACTGTTGCCTTTTGCTTTCCTTCTTTCTTGGGCTACTTCCAGTGTTTCAGCAGACAGCCATCGTGCCTTCTTGGTTTTCTTTTTCTTTGGGACGTTTTTTGTTGCCGCCTCCTGAACAATGTTGCGAACTTCTGTCCATAGTTCTTCTGGGACCCTATCTACTAAATCTAGTCCCTTAAATCTATTCTTCACCTCCACTGCATATTCCTTAGGAATATTAGTGAGCTCATATCTAACTGATCTGTGGGACTTCCCTATTCTCTTTAGTCTGATTCTAAATTTTGCAATAAGAAGTTCGTGATCTGAACTACAGTCAGCTCCAGGTCTTGTTTTTACCGACTGTATAGATGTCCGCCACCTTTGGCTGCAAAGGATGTAGTCAATCTGATTTCGGTGTCGACCATCTGGTGAAGTCCATGTATAAAGTCGTCTTTTAGGTTGTTGGAAGAGAGTGTTTGTTATGCACAGTGAGTTATCTTGGCAAAATTCTATCAGCCTATGTCCTGCTTCATTTTGTTCTCCCAGACCATGCTTGCCTGTAATTCCAGGTGTCGTCTGACTACCCACCTTAGCATTCCAGTCTCCTGTAATGAAAATAACATCTCTTTTTGGTGTATTATCTAGTAGGTGCTGCAGATCCTCATAGAACTGATCTACTTCTGCTTCTTCAGCATCTGTGGTTGGGGCGTATATTTGGATCACTGTGATGTTAAATGGCTTACCCTGAATTCGAATTGAGATCATTCTATCGTTTTTTGGATTGTATCCAAGCACTGCTTTAGCCACTTTATTATTAATTATGAAGGCTACTCCATTTCTTCTGTGGTCCTCTTGTCCACAGTAGTAGATCTGGTGGTCATCTGATGTGAAGTGGCCCATCCCAGTCCATTTCAGTTCACTGACACCTAAAATGTCTATATTTAATCTTGACATCTCACCAATAACCACATCCAATTTGCCCTGGCTCATAGATCTTACATTCCAGGTTCCTATGGTGTGTTGATCTTTAGAACATCGGATTCGTCGTTCACCACCAGCACCGTCGGCCACTAGCCGTCCTTTCAGCTTTGAGCTAGCTGCGTCATCACATCTGGGGCTAGTTGAACGTATCCTCTGTTCCTCCCCAGTAGCATTTTGACCATCTTCCGACCTGGGAGTCCCATTTTCCGATGGTATACCGACATATCTTTGGTTGTACTGATCCATTTAGTTTTCACGGCAAGAATACTGGGGTGGGTTGCCATTACCTTCCCCAGGGATCGTATTTAGTCTGACCTCTCTGCCACGACCTTCCCGTCTTGGGTGTCCCTTCACGGTTTAGCTCATGGTTTCATTGAGGTGCTCAAGCTCCAGCACCACGACAAGGTAACGATCTCCTTTGCTGGAGGTGAGCATCCTAGACCAAGCTAAATCCAAAAATGCTAGGGAATTCCTGGAAGCTTGGCATTCAGACAAATCAGCCATCAACAGGCACATAGAGATAAACCACATTTACACACCATTCAAAAGAGACAATAAAAAAGCTAAGAAGGAAACAAAAAGACCAGAACACCTCCTCTCCAGCAACCAACACCCAGATAAGAAGGGATTAACACCAGACAAACAATCAAGCAGAAAACAATACCATAATCAAGGAACTACCAAGGAGACAAACAATCAAGCAGGCAACCAATCAAACAGAAAACAATACCCTAATCAAGGAACTACCAAGTAGACAAACAATCAAGCAGGCAACCAATCAAACAGAAAATAATACCCTAATCAAGGAACTACCAAGGAGAAACCCACCAAAACTGGCAGGGCAAACTACTTAATATAAACAGGGAGCAAACCCTACACTCCCTCGTACTGATGATGTTACCGAGTCGGGTAATGAAACATCTGCAAGCAAACCACCAAGCTCAGAGAGCACCAAGGACTCCAGAGTTCAACCCTGAGCTACAGATATTATCTTCTATTGACACTGATGTAGACCCTTATCAATATTTATCATTCTCTTGCATCACTGTCATTTTTAAGGATTATCAGCACACACAGTCCTGGTGAAATCCAACTGCAAAATGTGAAGTAAATGTTTGAAAACATAGCATCAACTTTTAATGGCATTGAAACAATTGTGCCTCCTTAAAAATGAATTTATATTTCAAGGTCCAACCTTTGCTGGATATTCCCTGAATATTCTAACATTACAGAGAGGCCTATAATAGACGACAATAGTTTGAGATTTATAACAATCAATATCTGACTGCATTCCCTAAATCAATGGAATTTTACACAGTTTACTAATCCTCTTTACATCCTGCTCTTCTCTTAATGAGTTTTGGTTGCCCTCTGAGGTTGATCTCCCTTCAGTATTTTCTCCTCACTACAACCCAGTTGAAAGAATGCAACTTGCTCAAAGTTCATGGATAAGTTAGGTTAAACCATATAACCACTGGACTGCATTGATCCTCTTGAATTATTTTTGATAGCATTTGAAAGATGCAGTATTCGACGATGGGTGGATAGAGAAGGGAAGGAAGGAAGGAAGGAAGGAAGGAAGGAAGGAAGGAAGGAAGGAAGGAAGGAAGGAAGGATCGATCCTCTGGATCATACCAAATGCCCATAAGTCGCACATCCTGTTTGCAACAGTGGCCAAGAACAGCTGTTTTCAAGAAAACTCACAAGCAGCTGTCCCCTGTTGTTTATCCTCAGCTCTTTCCTTCCCCTTCTCCTATTTCTCTGAGTTTGCCTCACTCCTTTTCAAAGCCAACTAGGCTTAGTGGCCAGCAACCCATCTGATGGCAGCCAATGTCCTAAATTAAAGACAGGTTGTGTCTACTCCTTATGAATGCCTCTGGGTGACTCGGCGTTCCAGCATTGTTGAAGAAAAGGTCCTCCCGCCTGCCAATTTTCTCCATTCTGCGCAAGATTTGGTGGGTCTGATTTATTTTTTCTCCTCCGGACACCACACCTCTCCAGAGCAGCACAGGATGAGAAGAAAATCCAAAATCCTTCCAAAAGATAGCTATGAGGTACCTTCCTTTAGATTAGTTCATTTAATATAAAAAGTGTGCAAGCTTTTGAGTTCTCCAGAACACTTCATCAGGTTCAACATTAGAAAAACACAGAGACGGCGGGCGTGGGGGGGGGGATAATGGAATTGTTTAATAATTAGGCTGGGTGTCTAAAGCCACGAGACTAACTTGAGAGAGTAAGCGGATCCCATTCCACTGTTTGGACTTACATAGCCGGAATGATTTCTTAAGCTGAAGTAAGGAAGCTTAGAGGCTTCTAAGGCAAATCTGCTTTACGTACACATAATTTCGAACCCCGTCCCTCTCCCACACAAAATGATGAAAAAACAAAAAATACACCACCACAGTGCTATCGCCCAAGTTGTCCACAAAAGTCCTTGCCAGTTAACAGTGGGCAGAGTTGCCCACAGCTGCCAAGAAGCCATCTGGAGCCCACTCCCCACCCCTGATTTCCTCCCCGCCCCCCCAAATGAGGCGCCGTACTATTCTCCCAACACCCAGGCCATTTCTTCCTATTAGGAGCTGGCTTTGGGGCGTATTGCCACCTGCCTGCCCATCTGCCCAAAGCTGGCATTGCCATCTGCTCAGCCTCATCACCAGGGTGCCCACAAGCGCCAAGGAGACAGCTGGTGTCGGGTTTTCCCAGGCCGGTGGCGATGCCAAGGCCGGGGGTCGCTCCAAACGGGAGCCGTCTGTCTGCCTGCCTGTTATGTGGCACAAAAAGGGATCGGTGGCAAGCAACGGATTCCCTTTCATTCAGAGGGTGAGGAGGGGTCTCCAGCCATGCCAGGGGTGGGACGAGGGCGGGCACCGCAAAGAGGTCTTTGTGATGGGGTGGGCAATGCAGAGTGCTAGAAAACCATGCTATACTGCGTGTCTTTCTGATGTTCTTTTCGTTATGTATAAAGCCTCCTTAAATTAAGAAAGAAAGGTAGCAACGCTGGGGAATCTCACCCCAGTAAGTCTGATTATGGAATTCACTTTATCTATTTATTTATTTATTTAGCAAATTTAGGTGGCCGCCCAACTCACACACAGTGTCTCCGGGTGGCTTACAAAATTAAAACCCACAGTACAAAAAACCCATCGAGCCCCCACCCCCTGCGGCAACTACAAACACAATCATGCAATTTCACAATTAAGTACTATGTGAAAGTTCTAATACAGTACGGATTAAATTCTTCCTCCCCAATTGTCATCTTTGCCCCCCCCCCCACATCTATATCATTTTTTTTTTAAATTCATTTCTGTGAAAAGCCTTTGTTGCCACACAATGGCAATTTTTTAAAAAAGAGGTGCATTCACTGGATGAAACTGAATAGATTCGTAAGAAAATGGATGCATCCTCTAATACTGGATAGTTGTTTTATTCCGTTCTTAACCGCATTTCTATACCCCGAATAGCTGACCCTCCTCATGTGTTTCACAAAATAAGGCTAAAAGTGTAAAATCCAATCACATTATCTATAACCAAAACCCAATTCAAGACGGCTGTTGAATAAACTTAAAGTAAAGCCAACAGTGTGAAAAGCCATTTTAAAAGAAAATGAAGGAGAATGGAAAAAAGTCTTCACCTGGCCTCGAAAAGAATTCAACGTAGGCAGCCAAATGGGGTTATATGAAGGAGGTCATTTGCAAAGTGAGCAGTAACACCACAATTGCTGCCTTTTTACTGATTCTTTAAATTTTTATTAGTACAAACAGTACAGCCACAAAACATCAAAGATAAAAAAGAGCAGAATGATAAAAGCAAAGCAAAACTAATTCACCAGTTTAATGTTGGCCTTTGTGTTGTAGTTGTCAACAGCTCCTTTTCATCATCTTTATATGAAATACATCCTCCAAGATCCAATAGGATGCAGACTTCCCCGCCAAGGTAACTTAGACTTTTCAAAGGTTAACTGTAGAGTATGTTCCTTAAGGGCAAATCCCAGCTTTTCTATTGGCATGACCAACTCCTTGGCTGAATTGGGACTTGAACTCAGATCTATCTAAACCAGAGCTTTCCAAACTGTGTGTCGACAGTTTTTTTGTGTCGCCACACACAGTCTGGTGTGTTGCCACATAACCCGGAAGCGCTGATCATCATCAGCGCTTCCGGGTTTTCCCACGGCGACACGCAAAAATCCGAAAGCGGCAGCAGCGCTTCCGGGTTTTTGCGCGCTGCCGCAACAGCGGCACTTCCGGGTTTTCCTGCGATGATGTTACCTAGTCAGGTAATGAAATGTGTGCAAGCAAACAACCAAGCTCAGAGAGCACCAAGGACTCCACAATTTTAAAATTGTTTTTAGGCTTTAAAAACATCAACTGAAAGGTACTACTGGTGAGCCTAGATGTTGAAATGACAAGGAAGCTGATTTAGGCTAAGCACTAGGAGAAACATATATTTTAAAATTGCTTTAGTGTGCAGAAAAATGACAAAACACATGAACGCACGCACAAAACACTAAAAGCAGAAAAGAAAAAAAGAAAAAAACAGCTCAGTTTTTAAACACAGTATTAAACCTTGAACTAACTAATATTGATCAGTTTTTCCATTACATCGCTAAAGAGCCAGTTCATAAGCAACAAGTGACCACAGATCATCCATCTGAGTTTGTAAAACTTGGGGTGGCATTATCTCTCCATCTTAAAAAAATCTTTTATGCTATATCCCATGGTTTGTAAGTCTGGAGTTCTTCATACTATCCTAATTCTAAAGTTTGGATACATAATTCAAAATCACACTGAGATCTTTACACTGTATTAATCTTTCCAAAACCATATTAAAAAACGGATGGACGCTAAGTCAAAAACCAGGGCAGTCACAGGGCAAGCCCACTTCCAGCACATTGAGGGCTAACAGCCTTCCCTTCTTGAACATTCTCGGAAGGGTCCAACAAGCATAATATAAAGATTGTAGAATTAATTATCTTAAGACCAAATAGACAAAAAATGATGTTTGACAGTGGGAAAGCCTGTCTCAGGAGGTACGGGGTTCTCTAGTCCAGATGACCACTCACTCAGGATTCTTCAGCTATGCTGTATTCCAGGGTTTCTCAACCAGGGTTCCGTGACAGGTCACTAGGGGTTCCTGGGAGATCACAATTTATTTTAAAAAGTATTTCAAATTCAGGCAACTTCACATTAAAGAAGTTTCAGTCTTTATTTTCAGTTTAAGAACACTGTCAATGCATAGATACAGGCCTACCCATGAAACAAATATCATAATTTTAACTTTTTTTTTTAACTGCCTTCAAGGAGGCATTGGTGCACCCTCTCCTCAAGAAGACATCCCTGGACCCCACCATTCTGGACAATTTTCATCCAGTCTCCCACCTTCCCTTCCCTTTTTGGGGAAGGTGGTTGAGAAAGTGGTGGCGTTGCAACTTCAGAGGACCCTGGATGAAGTGGATTATCTAGATCCTTTTCAGTCAGGTTTCAGGACGGGATATGGGACGGAGACTGCATTGGTCGCGCTTATGGATGACCTCTGGCGGGAGCGGGATGGAGGTAGTGCATCCATCCTGGCTCTCTTGGATCTCTCAGCGGCTTTCGATACCATCGACCATGGTATCCTTTTGGGTCGGCTTAGGGAGTTGGGGGTGGGAGGCGTAGTTTTGCGCTGGTTCACCTCCTTCCTCCAGGGCCGTTCCCAGTCGGTGGTGATAGGGGAGGAGAGATCCAGCCCGCGACCGCTCTTATATGGAGTGCCGCAGGGTTCGATTCTCTCTCCTCTCCTATTCAACATCTACATGAAACCGCTGGGTGAGGTCATCCAACATCATGGGATGAGGTATCATCAATATGCGGATGATACTCAATTGTATATCTCCATCCCAGGTGAAGTAAATGATGCAGTGACCACCCTGTCCCAGTGCCTGGGGGCTGTGAGGACCTGGATGGGGAACAACAGGCTTCAACTGAACCCTGGTAAGACCGAATGGCTGTGGATTGATGGCTTAGCGTCTTCTGGGAAATTATCATCTTTGGTTCTCGATGGGGTAGTACTGCCCCATTCGGAGCCGGTGCGGAACTTGGGGGTCCTTCTAGACTCACGACTCCTGCTCGAAGAGCAGGTGGCGATCGTGGCTAGGAGGGCTTTTGCACAGCTTCGGCTGGTGCGCCAGTTACGCCCATTCCTGGATCGAGATGCCCTCCGAACAGTCACTCATGCTCTCGTCATCTCCCATGTAGACTATTGCAATGCGCTTTACATGGGGCTACCCTTGAAGACTATCCGGAAGCTACAACTGGTTCAGAGTGCAGCCACGCGAGCAGTTCTAGGTGCGCCAAGATCAGCGCATATAACACCTTTACTCCGCGAGCTGCATTGGATGCCGGTCTGCTTCCGGGTACAATTCAAGGTGTTGGTTATCACCTTTAAAGCCCTACATGGCATGGGACCAGAATACCTGAGGGACCGTCTTATCCCCATATCATCGACCCGCCCCACCCGATCATTCAGAGAGGGCCTGCTACGAACCCCATCAATAAGAGAGTGTCATCTGGAGGGGTCTAGAAGGCGGGCCTTCTCTGTGGTGGCACCAGCACTCTGGAACACCTTGCCCCCAGAGTTGAGGCAGATCCCCTCCCTCCCGACCTTTAGGAAAGATCTGAAGACCTGGTTCTGCCGCCTGGCATGGGAAGGAGGGAATAATAGTTCCTCATGGGGGTGGTTAATTTCATAATGTCCTTCTTTTTATTAAACTATCTGGCCATTTGGATTTTATAATTTATTTATTGTATTATTTGATTGTATTTTTATATTCTTTATTCTATTTTAATCAGTTTTATTGTAAACCGCCCAGAGTTCCCCGTTGGGGGAGATGGGCGGTCATATAAGTTAAATAAATAAATAAATAAATAAATAAATAAATAAATAAATAAATAAATAATTTTGTAACTTCTGGCCTATATTTGAGCCTGAATGTGCAGGGGTTCCCTGAGGCCTGAAAAATATTTCAAGGGTTCCTCCAGGGTCAAAAAGTTGAGAAAAGCTGCTGTATTCTGTACTGTGAGAAGTGCCTGAGGGCACGGGGTTGGGGGTTAAAAAAATCAAGATGGCATGCAATCAAAGCCCTGCACTTTTTATTAACGCAGAAACCTCTGTTTCCTGCCTTGATCAGAGTTAGACTGATCTCAGTGATTTCAGCTTTATCCACAGCCCCTGACACTGCAATCAGTTTACGTTCATACAGTTAGGTCCTAACGCACTCCAAATAGAGTTATCACTTTCGATAAGATTTCCCTTCCTTTGCTCAGCACACATCCCCCAAAAATGAAGGCGATGGGGAATGTACTGTTCAATTTTTAAAGAGAAAGAGGTGCTGGGACGTAAATCAAACCGAGCTGCTCTCTGAGCCGGAGATGTTCTTCACTCCCTCTAGGTCGCTGGTTATTCTCTGGGAAATACACTCTGCACATTCTCAGAAACATTCTCACCTTGTGCTGCTGCTTTGTAGACTCCAAGTCTGAGCACCAGTTCTGGATTTGAATACAGGAAAACAACATGCTCCCTCAACACTAAAAAACTTCCCTACATGCAGACAGCTAGCACATCAGGGTATTGCTCTAATTTATTGCCTATATAGGGAGATACTTTAAAGGTAATGATTAAAACTGGGAAAGCTTAAGAATTGGGGGGAATCTCTCTTCAATTTGCACCAGTTAACTCAGTGTTTCTCAACCTTGGCAACTTTAAGGCGTGTGGACTTCAACTCCCAGAATTCCCCAGCCAGCCATGCTGGCTGGGGAATTCTGGGAGTTGAAGTCCACACGCCTTAAAGTTGTCAAGGTTGAGAAACACTGAGTTAATGAAAATTGAAGGTGGGCAGCGCAAGTCACTCCTGGGTAGTATGGAAGAAGCATTTAAATGGGTTCCATTTTTTTGGAAAGTCAATAAAAGTGGGAAACTGCCACACAGTCCTAAAATGTCTGGGCTATATTCCCACAACACACAGCAGCACAACCAATCACATTTTAGCTTAACAAGTCATGGAAATGCAGCCATAGTCCTGAGTTAATTGTTCTCTCTCAGCTTAATCTACTTCGCAGAGTTGTTGTAAGGATAAAAGAAGATGAAGAAAATCATAGGAAACCTTTCCAACAAAGGCTGACATTGTTAACATAAAACTGGTGGCACTCAGGCAAGAATGTTTTAAATGGTCCTTTCTGGGAAGGGCAGCTGATACATTTGAAAGGAAAACGTCTTCGGCAGTGTTCCCCAACCTTCGCCATTTCCAGGGGTGTGGACTTCAATTCCCAGAATTCTACAACCACTGATGAGAATTCTGGGAGGTGAAGTCAACATGTCTGGAAGTCATCAAGTTTGGAAACCCTGCTACGGCCAGCAAAATTAATGGGATTGAAGGGAGTCATAACCAAGTCCAAATATAAGATACATAATCGTATTTTGTCAACTAAACAAATAATTGTAAAGATTCCTGACTGAGGACTCCAGGTGTTGGTGTCCCCATACATCTGGAGATCCTGTATGTGAGTGTGTATGTAAGCAAGTGTGTGTGTTATTCGGGGTTATAAATCTACCTCAAAGGAGGCCAGCATTGTTCAACAGCTTTTGGGTCAGCTCCTGGAAGAAACAGGATGCTGGGCAATATGTCTATGAAGGTTCTCAGTCATCCAGGTGGAATTGTCTGTAGCTGGAATCATGTCAACTGGATTTCTATTTTCTCAGTGGAAACGTTTCGCTCCTTATCCAAGGAGCTTCTTCAGTCTGAGCAAAGTTGGTAAGGGAATCCTAAATATGTTTCTAGACTGAAGAAGCTCCTTGGATAAGGAGCGAAACGTTTCCACTGAGAAAATAGAAATCCAGTTGACATGATTCAAGCTACAGAGGATGCTGGGCAGAAACAGCCATTGATCTTGTCCAGAAAAAAAGGTTTTGTGCTCCCTTTGGATCTACCTGGGGAATCCCTTTCTGCTTCCAGCCCCACCCCTTTCAGCTCCTCAGGCTCTTCCCATGGGAACACCCCTTCCCGGGCCCCCACCCACACAAATCCCCACAGCTGGCAAGTTTGGAAAGCTGTGTTCTCAGAGGCAATCAGCGCTGGCCTCCTTCTGTCTGCCAAAATAGGACGAGCGATTCTAATGGAGTTCCTGGCAGAGAGTCTCAGTGCAAGAGAAGGGCTGGGGAGGGGGAGGGGGGGAGCACCGGCAGCTGCCGCCATCGTGGCACTGAATGAAGGCAGGCCTGCTGCCAACCGGGTAACTGCAAACCCATTAGAGGGCAAGGAGTTTGCCAAAGCGGGAAGGAGCAGGGGAGGGGAACAGGTGCAGGCCAGACTTCCCATTTCATCTTTAATTCAACAGCCACAAAGAGCGAGGGAGCAGCTGAGCGGCATTCCCTCCCACACAACATAGGAGCCATGGGTCTCCCGGTGACAGAGCGGTCCTTGCTCCGGCCTTTGGCTTGCCAAAGGTCATTGCCCACCGCCGTCTGCACACTCAGACCCACGGTTGGCAAACGGCTCCCTAGCCTACAAATTGGGCGAGATTCTTTGCCAGGCTACCATAAATGATAGAGAGGATACAGCAAAAGCAACGCTGAAGTATCCACAGAGCCCACCACCCGCATCAAAAAACATCTCAGCAGAGCGTCAGGAAGGACGCGGATCTCCTTTCGCCGCTATTCTTTCGTTGTGTTTTCATCTGCTCCGCCCTCCTAAAAGAACCGCAATAGAAATTTATAAAGTTTACACAGGCGTGATTCTGAAAAGGAAGGGGTGCTTTTCCACCCTTTCTTTAGAAAATGATAATCTGTCACTGGTGCCCTGTGGAAGGAAGGAAGGAAGGAAGGAAGGAAGGAAGGAAGGAAGGAAGGAAGGAAGGAAGGAAGGAAGGAAGGAAGGAAGGAAGGAAGGAAGGAAGGAAGGATCAGACAAAGAAAGAATTGATGAAGAAATCTCTCGACAGATGCTGTATTAGCTGCAATAGATCTCTGCTTTGGAATGATTTGCAAACTCTGTTAATCCAAAATTAGATTGGATTAGATCAGTGTTCTTCAACCATGGCAACTTTAAGATGCGTGGACTTCAAAATGTTGGCTGGGGAATTCTCGGAGTTGAAGTCCACGCATCTAGAAATTGCCAAGGTTGGGAAATACTGGATTAGATTATTAGACTATTAACTGTGACTGATCCACATGTCAATGCACCAGCCACCAGTTTAAATCTGGACTTTCCCCATCTGGAGTACTGACTTTAACCTTTGCAGAGTTAAATGGCTTGGAACCAGGCTCCCTGAAATACTCCTGTATTGACCTACCCAGATCCAGAGGTTACCATCTCAGCCCTACTCCAGAGGTTCCCACGACATAAGACAAACCAGAAGGCTACTAGAGAAAAATAATCTGTACACAGGAGTCTGCAGGGAGGAGATGAAGATGGCAGCCACTGAAGACGGATGTAAAAAAGGAGCAGGGCTCTAATGGCATGGTTGTGGCCACCATCTTGACTTTTTTGATGCCCCTGCAGACACCTCTGTACCTGTAACCTTTTCCCCAATGCCTTCCCCAGAAAGGCTTACCTGGTACCTAAATGAAGTTTATTTTGTTCAGTGCCAGATGGGAAACATTTCCTTTCTCCTCACCAGGAATTTTAGAAGATTCTTGGGGAGCTTTCAGATCTTTGTACTTTGTTGGTTTTATCCCATGATGTTTTATCAACTCAGAAGGATACTGGGCGGTATAACGATGTGGTAATTTCATAAATAGGTAATTTCATCAAGGAGATCCTCATGAGCCAAGGCACTCTGCCTCCACATATCAGAGAGTGCGACAAACAACAGGGGCCAGCAGTTGCCTTCATAAATTGCTTGTAAACTGTTCAGAGGCTGTCCATTGTTGGAAACCGTATGCTGCCTGAGACCCAGACACATTTCTCCTATTTTGGATAAGATCTGGAGACCCAAGAGCTGCCACTGA
Organism: Charina bottae; assembly: GCA_023362775.1. Lineage (NCBI taxonomy): Eukaryota > Metazoa > Chordata > Lepidosauria > Squamata > Charinaidae > Charina > Charina bottae. Next base: position 6,781,609 of record JALMGJ010000040.1, read on the forward strand.
CTCACAGGAGCTGGATTCCTTCATACTGCAATAGTAACCCAACATACAGCATTATGTTGATCACATCATTAGAATAAAGTTGCAGAGGAGCTCACAGCCCGGGTTGCGGTACTGGAAGCTATTACAGGTAGTCCTCGACTTACGACCATTCGTTTAGCAACCATTCAAAGTTACAACGGCGCTGGAAAAAGTGACGGCCGGTCCTCACACTTACATCCGTCAGAGCATCCCTGCAGTCATGTGATCAAACTTTAGGAGCTTGGCAACTGACATGTATTTGTGATAGTTGCAGTGCCCCGGGGTCACATGATCACCATTTGTGCCCTTCCCAGCCAGCTTCCGACAAGCGAAATCAATGGGGGAAGCTGGATTTGCTCAACAACCTCATGATTCATTTAACAACCGTGGCAAAAAAGGTCATGAAATTGGGCGCAGTCACATGCTGCCTCACTTAACGACCGCATTGCTTAGCGACCAAAGTTCCAGTCCCAATTGTGGTCAAGGACTACCTGTATATTCTTTTCGTGATAGACAGATATCCAGGCTTCACTTCCATATCCCCAGTGAAAAAGCCTAGCTCTAATATACCACCAAAGGACTTGCATTGTTAGGAGGTTTCTCCTTATGTTTAAGTAAAGTCCAGCTCCCCATAATTTTCACCCATCTGTTCCAGTCCCACTGAATTCTGAGAGAGCAAATCTGCTCTCTCTTCTTCCTACAGCTCTTCAGACAGAGATCACGCTTCCTCTTACTCTCTAAGTCAGTGTTTCTCAACCTCAGCAACTTTAAGCTGTGTGGACTTCAGCTCCCAGCAATGCTGGCTGGGGAATTCTGGGATTCTGGGAGTTGAAGTCCACACCGCTTAAAGTAGCACCTAGCCCCAGGGGTAAGGTCACACAGCCACCTAGAAACATATTTAAGGATTCCCTTACTAACTTTGCTCAGACTGAAGAAGCTCCTTGGATAAGGAGCGAAACGTTTCCACTGAGAAAATAGAAATCCAGTTGACCTGATTCAAGCTACAGACAATTCCACCTGGATGACTGAGAACCTTCATAGACACACAGCTTAAAGTTGCTGAGGTTGAGAAACACAGCTCTAAGTGCTCCCTGCTCCGTTCTTCACAGGATGTAGCTGCCAGGAGTACAAGAAGCTCATCATCCTGATCTCCCTCATCCTGGACATCTTCCATTGTGTCGATATTCTCCTTGCAATCTGGCACCCAAAACCAGACACGGCTTTCCAAATGTGCCTTGACCATCAGTATTGAAATATAAATGTTTTTGAATGCCCACACCTTTTACGAGGATTAGAGGAATGCCCAGGAGAAGCCATATCATGCCCAAGTATTTCCTTTGGCTAAAGGGGGCAACAGCCAGCCCCCAAACGCCGACCTGCAATGGTTCAGTGCAAAACCAGCAATGCAGCAAAACTCCCACACGCACACAGAGATACAAATGTTCTGCAGCCTTGTGGTCACCACTTTCTCACCAGCACCCCACCCCAATAAATAAGTAATCGGTTTAAGACTGCAGCCTGTGGCTTTGGCTAAAAACACATTTCAGAGAGAGGCAACTTTCATGGCCCTGAAAGTTGAGATAAGACTGCCCTTATTCTTCCCTTCCCTGCGGTGATACTTCAGGTTTTGTCTAACATAGGGTGACCAGATGTATCCAAATTTTGTGGGAGGTGTTCTGGGTGTCAGGCACACACCACAAATACAGAAAATTGCCCTGTAGAGCGAGAAGCAGGAAACTGTCATGACAAGAGCAGCAGCAGGGAAAAAATTCACATTTGCCATTCATTGCATCAAGGGCTACGAGATCAGGGCTGCAAGATTCTGGATGGCTACTAGAAAAAAGCAAAGAGGATTGTTGTTATCTCTTTGCTCCTATCAGGCTCAAATTATCCTACTTTGGACACACTGTGCAAAGACCCAGCTCTCTGGAGAAGGCTCCAACGCTGGGAAAGCTGGAAGGAAAGAGAAGAAGAGGATGACCAGCAGCAAGGTGGAGGGACTGTTACAGTGGCGATGGGGGCACCGTTGGGAGACCCGAAACACCAGGTTAGGGACAGATCGTCCTGCAGAAAATCTATCACTGTGGTTGCTAAGAGTCAACGACGACTTGATGGCACATAATCAATCAGTCTTTGCTCCTATGTAGTACAGATAGTCTTTGTGTTACGACGGCAATTGGGACCGGAATTTCCATCGTTAAGTGATGCGGTCATAAAGCGTGACCTCATGTGACCGCATCACTTAACAACAGCAATCTTGACAGTCCCGGTTGCTGTTATTAACTGAATCCCACCGGTCGTTAGCTGAGGACCCACCCCGATCGAAGGCACTCCTGGCTTGGTCCCTCCCAGCCCCAAGCCTTGATAAGGTTAAGGGACGGCCTCTTCTTCAACTCCCCCTACCAGCCTATCTCCCCTCCCCATCTGTCCTTGAGGCCACCTTGCATTCCGCCACCTCTGCTGGCCTTGCAACCCTGCGCTCGCTCGCTGGCCCTGTTGCCCCTGCCGGCCTTGATCACGTGACTGAGGGGGCGGTGCAAAGGCCGTAACTACAGGGACCGGGTGTAACTACAATTTGTTCAGTGCCGCCATAACTTCAAACAGTCGCTGAACGAATGGTCGTAACTCAAGGACTACCTGTAGTCATCTGGATTTTTGCAGCCCGAATACAATGACTCTAATTGCAGCTGCATCAGTACCTGAGGTTATGGATTAACTTTAATAAATATATAAATGTATCCAAATTAATGTGTCCCCATTTTTACTCTTGGGACTCTGGTCATCCTGGTCCAAGACAAAATTCAAAGTATTTGGGGGGAGAAGGTTCATCCTCCAATGGACCATTTTTGGACAGCTCTGACATATATATATATATATATATATATATTTAAATTGTTGTGAACTGCCCAGGGTCCCTCCTTGTGGGGGAGATGGGCGGGATATAAATGTAATAATAAATAAATAAAATAAAATAAATATCTTGAAGCAAAGGCTGATGCTGGGTAGCATCAAACAGTAGACCCAAAGCACTTCGGTCACCGGAGAGCCAGTGGGGCATGGTGGTTGAGGTGTTGGACTAGGATCAGGAAGACCCATGCTCAAGTCTACTCATAGCCCTGGAAGCTCACTTATGGGTTTAAATAATCACTCTCTCTCATCCTAACCTAGTATCTCAGAGTGTGGTTACTGTAGGGAAAAATTACCCTGCATTAAGTTCCTGAATTAAGCTCCTACATTAAGCTCCTGAAGGGAAGGTAGAATATAAATCTAATGAATAAAATCAATAATCCAAAATTATTCTTTACATCTTATGCATCTCACGCTGACTCGTCGTTTCTAGCAAGGCCATTTAGATATTTTGGCCCAGTAGATGCTTTGGGGAAGGGAACTCCAGACTGCGTCTCGCTGGCTTCTAGCAAACTTCAGAGGATAACTCTGAGAGTCCCTTTTTACGCAAAACAAACACCCAACAAATCCAGAGGAAATCTGACCAAATTACAAGATGTGAAATTTAGTAGAAACTTTCCACTTGCGTAAGACTTTCCTGGACTGCCTTTTGAAACAAAGCTCAATATGGACTTTGAGAGGAGAGAGGATCATCATGGGATAAAACAATTTTGGGGCATTTTCAAGCACTTGGAAAGACACGATGGACCATCTAGCTTTTTGGGTGTTACATGGACATGCTGTACTCCTAGAGGACGTTTCAGGCGCCAAGCGATCTTTTATGACTGTAAACATCTCGGCGAGGAGGAGAAGCCAGATTTAATCTAATCGTCGTTCAACAACAAAAGTTATTCAAAGAAATAGGGGAGTGCCTGAAATTTGGAAGCAACATTAATGGCTCCTTAAGAAGCCACAGCCAAATTGCATGGTATTGTACAAAAATTGTACCATTTTTCCCACTCTCACCCCGCCTCCACTTTAAGTAAGGGAATGGGCAGCCTTCTCGCCTGCCTGCTGAGCTCAGGAGACTGCAGAGCCCAAGAAACCCAACTGTATTGGCACTGGGCACCTCCCTCCACTGGGGAAGAGTGGGCTGCCCATGAGCTTGGCACAAGAGGATGGCACAGACGCAAAGCCTGGCATATAAACAAAAATTGGCAGATTGTGGCCATCTGCTTGCTTTTCATCCTTCCGGGGGTGGGGGGTGGACTGGAGGAGGCCTCTTGCCAATTTGAGGAGCAGGAGAATAATATACAATGGGTGGCAATTTCCCAACGTCTTCCTTGCCCTCTGTGTGTATGATGGGTTAAGGTCAACCCCGTGGTTTGGCTGCACCTGCTAGTCTCCCTACAATGCTTGTGCACCTGAAAAGGAAACTTACAGTGCCTGTTACCTGCTCTCCAACCATGACGCTTGGCATCGAACTTAGTGTTTCCTTAACAAGTACAAGTTTCGCCGTGCGTAGTATCTAAAATGTTCAGCTTTTCCACATTGTTTATAGGGATGGGTGACTCTATTTCAGTATCCCGAGGGCAGAATTTTTTGAAGCCCGTTTCCCCATCCCATTCCTGCAGCTGCTTGTCATTTTGGGGATAACAAGTCTGCATGAAAATTCATACACAATTTTGCAGGGATTTCTTCTGATGCACGCCTACATACATACATGCATACATACATACATTACTCATCCGCTTTTTCATTTCAGGATAAGCAACATAATGCCAAGCGCAGAAAAGACGTAAGAAATTAAAGTCATGAGAAAAGGAAGTATAGCTAAATTTGCTTTACACCAACATCATTCACTACACCTCTCATACTGTTGTGTCTTTGCAAAACCACCACGTCCATATCCCACTTCATACATTGCCTTTGTTCATTAAATCTCTCAACTCTTTCTTTTTGAGGATCTCTTTAATCTCTTCAACCATGACTTTCTGGTGATCCCATTCCTTTCAATCCATTCACTCGTCCTTCCCATATTTGATTTGCAATTTGGTCCTCATTTATTCTTTCTATATGACCAAACCACCTCAACACACTGTTTGTATTCAGTCTCCATTCATTCATTCTTGACTCTGTCCCTTATGTTCCATACACATTTCAAGTATCCCCTTCCCTCAGTTCAACTCCTGTTTCTCCTGACATACCGAACTCTCACTTCCATATAAAAAGTAGGCAGAAACCCTCTTATACAGACAGTTTGTGCTTCTCTCAACATCCATTCATCCCTCACAATAGACCACATATCATCTACTACTTTTCTACCAGCATTTTCACATTTCCAAATTTCTCTATTGTACCCTCTTTAGTAAACATTATATCAAGATACATACATTCATCTACTTGCCCTGTTTTTCACCATGTATGTATAACTAATTATTGTTAATTCCATTTTCCCGTTCCAGAAGGGCATTTTCTGATCCATACTCCCTGCTGCATTATACAATCTTTCTAATTTGTTGTTTATTCGTTCAGTCGTTTCCGACTCTTCGTGACTTCATGGACCAGTCCACGCCAGAGCTTTCTAATATTCACTGCAAATCATTCAGTTTCTCAACCAATTACCCAACGTCCTCTGCACAGAAAAGAACATGCACATTCATCTCAACCAACACACCTCTAATATTACCACAAAAATTCCTATACCTTTATCCACAAATACATTAAACCATGTGCAAAGCATTCTATTTATTTTCTCACATGCTTTATTACCATCACATATCCCCTTAACACATTCAGGAATCACCATTCTATCAAAACATTCCATCATTCAAAGATTTTTTTAAAAAACAACAAATGTACAATCAACCTTCTTTCTTGGATTCAGATATTTCTCAATGACCTGCAAAAGAGCCAAATCTGTTCTGCACACACTCTGCCTGGCATAAAACCACACTGCACTTCCCAAATTTTGCTCATTGACACCTCTTGTACCATTTTAATTAGAATTCTGCCGAACACATTCCTAGGCACACTTAACAAACTAATCCCCTGTAGTTTTTGCATTTCCTCTTGCTCCTAATCATCAGGCACAGATGTCATCTTCACATGCAGGTTACACAGGTGTATTTTTCTATGAATGCATGCCAAACAAACAAACAAAAAAGAGCATATATTTGGCTGAAATGGGAGCAAGATTATAAACCGCACACATCTTCAAAAGTTGCTGGGTTGCAACATCCATTGTGTTTCTCCATTGGCTGAGCTGGCTAGACCCAATTAGAGTTGTGGCTTCTTAATAATAAGTAGAGGATCATACCATATTTATCCTAAGTTAATATAACAGGTAGTCCTCGTTGAGCAACTACAATTGGGACCAGCACCTCAGTTGTTATGTGAAGTGATCGCTAAGTGAAACCACAACTGTTTATTACCTTCCTTCAGCTTTCCTTTGCTTTACAGATCTGCAAAGGTCATCAATGTGAGGATTGGTCGTAAAGTTACCTTTTCATCACTGGCATAACTGCAAACAGTCACTAAACGAGGCAGTCGCTAAACAAGGACTACCTGTATGCAGCTTGTTTCATATTCTTGGACTAGACGAGAAATTCTAAGTACAAAAGCGGCATGATAACTGTTTTTGCATTTGCATAGCAGTGTGGAAAGTGGAATCTCATTAATAAGCTGCCTTTCTTTTAACGGAGTACTGTACAAGGTTCAAAGCACATCTGGTTTGTAATCTCCCCGCCACCCACAATTTTATTCTCGCAATGATCCTGCAGAGTCGATCAGGTTGAAAAAAGAGTAATTGGCCAAAGGCCACTAGGGAATTTCTTGGCTAGGTGAAGATTTGGACTGAGTTATCCTGAACATAATCCCAAACTCTAGCCCCGTGTTTCTCAACCTTAGCAACTTTAAGATGGGTGGACTTCAACTCCCAGAATTCCCCAGCCAGCATGGCTGGATTTCTGGGAGTTGAAGTCCACCCATCTTAAAGTCGCTAAGGTTGAGAAACACTGCTCTGGTCGGGATGCTGCTGGAAGCAGGGAAGTTAAACTGACCCCAGAATAAGGAGCACAAATGGTCCCTTCTCCAACGGAGCTCAGCCCCCAATTTGCAGGCTTGGGAGGATCTTCCTTCTGAAGAAACCCCCTTGAGACAGAAAGGTTTCAGTTTGGAGCTGGATGGAAGAAGCTAGGAGGCCGCCTCACGTTCCCAGTTTGCACCCATCGTTTCAACGGGGTCCTGCAAATCTCCCAACTACTTTCATCTCCGCGCTGCCTCTCGTCAAGCAAGGCGGCCAAAGGCGCGCGGGCCCTCGATGACACTTCGCCCCGGCTGCTCTGCCGATTCAGCAACTTTTCGAATCCTGTTTTTCCTCCCCACCCCCGCAAAACCAGCCACCCTCACCTCGTCCTTCCCTCCCCCACACCAACACGGACGGGCATTTTCTTGCCAGAATGCTGAGCGGAGGCGCGATCCAATTTGATCGATGGCGAGAGATTGATTACTACTACGCTGCAATGGTTTTGACTTTCAGCGCTGACCTCCTATCGTGCAACTGGGAGAAACCTCCCCACACACACACGCATCCTCTCCTCCCTTCCCCCACTGCAGTCACAGCTTAGGCCCTGTACAAACTACTGAGGATGCCGGTCGGGTTGGGGGAGGACAGGGAAAAAAAAGGAAAAGAAATGGATGCCCAGATCTTCCGCATTCTTCGCATAGGCTCTATCTGCTTCAGCTGGAGCTGGGATCTCGGGCAGGGATCTATGGGGCACCCCTGCCCCATAGCAAAAGCAAGGGTTTGACTAAATTGCCTTCTGGGGTCCCATCCAGGTTTTTTTTCAATTCGGGTCTCAGCGAGCAAGGAGTGGTGCCCGATTGAGATGCTAAGCAGCCACGAGGCTTCGGTCTGGCATAGACTTTGCGCCTGCTCCAGCCACGCTGCTGTTGCAGAGGAACAGGCTGAGAAATATTTTTTTGCTGACGCTGGAGAAAAAAAAGGCATTATCACAAGGAGGGGGGAGAGGCTGCGACTGCTCTAGACTGATAATGTCAGAGACAAACGGCAGCAGCATCTTAACAACGGCTAGCCTGCCAGCCCACCTCCATCCAACCAGCGGAGTTCGTGCCTCCACTGATAAGTCTGGGGTTCCGTGTCCACTGGATGAAGAACATGATGCCCGAATCCAGCCTTTCTAGCCTCTGCTTCTCATTGAGACCCTGGTCTAATGCAGTCTTCTTTTCCAAATCCAAAAAGTGTATCTCCGCTGGGTACAATTAAATCCGGGGCAGGTTTAGGTCTGTAGGCAGACTTGGTTTTCTACGCACGGCAGGATGCTCAACTGAAAATCTTCAGCAGCTTCAAACCTACCCACCCCATTTTTAGGAAGTTACGTCTGAGTGTTTGGTTGATTCCTGATTATCTAAGGTGCCTGTGTTATCCCCCCCATAAATATTACCCTCACTCTAAATGGGCTTAATTTGCTTTTAGTGGAACCAGCACATGCCCACCAACTTAGATAGCTTTAAAAAGGCATGAGACAGATTCATGGAAGATTAGGCTTCAGGGCCTACTAGGCATAATGGTTATGCCTTATCTCCAAGGTCAGATTCAGCAGTGACTCAATGTCAGTCATTGGGGGAACAGCAAAAAGCTCTCTCTTTTGAGCTTCAAAATACAGAGCGGAGTTTTGCAGAAGCTTGGCCTCCGCGGGGAAGTTTACGATATCTGGAGGGCATCCAGTAGGGGAGGCTGGACGAGATTGGACTGATAACGTGCCATCAAGTCGGTGTTGATTCTTAGCGACCACGTATGATCACGGCAAAGGCATCATTTCATACCGTGCAGGAGAAGGCAATGGTAAACCATTCCTGTATTTTACCAGGGAAATCATATAGACTAAATTTGGCTTTTCTTATTTTTAAATTTATTCATTTAGGACCTTTATACGCTGTTCTCTCCTTTAATAGCCGTTGCCAGTTTCAAGTCTCTGCATCGCTGTGATGTCATTTAGCTACTTGGGGATCCCTGACTGGCTGGCAGACTGAAAAAGAAAGGAAGGTGGAAAAAATAAACTGGTACAGTACCACAGAAATCTGCTACAAACTGCAATGACATGCAAAGGATGACACGGGCATCACGGCATCACGATGCAAGCCCTAGACCCTCGTACTTGCATCTTGTCATTGCACACAAGTACATCAGTCACATGGTTTGCACTGTGACACTGCGACACATATTTAATCATTTCTCCGCTCCCTGCCCGTGCCTTTCCTCTGTGGACATCCATGCCCAGAAGTCAACGAGGGGACAGAGCAAATGCACACATCTATTTAAAAGAAGGGGTAGTTGATTCTGTTTTGAGGTTAAAAGCAAAACTGCTTTGGAACAGTTATTGCAAAAGAACATATCCCAGAGCATCGCGGCATCGTTAGTGCAAAGACATCAGGCGGACGTTCGCAGGAACAGCTGAATGAAAAACCAAGATCTCAGCAGTGCAAATTTTTATGCTCAGGTAAAGAGCCAGAGAGTTTAAAAGCAGTATTTTAAAAAGAGTTATGGAGAGAATCCTTGCTTCTCCTAGTGCACATAGTCCTTCAACTGAGCACCCTCTAAATGCATCAAGCTACAGTCCCCATCATCCCCACTCACTTGGCTGAAGTGATGGGAGGGGTAGCCCAGCACCTGTGGTAGGCATCAGGTTGGAGAAACCAGAGAACACCTGAGCAGAGTTGCTTCACATGCTACACTTAACCATGGTTGGCTTAACTATTGTGTATGCCAGCATTGGCCGAGTATGCACAATCTCCTAAGCCATAAACTTTGTTTTACAAACCACAACAGCTGGTCTCGTACAATACATTAAATCAAACAAACCACAGCGGGTAAGACACCAGGCTTGTCGATCGGAACATTGCAAGTTCGGACGTTCGAATCCCTAGCCCTGCATGCGGAGTGAGCTCCTGCACTCGCCCCAGCACTTGCCAACATAGCAATTCGAAAGCATGCAAATGCAAGTAGATGAATAGGTACCACTTCGGTGGGTAGGGAACAGCGTTCCATGCGCGTCATGCCGGCCACATGACCGTGGAAGCATCTTCAGACAACGCTGGCTCTTCGGCTAACAAACGGAGATGAGCACCGGCCCCTAGAGTCGGACACGACTGCACAAATGTGCGGGGGGTACCTTTACCTTTTTACCTATGCTTTTCCAAGAATATTACTTGGTATTCATCTGATTGGGGTAAATTATAGGGGTGACACAGAAATATGATTTGCATTTTCTTTTACTTATGTCTTTTACACTATTTTCTAACATATGTTCTTATTACTGTTCTGTATTTTATATTTTGTCTTCTGACATGGCCTAATGGCTAATCAGTAAATAATAATAACAACAACAACAACTATGGATTCCAAAATGCACGGAGAAAGGGAAAGACCGACACAGCAATCTTCCTACAGCCTACCTTAAATAATTCGAAGGAGCCACCTTAAATAAGGGGGGGAACCCAAACACAACTCGCTCAGCCTGGAGAAAGTGACAGCTCCAAGAAACCTTATCAGCTGCCTATTTACTACCAATTAGAGGGATCAGGTGATTTCAAGGCTGCCTCCAGACCGACACAAGGGGGTCAAGGTCAGGAGGCAGCCTTGAAGAGAAGAGGCTTGCAAGGCCCCAACCAGGCAATGATCTCCCAACTCTGTAAAAAAAAATAATAAAGCAAAAAAAAAAAAAAGGCAGCCTTTTTTTCTCCCCTCTCCTCTTTTTTCCCCTAAAAGTTATTGCTCCTCCCTTCGATAGCCCTTGCATGAGTTTGGAAAGAAAAAGCACAAAAAAAAAAAAAAAAGGAAAGCCTGCGGTCTCCTTCATTCTGCCCTCCAGATGTGGCAGAGAATTCTGAAATGTCATTTTAAGAGAAACCAGGCAGGGATCTGGCATTTCAAACAACAGCAGCAGCAACTACAAGGTCCAGCTTTCCCAACCTGGGGGTTCCCCAGATAGGCTGGACGGCAACTCCCATCAGTCACAGCCAGCATTTTGGTCGGTGGGCAAAGGTTAGGAATGCTGGATTGAGTCGTCCAGCCAAATTGGAGAAAGCTTGGTTGATTAAGTGGGTGAAGCAGTTCTTACACTTTCCCTGTCTTAGATGCACTCGACTTCCTTCTGCAGCATGAGACCATTCATCCATCACCCCAATCAGATGACTCTCCAGGAGTCTCCTTTCCACCTGGAGCAGCTGGCGACCAAACCTGAGATCTTGTGGGTAACCCAAATTAAGCCACCATCATTATCATCCAACTGGAGGACATGTCCGTCTTGGCTGATCAGAGTCTACTGACACCAGCAGAGGATCTCTAAGCCAGTGTTTCTCAACATTGGCAACTTTACGATGTGTGGACTTCAATTCCCAGAATTCCCCAGCCAACAATGCTGGCTGGGGAATTCTGGGAGTTGAAGTCCACACATCGTAAAGTTGCCAACGTTGAGAAACACTGCTCTAAGCCATTCAGGCTGGAGTCTTTCCCAGGCCTTTGTAAGAATGTCACAGACTGTGGCCTTCTGTACACAAAGCAAATGCATTGCTATTAGGAAGAGGTACAACAAGATTCTAGTCCTCACCTGTCTGAATAAAGGGGCAATCAGGCAGAAAACAATACTCTAATCAAGGAATCACCAAGGAGGAAACCACACCACCACCAAAACTGGCAGGACAAGCTACTATATACAAACAGGCAGCAAACCCCACACTCCCTCGCACTGATGATGTTACCAAGTTGGGGAATGAAACGTCTGCAAGCAAACCACCAAGCTCAGAGAGCATCAAGAACCCCACAAAGGGGCAACTTAAATGGACACACAGGGATCAAGTTGGGCTGCTAGTCATCTAGCCCAGTCTTGTTGAAATTCTAAACTTTCAGAAAAGATCTCTCCAAGCTGTCTGGAATTGTCAGAACACAACTTTTGCTTTGTTACAGATTTGTCTTTCTTCTGCTGAGGTTTTCCAGGAGGACCTGCTTGACCACAGTAGGAAGAGAAAGCTAAACTGGAAGGTTCATGGTCTGATCCAGTGTGCCACTTTGCAGCTAAGTTCACATAACATGTGAAATCCTAAACCCAGATTAACAAAATCAAATGGATTTTTTTTTTCACCTAACGTATTATGTCCAGTGGTATCAGAAGGGATAAAATCAGCAGGATGGCAGAAGGAGCATCACAATGCAAACCCCGCCCCTTTTGAATGATGCATGGACAGAAAGGGGGGGGGGGCTTGAACCATGAAACTCCATTCCCCCACCTCACTTGCTGCTTCTGACCACCAATGCTACCTCCACCATCTGCATATGCGGCTGGTTACCGTCCAAGAAAGGAACCTCATTAAGGCTTAAAATGTTGATTTGGTTCACGCAACAGGCTAAGACAATGTTTTAGCCTAGTCTAGCATGTACTAGCCTAGTCTAGCATGTTGTAGCATGTCCAGCCTTTATGTTCTTATGTCAATATGTAAGGCAGAAAAGTTCTTGATGAAAGCAAACACAAAGTCCTAAGTTCTATAGGCACTCTATTGAAATGTGACCCCCATCCCTTTTATTCTAAACCGATTTGCCAATGCTAACATAAATGCCTGTCCTTATTTAGAACAGTTTAATGAACTCAGGGCAGGTTGTAAAACCTTAGATCTGAGCTCTTTAGATGATTTTTGGCAAGAAACCTTGGTTTTAATTCAGTCATGGCCTTGATGAGTCCCATACGGGCAACCGAAAGGGATTTGATCCCTGACATAAATCCAGTAGCTTTCAAATGTTCTTACCTTCAGGGACCCAATCCCATAATTAATTAGCTATTGCCACAGAACTACTCTCAGCACAAAGGATTCTGCGGGACCATTCACTTAGGAAACTAACCAGATGCGTTTAATTTCTGTGTGTATACAAAATACTTGGTAGCGCATACGCACCATTGCACTGAAGTTGTGTGTTTTATATAAGTTCAATACCCAAGGAACTACCATATGCCCCAAATATGGTGCTGTAGAAAGGGGTATTCACCCAAACTAAGAATAGTCTTCCACTGAGGTGCCTTTTAGAAGCCCACCAATAGAATAGAAAGCAAAGGGCCTTGTCTGTATTTTATACTCAGTACCTGTGAGTAAGAGATGTGACAACCACCAAACATGACAGTTCTTTATGTAACAATCATGGCTTAATGGCCATGGTCTTCCATTAAAAGAACCCTGCTGGTTCAGACTACTGAACCCATCTGCTGCTTCTCACACTGGTCAATGTGGTATCACTTGGAGACCCCTGAAGGGGGGCCCAAAGGCAACATCTTCTCTGGATGTTGCTTCTTATTCATTTCTTATTCAGCAACAGACTACATCTGAACAGAGAGGCTCCATTACTAATTTTAATGGCTAATAATAACAGGAGGAGAACTAGGCTAGGCCTGACTCAAGATCCGTGAAACCGAACTTCCTGCTTCTCGCAGTGTCAACCACATTCTTCTGGGCCTCACACAACGTTACAGAGCTGCCCTCACGTATTCATAGGTGCCCTGTCCTCTGAATCAGGAAGCTCCCTTCGGGAGCATAGCTAAGAACTCTTGATAAACACCCTCCCTGAATGGGCACAATCCTAAATCCAAAACAACCAGGTTGGAAGCCTACCTCTCTCACGGACAAAATATGCCAGGTAGAGATCAAGCTCTTTGACCGAGACACTGATGTGGTGTGGCTGGACACAGAGGACGGGGTTGGTGCACTGTGCGGCCTTGACCAGGCGTTCCCCGTCGGTGCTCTCCAGGGGGATTCCTTTGAAAAGGATCACCATGACGAGGTCGAGACGCCAGACTTTATCTGCCTGGCGGAGACAGTCGATTCGGCGCATTTTGCCCTTCTGGTCGGGGTTGGAGAGAACGCAGCACGAGGGCTTCTTCCCTGTGATGGACAGCACAAAGTCCTCCCGGCACTCGGGCCGGATGTCCTTGCGCAGCTTGGCCAGCAAGCGCGAAGCCCACTTCTGCTTCACTTCCGGCTTCTCGTTCAGGAGCTCATCTTTGACCGCCCGCTCCTCATCTTTCGTCATCCGCTTCTCGTGCTTCTTGAAGTACTTGCGCTTCCGGGCCTGGAGGTTGAACCAGGTGTAGGCGAAGGCCCGGACGTGTGGGAGGAGGGCCTCGATGAAAGGATGGAATTCATCCTGAAGGTGGAAAATTAAGAAAAAAAGAAATACCGGTCAGGTATAAGCTGTGCTTGAAAACGTTTATCTTCTTCTATCAAGCCAACAAAAGGACATGGGTTGGATTGCCAGGTCCCATACAAACCTGCCTGATTTTAGGATCAGGCATCTGAGGCTCTGCTCTTTGTCTTGTCGCTATACATGGTCAGATGAATGGGTTCAAAACATAAGAGACTTTATTGTTTGGGGGGATGAGCCAGTTCAGTACAAGTAGTCCTCACTTAACAACCGTTCGTTTAGTGATGGTTCAGAGTTATGACAGTGGTGAAAAAAACGACTTATGACCAGTCCTCACACTTACGATCATTGCAGTGTCCCCACAGTCACGTGATCATGATTTGGGCGCTTGGCAACCGGTTCACATTTATGACCGTCACAGCGTCCCATGGTCACGTGATCGCCATTTTCGACCTTCCTGGCCGGCTTCTGGCAAGCAAAATCAATGGGGAACTACGCAATTCGCTTAACGACCACATGGCTCACTTAACAACCGTGGTGATTTGCTTAATGACTGCCACGAGAAAGGTCGTAAAATCAGGTCGGATTCGCTTAACGGCTGCTTTGCTTAGCAACTGAACTTCTTTTCCCAATTGTGGTTGCTAAGCAAGGACTACCTGTAATACTGTTTGTTTTGCATGCAAAAGAAATCCATTATATCCCACCTATTCCCCTCCTATCAAATCATGAGTAGGGTCACTGGGCAGACAATGATCTTTTTCGTACCAGGTTTGCTCAAAGAAAAGAAGATGGTCCCTCATCCTTGCAGTGATTCTGCCCATTGGAAATAATCCTCCTTAGCTAAGATGCCTGGGAGCGCTACTTCCCAGCCCTACTGAACTAAAAGAAGTTTTGTGCCTTCTTTATCACTCTGCACTGTTGTTCCAGGAGTGCACAGTTGCACTAAGGAAGAGACGGTGCTCCTTGCAATCTCACTGATCAGCTGTTTGGCAGGATGCCCGTGAGTCCGCATTATGACATAGGAAACTCCTTCCCCAGCATGGTAACCTTCCCTGCCAGTCTGCCAATGGATTGCCAAGGGGATGGGGAAGGGCATAAGGACCCGTAAGAGGCTATGGAGCCAATGACCAAGGGTTAAGTGTGGCAGCATGTAGCAGTAGCAGCACTTCCAAAGGAAACTGAGAACTCTTGATCTCCATTTCCAACAGTGCCCCAGAGTGCTTGATCTGGTGACGTTTCAGAGCAGCTTCCCTCAATGGGATGTCTTTCTGGCATGCTAGGACTGCAACTCCCAGAATTCTCCAGCCTCCAACCATGTTGGGGAAGAGTTCTGGGAGCTGCAGTTCCAACACATCTGAAGGGCACTGGGCTGGGGAAGGCTACTCCAGAGCACTGAAAGAGGCACACGGCCTCTTTGGGGGCTGAAGCCAGGCCTACCCACCTATTTACACAAGCCAGTGGCACGATGCCCAACGCAACTTCTCCAAAGGTTTTGACCAACAGGCAGGGTTATATGAAAACAAGGGGTCATTCCTGAAAATACCATCCCCACCTGGCCTTATTACTCATTTTATTCCAATCCTTTGAGCGGGTTTTTTTTTAGATGAATGGCTGTTTAAGTGAGGAATAACACAACAGTAACAGCAGCCATACCAGTACAATAGTAAATATTTTCGAACCCTTCTCTTATCATAAAGACCACCTATGTTCCACACTACCTTTCTGCGGCTGTTCTGACCGTAATCCTGCCTTCCATGGAATTCAGGATATTAAACTCTGCGCTACATACAAACGCAGGAGACAAATTGCTGTGTTTCCTTTTAAGGAGAAGCAGCCTCAGGAGGCTCCAAAGTTGAGCAAATATTGCCTGTCACCCATTTCTCCAGCTTGAGCAGATATAGCCGGTCACCCACAAGCCTGAGGAATCCATGGGTCACGGATTCCAATTGCAGGAACAAAGACATCCATGCCTGGACTCCAGGTTATCTCTGTCCGACGAGAACAGGGAACACAATGCACCAGATTCAGGGCCACCAGCAAAAATGTCAAGCTAATTAGGTCTAGAAGAAGAGGAATGTTCCTGTTAGCATCTTGAAACCCAGGAAGAGGTGGTGCCTCCAACTTTTGGCTTGAGCAAAACTCCCTGGCAGCACTCCCACGTGCTTTGCTTCAAGTGAAGAAACAGAGATTTCCCCAGTGACTCTTCCAACCTCAACGTGAGAGGACAGTAAGAGTTTCCTTTCAGGAAAAGCGAAAGGAAACCAAATCAAGCTTCACGGGCTGCTTAATTTCACAACAAATCTAGCGGGAAGGTCTGACTAAGTAGCAGCTGAAAAGACAAACAGTGACAATATTATCCAGAAAACTAATTTCTGGGAAGAGTGACGAGAGGAAAGGAAACAATCTGGTACTGGGCACAGGGGCATTCACACACTCACGCAGAATGAGAAAGTCAGCTTCACTGGGTCACCATGAAGGGCAAATAGGTGGAGAGAATTCTCCACACACCACACTATACTCAGGAGAACCTCCCCAGGACTCTGGACTAAAGTCTACCACACAAACGGTCCTGGGCTGGGTGGGGTGAAGCATTCATGGGGGATTGGTTAGACAACTTGAACAGGTTATAGCTACCCCTATAAAACAACACATCTCTATGCCAAAATGGCGGACAGGGAATTGTGGCTTGCTCAGCGGAGCATTCAACAAATGTGACACACATAAAAATTAAACCTTTGATCTATCTAGGCCAGGACTGTTTACCTTGGCTGACAATAACTCTTTCCCTGGAGACCTTTCCCAACTAAACCAGGAGCTATCAGGGGCCAAACCCAGGACCAGCACATAAGGCAGAGCTTTCCAAACTGTGTGTCGGGACATGTTAGTGTGTTGGCTGAAGTGTCTGGGTGTGT
Organism: Charina bottae; assembly: GCA_023362775.1. Lineage (NCBI taxonomy): Eukaryota > Metazoa > Chordata > Lepidosauria > Squamata > Charinaidae > Charina > Charina bottae. Next base: position 6,798,628 of record JALMGJ010000040.1, read on the forward strand.
CTCCTGCCTCCGAGCCCTGCCAGGATTCCATGCAGGTCCTAGTGCCTGCCTTGTGCCCTGCTGCCTCCAAACCTGCTGTGATTCCGCGCAGGTCCTAGTGCTTGCCTTGTGCCTTGCTGCCTCCAAACCTGCTGTGATTCCGCGCAGGTCCTAGTGCTTGCCTTGTGCCTTGCTGCCTCCAAACCTGCTGTGATTCCGCGCAGGTCCTAGTGCTTGCCTTGTGCCCTGCTGCCTCCAAACCTGCTTTGATTCCGCGCAGGTCCTAGTGCTTGCCTTGTGCCTTGCTGCCTCCAAACCTGCTGTGATTCCACGCAGGTCCCAGTGCCTGCCTTGTGCCTGGCTGCCTCCAAGCCTGCTGAGATTCCGCACAGGTCCTAGTGCCTGCCTTGTGCCCTGCTGCCTCCAAACCTGCTGTGATTCTGCGCAGGTCCTAGTGCCTGCCTTGTTGCCTCCAAACCTGCTGTGATTCCGCGCAGGTCCTAGTGCCTGCCTTGTGCCCTGCTGCCTCCAAACCTGCTGTGATTCCGCGCAGGTCCTAGTGCCTGCCTTGTGCCTGGCTGCCTCCAAACCTGCTGAGATTGCGCGCAGGCCCTAGTGCCTGCCTTGTGCCTGGCTGCCTCCAAACCTGCTGTGATTCCGCGCAGGTCCTAGTGCCTGCCTTGTGCCTGGCTGCCTCCAAACCTGCTGAGATTCCGCGCAGGTCCTAGTGCCTGCCTTGTGCCTGGCTGCCTCCAATCTGCTGAGATTCCGTGCAGGTACTAGTGCCTGCCTTGTGCCCTGCTGCCTCCAAACCTGCTGTGATTCCGTGCAGGTCCTAGTGCCTGCCTTGAGCCTGGCTGCCTCCAAACCTGCTGAGATTCCGCGCAGGTCCTAGTGCCTGCCTTGTGCCCTGCTGTAAGAGTGTGTCGCGAAATGACGCATGTCTAAAAAGTGTGTCACCAACATGAAAAGTTTGGAAAGCTCTGGCATAAGGCAAAGCAAAGGCTCAGAAAGGGCTGTAGCCCCTGTCTTCAGGGTACAAATCTGGATTTTGCTCAGATACAGCAATCTCCTACGCCTAAATATCATACATTCATTCGCAAGATTAAAATTGTGCGCTTGGACGTGCTGTGTAGCTCTCTCGTGCTCCTGCACCACGCCCAGCCCAACCCTCCATACAGCTGAGAGCGAACCCTGCAGCAGGACGCCTGTTGCCCTAAGTTGCTCCTAGCATGATTCACAGCTTGGTTTCTAAGCTATGGTGGGAGCCCATGTGAGTACAACGCTTGTAGTATGACAGGTATTAACCTCCAACCCCTAAAGGATGGTAAGCTAACGTTGGAAAATTGTGCCATGCCTCAGCACATCTTCTACATATGATTCCAAAAGCAAGGAGTCTTAGAGCATTCTCTGTGTGAACAGATGATGAAAAAGCAAGGATATCAGAGGAAAACTGGTCAAGAACATGTTCATGCTGCTGTTCCTTAAAATCTGGTTCTCCCTGTGGACACTTGAGGACATTCCACCAACAGCCAGCATCTCCCCAGTGTCAAAATGACTCGGCCTCGGCATAGAGTTACTGGGAACAGCTTTCTCCTGCGGCTGGAGATAGCAATCAAAGGTCAGCATGGCCCTGCTTTCCATACTGTTTCAGAATCTACAGCTTATTCAAGTTGTGCAGTATCAGTCGCACACAAACTAGCAGTGATGGAATAAAAGAATCCATCCTGAGATACAAATGTAAGAAAAGTTGCATCATCTTGGAAACTTCCCTCCTCTCCAATTTTCCTTGTTTCAGGGGAAATATTTATATAACCAGGCTTGAGGAGAAATATTTTGTTTTTTAAAAAATGGCACCATCTAGATGACTTTGGCTGGGGAATTCTGGGAGTTGAAGTCCACACATCTTCAAGTTGCCAAGTTTGAAAAACACTGATCTAGACAGAAATGCCAAGCCATGGCTTGAGTAAGGCCCCAAAGGTTCCTGAGATTGCACCACTGAATTTTGGCTGCAAAATGGCCAAATCAGAGCACCATTTTTTGCTTTTCAAAAATTAAAGGTGGGGATGGAAATATCTGAGAGACTTTCCTGCTTCCATTCCAAACCTTAAAACTCTAAAAAAAATCACTGAAAATTGGGGGCCAAAATTCTGCCACTTCAAAGCCTTCCAAAATTCAGGAAGCTGAGTTATAACCCCCGGCCCCTCAAATGTTTTCCATTGCTGACTTATCCCAACTTTAAAATATTAATGTAACCACACTAACCAAAATTGAATTTTGCAAAAGGGCTAGATTATGGAAATTAAATGAAACATGAATTTTTCATTTCCAGTAATCTCCGGTTAGGTCTCTAAAAAGGCAGGAAAGAGCTGATAGACGCATCTCACAGCTCCTGTAACAGACTCAGACACAGCTCTGAGTCCCAAGTTGTATGTTTCACACAAATGTAGGCAATGGTTGTTGAGTAATTCAAAAAAGCCATTTTTAAGAGAGGGCAAACCTGAAAGAAGAAAGAATCTAACCCAGTGTTTCTCAACCTTGGCAACTTTAAGATGTATAGACTTCAATTCCCAGAATTCCCCAGCCAGCATATGCTGGCTGGGGAATTCTGGGAATTGGAAGACCACACATCTTAAAGTTGCCAAGGTTGAGAAACACTGATTAACCAAACTCAAAATGTTCATTTTTTAAGTAGCTTCTCCTCAGTCCCCATTTGAGGTTTTAAAAGTGGAATAACATAATGTTTTAAATCCCTATTGGTTTGTGTAAGAGGCTAATTTGGAGGAATTTGTTGTTCCCCACAAGTAAGAAGTAGGGAAAAATTTAAGCAACCCACTAAGGTGAGGTGTGATGTATTTCTATTTACACTGTAGTCATGTAGGTTTGTATTCATATAAATTAATATGAGAAAAAATGCCAATCTGTATTCCCTCTTACTCTCCTTGCTGATGTGATGCGTTTCTTCTTCATTATTAACTTCTCTCCCTGTCTCTCTTGGCATTATACTAAATGGGCATTCAATCTGAAACATGTGGGGAATGACACAGCTTCCAGTTCATTTGTCCATTGCCTGCCTTCCTTTCTCTTGTTTACATCCAGCCCAAAAACAAGTTTACCAGCGGATTTACAATAACCTCCCCTCTTAAGATGCCAGGCTTGTCGATCGGAAGATCGCAAGTTCGGAGGTTCGAATCCCTAGCCCTGCGTGAGGGAGTGAGCTCCCGCACTCGCCCCAGCTCTTGCCAACCTAGCAATTTGAAAGCATGCAAATGCAAGTAGATGAATAGGTACCACTTCGGTGGGTAGGGAACAGCGTTCCACATGCGTCATGCCGGCCACATGACCGTGGAAGCGTCTTCGGACACCGCTGGCTCTTCGGCTAACAAACGGAGATGAGCACCGGCCCCTAGAGTCGGACACGACTGCACAAATGTGCGGGGGGAACCTTTACCTTTTACCCCTCTTTTGCAGTTACTAAATGTGCATCAGTAAACACAACAAGAACTCTTGACATAATCTTGTAAGTGGATGCATTAAAGTTCATTTTGTATGCTGATTGCCAGTGTGGTCCTGCACGCAGGTAAGCAACCTACAGAAACAATGAAGGATTTCACACCATCCCAAAGCCCAACATTTATTATGGCATCACCTTTCACAAACTACGGTCAATGCGTTAGCCAAGATGCCACAAGACAGTTCGTTATTTTTGCCGTAACAAACTCAGTTACCTCTCTGAAAATGCTACCAAAAATAATCTTGATGCATTCATACCAATGATTGCATCAATATATTTATCCTGCTGAATGTTTTATCAATGACCATTATTTATTTACTTTCTATAGCTATATACGGCTGCCCGAAAGCAATTTCTGGGCAGTTCACAACACAAAATGAAAGAATACAATTAAAAACATGATTTTCAAAATGTACACCTTCCGAATGCAAACAAAGGCCTGTGAGGAATAATTGATAGATGTATCAAGCCTGGACAGGAAACGATTTGACTGTCTTCACACATTGTGCTGAGCCAAACGGTGGTTGGGTTGGTTCTGGCTTAGTGTGTGCTGTGTGCTGATGCTTTAATTGTAGTGTGTGATGGTGCTTTAATTCCCCACTTTTCCAGAGACCAATGGATGGAAATCACTGGGAAGCAGGTAGCATCCAGCTGTCTTTGGCTATCTCAAAAAGCTAAGCAGAGTCAGACCTGTTAGTATTTGGATGGGAGATAATACCAGTGGTATAGACTAGGCTGGAACGTTTTTTTAAAAAATGAAGAAAGCATGAATAACTCTTCTGCATTATTGTTAACAAAACTGCACGGAAGTGTCCATAAAATCACCTGATGCATCATCAAAAGAGGCTTTAATTAATTAATTTATTTATTTACTATCCCACCTTTATTATTTTTATAAATAACTCAAGGCGGTGAACATACCTAACACTCCTTCCTCCTCCTATTTTCCCCACAACAACCACCCTGTGAGGCGAGTTGGGCTGAGAGAGAGAGACTGGCCCAAGGTCACCCAGCCGGCTTTCATGCCTAAGGCGGGACTAGAACTCTCAGCCTCCTGGTTTGCCATTGGCTCCTTCCTAGGGCTGAGAGACAGGGACTGGCCCAAGGTCACCCAGCCGGCTTTCATGCCTAAGGCGGGACTAGAACTCTCAGCCTCCTGGTTTCTAGCCCGTTGCCTTAACCACTAGACCAAACCTTCACTCTGAGCCATTTAGCTGTTTTTTAGGATATTTTCGTTGCATATTTATTTGGGGCCAAAATTTGGGATGCAAGTCACAAAACATAAATAACAAAAAACAAATTCCATAAATAGGAAACATTTGGTAGTTAACCATAGAACAAAGGAGGGTCTCAAATGTACCAATTTGGATGGTTCCAGATGAACTAGATCTATTTAGCAAACAGAGAAGAAATTTGGAACCATCCTAATGAAGATCATCTCCCTCTTTTGTCACCATTCAGTCTTTTTCTCTTCTTGAGGTTACAATGGATCAATCAATCTATCCCGTCTAATCAGCTGCCCGACTCCTGGTTTTTCAGCTACTCCAGACTAACATGGCTGTCCCCCTACAACAGGGCTTTCCAAAGTTTTCCCGCGGCGACACACCAACCGCCGTTAGTGTGTCGCCGCGGGAAAACCCAGAAGTGCTGCCGTTGCGGCAGCACGCAAAAACCCGGAAGCGCTGCTGCCGCTTTCGGGTTTTTGCACGCCGCCGTTGGTGTGTCGCCGCGGGAAAACCCGGAAGCGCTGATGATGATCAGCGCTTCCGGGTTGTGTGGCGACACACCAGACTGTGTGTGGCGACACACTTTTGTGTCGCGACACACAGTTTGGAAAGCTCTGCCCTACAAGATCTACAACGAGAAGCACCAATTAATTTCGAAAACGTTCAAAATGTCTTATTGCTTTGGGCCCCGATTCCTTCCTTTTAATTTCTATGCAGCCTTTCCCATCCTTCATTCAGGCCATTAAGATCTCTGGGCAGTGCTCGAAAGGGACAGGAGGATGAAAGAAGAGTCCCCAGGTACAAAAAGTTGCAAATCCCAAAGCAAGGTCAGGAGAGGACACCACTCCTCAACAACCATGTAAGGTGAGCAGAGGTCAAGCCAGGTGAGGTCTCTGCCGGGAGTAATTCATTAGCCCCGGTGTACATCTGTGTTTGGTCTCGGATTATCCCCGATTGGATTTCAACCTTCCATGACTGCACACACCCACCCTGGCTTTGTGAAGCAGCTCCCCACCCCCACCCCGTTTGACCTTTTCCCAGCTTCAGCGTGATGGGTGGCTTTGCTTTCTGTGATCCTGGCCAACTGTAAAGTGATAATATAGCCCGGAAAACCCACAACAACCATATGATAATACACCACTGCAAAAAAAAAAAAAAAAAAAAGTACAAAAGTCCAGATAATCTAGAAAGAGAAGCAAAATCTAGGCTGCCAAAAAACCCCCGTCGGCATTTGTCAAAAAACCCAACTACAGGCAGTCCTCGCTTAATGATGGTAATTGGGACCGGAAACTCCATGGGTCATAAGCACATCACGTGACCGTGCCGCTTAGCAATGGCAGTTCCAGCAGTCTAGGTTGCAGTCATTAAGTGAATCACTGTAGGTCGTTAAAAGAAAGTGAATGTGACTTGGAACCTCCTGCTGGCCTCCCCATTGATTTTGTCAGAAGCCGGCAGGAAAGGTTGCAAATGGCAATCACATGACCGTGGGGATGCTGCAATGTTGTAATTGCGAGCGGATCGTCGAGCACCCAAATTGCGATCACATGACTGCGGGGGTGCTGAGATGGCCGCAACTATGAGGACCAGTCATAGGTACCACTTGTTCAGTGCTGTCATAACTTCGAACGGTCGCTGAACGAGGACTACCTATACTAGTCCTTATCAGTGCAGCATCCATGGTGAAGCAATAATATGGTTAAGCAATATTGCTTAATATTCATACGGATCTTTCAAGCACATACTAGCTGGTTCAAAGCCCCACCACGTGTGAGAATAAATCAGTCTCATTTTCTTCATATTACCCATATGGAGACGGAGACTGAAGGAGGAGAGTTTGTCTAAAGCCATCTAGTAAGTTCATGGTACAGAGAGGTTTGTAACTGGGGTCTTCCTGATTCATCATTAGCAACCAAGTTACACCAGCTCTTCCAGTAAAAACAGAAGGGAATGACTGTTGATCTCTCGGATAAAAAATAAGGTGTGAATGCTGAAACGGGGCCACAGTGCTGCATAAAGACAAGATTTGGGGGCAGATGCTCAGCATAGTCACTTAATCTCTAGGAAAGTTCCACATGCAGCAGAGCTGGCTGGCTTACTAGGTTTCAGCAGAATGAAAATAAAACAGATTGCAATTTAGGGCCCTCTTCCCTGGCCTGGACCTGCAACAGCCAGAATTCCCAGTTCCCATGAACAAAGATATATTGGCTGTGAATGCTGAGAAATGTAGCCTCAGTGCATCTGGAAAGTTCATGGCTCACAAAAGCTGGTTTAAAGAGTTTGGGGGAGGGAATGTGGGAGATGGAAGACCATCAAAAGTCCAGAGTCTAAAACTATCCAAGCATACCTGTGATTGACATCCATCCCCTAGCACTTTGCAAATTATAAGAAAAGACAAGGAGTGAAGCAAACAGAGACCAAGTGATTACCCTTTGCAGAATTATGCAGAAAAGGCATTTAGTCTGGCAGTCCAGGTTTAAAGCACACTGTTGTTACTAAGTTGTTTTAAAATGACTGCTATTTCATGTCTATATTTCATGGATTGCTTTGAGTTGGGGGGAAAGTAAAACAGGAATGTTATATAAGAGTAAAAACATGAAAATGCATATTATTATGATCTCAATGCAATTGCATCAGGGTGGGAGAAAAATACTTAAGCAGAGAATTGTGAAGCTGTTGGTGTTAATGCCAAGAACTACAGTGGTGACTTGAAATTTGAAAATGTCTAAGACTTAATAACTGGTTCACACAGAGCTTTTTGCAGTTGACAGGCAGGTTTCATTCCACAAATAGGAAATTGATACTCAGTGGCAGTAGACTCAACACCCCGTGAAGGCAGGTTCCTCTCAATCCAAAACCAATGCTCTACTCCAGTGTTTCTCAACCTTGGCAACTTGAAGATGTGTGGACTTCAACTCCCAGAATTCACCAGCCAGCATGCTGGCTGGCTGGGGAATCCTGGGACTTGAAGTCCACCCATCTTCAAGTTGCCAAGGTTGAGAAACACTGCTCTACTTGACATCTGTAAACGCCTAGGGAGCAGATAACTGTGTCTGCTGCACTACAAACCTGGCCAAGTTTCAAAGCCATCACCCACAGGTAGAGAGAGGAGAAAAATCGACTTAGAATTCAGACCTTCTACTTGGAAATGTATATTCTGGACGCTGGCTCTGGAAGCAGAGTTTCCACCACTAATTTGGAAAGAGCGCAAGATAAGACTCAAGCTCCAAGACTGTTTTCCAGAAATAAAAGAGGTGAGTCCAATCCACATTGGTAAAGAAGATAATTCACAGCAGCTGGCTGCTGGTGGTTGATCAAAGAGCACCGAAAGCTGAGTAAGGCAGGAGCCATGGAAATGTGAAGTAGCTCCAAAAATATCTGTGGGATAGTAGAAGAACACGCCCTATTTCAGGATTTTTAACAGCTGGGTCATCAATCCCAACCACATCCCTGCTCTGAAGGCTTTATAGATTGAACAGATTTTCCCTGTTCCTTTCCATCATGGTTTTACTTTTTATTTGCTGCTGGCTTCTATTCCATCTTAATCCTTTCTCACAAGAAGAGTATCTGCACAGATTTCCTGACATGCAAAATCCTACAAACTTCAGTTAATTACTTCCCCCTCCAAAGTACTTCCCCACCATGTTATACTTCTATGCACATTGCTTTTTTGTAGTGGTTCCTTGATGTAATTGGAAGCACTTTCAAGATACATTTTGCACTGCAGTTTGCTAATCTGCAAATGGAGCCCTAAACAGAGGTAGAAACACCGTATGGAAATGATTATTTATCTGATCAAACACACAGTCATATCAAGACTACTTTTGTGTAGTGTTTCATCAATCTTAGAATTGCAACATTATTACAGGGAAGGAAAATAACAAAGGAATTGAAAGCGGAGGCAAAATATACATGTACATCAGTGTTTTTCGACCTTGGCAACTTTAAGATGTGTGGACCTCAACTCCCAGAATTCCCCAGCCAGTGGGGAATTCTGGGAGTTGAAGTCCACACATCTTAAAGTTGCCAAGGTCGAAAAACACTGATGTACAACATACTGCACAGAATGCAGAAATAAACCTGGAACGAAAACAAAAACATGTGGGGATCCTTAATGCTTCAGTTCTGCTTCAGAAACAAGCCAAAATCAGTCAGAACTCAAAAGTCTAGGGAGAAATTAGGAGGAGTGAATTCTGGAGGCATTCTCACAATCCAGATTATTGTTCCTGGAGAGGGAATACGTTATCATAAGCAAAGAACTGCCCTCAAATTGCAAGAAAAAGGTTTTGGAATAAATATAAGGAAAGCTGATGAAGCTGATGATACAGTGGAACAGATTCCCTTAAAAAAGTGGTGGGCTCTCCTTTGTCGGAAGTTTTAAGCAGAGGCAGAAAAAGATGCTGTATTACGCAGACTGGTAGGGTTGGGCTAGATGATCATTTTTGAGATCTCGCTCTATCTCAAAATCCTATCACTTTCTCCAATTCTAGAATTCTCCTATGACTTTCAACCTGCTCCCTAAAATAACCATTTTGGATCAGCACCAATTTTGGAATTTTTTTTTAAAAAAACCCTCACTACTGTTGGAGAGGGAGTTATAGTGATGAGAGGTCAAGGGGGAATTTTGTGCACTGATTAAAATAAACACATCCATTCTATGCTTCTGATATTAATGGAATATCTGCCTGTCCCCCTTCCTCTACCTAATGTTATTTTGTATGTGTGTGTGCCTTCGAGTTAGTCTTGACTCCTGGCGGCTGCCTGGACAAGTCCCTGCAGTTTTCTTGCCTACATTTTTCAGAAGTGGTTTGCCATTGCCTTCTACTTCCTACGGCTGAATGAGAGGGATTGGCCCAAAGTCACCCAGATGGCTTCATGCCTAAGGTAGAACTAGAACTCGCAGTCTCCTGGTTTCTGGCCTGCTACCTTTAACCACTACACCAAACTGCCTCTGTACCTAAAAAAAATTTTTTTTAATCCATTCAATCGTGTCCGATTCTCGGAGACAGCCTGGACAAGTCCCTGCAGTTTTCTTGGCAAGATTTTACAGACGTTGTTTGCCATTGCCTCCTTCCTAGGGTTGAGAGAGAGGGACTGGCCCAACATCACCCAGCTGGCTTCATGCCTAGAACTCACGATCTCCCAGCTTCTAGCCTGATGCCTTAACCACTGCTCCAAACTGCCTCTGTACCTACAAATTATTATACCCTAAAAAAGTGGAACCAGAATAAATATGGTTGTGTGAAGTATCTTTTTTCTCCAAAAGCATGTAATTGGTAATGATCAACACAATTTGCACCTCAGAGGTTCTTTTGTCCCTAAATATCCATACAAGCCATTAATATTTTGATAACTGTATTTGAGCACAATTGGTTTCCTTTGCAATGCAATCTATTCCTACGTATTTTATTTTATGCATTTAAGTACATTTTTCTGAGAAGACATCTGTAAGTTTCACCAGATTCTCAAAGGTGAGGATCCCCTGTTCTACCATAAGAATATGTGCAGGCACATTGATACAAAGGAACTGTCCTCCCACATGCGAAAGCAATCCGGTGGCGATTGTACGCAAGATTCTTGTTGTGCAATTTTACTGATGTGCATGTATATGCCAGCAAAACCCTACAGAAAGTAGAATCTTGATATAATTACTCATTTGATTATGTCACAATTGCCAAAATGCAGTTACAGCAAGAGAGGTAGCGCAATGCACAGACGCGTGCATGAGGCTTCAAGAAGACACTGCTGAAACAGGACAGTCTCGTTTTAAAAACAAACAACAGTTCCGTTTTTTAATTCTTACCACAATAGGAGGAGGAAGGAGTATTAGGTATGTTCGCCGCCTTGAGTTATTTATAAAAATAAGAAAGGCGGGATAAAAATGAATTAAATAAATAAATATATATATGTTATCTATGAGGACTTGTACAGAAGTAATGTAGAGAAACAGGAAAGAAAACTGCAAATAGAAGAGGGTCATAGCTGTAGATGCACCAATTTGCAAATTATTTTGACATTTCCCCCCAGCTTAACCGGAGAATTCAACAGGTGCAGATGTCAGGACTATGAATGATAAATCAATCTCTTCAGTTTTGCCCTTTCCTTGTTTTCCAAAGCTTTAATGCATCTGTCCCATTTGACATCGATTTGCAATTTTTTTAAAAAAAAGATGTGCACGCAAATATACCCAGACTTCTCTGCTTATCTCAGAACAGATATAATTTTGTGCAAACCATTCCAAATATTCATTTTTTTAAAAAGGGCATTTTACCACGAAGCAATGCATTGGTGTGCCTTTTCTTGCACTGAAAGCAGCACTGAAAATTTTGAACAGTGAACGTCTCAATCCAATTCGTGTCCAAGTTCTGGAAGGCAAGATGGTGGCTAAGCTTTCACTAAATGTCGCTGTTCTGCATTATCACAGGGGAATGCCCTGACCTCCGGCAACAGCTTTTGTTAATTAGGTCCACCACCTGCATCCATTTCTTGAAAGGCGAGAGGAGATCACAAAACAGCAGGCAGAATATCTGAACCAGCCCCTCTTCCAGTATAAACCATTTATTTCCATTCATCATCCTTGGCCTTATTTACCAAGCCCAGCCTAGCCATTACTTGGAACTTTTGCATGGTAGCACCTAGCTGAGGGATTCTCCACCCCAGAAGGCCATCTTAGCTCTTTTAGATACTCCTCACTCAATAAGGTGAGAGCCCCAGTATTGTCTAGCGCAGTGTTTCTCAACCTTAGGAACTTCAAGATGCATGGACTTCAGCTCCCAGAATTCCCCAGCCATGCTGTTGGCTGGGAATTCTGGGAGTTGAAGTCCACGCATCTTAAAGTTTCTAAGGTTGAGAAACACTGGTCTAGTAGTGAGGGGGTTACACTAGAAACAGGGAAACCCAGGTTCTATCCATACTCAGTAATAGAATCCCTCTGAATGATCTTTGGAACAATCACTGTTTTACAGGTAGTCCTCACTTAACAACCATTCGTTTAGTGATGGTTCAGACTTATGACGGTGCTGAAAAACTGACTTACGACTGGTCCTTACACTTACGACTGTCACAGCATCCCCGCGGTTACATGATCATGATTTGGGATTATGATTTAGGTGCTTTGCAACCAGTTCACATTTATGACCGTTGCAGCGTCATGTGGTCACGTGATCACCACTTTTACCTTTCCAGCCAGCTTCTGGCAAGCAAAAACAATGGGGAACCGCATGATTCGCTTAACGACCACTTGGTTCGCTTAATGCCTGCAGTGATTTGCTTAATGACCACCACAAAAAAAGGTCGTAAAATCGGGTTGGATTAATAACCGCTCCACTTAGCAACCAAAATTCCAGTTCCAATTGTGGTTGTTAAGTGAGGACTACATGTACAGTTTAGCCTACCACACAGGTTTCCTGTTATTGGAATAAAACTGGAGGCAGAAATACTATGGCTGCTGCCTTGGGTTCCACAAGGAAAGAAAAAGTGTAAATCAAATTAGGTTAATAATAATAAATACCAGGCTTTTTAATGGATGATGTAGCTCTCTAATCTTACTGCCCCTCTTTGGTTTTTAATTAAGGAACTTTATTTTTTAAAAAAGCTGCTATTTTTAAAGCCTGATTGATTTATTCTTCCTTTGAATTACAGGTAGTCCTTGTTTAGCGACCAGCAACTTGGTCATTAAGCAAAGCAGTCACTAAGTGAAACCTCAACTGTGCTTACGATCTGACTTCAGCTTTCCTTTGCTTTACAGAGCTGTGAAGATCATAAATGCGAGGACTGGTTGCAAAGTTACTTTCTCATCACTGTCGTAACATGCGAATGGTCGCTAAACGAGGACTACCTGTAACTTGATTTTGTACGTTGTTTCAAATACTTATTAGGCAGAGAAGCTTACTTTCCAGAAAAAAGATAGAAAAAAATTAAACTTCAGCAAGCATTTTAGGGAAAGCCATCTACCTTAGTTAGTGCCTTGTTTGAATGCAGAAGACTCTAGTCTCAAACCTTAGCCTCTATGTGTAAAAGGGGTCCAGTAGCATTCAAGGGGAAAGATCACACTTTTCTTCTTACAACCTGGACAGTCTGCAGGCAAGCATGGATTCTACTAAGGAACTATGGTCAGCTTTTGGTTCAGGTTCTTATATGAACTTTTTCAATCTACTCAGTCCAAAACATATGCAAAAAATCAGAAAATGTTTGCATGCCCACCCTTGCGTTTTTCCAGAATTTTGCAATGATGCACGCAGCTCAAAAATATACACACCAGAAAGAGAATGGATGTGGCACTAAAAGTGCTAAGAGCGTATCCATACAACGATATAAAAAGCTGCTAACAAAAAAATAGATAGCAACAGGAAAAATAGGTCAAAAAAGATGTCTCTTAGAAGACAAGTATGTGGAAACTGGTATGAATTTTCATACGGCTTTCTTTTCTTTTGGCCAAATTTATTCGTTTAAATTTGTCGACTGATTTGGAAACAGGCCAAACTGGATTTAGTTCTGGAAAATGAGAAACAAGTGACACTTAAATGGGTACAGTCACCCATCCGTATTCTCGTCTACTCGGATCAATATCTCATAATCTGAGAGTTTGTAATTTGACTCTACTGATGTCCAGCACAGGTTAGGTCCCTATCCAAAGAAAACTAGGGGAAGTGAAAAAACGGAATGATGTAGTGGTTAGGGCAGTGTTCCTCAGCCTTAGTGCCTTTAGGTTGTGTGGACTTCAACTCCCAGAATTCCCCAGCCACAATGCTGGGTTAGGGTACTGAGCTAAGATCAGTACCCAAACCCAGGTTGTTTTCTTTCTGTGCAAGAAGTTGTGTGGCAAGCGATTTCATGACAGCTGTTGCGAGGACGACTGTATCTGGGCTGCAAAAATCCGGAGTTTGGAGTTTGCTACTGCTGGGTAGCGGCCGTGAGGATTTCTGAAGCCGCAGTAGCCCTTCCTGTCGTTCTTTCCTCCATCCACATGTTACATTAAACAAGAGCCGGGTCTCTTGGGAGGCTTCAACGGTCCTGGGAAGAAGTGGTGCAGCCACATTAGGTGCAGCAGGCTCAGGTGGGGATCAGCAAAGGAACCGCGAGCCAGGACAGGGCTGAAATCGGATCAGCCACTCCAAACACTTTTCTTCCCACCCAAGATTAGCCCCGGCACAGATGACAGCTTGGACTTAATCTGTTTGAGGGCTCCAGGCCAGAGGACGTTTCCAGGGTGGGGAGGTGAGGGGGGGGGAAACAACAGCAGCATGAGATTGCGAAGAGACCACCTTTCAGAATAAGAAAACTAAAAAGCCCAATCAGAAGGGCTGGGGGGTGGGGCTGACCCTTAACGTTTGTTTGTTTATTTAAATTTAGCATCCTTACAATGGCTTGGAGAACCTTCAGGGATGCTTCCTTGGAATCTATAGTTCTGAATTACTTGTTCTCATTTCCAGAATGGAGCCAACATGTTCAAAATCCTTGTTTGCTGTTTCAGCCAAAGTGCTGAGCAGCTCAGCTTTATCACAACTTTTAGTTTATTTATATTTATATTTATATTTATATTTATATTTATATTTATATTTATATTTATATTTATATTTATATTTATATTTATATTTATATTTATTTATATTTATATTTATTTATTTGACAATTTCACACCCGGTGACTCCGGGTGGCTTACAAGATTAAAATCCTTTATTCCAGTCTCTCCCCCTTCATCTGTACAGGTAGTCCTTGTTTAGCAACTGCCTTGTTTAACGGCCGTTCACAGTTACGACGGGGATGATAAAATAACTTTGCGACCAATTCTCGCATTTATGACCTTTGCAGGTCTGAAAAGCAAAGGAAAGCTGAATAAGATCGTAAGCACAGTCACGGTTTCACTTAGCAACTGCTTTGCTTAACGACTGAGTTGCCGTTCCCAATTGTGGTTGAGAAACACTGCACTAGAGCATCCCTGAAAGATGACCATCCAGCCTTTAGCGAAGGAAAACTCACTATTTCAAGTGGCAGCCTGTTCCACTGGCTGACACTTTGTATAGTTGGGAGGTTCCTCTTGACCAGGGCTTTCCAAAGTTTTTCCCGCGGCGACACACCAACCGGCGTTGGTGTGTCGCCGCAGGAAAATCCGGAAGTGTGGCAGACGCAAAAACCCGGAAGTGCTGCTGCTGCTTTCGGGTTTTGCGCGCTGCAGTTGGTGTCGCCGCGGGAAAATGATGATCAGCGGTTCCGGGTTGTGTGGCGACACACCAGACTGTGTGTGGCGACACACTTTTGTGTCGTGACACACAGTTTGGAAAGCTCTGCTCTTGACATCTAGCCTGAACCTCCTTCCTTGTACTTTTAACCACCTGGATCTAGCCCAGCCACTCAGGCAAGTATGATCAGCCTCCTTCAGATAGTAACAGCATTCAGACGTTCAGCTGATCACACCCAGAGTCACACTTAAGGCCCCTTTCTTGTAATGCTCAATCTACAGAAATCATCTGGGTTAGAGCCGAAAAGGAAAGGCACTTAGCATGTGCTCAAAGTCTCTTCATTTGCACCTGATTCAACCCAGAATATAAGCGTAACATTTCAGTACTGGATGTCAGTTTCACATATCTCGGTGGTGCTGGACGTTTGGCAGTTCATAAGGCTTGGGATGACAGAGGAATGGATAAACATCACAAGGTCTTAAGTTAGTATTTCAGACTACTAATCAGGTTCAGTCAAGCAGCAGTCGCCTGCTCTTCTTACGCACAGCGCGCGCGCACACGCCCGTATAGACAGGAGTGCCGAGACGAGTTCAGATTGGCACCAGTCAGCCAAGTCACAGAGGAAAACACGGGTTATCAGGAAACGCCATTTACATGCCAAGCTGTTTGCCGTTCTGCATCCAAATCACCGCCCGGCTAGTTCCAACCAAACTGCCATCTCTCGCCCTTTGTGCCCTTACTCACCCTCGGCACAGCCATCCATCACCCAGTTACTCCCCGCACCCCAAAGCAGCCCCCACGCCAGGTGGAAATCCAGGCCGCCAGGAAAGTCGCAACTCAGAGTTTAAAAATAAGCCTGAGTCTTTTTCCGTGAGGGAGCGAACGGGCAAACTCCAGAAGGGATGGGCTGGTGGGAGACCACCAATCACCAAGCCCTCGAACCTAGAGAGGTGAAAAGGTCATGCTTTCTCCCAAAAGGAAGGAAGGAAGGAAGGAAGGAAGGAAGGAAGGAAGGAAGGAGGGAGGGAGGGAGGGAGGGAGGGAGGGAGGGAGGGAGGGAGGGAGGAAGGAAGGAAGGAAGGAAGGAAGGAAGGAAGGAAGGAAGGAAGGAAGGAAGGAAGGAAGGGATTCAAGGTCTTCTGAGCATACTTAGCTGAAGAGAGTGGCTTGGAAGGGAGGGGGCAGTGAAGTTAGACTGGTTGCATCTGTCCATTTTCCTTTCTTGCGAGTCAGATTCTTAAAATTTCAAAATAATCCTACCCGGCATTTGCAAATCTTTGTCAATGCCTTTTAAGAAGCCAATCAGGCAATCAACCAGTAAAATTCTCACGACATACAACAGTCCAATTCAATAGATACAACTGTTGTAGCGAGGACACAACTATGCTGAATCTGCTAACTCAAGTGTTGTTAAAAAGGAGGACGGTGTCATAAACAAGAGAGACAGGCAGACGTGGAACAGTAACTCAACACCATCCAAACGGTTGAACATACAAAGAGAGATCCAGGCTTTCAGGGACTAAGCTTTCAAAACTCTCAGCCAGGATGGACAGATTTGTCACTCCTCTGTTTATGAAGGAATGTGTAGATTGGTTGGGAAACCGAGGGGAATAACTTTCTCACCTTCTCTTCCCATTGGCTACCTTTGCTCGAGTTGTTGGGAATTGTGGTGTAGCAGCATTTGGAGAGCTACAGATTTCAAGAAGGTTTGCACTGCCAACTGAATCAATCACGGCCACATCTGGCATTTCCGATCTTTTGGAAACCCTGCATTATTCTGCCTTTTAATCCAAGCTGATATACCAGTGTTTCTCAACCTTAGCAAATTTAAGATGTGTGGACTTCAACTCCCAGAATTCTCCAGCCAGCATTGCTGGCTGGGGAATTCTGGGAGTTGAAGTCCACGCATCTTAAAATTGCTGAGGTTGAGAAACACTGTGATATACTGTATGTACATCCATCCTTTGACTTCTCAACACAAATCATGGCTTAATTTGTAAGGCTCTGCCTGAAGATTTTGCCTTGCCATCTCAGATTCTGGTTGAAACAGATTTTCCAGGGTGAGGCCATGGTCCATCTTAATTAAAGAAATTTAACTCTTTAAGAGGAGGCAAATTAATCTTGATTTGGCAAACTGTGGCTTCTCACTCCTGCCTATATCATCCCTTGGCCCAGAGAAGGCCTTAGCTGGACTGAAACAGAAGATTTGGGTTCTTCAAAACGATAAGGCCAAAATTTCTCACTCTCATGATGATGTAATTGCAGGTTCCCTGTGGACAATCCCTAAATATTTTTATTACATCCTACATGTTTCTCATAAAAGCTTTTTCACCTTGGCTCGAATAGGCACACTACCCATTATGGAGACAATAAGTGAATACCAGTCTCCCATACTATAAGCACATTTGTGTGTGTTCAGACACACAGCTCGAGTCAGTAACTCACATACTGCTTAATTGTCCATTGTACTACTTGTGGTGTCTGGCCCTCATAAACCTAATTGTCAAAAATCTTAGTTGTCGCTCTGATCAAAAGGATGCCAACCTCCTTGTTCAGATGACCAAAAGATTGCCAACCTCCTTCTATAAATTCAAACATGGGCAACCACCAAAAAGGTTGCCAGGTTTGTAGCAATAGCTATAGCTTGCCCAAGCCAGTTTGGTCCAATGGTTAAGGCAAAGGGCTACAAACCAGGAGCCTGAGAATTCTAGTCCTGCCTTACGCATGAAAGCCGGCTGGGTGGCCTTGGGCCAGTCCCTGTCTCTCAGCCCTAGAAAGGAGCCAATGGCAAACCAGGAGGCTGAGAGTTCTAGTCCCGCCTTAGGCATGAAAGCCGGCTGGGTGACCTTGGGCCAGTCACTCTCTCTCAGCCCAACTCACCTCACAGGGTTGCTGTTGTGGGGAAAATAGGAGGAGGAAGGAGTATTAGGTATGTTCGCCGCCTTGAGTTATTTATAAAAATAATAAAGGTGGGATAGAAAATAAATAAAATATATAAATAAAATCAGATGCTACCTCCCTTTCATTACCAATTGTTTCACATTTGATTCCCTTGTACTTTGAAGTAACCTATTTGTGGTTTATTATCCTGGGACAGTAAAATAAATAAGTAAATAAATTCTGCTCCTGATTCTGAAACGGACTCATTTGTCCAATGCAGGCTGACCTGGTAGCTGTCCTGTTGCCAGCAAATCATGAATTCTGGGTCTGTATTCCAGCAAAGTGAAACATTTCTACTTGGGCCAGGGCCTTAGTCTTCAACATGCCTATTGCCCAAGCATGTTCTTGCTTGAGATGGGGCAGTGCATGTGTGAACACATTCTAGTGAACCGCCGACCAGATCAATGAACAACGCTGTGGGATCTGGTATGTGATTTGGGACCTACGGCACTATCTGGCAATTTGGTTATAGAAGAGCAAACCTGTATTTGGATTCAAGTTTGCCCGTTACCCCAGGCTGGAAGAAACGTGCTTGTCTGCTTGTCGCATACCAAGGACAAAAGCAGCGCCTCAAAAGAAAGTCAGCTGAAACGGATCAGTAGGTTTATGAGCTGGGAGTTATTATTATGTTTATTGGGACAGGAGCTGGGGGGGGAATATATCACAAAGGAAGCATGAGAAACTTTTGGAAAGCCATGGTGCGGTCAAAAACAACATTGCATTAAAACACGCTCCCCACCCCTCACCCCCCAAAAGGTATCTGGATCCAGGAAGGAAGGAAGGATCAAGCTGAGAGAGGTGGGGAAAAAATGGCGAGTCCGTTTAAGCCCCAGCTTATTCTCTAAAGTAGTATTTCTCAACCGTGGCAACTTTAAGATACGTGGACCTCAACTCCCAGAATTCCCCAGCCTCCTGGCTAAGGTTGAGAAACACCACTCTAAAGAGCGTAAGATTGGGCACAAACTACTCTCAGATTACAAGTGAACAAAACCTGGTTATAATTGTGAAGGAAAACCATTCTGAGCATGCTCAGAGGCGATCAGCTGTTTAGAAAATAAATAAAAACGTCACACGAAATGTGGCTGCTGTGCTTCCCTCTCCCACCAGCCACGTCCATCTGACACCCACTTCTAGCGCTGGTAATGCAGCTGATCATCCTTCCTCATTTTGGCACATCTTTTCAAATGCCTCGTAATGGGCTGCCTGCCTGGAGTAACCAAATTTCAACACCAAGTAACCATCTTGGAAAGCATTATAAAAAAACAAATCTGGTTCCCCAGGATCCGTGAGTGGCCAATAAACTGTTTTGTAACTTAGACTGCAAGACAGTCTTGTCATCGCTGGGCCAAAGAGCCCTGGAAGTAGAGGAAATGTCGCCAAGGGAGCTCATCTGCGGTCTGCAGTTATTTTCTTAAGTTTCAGTGCTGACCCTGTCCCCACCCCTCGCAGCAACATGGTCTCACCCCTGGATGGTCACAGTGCGGTGACTCCATTCTCCAAGCATCTGGGCAGGGAGGGGGTTACTGGCGCTTTGCAAAATGCTTTTGAAGGCCAGCTATCTATAGACATGAGCTGACCTGCAGCTTGCTTTTTTCATGATTAAGGACCCAGACTTGGTGATGTGATTAAACCATCTGGGCTGGTCAAAGAAGGATCTTCTGATCCCCTTTTTGCTGGCACTCTTCATTTCTTCCAGCATCACCTGAAGGGCCCCTCGTCTCCCCATCAGACCTCTCTGCTAAAATCACTGTTTCTGATTATTATATTACCTACCACCCTCCATCTTAAGAATAAACAAATATCCATGTAGCCCAGCCTTGCCAGGGAAGGCCTGATGGAGAAACCCACTGGCATCTGGCATTCAGTGGTCAACTGCCTGTGAAAATGGAGGATTTCCTTTAGCTATGATGGCTATGAAACCAACCCATTTTTGTTCTTTCCCTGCCTTCCTATTTTTCTAATTCCTAAAAAGCAAGAGCGGCATCAGGAGAGAGACCCGGTTAAGTATTTGCCCAGACCAGTGTTTCTCAAACTTGGCAACTTTAAGATTCTCAAACTTTAACCCTAAGACATGTCTTAAAGTTGCCAAGTTTGAGAAACACTGGTCTAGAAGCATCTCTTCTAACCTAGTATTCTTCCCTAAGAGCTGCTGGGGGTGAGGGACAGGTTGGGTGGGAAGATATACTTTGCACACGCTCAGTGGCACTAATTCCTTCAGGACATGCGAGGATGAAAGGCTGTTTTTAAGGTAAGAATGCCGGCAGAGTATGTGAAGCCCAATAAACTTCTATGGCATTTGTTGCCTATTTAAATTGTTAAATTAAATTCCTTTAGACATTTACTGCAGTCATGGATCAACGCTTGATTTATGCAGGAAGGAACGGTTGAGGACTGTTGCAGAACTTCCTCAAGATCAGGGATACGACGGCTGGTGACCCTGATCGTGTTCCATCGAGATCAGCGCTGTGAACTTTGGCAGCAGTCCAGACAAATGGGAA
This sequence comes from Charina bottae, assembly GCA_023362775.1. NCBI lineage: Eukaryota > Metazoa > Chordata > Lepidosauria > Squamata > Charinaidae > Charina > Charina bottae. The sequence goes on from JALMGJ010000040.1 coordinate 6,818,960, forward strand.
TTCTCTTCCCCATCCTCTGCTTGCCAAGATCACTTTGGACTGGAGATGTTGTCTTGAGGGCCTTTGACACCCCAAGCAGATGCTTTACCCCTGAGCTAGGAGTGTTTCTGGTGGGTCTATGAGAGGACTGTATGCTGGCCTGGCTTATGGGGGCCACACAGCACACTATCCCAGATAACAACCCGATTCCCATGTTCACAGAACAAGAGATGTCCAAGCAAACAAGTCATACTACAGTACAGCTTCACCTGGTGTCCTGCTTTCCTTAAAACAATGGCTGCCTTCCCACCACACTAAACCACAAACTACCCAACCCCATTTTAGCCTAGCCTAGCACATTCTGTGACCAACCACCAAGTCCATAGTTGCTTGGTTTAATGGTCATCAGGACCCAGACCATGGCCAGAATGTGGTCAAGGTGGTCTTCCATAGCCAAACTTTAACTTTATTTGAGCGTGGGACGGCTTACCTTAACCAATATCTAGCTAGACATCTGAACAAGGGCTACTGGCTGTCTTATGGTTAAGCAGCCACTACTCCAAGAACAAGAGATGGCGGGATTAGCAGCAACAAAAATAGAAACACTTGTGCAAGAATTACTCCTGCTTTATTTTCATCCCTGCACAGGAGAAGAGAGGGAGGGATGGGAGAAATTTAACCCTACCTACACAATGCCTCCAACCCAATGAAGTTGTCATAAACTTGTAGTGTTGTCTACCAACACCCATACCCTCAGTGATGATCAGTTACCCACTGCAAAAGCTACTGGGACATCAAACAGCACAGAAGGAAGAGCGATACCAGGATGTGCAGTGGCCTCTGCCACACTCTGTTGAGAAGTACTTCACCCACAATTAATGCTCATCCACGTTCAATGCATTGTGCAAACAGGTGCACTGAGCCAGGCCATCGATCTATCTAGGCCAGGGGTGGGGAACCTTTTTTCTGCCAAGGGCCATTTGGATATTTATAACCGGGGACCAGGGGGGTGGGGGGCGGGGTTTCTGGGATTTCTGTGGACCGGGGGCCGGAGTTTGCGGGCGGGAGCCAATCACAAGCACTGGGGGGCGGGGTTTGCGGGCGGGAGCCAATCGTGTGGAAGGGGCGGGGTTTGTGGGCGGGAGCCCCGCGGGCCGTATACAGCCCGCGGGCCTGATGTTGCCCACCCCTGATCTAGGCCAAGATTGCCAACCTCAGAAACGCTACAGGGATGGGGTGGGATAGCAGGTGAGGTGTTTCATTGGAAACTCATCCAGGATGTTGGCACAGAGAAGGTGGTTTCCTGGATACCCACCAGCCAAAACTCATTTGGGGGGGGTTGACCCTACAGCAGGGCCCCAAGGGATAATATCATATTAAAGTCAGGTGCCTCTGGCAGGAGCTGATCTTCTAAAATACACTTTTGCCAACGAGACTTCTAGGAGAAAGGGGTATTCAGGACTTAGGGCCAGGAGAGGCACTCCAATGGCCATCCTTCACCAAGGCTATCAGATCTTGGCTGCCAAAATCCAGGCAACTACAAGAGGGCACTAATGAATTTGCTTTCTCCATTTCTTTTCTCCTCTCTGGTGGTTGACCTCATTTCCGCAGCTCAGAACTGGTTGCCCCAGCTGAATATGTTTAGAGGGCTGAAGGCCTTTGTATTTTAAACCACTGCGTGGTGGCTCAGCGGGTAAGACGCCAGGCTTGTCGATCGGAAGATCGCAAGTTCGGAGGTTCAAATCCCTAGCCCCGCGTGACGGAGTGAGCTCCCGCACTCGCCCCAGCTCTTGCCAACCTAGCAATTCGAAAGCATGCAAATGCAAGTAGATGAATAGGTACCACTTCGGTGGGAAGGTAACAGCGTTCCGCGCATGTCATGCAGCCACATGACCGCGGAAGCGTCTTCGGACAGCGCTGGCTCTTCGGCTAACAAACAGAGATGAGCACCGGCCCCTAGAGTCGGACACGACTGCACAAATGTGCGGGGGGAACCTTTACCTTTTTAAAGCCCATTTTGGGACTTACGTAACAGCAGCCTCTGCCTCAGATTTGGGGGAAAACCACTCTGTCACGTTTCAACCATCCTGTTCAGCCTAGCACAACATTGGAAAAGAGATACCTTTCCTACAATATCAGCGTGGGAAAGTAAAACGGGAGAACATCCTGCAATGGCAAAATTGGCAATATATATCCACAACAGAAGTTTAAATTCAAGCAGGAATGGCTCCCTTGTATACAATATATCACAGAGCAAGGCAGGTCTAGACATCTGGAATACGGTTTTTAGGACTCAAATAGAAGCCAACAACAATTACTAATGTTTGATGCAAAGTTCAAATATCTAAACCAGTGTTTCTCAACCTTGGCAACTAAGATGGGTGGACTTCAACTCCCAGAATTCCCCAGCCAGCAAAGGGAATTCTGGGAGTTGAAGTCCACCCATCTTAAAGTTGCCAAGGTTGAGAAACACTGATCTAAACCACGGCTGGTTGGTTGAGGATAGAAATGGAAAGGGAGGGGAAGATGTATCACTAAAAAGTACCTTACTTTTTCTTTTTTCACTCTGTTTTTGTAAATTCAAATGTAGCAGTCTATTTTTGTATCATCTTGCTTTCTTCTTTTTTACTTTCTCTGTATTTTGGCATTTGCTTTTTCCTACTTTCTTTGTATTTCAATGTCTTAACAATAAACATACGGATTTTTTTAAAAAAAGATACTGTTTAGAGGGCCTCTGGGGGAAAAATAGGCTAGTGCCGATTGCCCGTCTATGCCAGCTCTGTTTTAGGATTTTACGGATGAACACCGGCGCTGACCTGGGCCTAGGAACAAATCAGAAGCCAGTGGAATGGAGATAAGATCAGTGTAAAGCTCTTGCTGGAAAACCATCTGGCCGCTACACGTCATCTCAACTCCCGTTTCCAAGTAGTGTCATCCCTCCTGGTGCTAACTGTTGTAACCTAATCCAGGCACGGCCAAGACCTGAGTCACTGGGGCCTTATCCATTTCTCGAAGAAGGGGGCACTAGTCCAGACCGAGAAAAGGCTGCTGGCTTTGCTCTTAGCAGATGGGCCTTCAGGGTTGCTGAGATGGACAGCTATAGAAATCAAATCAATCAATCAATCAATCAATCAGGCTTGCTGGCAAATACAGAAATTCCCCCGACTCTCCCGCAATGAATATACAGCAGGTCCCCGGTTTAAGAACGTCCTGGTTTACGGACAACTCCTAGTTAACAACGGACTGCCATAAAAACTATTATATTAAAAATTCGAGTTAAGTACAATGCTTCGGGTTAAATACACCATACTACTTTGTGTATTGAGGGGCGTGGTGGCTCAGCGGGTAAGACGCCAGGCTTGTCGATCGGAAGATCGCAAGTTCGGAGGTTCGAATCCCTAGCTCTGCGTGCGGAGTGAGCTCCCGCACTCGCCCCAGCTCTTGCCAACCTAGCAATTTGAAAGCATGCAAATGCAAGTAGATTAATAGGTACCACTTCGGTGGGTAGGTAATAGCGTTCCGCGCGCGTCATGCCGGCCACATGACCGCGGAAGCATCTTCGGACAACGCTGGCTCTTTGGCTAACAAACGGAGATGAGCACCGGCCCCTAGAGTCAGACACGACTGCACAAATGTGCGGGGATAACCTTTACCTTTTTTACTTTGTGTATTACTAGGTTTAAGATGTTTTAGTGTATTTCAGGGCTTTTCAAAGCACTGCCGCTGGCGACACACCAGCGGCAGCGGCGGCGTGCGCGTGCACGGCGATGGCGCAGGGGGGCGTGCGGCGGCGCATGCGCACGGCGACGGCACGGGGGGGTGCGGCGGCGCGCGCGCGCACAGCGACGGCGCAGGGGGCGTGCGGCGGCACGGGGGCGTGCGGCAGCGCACACGTGCATGGCGGCCGCCGTGCACGCGCATGCCGCCGCTTCCGGGTGGTGTGGCGACACACCACGCTGTGTGTGGCGACACACTTTTGTGTTGCGACACACAGTTTGGAAAGCTCTGGTGTATTTGGAAGTGTTTCTGAAGTGTTTTATATGCATAGAAAGGTAAAGTATATACTATATATTAAGACTAACTGATATATTACTAACTGATATACTATATATTTGACTAACTGATGCTAAATAACCGTTCTGACTTACATACAAATTCGACTTAAGGACAGACTTAGGAGCAGAACTCGTTCTTAAACCAGGGACCTGCTGTATACATCTCGGAAGTCTCTGAGAAAGGCAGCTTTCTTTTCCCAACCCTCAACTGCGACCCAGCTACAAGCCAAGATGCTACAACCCTTCACTCCCTTTTCCAAGTGTTGGCCTTGTTGGCGTCTGCCCAAGGCTTTCATTCATTCTTTGGCTATGCCAGCACAAGTGAACCCCAGTGATCTCCACACAATTGTAGGAATTAGACCACATACGGCCCCCAGCCAACCCAACCATATGATGGCTCAGCTTGGTGGTCTGGTTCACGTAAGAGGTGATGCCCTCAACAAACCCGTTCTATTATGGCTTAGCCTGGTTCCCACAACATGCTAATGCAGATTGATTGATTTAATTGCTTAATTTGATTGACTCCAAACCGTCTCTGGGCGGCTGCTAACGGACTGAGCCACAAGCAATCCAACCTCATTTAAGTTTAGACTAACATACTGTGGAAGTCCCACCACTCTGTTATGGGCTGAACTACGATTATAGGTCGTCCTCTTTTAGTGACTGCCTCATTTAGTGACCGTTCACAGTTACAACAGTAATGAAAAAGTAACTTTGCAACCAGTCCTTACATCTACAACCTTCACAGGTCTGTAAAGCAAAGGAAAGCTGAAGTAAGATTGTAAGCACAGTCACAGTTTCACTTAGTGACCGCTTTGTTTAACGGCCGAGTTGCTGGTCCCAATTGTGGTTGCTAACGAGGACTATCTGTATACCTATTTTAGCTAAGGATGCTGTTGTAGAAGAAGCACAACAATTTCTGTAAAAGCATTATTACCTCCTGTCTCTGAATATTAGAAATACAGACAATGCCAGCTCTATGGATCAATGGACTAATTCAAAAGGGAGCAAATTCCTATGATTTTATTTTAATTGGCCCTTTATTTTATAACCTGAAGGACCAGGTTAAGGATAGATTGTCATGGAGAAAATCTATCTATGTGATTGCTAAGAGTCGACACTGACTTGATGGGACGTAATCCATCCATCAATCACTTTATATTGTGCCTTCACGAATGCTCCTATGCGAATCAATTTCACAAGCACATGGATAGGACAGCATGACATTATGGAGGCAGCCCCGCCCAGCTGAGTATTTGCAATGAGCCAATACAGTCTTATGGCTTAAAGATTCCTCACCCTTATTTTAGAATCAGGAGGAGCAGAAACCCGCTTTATTGTTAAGGAAGGGGCCACAACGCAGTGGGAGAGCAGCTGCTTAACTTTCAGAAGACTTCAGCTTCAAACCTTAGCAGTTTGAGGGACAAGTATATAACCATGACCCAAACATGCCCTGGCACCATCTCTTTCCTTCTGGGTCCCCGTGACATTCCCTTCATCTTATCCCTAACCCAGAGACCCAGTTTGGTCTAGTGGTTAAGGTGCTGGGCTAGAAACCAGGAGTCTGTGAGTTCTAGTCCCACCTGAGGCATGAAAGCTGGCTGGGTGACCTTGGGCCAGTCCCTGTCTCTCAGCCCTAGGAAGGAGCCAATGGCAAACCAGGAGACCGAGAGTTCTAGTCCCGCCTGAGGCATGAAAGCCAGCTGGGTGACCTTGGGCCAGTCCCTGTCTCTCAGGCCTAGGAAGGAGCCAATGGCAAACCAGGAGACTGAGAGTTCTAGTCCCGCCTTAGGCATGAAAGCTGGCTGGGTGACCTTGGGCCAGTCCCTGTCTCTCAGCCCTAGGAAGGAGCCAATGGAAACCAGGAGACTGAGAGTTCTAGTCCCACCTTAGGCATGAAAGCCGGCTGGGTGACCTTGGGCCAGTCACTCTCTCTCAGCCCAACTCACCTCACAGGGTTGTTGTTGTGGGGAAAATAGGAGGAGGAAGGAGTATTAGCTATGTTCGCCGCCTTGAGTTATTTATAAAAATAATAAAGGTGGGATTGAAAATAAATAAATAAATAAATAAATAAATAAATAAACAAACAAACAAACAAACAAACAAACAAACAAACCCACCCCATGAGAGGGAGACAGAGTTAAGTTGTCCTTAGCTCTTCGGCTTAAAGCAGGGTCCCTCTCTTCTTCTGACATCATCTATGGACAGCCTCAAAGTCGGAAGATCACTTAAGGGTCATCACCCATCAACTTGGAGGGAAGTCAGGACACTGGCAATGGCTGGGGACAGAGGCTGGAGAGATTGGAGTGGGATCTGCGAGAATGACAGACAACTTCAGGCCAGCCCTTTTGGTGCCAACTCAAGAATGGGGGTGGAGCACGGCCAACTATCATGTGAAAAGGCTGCAGGTACAGAGATGGGAAGAGGCCACCAGGAAGTGCAAGCAATCCTGAACTACGCAGGCCAGCTGATTGATTAGTATAGGACCAGAGGAATTCCTTCATGCATTTTGCCCTTGATCCTATTGAGCAAGATATTTTCAGGGTTTCTGCAAAAGGGTATCTTTCCTAGCTGGGCTCTTTCAACTAAAAGGACTCTACAAGGAAACCCTGAATCTCCTGTATGCAAAGCAGAGAGATTTCTACTGAAGTCTTTCCTCATTTAATAATTAGGGGTTTGAATTCTGCCCTCTAGGAAGTTCACTGAGGTGAATTTAAATACAGGGAAGTAAATATTTAGTAGATGTGTTCAGTAGGATTCCTGAGTGCCACTTTATAAACTTGTGTGCCGGGCTCAATGCAACCCCCTGGGCAGGATCTCCAAAAGATTTTAGGGAGATCTTGGATGAAATTGATGTGATTTAAAAAAAAAAAATTTAGTGGGGAGGGCAGAGATGGCCAAACTCTGATATACACAAACACAGAGAGTAACTTTATCAATACATCTTTATTCTCTAAAGATTTTTGGAATAAGATGCTGCTACTTTCTCATGTCCAACTTCAAAGCCTATGTAAAAAACATACTGACTCAAGTGGTTTGTACTTTTAATGAGAACTGCATTCAGGAACAGGAAAAGGAATGGTAAAAGGCAGAGAGAGGTGAAAGAGGCAATTCAATATTAATGCACCTTCACTGCATTGGACACTTAAGCCATCTATTTGTGGTACAAAAGCATACAGGCATGTATGAATCCTTAACACCCTCTGCGTCAGTGTTTCTCAACCTTAGCAACTTGAAGATGTCTGGACTTCAACTTCCAGAATTCCCCAGCCAGCGTGCTGGGAGTTGAAGTCCAGACATCTTCAGGCTGCTAAGGTTGAGAAACACTGCTGTAAAACCACCAATTGGTGGTGTTTAGGAAAAAAGAAAGAAAACTATGGAACTGACTGCCACAAGGCCCAGGAATGAAAAATAGCTCAAACAGCATTAAACTGCTTTGGCGAATCTAGAGTGGTGGAGAAAAATAACAATTCAACTCCCCACTTTGTGATCGTTAAAAAAAAAAAAAGCATACACCCAGGATATAAATTTTTACAAATAGATACATTCATTATTTCCATGCTTCCACTTCCACTCCTATTTCCCTCCCCCACCCCCATCACTTACATCCTCTTTTGTTTATAAATTCCTTGGGGCAGGGACTTGCATTGCTGTTTTATTTTTACAGCATTGCGCAGATAGATAACATAACGTGTGTGCGGATAAGAAGAGATATATACATCCATACATAAACAACTGGCTGTTAGTCATGAAGTACAAATAGAACCACTGTGTTTAGAGGCAGTCTATCTCTGAATATTTGCTTATTTATTTGTTGAATCTATTTCTATGGCTGCCCATCTTGCAGATGCAATTCTGGGCAGCTAACAACACATTTAAAACAACAACAAAACAAAACAATATTAACAGAACATTAAAAAAAATTAACCTTCAACCCAGAGTTCTCACTCGAGGCACAAATGACCAGGCTCAAATTATCCTACCTCAGACACATTGTGCAAAGACCCAGATCTCTGGAGAAGCCCATAATGCTGGGAAAGGTGGAAGGAAAGAGAAGAAGAGGACGACCAGCAGCACGATGGATGGACTTTACAGTGGTGTTGGGGGCACCACTGGGAGACTTGAAAGACCAGGTTAGGAATAGATTGTCATGGAGAAAATCTACCCATGTGATTGCTAGGAGTCGAAAATGACTGGATGGCACATAATCAATCAATCAAAAACAAACCCCCTACAATGGTCACTGAGAATAAGCTGGAAAACATTCAGCAAGGCAACAACATCTCACGGGCCATCTAACCTCCCAACCCCCATGTCCTGGAGCACATCCAGGTTTCCACCGCTTTGTGGACAGCCAACAGGCTGATCTTCCGGGACTGAAACAGAGAAGGCCCACTTCCTAGGTCCCACTAGATGGCATTCTTTAATTGAGGGGACCCAGAGTGCGCCCCTCCTGTCAGACCTGGTGAGATGGGTACCAGCAACCATTTCCACTGATTGGAGGGAACAGTTGGAGAACACAGCAGTTTCATGTCCTGCCTGTGGACTTCCCTTAGGCCTCTAGCTGGCCAGTGTGGAAAATAAGATGTCGAATGCCATCTGGTCCAGCGAAACTTGTTAAACGTTCCTAACCAAAATGGCCTTAAAAATCCCCCGAGATCACATTTTTCAGATTAACATTTTACCTCTAAGGTAAAGGTTCCCCCCGCACATTTGTGCAGTCGTGTCCGACTCTAGGGGCTGGTGCTCATCTCCGTTTGTTAGCCGAAGAGCCAATGTTGTCCGAAGACGCTTCCACGGTCATGTGGCCGGCATGACGCACGCGGAACGCTGTTACCTACCCACCGAAGTGGTACCTATTAATCTACTTGCATTTGCATGCTTTCGAATTGCTAGGTTGGCAAGAGCTGGAGCTAGTGCGGGAGCTCACTCAGCACGCAGGGCTAGGGATTCGAACCTCCGAACTTGCGATCGACAAGCCTGGCGTCTTACCCGCTGAGCCACCACGCCCCTTATGTTTTACCTCTGGCCCAGTGTTAAAGGACCGCAGAAAAGATTTGCACCACTTTTTTCTTCTGGGCTTAGAGTGATGTGCAAAGCGATTCATTATGACTAGCTCAGCAAACCATAGTTAAAAGATCCTGGCTTGGCATTATGGGTGAGTGCAGATTACACAAAACCGCGTTAGGACTGCAAGGGGAGCGCCTAAGTTCACGTTCTAATTTCTCCTTAAAACTCGCTGGACTAATCGCTCCTCTGCAGCTTCACCTACCCGAGAGCGGCTGAGAAGATAACAGAGGTTAACAGAAGAGAACCCACAGAGGTCCTTGGAGGAAACATGGGATCAAAATGTAATAAATATTTATGTTTTCATTGGAAAAATTGAATTAATGCTCTTCTCCTTTGTAACAAACATTACCTGCCTCAATAGCATTAAATCCATCATAGCAGAAGGAACCAAACTGATCGTTTACATCTGGGGTGTGCTTGAGAGAGAGAGAGGCAGAATTACAGGGCCGAAGTTTCTTTTTAAGGCTGAAGTAGCTACCGAAAGCTACTTCTGTAGCGGGTTGTTAAAACGAGAGCTTGCATCTCCCCTCTCCTTGTCCCAGCTGGTTCTCAAAAAACAATGCCTCAGATTTGGCCAGGATATGTGGGGTGGGGAAGGACAGAAGGGGGAAAAACGGAGAGGAAAGATAAGATTACACATTTTTCAGTGTTCCTGTCAAGTACTGTGCATTGTTGAAAGGAAACACTGGGGCCTTTCTTTGCAGGCGGCGTTCCTCGAGCGCGCGCTCTAGTGCTCTCTATCTCAGATACATACAAATATGTTTTTTTCTTCTTTCGCAGGCTGCCCTGCCTACTTTCACACACACCAGCTTTGGGAAGGGTGACCGGACACTCAGCCACCTTGGCTTTATATTTCCTCCTCTTGCTAACCACAACTAAAAATTAACATGGTGTTTTTCTTCCCCGTCCCATCCTCCTTTTAAACGGTAGGCTTCATTACAGGGAATGAGAGCCGAGTCACTTAACAGCTGAGGTTAGAAATACTTTGCACAAAAGACCTGAAGTCTAGTACTGTAAAGGCTTCTACTGTATTTCTTTTCAGGTTTTACCAGCTCAGATGCATTCATCATTCCCAAACTAAATTAACCTTTCCTGGGTCTGACTTATTGGCAGGAGATTCTGAGGATCTACAAAATGTGTTGTAAACAACTTAGGTTGTTTCCTGAACCCAGAAAATGACTTTCAATTTGACTCAGCACTGTCCCAGCAGGCAGTAGCATCTAGTTGACCTTGATTGGTCCCAGAAAGTTCAGCAGGGTCAGATTTGGTTAACACTTGGATGGGAGACCACTAAGAAATCCCTGTAAGCTAATTAAAGACTGGCATGACAAACCACTCTCATATTGCTGCCAAGAAAACCAGGGGTTCAGCTAGGATGTCTTTACCTCTCACCTTTTGAGACCTGTCATTGGAGGACAGGGTGGTTGGGGTAGTAATTTTAATTCCTAATAGCATATTCCTATCTCAAGATACCTGGAACGTATCTGTCAGGTGACAACAGCTAGAGGTATGTTTCAGCTGTGGATATTCTGAAAGGAAATTGCTCTTAACTGAAGCTTTGCAGCCCAAGATTCGTATGTATGTACTACCAATGTTTAGTACAGTGGTATCTTGTTCTTTTCTCTGCTTTTCCCCCATTTCACAGATGTTTTCCCAACTCTTTCTCTACAATGGACCTTCCTTCCTTCCTTCCTTCCTTCCTTCCTTCCTTCCTTCCTTCCTTCCTTCCTTCCTTCCTTCCTTCCTTCCTTCCTTTTCCAAGCTTTGGATGCTCAAAGCTAGGACTGCCAGATACAAGCTGCAGAAATCTTCTCAACCTCGTCAGCTTTAAGATATGTGGACGTCAACTCCCAGAATTCCCCAGCAACTCCCCAGAATTCTTAAGCATTTTTAAGTCTACACATCTTAAAGCTGCTGAAGTTGAGAAGCAATGATCCAGATAACCACTAGACGGCAGGAAAGGGAGGCAGCACACATTCTTTGCTGCCTTCTAAGGCTCAACCAGATTTTTCCTGGTAGACCCAGGAAACCCCCAAGTTCATTCCAGGTTTATGGGACCCTGAGAAGGATGGGACTTCAGATACTGTAGTTAAGTGAATCAGTGATTCTCAATAATCTCTCTGCCCCCTCCTAGAACCCTTGAAAATTGAGGGAGGACAACCTCAGTGAACTCACTTATTAAGCAGGGGTGGGCAACGTCAGGCCCACGGAGCTCCCGCCTAAGGCCCGCAGGGCTCCCGCCCACAAACCCCACCCCTTCCACGCGATTGGCTCCTGCCCGCAAACCCCGCCCCCAGTGCTTGTGATTGGCTCCCACCCGCAAACTCCGGCCCCCGATCTGCGGAAATCCCAGAAACCCCACCCCACCCCACCCCACCCCCGGTTATAAATATCCAAATGGCCCTTGGAAGAAAAAAGGTTCCCCACCCCTATATTAAGGTAAAGATATAATTCATATTTTAATAAATTTGAAGGTGGGGTCTTTGGCTTCCACATCACTGCATCCAAGAGGCCTTTCTAAGTAGAAAATGCAGGGACCAGCTTCCTTGGCCTTTAACCTAGATATTGTCATCCTGTTTGATACTCTGACTTCTTAAAGAACAAATTCCAATACTCTGAACAGTTTGGCAACTTTTCTGCAAACCAGCTGAATTCAGGGTTGCACGCCAACCGTGGTCTGTGGACCATCGTTTGTGAGCCTCTGGCATAAACAGTTCTAGTCTAGGAAATGGCAAAAACTCTCTTTCCAATATGTCTATGAAGGTTCTCAGTCATCCAGGTGGAATTGTCTGTAGCTTGAATCATGTCAACTGGATTTCTATTTTCTCATTGGAAACGTTTCGCTCCTTATCCAAGGAGCTTCTTCAGTTTGCTCAGACTGAAGAAGCTCCTTGGATAAGGAGCGAAACGTTTCCAATGAGAAAATAGAAATCCAGTTGACATGATTCAAGCTACAGTCTCTTTCCAATATATTGGTGTTACTGCCAAAATAGACTCCTGGTCACAGTGCCCACTCCTGAAATGAATTTATGTTCCACCAAGTGGATTCATCCTGCTTGCCTCAGGGAGAGATGAAAACATCGGCAGATAGAATAACTAGAATGTGAATATGTCAGTGAACCCCAAAATGGGCACTGGAACCAATGCTTGAATTATTGGGGACCAGAGGACCCCCCCCCACCGCCATCCCCAGGGCCTACATCTGTAGGAGACAGGATTTGGCAAAAAGAGACTGACAGAAAAGGTGTATACATTTCATTAATCCCCCCACTTACACCCTTCTACCTTCCGAACGCAACTACAACACCCCAGCAGCTGCTCGATATAAATCAAACCCCACAAAAGGGAGAAGTAAAGAAAATTAGATTTTTGTTCTCAGAAGGGAAAGCAGCCATGGGACAACAGCAGAACAGAGGGCAAATCCCCAGCTTCTGAAAGGCCAGTTGAAGCAAGGAGGCGACGCCGAACCACGATGGGAAGGAGGAACGTCCTGGAGTGGTGAGAGACGGCCAGGAGGAGAGAGAGAGAGAACCCGCCGTCAAAGATCTGGATGCAATTCAAGCAGGTCACTCTGAAGCCCTGGCTAGGAGTGGCACCAAGTTTGCCAGGACTATTTTGAGCCTGTGGGATCATATTGGGAAACTCCTGCGAGCTACAGTGGCACCAGCAGCTGCTGCAGCCACCTTGCCAGGAAGACGGATGTTCCCAAATCCGCAATCTGCTGCGCTCGCTCCCAAAAACAGTGTCGACAGAAATACTTGCCAGGGTTTTAATCATTAATTGGGGAGTTGCAAAGCAGGAGAGAAAAAGAAGGGAAAAAAACACACGTCACTCTGAATTCACAGAGAGGCAGATTTATCTCTCAGTTGGGGGGGTGACATTCTGTGCATGCCCGGAATAGAGCAGAAGCAATTTTGGGGTGATAGTGAGGGGAAAATTTCAAGCACAGATTTCTTCTCTTCTCTCTCTCTTTCTCTTTTCTGAACTAAATCAACCATTTTAAATCCTCTAAGGCAGTGTTTCTCAACCTTGGCAATTTCAAGCTGTGTGGACTTCAACTCCCAGAATTCTCCAGCCAGCTTTGCTGGGTTGAAGTGCACATAGCTTGAAGTTGCCAAGGTTGAGAAACACTGCTCTAAGGGTATTTTTTCCATAAAGACCTACAGCAAAATTATAGCTAAAGAAATGTCCTATAACCATAACTCCAGTTCTTGAAAATCTCTCCCGACTCATTCGAGTGCAAAAACGCTGGGCATTTCCCCAGATACTACCAGCTCTGTTTTTGAAACCTTGGGGTTAGAAATTTGCTAGGAATTCTGCACCTAAAACCCAGTAAAACCCAATGAACAACAGAACGACTGATCAAAACAAAACAAGAGGACTCAAATCAGCAGAATGTAAAGATGGAAATCAATACTAAAACTCATTTCTACCTAAGCAAACCCATAAACCTTCAGGAGGAGTGTGCTGAAGGTGCATGGATGCATCCTAAAATAAAAAAGGAGCTGCAAAGAACCATTCTCCTTCTATCTGCCACTGATAGTTCCCAAAAGTGGGCAACGCCAGCCTTTCAGATAATTTAATTGCAAAGAATGTGGTCGGATTTATAAAACAGGGTAGGCTAACCTAATAACAAAGTTGGGGAATTTGCAGTTCAAAGTGTTGTGAAGACCCAGCCCTTGTCATCATAGGTTATATGAACTGGGCCACCACTTTGAGCCACGATACAGTTTATTAGTTTGCAATTGTGATTATGTATGTATGTATGTATGTATGTATGTATTTTCTATCCTGCCTTTATTATTTTTATAAATAACTCAAGGCGGCGAACATACCTAATACTCCTTCCTCTTCCTATTTTCCTCACAACAGCAACCCTGTGAGGTGAGTTGGGCTGAGAGAGAGTGACTGGCCCAAGGTCACCCAGCCGGCTTTCATGCCTAAGGCGGGACTAGAACTCTCAGCCTCCTGGTTTGCCATTGGCTCCTTCCTAGGCCTGAGAGACAGGGACTGGCCCAAGGTCACCCAGCCGGCTTTCATGCCTAAGGCGGGACTAGAACTCTCAGTCTCCTGGTTTCTAGCCTGTTGCCTTAACCACTACACCAGACTGTATGCTTGCAGTTTGCAGTTGCAAAGTGTTAACCCAGATTTAGAGTTTACGTCTTATATGAACCCATCTCTTAAGGCTTTACGGCAGCACTATAAAGACACTCCCAACTCGTTTTGTTTGTTTCGGTTCTGTGGTTCCCAAAGCTACCTCTGACCACAGTTTCTGAAAATCCACGGCATAATTGCTTTCTATTTTGTAATACATGAAAGGCAAGATGTAATGTAAATCTTGGCTTAATATACTTTTAAAAAAATTAAGAACATCTTAGAACTCCCCCATAAAAAATATCTAGAAAATCATAGGAATCACGAGTCTTCCATGAGTGTCACATAGCCACGCCCAGTCTAGATCTCTGTCCTATCCACTCTGGCCTTTATTCTTCCCAAAATGTATTCAAGCAGCTCCATGTAGAACAGAGCTTTCCAAACTGTGTGTTGGGACATGTTAGTGTGTTGGCTGCAGTGTCTGGGTGTGTTGGGGCTGCTGCTGCCTCCAAACCTGCTAGGTCCTAGTGCCTGCCTTGTGCCCTGCTGTAAGAGTGTGTCGCGAAATGATGCCCTGCTGTGAGTGTGTCGCGAAATGATGCATGTCTAAAAAGTGTGTCACCAACATGAAAAGTTTGGAAAGCTCTGATGTAGAACATAATGAAGAAGTCATCTCGACACACAGGTATCTTGGCAGGGGTGGCAAATGCAGATATGCCTGCCATAATGTCATTACGTACCTGTATCCGATGTCATCAGGCAAGTAATATGTTGCATTGTACCCAATCATTGTGATGTATTTGTGGCTTGGACATCGCTGGTTTAAGAATTTATGGAGAATTTGGAAATGGGGAGTCTAGAACAGGGCTTATTTATATGAAGCTATTGTTGGGGGTGGTGCGTGGTGGCTCAGCGGGTAAGACGCCAGGCTTGTCGATCGGAAGATCCCAAGTTCGGAGGTTCAAATCCCTAGCCCTGCATGCGGAGTGAGCTCCCGCACTCGCCCCAGCTCTTGCCAACCTAGCAATTCGAAAGCATGCAAATGCAAGTAGATTAATAGGTACCACTTCAGTGAGTAGGTAACAGCGTTCTGCACGCGTCATGCCGGCCACATGACCGTGGAAGCGTCTTCGGACAATGCTGGCTCTTCGGCTAACAAATGGAGATGAGCACCGGCACCTAGAGTCGGACACGACTGCACAAATGTGGGGGGGGGGGACCTTTACCTTTACTATTGTTGTTGTTATTATTTTTATTATTGGGAAAAAGATACCTGGCTTATCAAAGTTGTCTTGGGGAAAAAGTATTTTACTTCATATGAAAGCTTTTGTGATCTCAGTCACTTAAAGCCTCTTTGAGGGTCAGCCCTGCCATATTCACTTTGTAAAACAGTACGATTAATATACATTTTGATCAAATAAAAAAAACATGTCTCCAATTAAGTTGGACAGCCAAATTTTTAAGAAATATATCTTGAATGAAGTGTAAAGGACATATTTTTAGCATAAGTATCTGCTTTTATATCTGCAGATGGAAAGAAGGCAGTATCTTTAAAAAGCATTTCTTTTCACTCTAAGAAAGGAGGGGAGAGGACACCCTATTTTAGAAGAGGTAGTGCCCCTGATGTAGAAAGAAAAAGTAGGAATACTTTTTCTAAAGTGATACATGTATAAAATCCAAAGTATTATTTTCCCATACGTTAAGTATACCTTCATTTAATTCATCAGATAAACAGCTTAACTCTCTCATGATTAATTGGCATGGACCTTCTCTAAACAGATGATGGACATTATTCAAAGACAGGCTTTAAATCTATTCTTTCCATGTGACAGTTTTGAAAATAAGGGCCAGAAGTAGCCTTAGTACAAATCAAGCTGAATTTGCCTATTAGACTGATGCAGATCAAGGCGGATGCGAAGCTCAGGAGAAGAACAGGGCGCACGTCGGAAAGGGGCGCGCAACGCCTCCCTTTGGGGGAGGAGGCGCTGAGCTTGTCGCACAACCATTGCTATGACAGCAGCTAGTGCCAGTTGCGTGTGGCGTGCAATTGGGGAGACCCAGGTCAATAACCCATGGAGCTTCAGCCATGTGCCATCTCTCAACCCAACCTATTTCCCAGAAAGGGAGGGCTGTGGTTGATCTTGAAAGGAGATGAAGATGTAATTAAGGGAGCATCCGCTGCTTAGCTTTTCGCTCCAAGGTGACTTTCTTACAAAGGAAATCCTCTCCAAGCCTCACCTCTGTGTCTCCTATTTAAAATACTGATTCCTTGCTACAGTTAAGGGACTCTGCTTATGTTCAGAGGCCTCCCTGAGCATACTGCAGACTGTAAGGAAGAACATGGGTGGAGAGGAAACCATTTAAGGGCTCAGAGGAGCCCCATTTATGCCTCCTGGAAGTAGCTTCCTGGAAATTATTGCATTGATCTTGTTTATGGATCTGCAAAGATTTCTTCAGAAGACTGATTTTGGGAAAAGGAGGGGGTACTTAATTATGCACCAGGTCAAGAAGCAGCATGATACAATATGCAGGGAATCAACGCCATTTGTCTCACTGAGTCATCACCTGGCCTGGAGCAAGCCATGTGTTCTCGGGCTCAGTTTCCCTAACCTGCGAAATGGGCACAATGTACAGCTACATACAAAGCCGCCTCAAGCCAAACTGCTGGCTCATCGTATTTCTCTCTCTTAAAGAAGTGGAAAACATTTCCCAGGCTCATGGCTCCCTTGTGATATTTTTTTTTTAATTGTGTTCAAATGAAAGTGAATATGGGGCGGGGTGGGGGGTGGGGAGACAGGGAAGGAATACTTGAGAAAACATGACTTTTGCTAGCAGAACAAACCTCTTCCTCTTTTTCCAATCTCTCGTCTATTGTGACCACAGATATTTGGAATTAGAATTTTGAAATGGTTTGTGGAGGGAAAGAAATAAGCATATCCTTATCCACGGGGGAGACCCAGAATCTACCCCCCCCCCATCCTGGAAGCCCCCTATGGGCCAGTCCTTCTTTGTTAGCCTAGTCTAGCTAGGAGGGTGGCTTTTGTGAAGAATAATACAATCAGGGAGCATTCTGTATACCACCTTGCTTGAATTCCAGGTAGAAGCATAATTTACTCTTCTAGACCAAGCGCTACATGACCTCAGGAGACCCCATTCTGGATCTCAGCAGACCACACCTCCGAGATGCAAAGGACTAAGTCAAAAGCATGGGCTCATACAGATGTGGTTCTGTAGCCCCCTCCAACTCCTGTCCTTTCTGTTTATCAGGATTTTGTGTGTGTGTGTGTGTGTGTGTGGGATGCAATCACAGCAGACGAAGGATCAACTACACATTTTCTAATGGGAGCCCAATAAACTCCTCCAAGTTACAGCAACCACCTTCCTTAGTTGAACATAAGGAACTTTTTAGAGAATGTGTCTTTTCAGCACAAGGGCACCTGTATCACATGGCGGGTACTGGGCTGGGTGAAACACAGTAGCCCTTGCATTGGAGATTACTTAGCTTTTTTCTTGCTTTCTTATTCAAAATATTGGCCTTACAGAAAAGGTTTCCACAGGCAGAAGTTTAAAAAGTCAAAATGGCGGCCACCACGGTGAAAATCAAAGCTCTGCCCTTTTTATGTGCATTGAGGGGCTTTGACCGCCATCTTGGCCTCTTTTTTTTAACCATACCTTGTATACACCCCTGCCTTGCGGTCCGGTTTAAAATAAATAAATAAACCTGTCTCACGTTTGTGCCTACAGTAATATCATTTGTATTCCAGTTTAGGCACTTTCTCAACTAAGGGCTGACTTTTAAGGAAATGCATTGTTGTTTTGAAAAAGGCCTTTCCGTATTCATTCAGAAAATTACAGTGCCTCCCCAGCACCATGGTGGAAAGTAATCATAAAAAGGACCAGTTTAGAATTCAAAAGTTTTACATTTCAGCTGAGCTTTGAAACTGGACCAAGTATTCCTTGAGTTTAGCCAAATCATTTTGCTTCCCTGCCACCGAGTACCAGCCGCCCAAGCTGGATGTGGTCGTTTTATGCCAAGACCAACTTTGAGAAGGCCCCTATCCTTTTTGGAATGCCCTAAATGCAGTCTTTCCCAGTGACATAAGAAAATAAAATTGCAATTGCAATCAGCCCCGTCTGCTTCCCACCTCCAGACTTGGTCCCGCTTGGCACTAAGAAGCTGCAAGCTGAGATTCCTATATTTTAGGGAGAGATTCTACAGAATGCCCTTTCCATTTGCGGTAAGGAAGGAGTTACACTGGCACCAGGAGAGTGTCTTGGCGTTCAATAATTAAATAAAATATCAAGAATTGATAAGAGGGAGAGAAAGAACAGCCTGCCACGCTCCAGGGGACATAACTATAGAAAGTCCGGAGCGAGGCTCTGCCAAGTCAAAATGCGCCTGCTCAAATATTTGACCCACCACCACACCAGACACGCCTGCTCCAAAACTTGCGACGGGAAAAAAAAAAACAAACCCTAGAACTATGGAAGAAATTGCAACGCCACACCAAGGCAGAGTCACATGGTGTCCTAAGTGTGTACATGGAAGCTGCAGTTCCCAATCACCAGCAACACAAGGCCAGTGATGGGAAGGGGTGATCCAGGCCATGTCCTTGCTAACCCAATCGGCTTGCTCTCCTCGGCTTCCCAGGCAAGCAGACAGATCTGCTGCAGCATGCATGGCTTATCTACGTCCCACCAGCGTTAATACATTTCTAACACATTTCGTTTGCCCTTAGTTGAAAAGCCAAAGGATAGCATCGAAGAACAATACATGAGTGTGCATTCCACAGAAATACATTTGCCTGAAACTTTTCCGCAAGCAAGGAATGCTCTGGATTCATAGTTTAGCAAGCCCTCCTGACAACTTTCTCATAAAA
This sequence comes from Charina bottae, assembly GCA_023362775.1. Lineage (NCBI taxonomy): Eukaryota > Metazoa > Chordata > Lepidosauria > Squamata > Charinaidae > Charina > Charina bottae. The sequence continues at coordinate 6,838,038 of JALMGJ010000040.1, forward strand.
TATACCCAGCATGAGGTGTGAATATTTTAAGGCATGAAGGAACAGCACAGTTGTAGCAAATAACCACACACACACACACACACACACACTTGGGATGGAGCAAACGGCAGGGCGCACACTCTTCACTCCCATCTGGCTGCACACTAGCACCATCTTTCACACATGCATTCCGACATTTTTGCACACACACCGAAAGAGCATGCAAGAGAGACCCATATGCTCAACCAACAGCTCAGGGGAACGTTCTCACTCCGGCAGCTGCCCTCCACAGCCAGCTGCACACATTCTTACACACCTTTTCTCGCGCAGGCACACACATTCTTTTTCCTACACATGTGTCTTTGCTTTCTTTAATGCCGGATGGTGCTGATGGGGCCTACGATGTACACCCACTGGATATACCCGTCAGTTCAAACCCCAAGAGACTGGGAACCTATTCCAACACATCTGTGGCAGTCGCCTTCTCTAGCACTGGCTAAGCACTTCGGTTTTGCAGACAGCGACTGACACTCTTGTTTTTACACTGGATTTTCACAAAAAACAATCACTCCCTCACACCTCCTAAATCTCTCTGCAATCCTATCTAAACTCGGGATGCAGAAAAGGGGTAGAGAGAAAAAATCCACTAGTTCCTGTTTCACCACCTGCCTCTTCCGAAGGACCAACCGCTGGCAGACCTGCTGGGGGATTCCCACGTGCACCTGGGCAGAAAGAGCCAAACACCATTCCTTCCAACCTTCCTCCAAGTTGTCGGCAAGGGGTATCTGGAGTTCCCCCCCCCCCACCTCATGCTCATCAAAGACCACCCTGGACCCTAACGCAGCTCTCCCCATCTGGGTACTGGGTCCAGCCAACCATTATGCCCCAACCGTATTCGGCGGCCAGCGACCAGCGCGCGCGCGCGCGAGTGCCACAGAAAAAATAACTGTTTCGGAGTAAAAGCGGGGAGGCGCGGGGGGGGGGGGAGGCTGGCAAGAGAAGAACAGAAAGTAATTAGCAAGGATTAAAACGACCTGCCGGAAAAAGGAAAAGATCTGACGGCTAGTGCAGGCTCCAGCGGAGGGCTGCAGAGCACAACGCCAGTTCTGTCCTTCCTCCCCCCCCACCCCGCCGCCACAGCTATGCACGCACACACTTTCTGCAATTGGCAGAACTATGGGTTTTTTTTAATTGTTGGCGTGGGGGGGGGGGAGGGAGAAACGGATACATACACTGAGGAACCTCGCGACCACGCATGCATGTGGGTGAAAAAAAACTGCAGGGAGAAAACAGGGAAGCGGAGTAGAAAGCGAATAGTAATGCGAAGCGCAGCAGCGCGGGGGGGGGGGTGCGAAGGAGAATGTTGGGGGGTGAGAAAGCTTTAATTACCTGGGCGAGGCAGAGGGGTGAAGAATACATCTCCAAGCTTTAGCGGAACAAACCGTGGAGGAGGAGGAGGAGGAGGAGGAGGAGGAGGAGGAAGAGGGTGGTGGTGGTGACGGGGGGGAGGTTTGAAAAAGCAGACCCAAGCGCAAAAGTTACTGAGTCATTTCGGCGGCGGCTGGAACAGTTTTCTTGACTCCGGCCTCCCTCCCTCTCTCACTCTCTCTTTCCCTGGCGATGGATCGGTGCGGGGGGGGGGGGAGGGAAGGGAGGAGACGACGAGGGAGGGAGGGAGCGGAGGGTGGGACCAGTGGGGGGAGCGTTCAAGAGGAGCGGATTTAAAAGAGCGGGGGGGGGGTGGCTTTAAAAATAAATCAATTAGGGGCGCGAATCGCATCAAACCGCCGGAAGAATTACGCGCAGGCATCGGTATAGAGACAGAGATCAGAAATAATAATAATAATAAAATATTATTTTTTTATTCGGTGCGGGGTGGGGGTGGTGGAGGCAGCGAATGACCCGAAGCCGTGGGAGTGTAACCCGGTAGGTGTCCCACTGAGTTGGAAGAGACTTACTCCCGAAGAAGCGCGCGGATATTATTGCAACCTTCAAAATGGGGGTGGGGAGGCTTAAGCAAATGGAATAGAACTAGATCGCTCCGTCAACCTTCCAGGAAAAGAAGGAAACGCTGAATCCACCCTCTTCCGAAAAGATCCGTCCGATCAGGAAGGGATATAATATTCTGTTTTTTATTATTACTATTCAACTATTATCTGGGGGAAGAGAGAGAATTGAGACTCGCTCCGCAAACTCCTTTTAAAGTGGCTTGAAATAGCCCTTAACAAGTTTGAAAACGTAGGGCAAAATAAGTCTCGCTTTTAAAAGTTTTCCTAAAAAGCTGGGGGGGGGGATCAAAGGCCTAAAAGGAAATTTGAAATAAAACAGCATGGCTCTAAAGGAGGGGGGGGGGAGGATAAAGCGTAGTGGGGGGGTCGGATCCTTCAGCACATAGGCAGACAGCCAAGGCTGACCTTGTTTCCTCGAGGGAAGAGTTCTTGGGCCTTACTTCCGAGTAAACATGTACAGCAGTGTTTTCCAAACTTGGCAACTTTAAGATGTGTGGACTTCAACTCATGAACATCAACATGTTCATGATCATCAACATGGCTGGCTGGGGAATTCTGGGAGTTGAAGTCCACACATCTTAAAGTTGCCAAGTTTGGAAAACACTGCTGTACAGATTGGAGGAGGTGAGAATTTGGAGGAAAACCAACTAAAGCTGTCCTTGAAAAAGTAAAAATCCTGAGTGAGCTTTTAGGGGGAAGAAAGTGAAATTTTAGAAGCAGCCTGTCCAGAAACAGAAAGGAAAAGTGAAAGGAAAGGCAAAAGGCCGGCAAAAACCGATCCGAGGTCGGATTCAATTCCCCCATCCCCGTGAAAACAATTCAAGTTCTCCCTTTTTGTCTACAGGTGGGGCATAAGCCAGTACAAAAATACAAGACATCAATAGCATAAGACTTTCCAATACATCAAGAAAATAGAAATCCAGTTGACATGATTCAAGCTACAGACTGTTCCACCTGGATGACTGAGAACCTTCAGCGACAAATACATCAAGGGTTTTTCTGAAAGCAGATAAGACAGGCAGACAATGCGAGGCTCTAATTTAGAGAAACTCTTTTCCCCTTTTATTATTATTTTTGCAATAACCACTATCCTTGACCCTTTTTATCTCCTATCCTCAAACATATATAGTTTTTAAAAGGGGACATAGGGAGGCCACCCTCACACGTCATTGCCATCCATCGACCTCAGGGTAGGGGGGTGAAAAACTTCAAGCCCTGCTTTGCCTTCCCTCAACTCTCACCAAGGAAATTACAGCTCCTACCTCCGTCTGCCTGATCCGGGGGAATCAATTTAAAAAATCGTGTTCAAAATAACCATCATAAGGTGCTGCCTCTCCGGACACACATCTATTAAGAAGGCTAAGGATATTTGGGAGAGCATTGTGAACAGCACAATCTTAAGCAACTTTAGTAACCAGTCGCCATGAATTCGGTGGAAATACTCAGCACGCGGTAGACAGAGAGTGTGCAATATTTATGGAATTTAGGAAAACAGGTTAAAAAAAAAGAGCAAGTTGAATCAATTACCTACTCAGCAACTCTAGGTGGAGAAGCGTGAGTGAGTGTGCGTGTGGGGTAGTATTAAAATAAAAACAAAGTCCATACGTTTTCCTTCTCCAGGACTCCCCAACTTCCTTTCTTGGAACTAACAGGCTGTCAATGCTTCAAGATAGAGTTTGGAGAAGCAATCTTAAACTAGATCTCCAGACGCTGGAATTCTTACGTCTGAAAATATAGCCCCCTCCCTAATATTCCTCTTAATTCTTTTTCCTAGTTAATGGGGTTTCTCCCCCTCCCGCTCCATAACCCGGCCAGGCCGTAGCGTCAGGCAGTGGAATGGAGAGAGGCCGTGAGTATCTCCCCCCCCCCTGTCAAATCCTCTTTTCCTCCAGGTATTCCACCCTCCCCCATTGCAAAGGGAGGAAGAAGAGGGTTAGCCACCCTTTCTGAGAACCAGGCCTCTCTTCCCACGTTCAACGGCCTGGGGGCAACGCTGCGTTTACGCGGCAGCCAGCCGAAGAAAATGCCGAGCGCCCCCAACTTCGGAAGCGCAGCCCCCGTCTCTCTTTCGACGCACCAGCAGCCTCTCCACTCCACAAAGGTGAGTTCGAGATAGAGAAGAGAATTAAAAGAAGCTGGGGGAATAAGGGCACCTTTGGAAGAGGGGCGGGGGGGGGGGAGGAGAAAAAATGCTTCACTTGCAAGGCTGCCAGTTACGCGTCAAAAGCCGCAAGCCCTCTACCACGGTTAGGCAAGTGCTTCAACGCAAACCCGCTCAAACTTTGTGAAGATCTAAAGATTTAAGAAGTCCTGGTATAAGCGCGGCCGGCGCTCAACCTTCTTCATCTCTGGGCCGTTGGAGATGCCCCCTGCCCCGAATAGGAACTTTTTAAAACGGGGTCACCATGAGGACTAGCGAGTTGCCGGGGCGGGGAATAGATCACCCGCCGTCAACGTGCACCTAGGCAAAGCAAGTCACACACAAAATCTACGGAGTCCCACGAGGCACTTTAATCTGGCATGAAGGCCACCGAAAGCAAATGGGATTTACGTTTGAGGCAGGACCACGCTCTTTAACAAGGAAAATGTGCGCGCAAATCGCACGTGGACTCATCTAGCATCTAGGAGGATTTAAATAAAAAGGGAATCTGGGTTCGGGGGGAGTAATCATAAAGAAATTTAACTTTTTTGAACAGGACTAGCCACGACTGAGTGTAATAAGTAAGTTCAAAAATAAATGACAGTGCGCTCAAGACTACCACGGAGAAAATGGGTGGCTTTTTAAAATGGGCCCTCTCTCATCCACACGCGCACACAAGGTAGGAAGGGTCTTCTGCCCACTTACCAAAATGGGGTGGGGTAGAAGAACAAAGAGCAAGGAGCGAATTCGAAATTATTCGAGAATAAGGATTTTCCTTCGGCCTAAAGACCCCAAGGAGAAGCTAGCTCTTGGTTTCTATCGCCAGACTGCAGGGGTGGGGGGTGGGTACACCCCCATAACGAAAAAGAAACCCCAAGAGACGTCCTGCATGCAGAAAAGAGTCCGGGGAGAGTTGACGCTTCCCGACGTTCATTCCACCACCTAATCTTCCAAGTGGGCCAGAAGCGCTTTTGTCTCAAGGTGCCCGTCGGCTTTTAAGAGACCCCAAGAATCTTCGCGGGAACCACAGCCGCCAATATGCAGGGCTCCGTAGCTAAAGCAAGAGTCCACATTTGCAACCCGAAGTCTGAACCCGGGCCACGGCCGACCAAACTGGTTGTCCGAGGCAGGCCGAACTCCCGAAGCCAATTCACCCTTCACAGAATCTGCCCTTTGTGTTCCCCTGCAAGCTTCTTTCTCGATACCCCATTGATCTATCGGCTCAGCCACGCTTGGATGACGCCCTAAATTACTGGTCAGGTTGACCACAATCTCTGCCGCGCCTTAATGGGGTCCTGACTTGCCCCAATTTAGCGCACCCGTCTCTTTCTCTTCGTGGGGTGCCCTTGAGATTTTTAGTCTCACCCTGCCGGCCCCCTCCCCCCGGAAAAGCCCACTCCATTCTCTGGGTTAAAAAAACCCAGAAGTTCCGACTCCCCTCCCCGCAAGCATTTTCGCTCGGTTTGAGTTAGGGTTACAGGAAAGAACCGTCGTTCCAGCCACCCGGCGAAGTCGGAGGGAAATTGTTGTGCAGTCCCTGAAGCGTCGGAAAGGGGGGGGAAGGGGGGGTGTGGAACAAAAGCAGTCAACCTCTGGTTTAAATGAGGCCAAGCGAGGCCGCGCGGAGGATCTGGGACGCATCCCGACGTGCAAACTGGTGGCCCAAGAGTGCAGCACTTCTTCCTTGAATGTACGTGTCGGGATGTTCCGACGAACCCCGACAGCGCGTCTCCTCACTTCTCTGGAGCCAGATTCTCTTCTCGTAAGAATCCCTATAGGAAAATTCCCCGCGCAAAAGGAGACGGGACAATCCCGGACCTGGCCATATTTATTTGGGTGTAAATCTCGGCGACTGTACTCCGGGTTGACTCCCCCCCTCTCTCTCCAAGGCAGAGAGGAAGATCGACGTGGGTAACTGGGATCAGTCTCGGCCAAGAAAGGACGGCGATCTTCACTTAGAGAAAGAACGACATTAGCTTTTCTTACTCAAGTCCGTCAATTTACCGCCCCCTTCCTCCCCCCATCATCTTTAGCCCTTCCAATGTGCAATCCCAAACACCTTTACCCGGGAGAAAGTGCCAATGACTTTACTTTCAAGTTTCCCCACGACGTTTAAGATCGACCTCTGAGCCCTCTTTTTTTTTGGGGGGGGGGGGAGGAGAGAAGACCCACACACACACAGCCCGGCGGTCGCAATTCGTCGTCAAGAGGGAGCGCAGGAGATCCGGGCAAGGAAGCGCCGTCCTACATGCTTTGACGCAGCAAAGTCGGCCTCGGCTGCGGGGCGCCCGCTTGCCCCGCGTGGAGGCTTTGGGCGAAAGGCTGTCGCTGAGGAAGGACGGACACAGGACGCGCAGCGCGCACAATGCGACCCCTCCAACACAGCGATGGAAAGGCAGCCTCCGCAACGTATCCGCATGTATGTGGCTGAACATATAACCGAATTTTGCTGGGGGGGGGGGGAAGGAAAGGGTCGAAGAGCAGGAACTGGGGAGGGGGGAGTGCCCGCTGCCGCAAAAGCTGCAGCCGAGGCGGCGTGTCTGCGCCGGCGGCCTGCGCGCCGCCTCTCCCCTCTTGTCCAGCTGGTGCTCCGCAGCAGCACCTCGCAGCTTCTGCTGACGAGGCGGCCTGCCTCCTCCTGCCGCAGGGCCCAGCTCGCTTCGCCCGCGAGACAGCGAATTTTGACGCGCAAAGGGCTGGGGCACGGCGAGGCGGGGCGCGGCGCGGCGGGGGAGCCGCTCCGGAGAGGGAGTTCCTGCTCGGCCTTTCCTGAGCTGGGCGGGGAGGGGACGGCCGGGGGGCGGCTCTTCTGGCGCAAGAGAGGCCGGAGGGAAAGGCAGCCGCCGGAGCAGCCTTGGCGTTGCACAGCCGCGGTGGGTCTCCCTCCCCGCTGGGCGTCATTTTCAAGTTCAGCTCGGCTCGCTGGCTCGCCCTCCTTCTCCGCCCCCCTCGCCAGAGCGGCCATTTTCCGCTACCTCGAGCCTTGGCTAAGCTGGCTGCTGCCGAGAGGGAGCGAGCAAGCGTGTGCCATACTTTCGCCCCTCGCCTCCCGCCTCCTTTACAGATCTTACGCATTTCCCCCCTCCCCAATTCCCTGCGTAAAAGCGCACCAGGGAGAGGAGAGCTACCCAGACACTCCGCAGACGCAGATCGCCTTAGGTCTCCCGCTTCTCGCCCCCCCCGCCTCCCCCGCATTAAACTCTGACACTAGCAGCACTTTGCGGCAACCGGGGGGGGGAGCGGGGAGAGACAGGGGTCTTGCACTGGACGAGGCACAATGGCTAAGTGCATAAGGGGGGGGGGTTCCCCACTTATATCAGAACCCATCTCCCCCCCTCCTCACCATACGGGCGGTACACTCCCCCCCCCCCTTCGGATCTCAGTTTTTTCCTCTTGTTTTGCTCCGGGCTGAGCTCCCCTCCCACCTCCGCTTTCTTTGCCCCGATCCACCTGCCGCGGACTTTCTTCCCCCGCCCTCGCCCTCGCCCTCGCCCTCGCCCTCCAAGAAAGACCATAAACTTCTCTGGGCCCCCGCCAAGCAAACACAAAGATTGGAAAGTGAGACGAAACTTACCATCACCCAAACGAAATTGGTCAGGGCGGAGGAGCGGATTGATGCCAACGGAAGCGAAGCTGGGGGCAAGGAAGAGTGGGCGCTTTTTTTAAGGTCCCACCAAGTTTTTTTTTAATGTATTTATGGAAGTCGAAGGGGGTCAAAATAGTGCAATCTTCCGTCCTTTCAGCGTTTGATCATCTCTTGGGCGCTTTCATCAACGGGATTAGCATCTTAAGGGGAGGCAGGCTCGTGTTTGGTCCCAGCTGGCGCCGTCCCCCGATGTAAAGGGGGCTAAGGAGGGGGGTGATGATGTCCTTTTTGTGGAGCCCCCACCCTCTCTATCTTCAGTTGGGGTTAGTTGGTGGCTCACTTCGAGGATTAAATTCTTCCCGGGCTGGAGAGGGCTGGTGGATGCTTGTAACTCTAGAGAAACGCACATTCAGAGGTCTCAATGAGGAGGTGGTGGAAGCCGGTGAAACGGGGCAGAAGAGTAGTGATGGGGGGAGAGTGAGAAAGGGAGAAGAGAGAGAGAGAGAGAGAGAGACCTCACTTTTCCTGGGACGCCCCACCCTCACGGGGGAGGGAGAGGGAAATGGCAAAAATAAAAATCTCTTCTTTCGCTGCCGGGTGGAGAGAGGAAATCAAGCGGCTTATCAAAACAGAGGTGATGAGGGTTTGATCAGCAGCAGAGGGAAAGCGCCACAATCTCTTTTCCCCTTTGCAAAGAAAATACTGAAGGGGGGAGGACACCCTCACATCTCCCCCCTCCCCCTCCGGGCTAGCACGGCTCCCGCGGCACCCATGACCGACCTCTCCCGCTCTCTTCCTCCCCGCCCTCCCCAAGTCGCTAGTCTCCGCCCCTTTCTCCTCCCCCTTAACGGGGGGGGGGGAGAGATTAGAAGGCGTCGGGCAGCGCTAGGATGCGAGGGGGGAGCGAAGTGGTCTAGCGAACCTCCCTGGCCGCCTCCTGTCAGAGCTCACGAAGGTGGTCCAAGGATGGGCTTTGTAGGGGGGGAGAAAGGATGCCTTCCCCCCCCCAGAAGATCCAAACCAGAGATCCAAACCCTTACCAGGCCTTATGATAAAAGGGGGGAGGGGGGAGGGGGAGAGTGAGGAAGATAACATCTCCCAATTGGAAAACTCTGTGCAGCAGCTCTTTCGATTCGATTGAAATTACATTTTGTTTCAGGAATCGTATTAGCGGGTAGAAGGTGCTGTAGTGGTGAGGCAGCCACCCCCCTGAGCTATGCAGGAGATGACCCTGCAGGGACCCGATGAGAGCACAGCTGTGGGAGCAATCGGGGCTGGGGGTGGAACGCACTGGATCTCATTCAGCAGAATAAGCCAGAGAGACAGCAAGGGTGTCTCCCCACATTTTGAAATAAGTGAAATGATTGTCTCAAGGGTGGAGCTCCTATACTGTGTAAGGTCAACATGTCTCAATTCTTCTAACTGTCCTGCTGTACATAGTACAGGTAGTCCTCACTTAACAACCATTCGTTTAGTGACAGTTCGGACTTATGACGGTGCTGAAAAAACCTACTTACTACTAGTCCTCACACTTAGAACCATCCAGCATCCCTGCGGTCACATGATCATGATTTGGGACTTGGCAATCAGTTTGTATTTACGACCGTTGCAGAGTCCCTTGGTCACGTGATCGCCATTTTTGACCTTCCCGGCCGGCTTCTGGCAAGGAAAATCAATGGGGAACCACGCGATTCACTTAACAACCACTTGGTTCACTTAACGCCCATGGTGATTCACTTAACGGTCGCCGCAAAAGTCATAAAATCGAGTCGGATTTGCTTAATGACTGCTTCGCTTAGCAACCGAAATTCTGGTCTCAATTGTGGTTGTTAAGTGAGGACTACCTGTATGGACTCTTAACTGTGTCCTGGGTTGTCTGAAAAATCTCTATTCTCTACAGAGTGTGTGTGTGTGTGTGTGTGTGTGTGTAGTCTGGTTTTAGTGGTAATGTCTGAACACATTTACAGCACACAGCCTCACTCAAAATTTGACACCCCCCACAACCTCTGAACTGGTATTCATTCGACATCCTATGAAAACATACCTCTGTTTCTATTCTCCTCTCCTTTGAACAAGTAAATTATGGTGGACAATTTCATGCACAGGGCTTTAGAAATGTGGAATGGAGATAACAGTGTGTGTTGGCAGGGAACAGGAAAATAATGTCTCCATTGTGGAGGATAATATTACTGGCTTGCCCATTGTGTTATGGTAAGGAGTTACAAGAAAAGTGTGGCTTAGATGCTAAGCTAAATATGAGGGTGAGTAGTCAGGAGGGTGGATCTACTAAAGTTCAGCAGCGACCAGACATTTATGTTTTAATCCACCCATCCTTTCAAAGAATTGATATGCTGTTTTAAGGGCCAAAGAGGAATATTGCAATATATAATTGAGAGAGCAGAGAGGAACTGCTGGGATCACATGTAATGTTCACAAATCTGGGCTGCACAATCCTCTAAGTCAGTGTTTCTCAACCTCAGCAACTTTAATACGTGGGGACTTCATGTCCCAGAATTCCCCAGCTTGACTTGAAGTCTGCACATTTTAAAGTTGCTGAGGTTGAGAAACACTGCTCTAAATCATATTGTGATGAGGTTAGTGTGTGGCCCTAATGAGTACTACGACCAAGATGATGACTAAACAGAAAGCCTTCACCACCTTCAATAACAATGGCTTGTTTTAGGTTAGGTTCTCCAAACTATAGTTTCCCATATTGCTGAAATTTCAATTAAGAGTGCTTTATGATTAAGTCATAGGGGTGCCTATGAAAACATTTAGTTTTCTTGCCGTGAAAACTAAATGGATCAGTACAACCAGAGATAATGTCAGTATACCATCGGAAGATGGGACTCCCAGGTCGGAAGATGGTCAAAATGCTACTGGGGAGGAACAGAGGATAAGTTCAACTAGCCCCAGATGTGATGACGCAGCTAGCTCAAAGCCGAAAGGACGGCTAGCGGCCGACGGTGCTGGTGGGGAATGACAAATCCGATGTTCTAAAGATCAACACACCGTAGGAACCTGGAATGTAAGATCTATGAGTCAGGGCAAATTGGATGTGGTTATTGGTGAGATGTCAAGATTAAATATAGACATTTTGGGTGTCAGTGAACTGAAATGGACTGGAATGGGCCACTTCACATCAGATGACCACCAGATCTACTACTGTGGACAAGAGGACCACAGAAGAAATGGAGTAGCCTTCATAATTAATAATAAAGTGGCTAAAGCAGTGCTTGGATACAATCCAAAAAATGATAGAATGATCTCAATTCGAATTCAGGGTAAGCCATTTAACATCACAGTCATCCAAATATACGCCCCAACCACAGATGCTGAAGAAGCAGAAGTAGATCAGTTCTATGAGGATCTGCAGCACCTACTGGATAATATGCCAAAAAGAGATGTTATTTTCATTATAGGAGACTGGAATGCTAAGGTGGGTAGTCAAAGGACACCTGGAATTACAGGTAAGCATGGTCTGGGACAAGGGTCGGCAAACTTTTTGAGCCGAGAGCCATTTTGGTATGCTCGTGCACATTTTGAAGTGCTCGAGAGCCAGGGGGCGGGGTTTGCGGGCGGGAGCCAATCGCGTGGAAGGGGGCGCTTTGGCGCGCGCTGATTGGTGGAGGCTCAGAAGGAAGGGCGCTGCCACCAATCAGCATCTCCGTTTCTTCTCCAGGGTTCTTCTCCTGTAGAAGAAACAGGGACGCTGATTGGTGGAGGCTCAGAAGGAAGGGCGCTGCCACCAATCAGCATCTCCGTTTCTTCTCCAGGGTTCTTCTCCTGTAGAAGAAACAGGGACGCTGATTGGTGGAGGCTCAGAAGGAAGGGCGCTGCCACCAATCAGCGTCTCCGTTTCTTCTCCAGGGTTCTTCTCCTGGAGAAGAAACAGGGACGCTGATTGGTGGGGGCGCCCTTCCTTCTGAGCCTCCACCAATCAGCGTCTCTGTCTCAGCGTCTTCTCCAGGGTTCGCGCCGCTTCCGGAGACCGGCTTTCTGATGTCGGTCGGCAAAGATGGAAAAAGAGCCAGCGTCAGGAGGCCAAAGAGCCAGATCTGGCTCGCGAGCCGCCAATTCCGACCCTTGGTCTGGGAGAACAAAATGAAGCGGGACATAGGCTGATAGAATTTTGCCAAGACAACTCACTGTGCATAACAAACACTCTCTTCCAGCAACATAAAATAAACGACTTTATACATGGACTTCACCAGATGGTCAACACCGAAATCAGATTGACTACATCCTTTGTAGCCAAAGGTGGTGGACATCTATACAGTCGGTAAAAACAAGACCTGGAGCTGACTGTAGTTCAGATCACGAACTTCTTATTGCACAATTTAGAATCAGACTAAAGAGAATAGGGAAGACCCACAGATCAGGTAGATATGAGCTCACTAATATTCCTGATGAATATGCAGTGGAGGTGAAGAATGGATTTAAGGGACTAGATTTAGTAGATAGGGTCCCAGAAGAACTATGGACAGAAGTTCGCAACATTGTTCAGGAGGCGGCAACAAAAAACGTCCCAAAGAAAAAGAAAACCAAGAAGGCAAGATGGCTGTCTGCTGAGACTCTGGAAGTAGCCCAAGAAAGAAGGAAAGCAAAAGGCAACAGTGATAGGGGGAGATATGCCCAATTAAATGCAAAATTCCAGAGGTTAGCCAGAAGAGATAAGGAATTATTTTTAAACAAGCAATTCACAGAAGTAGAAGAAGATAATAGAATAGGAAGGACAAGAGACCTCTTCCAGAACATTAGAAACATTGGAGGTAAATTCCAGGCAAAAATGGGTATGATCAAAAACAAAGATGGCAAGGACCTAACAGAAGCAGAAGAGATCAAGAAAAGGTGGCAAGAATATACGGAAGATCTGTATAGGAAGGATAATAATATTGGGGATAGCTTTGACGGTGTGGTCAGTGAGTTAGAGCTAGACATCCTGAAGAGTGAGGTTGAATGGGCCTTAAGAAGCATTGCTAATAACAAGGCAGAAGGAGACGACGGTATCCCAGCTGAACTGTTTAAAATCTTGGAAGATGATGCTGTCAAGGTGATTCATGCCATATGCCAGCAAATTTGGAAAACACAAGAATGGCCATCAGATTGGAAAAATCAACTTAAATCCCCATACCAAAAAAGGGAAGCACTAAAGAATGTTCAAACTATCGAACAGTGGCACTTATTTCACATGCCAGTAAGGTAATGCTCAAGATCTTGCAAGGTAGACTCCAGCAATTCATGGAGCGAGAATTGCCAGATGTACAAGCTGGGTTTAGAAAAGGCAGAGGAACTAGAGACCAAATTGCCAATATCCGCTGGATAATGGAGAAAGCCAGGGAGTTTCAGAAAAACATCTATTTTTGTTTTATTGACTATTCTAAGGCCTTTGACTGTGTGGATCATAACAAATTGTGGCAAGTTCTTGGTGGTATGGGGATACCAAGTCATCTTGTCTGCCTCCTGAGGAATCCGTATAACGACCAAGTAGCAACGGTAAGAACAGACCACGGAACAACGGACTGGTTTAAGATTGGGAAAGGAGTACGGCAGGGTTGCATACTCTCACCCTACCTATTCAACCTGTATGCAGAATACATCATGCGACGTGCTGGGCTTGATGAATCCAAGGCTGGAGTTAAAATCGCTGGAAGAAACATTAACAATCTAAGATATGCAGATGATACCACTTTGATGGCTGAAAGCGAGGAGGAGCTGAGGAGCCTTATGACGAAGGTGAAAGAAGAAAGTGCAACAAACATAGGGGTGCATGACCTGAATCCAATTAGATTCAGCCATTCAAAGAGATCTGGAAGATCAATTCCATTTGATGCGGGCATCTGAATTAATTTGGACCATACTTCTGAATCAGATCCAGTTTCAAGCCATCCAAATGTCCATATGCAGAAACTGTCTCGGTTGATCCAGATCAATTCAGGTGTGTTTCATCTGATTTGACGAATCAAATCAATCCCTCCATTCAATTTGTTGAATTGGTAGTGGGGAAGAGAACATTTACTCAGTGGTATCAAGCAGTCCCCTTGGAAAACAGCGCAGAGAGCAGGAATTACTGCAAAAAAAATTACTACAAAGCAGAATTCCCTCTTTGGGTCCTGGGAGCTCATTCACTCACACACACACACACACACACACACAGAGACATACACACAGAGGTATGTGGGGTCATTACTGAGAATTCTGGGAGGAAGTTCACACACATCTGGAGGTCACTCATGGAGGGGGGGGAAGACTGGACTAAAGAAAAGTTTAGATTTCACCCCACATAGGCAGTGGCTATGACCTGGGTCAGACTACAGGTAGTCCTCATTTAACCACAACTGGGACTGGAATTTCGGTTGCTAAGTGAAGCGGTCATTAAGCAAATCACCACAGGCATCAAGTAAACCACGTGGTCATTAAGTGAATCACACGGTTCCTCATTGATCTTGCTTGCCAGAAGCCAGCCGGGAAGGTCGAAAATGGCGATCACGTGACCATGGGACACTGCAGCAGTCATAATAGCAGCAGCAGCAGGAGGAACTGCTGCCAGCCCAAAAATGCAAAGGTGATTTGGTACTGGTCAGGATGGACAAGAACAAGCAAATCACTGTCCAGAGCTGTGTGACTGCTTGTGGTGAAGAATAAGTTATTTACCATGGTTAACACTAAGTAAGGCCTAGTGTTACATGCAAACCTGCCCATAAATTATATTCTACATGGCATGCACTTTCAGATCACACCCGTCAGAGAAACTGGGACAGGTTCAAAGAAAAGCAAGAAGGAAAATCAGGAGTCTGGAAACAGCCTTGCAAGGACAGCCAGAGGGGACTGGGAAGAGCTGGTATGGCTGGCCAGCTTGGGGGATTCGGTCTCCACACAGTGGCCGCAGGAAGCTGCTTTAAGATGTCACACCACGGTGTTACCCTTGTGCTCCGGCATTTCTGAAGCACTGTTTCTTAAAATGTATTATTGTTATAAGTACTTATTTTATATTCATTTTTATGCAAGGAAGGAAGGAAAGAAGGAAGGGTGTCCAAAGTTATGGTCAAAAACGTCAAGATGCATCACACAGGAAAAACGGGGAGCTTCAATTGCACTGCCATAAGCAGCAACTTGACAAGGAAGGAAGGAAGGAAGGAAGGAAGGAAGGAAGGAAGGAAGGAAGGAAGGAAGGAAGGAAGGAAGGAAGGAAGGAAGGCGATATGATAGCTCTTTTCAGATACCCGAAAACATATCTCACAGAGGAAGCCCAAGATGTATTCTCTACCACTCCAAAGTGCTGGACATGGAATACATGGATTTAAGTAACAGGAAGGCAGGTTGATTGAATAATACATCTGCAGGATACCGGGTGATAGAAAGCTTAGCCTATATAATGTTTCTGCATTGTGCCCAGACCATCTCCCAATATTTACAGGTTGCACCATTGTATTAATTAATGCAACATTAGAGTTAATGTCCTACTTTAAGGGGAGAGAGGAGGAAATATAAAATTAGAACTATTTTTTTTCCTGTCTATCACTAAGCTACCCCTTAATTACTTGCAGCAATGAATCATCCTTTAAAAAGGACAAGAAATTATATCTAAAATGGGAGCAATGATGTAAAAGTTTTGCTGAACAGATCTTAGCATTTCCTTTTGAGCAGAACGCAACCAGGAGGAACATCTGGAATTATTAAAACTCTCATCTCCTGATTTCCATCAGATCAGGAGCTCTACAATAGCTCAATTCAGATTAAAAAAGGTAACCAACATGTCCCTGCAACATATTAGCAGGGATAGCGATGTGTTGAGTAGCTCTCCCCACATCACGTTGGGGGCCGAGCACTCCAGACACCTGCAGTTATGGCACAGACTTCTGCTGGGTCTTTGCATGGTTCTTGCGCCATGGATGCTCCATGAGTCAGAATCCCCATAGAGTGGGCTCAGGCTTGTACCAGTAAAACATCTGTGCAAACCCTCCCTTAGGACAGACATTTGTGCTGCACAAGTGAAATCCAAAAGATGGGGCCATTTAGATCAGATAATGTTCAGGCAGAGCTATTTGATGTCGTTACACTCCGGGCTCACAATTAGCATTTACCATTTTTAAATATGCCGCAATAAGACCAATACAGTACATCTCCTTCCCAGCCACCCCATCTCTCACACACATCCTACTTGCTCACCTCCTAGTGAAATCCAAAGAGTTAATGGGAAGACTTTTTGAAAACTAGGGTTTGGGCTCTGTTATCCCACCCCCAAAATTAAAAAGAACTCTGGAGATTTAGGAGTCAGTCCTCTGTTTATATGGTGTAGGAATTCTTTAAAAAAAGTTTTCATTTTTCTGTGGGTTGGGTGGTAAGTGGCTGTCAGTATGGACTCACTTGCCATCTACATTTGCAACCCCAGGACCAAAAAAAAGGAGGAACAGATTTGCTTTGCATTCCTTTGTTCTGTATACAGGTAGTCCTCGCTTAACAACAATTTGTTTAGTGACAGTTCAGACTTATGACAGTGCTGGATAAACTGACTTACGACCGGTACTCACACTTACAACTGTCGTAGCGTCCCCACGGTCACGTGATCATGATTTGGGTGCTTGGCAACCGATTCGCATTTATGACCGTCACAGCCATTCGTTTAGTGACTTACGCTTAACAGCCATTCGGTTCAGACTTACGATGGTGCTGAAAAAACCGACTTATGACCGGTCCTTGCACTGACGACCGTCACAGCGTCCCCATGGTCATGTAATCACAGTTTGGGCACTTGGCAACCGGTTCGCATTTATAACCGTCGCAGTGTCCCGTGGTCACATGATCGCCATTTTCAACCTTCTTGGCTGGCTTCTGGCAAGCAAAATCAACGGGGAACCGCGTGATTCGCTTAATGACCACGTGGTTCGCTTAACACCTGTGGTGATTTGCTTAATTTAGTCCAACCTCCTTTCTGAGCTCTTTCTGAACAAACCCCAGAGTAGAACTGAGAAAAATTAATGGCACAGTTTCCTGTCATTTTTGTGTGTGTGTGGGGGGATGTACAAAATAGGAGCATGATCCTTAAACTAGGCTTTAAGACTTAAAAAGAGAGAAAAGAAAGACACTCCCATCCCGCGCCGAGCTTGCAAATAAAGGGAAAAGGAAAAAAAACAAGACAATCCTATCGCTAGCACCCTGCGTTATGTGTCTCTACCCACAGTGTATCATGATTCTGGCCCACATGGGTCCTTGCCTGCCCCCAAGCATCTTATCCATGCCCCGGCTAGCCAAGAGTTGTTCACCGCTGTGCAGATGGCAATGTTCATCTTGAAAGCTGCAATGCAATGAGGAAATTAAAAACTGCCCAGCTATGAATCCACCCATTGCAAATTTGGACCCGAGTTCTTAGCCATGACAGGAATGTGAAATATCTCTGAGTTCTTGTGATCAAAACTCATCCAGGGAAAGGGGTGTGTATTATGGAGGGGAGAAGAGGCCGTGTTCTTGCTTCAGAAATGTGGATTTACTCATCTGTCAATATCCTCTACCAATTAGTTAACCACTAGATTAATCAACTCAAATTTCTTTAAGTACAGTGCAGAATTGCTGCTCTCCATTGCCCTCCGTGAAACATATGGCTGAATAAAATGCATCAGGTTGCTCTCTTAAGAACAAAAGAGCTCAGCTGGATCAAATGAGAGGTCCATCTTGTCCAGCATTTTGGCTCCAAGAATGGTCAGCCAGGTGCTTTCCAGGATACACATTAAGGGTCCATTAAGGTGATCATTAAATCAATCAATCTATTAATTAATTTAGTCTGCTGCCCAATTATTCAGACTCCCGGTGGCTTAGAACAAAATAAAATACAATAAAAATGGTAAGAAAAGAACAACTATAATAAAGCAGCCAAGATACGATAATGAAAAAAATATTAATATACAATTTAAAATTTACTCCCTTATAATACCAGAGCCCAAAACAAGTATAAAAACTCAAACCAATAACAAACGGAAACGCTACAGAAAACAAATGGTCATGGTGTTGCTTATTCTTAGCAAAACAACAAAGATGACTTGATTCTTCCTCCCCCAAAAAGGAAGGAAAAAATGCAAAACGAGGGGGGTATTTATTTGCTTCAGCAACAAGTTTGCATCTGGGTTTAAACAAAAACGGCTGAGGTCCGGATCAGTTTGTGAAAAACTTCATTTAAAAAATAACCATGGAGAGAGAGTAGAAGTTTCAGTTTTATTTATGGTGACACAAACCACTTAGCATGAACTTTCAAATTGCTGGACTCAGCAGAAATGCACACGGTTATCCTTCAAAGCGTCACCCGATTCTGCCGCATGGGAGAGAGAAATCTTAACACAATCACATTAGATTTTTACAAGCTAATTTTAATGCAGGCTCTCTCTCCCCCTTTCATGCAGATCAGACCAAAGGTCTATCAAGCATCCATTTTCCAATAGCAGTCTGATAAATGCCTCCAGGGAGCCAAAGACAAGGCCCGAAGTCAACAATTTATCTTATTTCCCATCAAGTGATATTCACAGGTAAGCTGCCTCTGCACATGGAGGATTCATTTATCGGAGAGAATAACAAGAGCTTTTTGTTGTTTTTAAAGTGTGTTTAATTGACTCTTTTCTCCCATCTAATTAAAGCGCTCTCTCTCTCTCCCCTGTTCTGCTGGATCAGACTGATTTCAAACCAGTTTCTCAGAGACAATATACAGAACTTTAACAGTTCTTCAGCAGTTGCACTTTGATTAAACATTTCCATCATGTCACCATAAATAAAAGTGGAACTTTCCTCCAAGTTCCTCTATAACTTTTGTTTTAATTATAATGGCATGACGATAAGCGTCATACTTGCCCCATTCTTGTTCTGCTGCATTGGATCAGTGCAAAATTGTGTCTCAGTGAAACACCGCAAAAAAGGAATCTCAATGCAGTCATCTGCAGTCAGAGGAAGATGTCACGTGCACATCCTACAAGCCTTCCCACAATTTTTATCCCTCTCAGTGGCTCATTGCTAAATGTGGATGTATGTATGTATGTATGTATGTATGTATGTATGTATGTATGTATTTATTTATTTATTTATTTATTTATTTATTTATTTAAATGTTTATCCCGCCTTTATTATTTTTATAAATAACTCAAGGCGGCGAACATACCTAATACTCCTATTTTCCCCACAACAACCCTGTGAGGTGAGTTGGGCTGAGAGAGAGTGACTGGCCCAAGGTCACCCAGCCGGCTTTCATGCCTGAGGCGGGACTAGAACTCACAGTCTCCTGCTTTGCCATTGGCTCCTTCCTACGGCTGAAAGACAGGGACTGGCCCAAGGTCACCCAGCCGGCTTTCATGCCTGAGGCGGGACTAGAACTCACAGTCTCCTGCTTTGCCATTGGCTCCTTCCTAAGGCTGAGAGAGAGGGACTGGCCCAAGGTCACCCAGCCGGCTTTCCTGCCTAAGGCGGGACTAGAACTCAGTAAAACAGTAAATAAAAAAACTGTAAATAAAAAATCTTGGCTGTGGCCAGTAGTGCCTTTGCACAGGTTCATCTTGTGTGTCAGTTGCTCCCCTTCCTTGACCGGGAGGCCCTTCAGACAGTTACTCATGCCCTGGTCACCTCAAAACTGGGTCATCTGGAAGCTACAGCTGGTACAAAATGCAGTGGTATGACCAGTAATGGGTGTTTCCTGGTATTCCCATGTGTCACCACTCCTAGGCAAGCTGCATTGGTTGACCGTTGGTTTCCGGGTGCAGTTCAAGGTGCTGGTTGTTACCTGTAAATCCATTTATGGCATAGTGCCTGGATACCCGTGGAACTGCCTATCTCCAACTGTTTTTGCCCGCCTGGTACAATCCAGCAGAGTGAGTATGCTCCATGTCCCTTCTATTAAATGTTGTCATCTTATAAGACCGAGGAAGCATGCAGGTACAAAATATTGGAATGTACATTTATATATTTTAAACTAAAAAATAAGGAAATTGAGCTATGCTTAGTACACAATATTTGTTTACTTATTTGGAGTATGTTTTATAACACATGGTATATTAGTACAGTAGTACATGTACATAATGTATAAATAAACATACATATGTGGAGTCCTTGGTGCTCTCTGAGCCTTGTTTTCTTGCAGACATTTCATTGCCAGACTAGGCAACACCTAGTCTGACAGCACCTCCACCAACACAAGCAGGACAAACCAGGGTATATAAACGGAGAGCAAGTCCCACTCCCTTTTCGCACTGAAGATGTTGCCTAGTCTGGCAATGAAACGTCTGCAAGAAAACAACAAGGCTCAGAGAGCACCAAGGACTCCACAGGTCAACCCTCAGCTACAAATATTCTCTTTGATTGGTAAACGTACATATCTTGGTATATGTTCAAAAATGTTTTAATGGTGTGCAATCAAAAAGTTTGGAGACCTCTGCTGTAGAGGTTAGGAAAGAAAAGTTCAAAATGTTTTTCTAATCCAGTGTTTCTCAACCTCAGCAACTTTAAGATGTGTGAACTTCAACTCCCAGAAATCCCCAGCCAGCATAGCTGGTTGGGGAATTCTGGGAGTTGAAGTCCACACATCTTAAAGTTGCCAAGTTTGAAAAACACTGCCTTAGGGGATTTGGCTTTGAATGTTGTGTGAACCGATCCTGATGTGACTTAGCCAACAAACCACGATCAAGCAAACTATGACAAAGGACTCTGAGTGAACCAGCCACATGGATAGATAAGCACAAGCCTGATGTGGCATTAGTATTTCACTCACACTATCAGACCTATCTTCAAGAATTGAAGTCATGCAGCCCTTTTTGTATAAATTTTGGCTGTGCTCTCACAACTTATTTAATGAGGTCAGATGAAGCTTCAGCAACAACATTTATACAACATGGTAAGTTTGATTAGTGGTAAATTTGGCTAGGGTTTTTTATGTCTTAATAAGTTATATCAGTGTTTCTTAACACTGTCAGGATCCCTTCCCAATTTTAAAAATTATGGGGGACCCCAAAAGAGCTTTTGTTTTTATGGGTTATATTTATTGACATTTCCTGTATTAAAAATTTAAATTGATGCATTCGCTGCCACCAATGCTTCTCATGATTGATGGGATTTTAATATTGTATTATTTTTCAACATAGGCTGGCAAATAAATTTGATTTTGTGTACCCCCAAGAGGGTCTTGGGGGACCCCCAAGTGTCCTAGGACCACACTTTAGGAAACACTGTGTAATATGAACTTTGTTGATTTGGTTACATTGTGGTTCATGTATTGAGCAAATACAGAAAACAGATTAATTCAATAACTAGGTGGTGTTTATGTGAACATGACCATTAAAAGCACCCCCCAAGGCCCCAAATCTGACAGTTTTCCTCATTTCCCATACACGACTTCTTCTTTACATTTTCTCCTAGATGTGCTTAGCAAACTTTTCTTTGTAGGCCCCTCCATCTTATCTTGCCCCACGGAATCCTGCTAGTGCCCCTGGTTGGGTGGGTAGCAACAGGCAGATTGTAACTCATCAGGGAGAGCTTCCTAAGAGCTGGCATAAAGTCCCAGAGATCATGGGATGTGGGATCAGCTGGGGCCAGAACTCGGGGGAATGGCAGAGTGGAAAAAAACAAAGGAGGGGGGATAGAGAAGATTAGAATACCAGAAGCTACAGATGCTAAACTCCTTAGCAACCTTGGCTCACCTGTGGCCTTGGGCTGGTATTCATTTGTTGCGCAGAGCCACAATCTAGACTCTGCAAAAGGAGAGAGACATTCTGCACGTTCCTTCACTCCCTTCTAGTCCCTGTCAAAAGTGAAAAAAACAGCATCTGGGAGATGTACGTAGAGTGGAATAATACGTTCCTCAAGCGGCAGGACAATGATGATGATTTATGATGATGAACAGCCCCAACCAGTCTGCTGCAGGTTATGGACCAGAGTCTACCACATTAGTCCAATGCAGGTTGGTAGATAAGATGTTTTTTGACTTCCCAGCCTAGGGCTGGGAGAGAGGGCCTGTCCCAAGATCACCCAGCTGGCTTCCATGATTGAGGGGGGATCTGTTCTATTTCAGCACCTTCATGTCTGAACCACAATAGCTCTTGGGCTTAGAGGGAGGGACTGGCCCAAAGACAGCCAATGAGCTTCTGGGGCTGAAGGGGTCTCCATGTTCCTAGTCCAGCACCTTCACAACTACACCACACTTGCTCTTGGACTGAGAGTGACTAGCCCAGAGTCCTCCAGGGAACTTCTGAGGCTAAGGAGGAGAAGAACCTGGGAATCATTCCTTCCTTCCTTCCTTCCTTCCTTCCTTCCTTCCTTCCTTCCTTCCTTCCTTCCTTCCTTCCTTCCATCCCACCCCACCCCACCCCACCCCACCCCACCCCACCCCTTCCACCCCATCCCATCCCATCCCATCCCATCCCTCCATCCCTCCATCCATCCTGATTTATAACAGTGTTTGTGTATTTTGTCCAGCATCAGAGATTGCACCTCTGTACAGTTCTGGGTTTCATCAAAGCAAAATACTTGGCTGCCTTGGCACTTTCCTTGGGCCTGCATATCTTCTCCCACATTCTTAATCAATCCTCACTTTCTGGCCATTCCCAACTTGGTGCCTGCCCAGTGATTTGGACCACAGCCCCTATTAGCTCTCTGGCTGTCATGGAGATGGTCCATGGGGACTTCTGGGAGTTGAAGTCCACACACCTTAAAATTGCAGAGGTCGAGAAACATTGGTCTAGACTACTGCAAAGTGCTTGATGTGGGCCTGCTTTTGATGATTATTCAGAAACTTCAGCTGCTGCCGAAGATGGCTGTGGAAATGTTGGCAAAAGAGATGGGGTTATTAGAACATCTATTCTGCATTATTCTTCCAGGCTACCAACGTGCTTCCGAGCCAATTTTAGGATGTTCACTGCTTCACATGGTTTGCAGCTAAACTCCTCTCCTGTTTCAGACCCCCTGCCCTTTAAGGTCGGGGAATGGTGGCCTTTTTCTCTCGTCCTTTTTGTTTGCTATTCCCTTGGCTAAAACAAGGGAAATGGCCTTTTCCATCAGGCCTCATCTCTGACTCTTTTTTTTTTAAGGGTGGTTTTAAATCTTGTCCTGCTTTGGTTTTAATGCTGAGTTTTATGAATGTTTAATGTTTTCATCCATTTATAAGTCACCTTGGAAGAATTTTGCCCTTAGACCGAGCATAGAAACATTTTAAAGCAATCAATATGTAAGATAAAATAGGTGAGGGATGGAGGGTGCCAAAAGGTTTCTCTTGGTTCCCTTTATGCTCCACGGAAGAAACAGCGTCTGGAAGGATAAGATGCAGAGCCGGGAATATCCCTGCATACCAAATACCCTGTGGTTTGTCACCTTCTAATTTTGGTTTACCTCCAAAAGCTAAGCCAGTGTTTCTCAACCTTGGCAACTTTAAGCTGTGTGGACTTCAACTCCCAGAATTCCCCAGCCAGCATTGGGGAACTAAGCTGCACCAGACTGGTTAGTACTTGGATGGGAGACCATCAGGAAATCCCAGCATTGTACCATAGTAAACTAGACTGGGAATTTTTTAAAAAAAATCCTTGAAGAGGGAGTTAATGTCAAACTACTTTCACACAGTGGTGAAAAAACAACAACATGGATTGTCCATGGAGTCATTAGGAGTCAAGCTCATCTCCAACCATGCAACACCTTTTTAATTTTTCTAATTTCTCATCGGATGGTCGAAGGGCTGTGGAGAAGGGATGAGAAAGTTCTAGAAGCGGCTGCAAGCGTTGAAGCTGGCGAGGCAGGAACCAGCATTGCCCAGGCCACAGAAAGCCATGGCGTAAACCCTGAGCAGATGCATTCCAGTGTCAAGACCCGGAAACTTGGAAGGTGGGGGAGGACAAGGCTTAACATTTAAACACTGGCGCTGACAGAGAGAGAGGGCTTGATTTCTCAGTGATGCGGCAGGTTGACCAGTGTGTATTCGACTTCTTTCCTATCTGCAGGAAAGAAAACTGTCTAGCAGTATCAGGTTCTTGAAGTTTCTGCTGCCAGTTGTTGAATCTGGGGTCGAATTCCTGAAAGGGTAGGGATTTAGAGCCAGCGACCAGAGGTGTTACCTCAATTAGACCATGATCAGCTCCTAAGCTGGTTAGGAGGGGGGCAGGCAAGGCGGCAGGGTTGGTGGGAACCAAGGCATTCAGAAACAGCTTTCAACAGTGGGGGTGGGGGAGGATGACACTCCTCCTGCTCAGCTCTTCAGGTGGTGGGGGAGACACCTCACGGTGTGCTTGCCCCCCCCCCCATCCTGGCCTGGATTGCTTAGTGCCTTTGGGGAGGGGGTGCTAAGCGTGCTACCTGCAATGTCCTGCTGAAGAACAAGTGGTCAAGTGTCCCATGCCCCCCCCCCCCCGAATCAGCTAAATAATGTCCCTGGTCATGCTTGGCCTGGAACCATCCTCAAGCTGCTCCTCAATTCTTCTCAATTGAATTTTTCCCTGAATTTTATCTCCTGTTCAAAAATAGGATGAAATATCAGAAATCTGCCCTTGTTCACTGCAATTTTATTATTTTATTATTTTATTTTATTTTATTTTATTTTATTTTATTTTATTTTATTTTATTTTAATTATTTTATTTTATTTTATTTTATTTTATTTTATCTTATTTTATTTTATTTTATTATTTTATTTTATTTTATTTTATTTTATTTTATTATTTTATTTATTTTATTTTATTATTTTATTTTATTATTTTATTTTATTTTATTTTACTTTATTTTATTTTATTTTATTTTATTATTTCATTTCATTTCATTTCATTTCATTTCATTTTATTTTATTATTTTATTTTATTTTATTTTATTTTATTTTATTTTATTTTATTTTATTTTATTTTATTTTATTTTATTTTATTTATTATTTTGCCACCTATCTCAAACCAGTGGCTCTGGGAGGCTAACAATCATAAACAAACAGTCAAACAATTAAAACAATACAAAAGAAATTAAATATAAATAACAGCCAAGAGATATTAAAATCCGTCAGTGTCAGCACAACCATGAAATGGGGCCCTTCGCACACTCGGGACCCCAGGCCCGGGCACATAGCCAGGTCTTCAAGGCCTTCCGAAAAGCCAAAAGGGTCGGGGCCTTTTAAATCTCCATTTTTTCCGATGTTCAATTTTTTATGTGAAACATGCCTTTACAGTATGCATTACTCCTGCATAGTAATGGCACACCCTTGTGCTATGCCTGAAACGGCATCAGGATTTCATTTTGTGTGGTGTTTTCCTCCTCCTCGCAAGAGATTTATAGGCACATCAGTAAAACACTGCAGCAAAATAACCTTGAAGCTTTCATTTCAGTTTGTAGCTCAGGGAGTCCCAAGCTTTCTGCATTGTTTTTGTTGTTGATGTCCTCAGTTTGAGGGGCTGAGGCCTGTGATGATGTTACAGCAAGTGGATGTGGCAGGGATTTTCTTACTTTTTGGTGTTTTGGAATGCATGTGTCATCTTTACATTCTAAAGCTTGCACAGGTTTTCCTGCTTGATTTTATTTTGAACATCAACTGAAAAATTATGCTTACGTGTTTATATTGCACTTTTTTTTTTAATCCGTTCAATCGTGTCCGATTCTCGGAGCCTGCCTGGACAAGTCCCTGCAGTTTTCTTGGCAAGGTTTTTCAGAAGTGGTTTGCCATTGCCTCCTTCTTAGGGCTGAGAGAGTGTGACTGGCCCAGGGTCACCCAGCTGGCTTTGTGCCTAAGGTGGGACTAGAACTCACGGTCTCACGGTTTCTAACCTGATGCCTCAACCACTACACCAAACTGGCTCTTGCCAATTATTTTACACTTCTCTAAATACATGTCATAAAATATTTTCATTCTTAAATAAATGTTCTCAATGAAAAGAAAACCAAACTGGCTCTATATAGTGCACTTAGGTACTAGTATAGCTGCAAATAAAAATGCTACTAATACCACTAATTTGATGTTTGCCACCAAATTTTAGTGGCATTTTCTGCAGGATGTCTTGAGACACACAAAAGAGTACTTTTTCCCACGTACATGCATATATACTTATTTTTCAAATTTATATAGCTGCCCATCTCACAAACAAGTGACTCTGGGCAGCTATATATATACACACACACAGAGTATATACTGTATATATAATACACACACACAGACACACACACACACACACACACATATAATGTTGAAGTGAGGAAAAGGTGCTGAACCATGGAAAGAACTGAAAACTGGTCATGATCCAATGTCAGTAGTAGTTCTAGAAATTAATTCTGCTAGTTAAACTAAATTTTTGAAGGAGCAAAGTGCATTTCCTTAGGTCTTTGTTCGGTACCCCAAAATGTACCCCCAATGCAGAGCAGTAGATAATATTACTGCTCTGAAGCTGTCTGTCTGTCTGTCTGTCTGTCTGTCTGTCTCTCTGTCTGTCTGTCTGTCTGTCTGTCTCTCTCTCTCTCTCTCTCTCTCTCTCTCTTTTTGCCTCATCTCTTCAAACTGATGAAAATTCAGCAAACTAAGCTGTGTCTTGCAAAGGGTGTCATCTCTTTTCAGTGATTATACGACTGTCCCAAAATGACAGTGATGATTTCAAAACCCCTTTTCTCACATCAACACATGTAGTTTTGTTCTGTCAGTTTTTTCGGCAACACAGCAGTTTAAACTGCAAAACACCCACCATGCTGTTTTTATTCAAAAGCAAACCCAAAGGTTCTTACGCCTATGAATTCTGCAGGAAAGGGAAGAAAGCAGATTAACTGTACAATCCTATGCATGTTTAATAAGACATCACCCTCTCTGAATTCAGTGGATTTTAATCCCAAATAAATAACTGAGAAATCCGTAAAAGGAATCCCCAAAACAAAATGTGTGCATGTGGGGAAAACATTTCACAAAACCATTTCCTCTCACATTCAAAAATGTTCGATTAAATAATGATTTCTCATCAGCTCAGCTATTACATTTTTTAAAGGGGATTGAATAAGCGGGGAAGGAACTCAAGTATTAAAAGCAGCCAAGAACTATTTTAAGATTTAATCACTTTAAAATCCATCATCAAGTGTTCATATTTTTAATACGTACCAAAATTAATAATACCTATGAGCATTTTCAAACGTTTAAAAAGTACTCCAGTTACAGTCTTTTCTAATAAGGTCAAGAGCCTTTGGAAGAGACATCAGAATTATTTTCCTTTTTTAGTAGATGGAACAGTTAAAGCAGTTAAGTGAAAACACAAATTGCTTTCCTAAGGTCCTTTGGACAAATTTCATGTCATTTCTTAGCTGTCCTTGGAGATGTCTGAAAATGTTTGACATTGAAAAAGTCCCATTTTGCAGGTGGATTTTAGGCTGCATTTCCAAATTGGCCTCAGATTTTGGCTTACCTAGGCAATTCTCCCCCCACCCCACCCCCGAATATATGAGCTCCATTGTGGACAAGAGTCATTGAGCTGGGAGAGGATTACACTGAGCCGTGACGATCAAAAAGGAGATAGAATTCAGTCACAGAACCATGAAAATCAACACAGCAGAGTGGGTAAGATGTTAGGTTAGGACTGGGGGGAAACCAAGTTCTAGTCCCCCTCAGCCATGGTAGCTCATCCAAGGATTTTGGGCCAGAAACTTTCAGCTGAACCTACTTCACAGGGCTCTGTGGGGAAAATTTGGAAAACAGTGGTATGTATGCCACTAAGCTTTTGGAGGGAAAGTGGGATATACATTGAACAAATAAAGCATATTTTGCAACCATTTCCAATTGGAAGAAATTCAGGTACAGGTAGTCCTCGCTTAATGACCACAATTGGGACCGGAATTTCAGCTGCTAAGCGAAGCGTTCATTAAGTGAATTCGACCTGATTTTATGACCATTTTTTTGCAGTGGCCGTGAAGCGAATCACAATGGGTGTTAAGTGAACCACATGGTCGTTAAGCGAACCACACGGTTCCCCATTGATTTTGCTTGCAGAAGCCAGCTAGGAAGGTTGAAAATGGCAATCATGTGACCACGGGACACTGCGACGGTTATAAATGAGAACCGGTTGCCAAGTGCCCAACCTGTGATTACATGACCACGGGGACACTGTGACAGTCGTAAGTGCAAGGACTGGTCATAGTTCGTTTTTTTCAGCACCATCGTAAGTCTGAACCGAATGGCTGTTAAGTGTAAGTCACTAAACAAATGGCTGTTAAGCGAGGACTACCGGCAATCATGTGTAGCAAGATGCACATCCTTCCTGTAGTGCAGAGCTTTCCAAACTTTTCATGTTGGTGACACACTTTTTAGACATGCATCATTTTGCGACACTTTCTTACAGCAGGGCATTATTTCGTGACACACTCTTACAGCAGGGCACAAGGCAGGCACTAGGACCTGCGTGGAATCCTGACAGGGCAGGTTTGGAGGCAGCCAGGCACAAGGCAGGCACTAGGACCTGCGTGGAATCCTGGCAGGGCAGGTTTGGAGGCAGCCAGGCACAAGGCAGGCACTAGGACCTGCGCGGAATCCTGGCAGGGCAGGTTTGGAGGCAGCCAGGCACAAGGCAGGCACTAGGACCTGTGCGGAATCCTGGCAGAGCTCGGAGGCAGCAGCAGCCCCGACACACCCAGACACTGCAGCCGACACACTACTGTGTCCCGACACACAGTTTGGAAAGCTCTGCTGTAGTGTCTTTGCAAACTGCTGCCAGTCAGTGCAGAAAATACTGGCTAAATCTGTCAAATTGCCTGATCCTGATGAGGAATGACGTACCTTTTCCACTGTTTTTACCTATCTGGTTGCTAAAGCAAGGAGACGTTGTGGAGCAAAAGCAACTGAGCATCTCTGATAGATGTTGAGCTCCTTCTGATCCTCGCCAAGTAATGGCAGTTCCAGCTGTTTTTATAGCTGAGCCCCAACCCTGCGCCTCCAAATGTGGGTTGTTTAACAAGATGAAGTAACTAAATGCATAACACCAGGCTTTTTTCTTGAGCAGCCCAGAGGATTGTTGTTTAGCAGAGTTTTAGTTGTGCAAACTCCTGGAACATTTTCTGTAGTACAAGGAGTTTAGGAAGCAGAAAAAAATGTGGTAAAGAACAAATTGTTCCACAGTCGGGTACAGATGCTTCCCAGATCAGATCTCTGGTTGGATCAGAAAGAAGGCATCATGCTGGCAACAATAGGCGTCTTGGAATCCTCAGGTGAGTCAACCGATGCCAGGGAGAATATTACCAGCTTCCTTACGCTGGAGGCCAGAACGGTGGGGAATGGCAGCCTTTGCTCACGGAG
The DNA here is from genome assembly GCA_023362775.1 of Charina bottae. NCBI lineage: Eukaryota > Metazoa > Chordata > Lepidosauria > Squamata > Charinaidae > Charina > Charina bottae. Next base: position 6,866,985 of record JALMGJ010000040.1, read on the forward strand.
AAGGCTAAATCCTCAGGCTCAGATCAAGCCACAAAGGAGGGAAGGTCTGGTGCAAACTGGCCAATTTTCCACGAGATTGTCTTATTGTACATGATAGAAAAAAAAAAACCCAACATAATTAGTCTTATTAAAGTAGCAGGGAGCAATCCAAGGCCTACCGGCTGCCTGAGAACCCCTCTGGAGTTTTGAATGTGAGAAGAAATTGTTTTGTGAAATGTTTTCCCCACATGCATACATTTTGTTTTGGGGATTCCTTTTACGGATTTCTCAGTTATTTATTTGGGATTAAAATCCAGTGAATTCAGAGAGGGTGATGTCTTATTAAACATGCATAGGATTGACAGTTAATCTGTTTTCAACTGGGAGATGCCAATTTCTAGGCTGACCATACATCCCGTTTTGAACGGGACAGTCCCGTTTTTAAAGCATTTTTCAACCGTCCCGTCGTTTTCATAAAAATCTCAATTTTGTCCCGTTTTTCAAACCCGGCGGGAATGGCGCGGAGGGAGGATCCGAGCCGGAGCGGGGGGCGGGGGGCAGGGTTTGCAGGTGGGAGCCAATTGCACGGACCAGGGGGTTGGGACCCCTGACTTTTTCATGAATATAGAATATTACATAAGACCCTGTCCCATTTTGCCATCCTGAAATATGGTCAGCCTACCAATTTCTAACCTTTCTTTCTTTGGGAAAAGTGGAAGGGGCAAAATGGATATATTCAGCTTTGCAGACCCCTAAGGCACTCATTGCAACTCTTAAAAAAATGCCAAGCTCTTAAAAAATCAGCCTAATTTTTCTTGGGGATTTTAAAGGGCAATGGGGTTCTCTTAAGGCCCTGCAGGAGTCGAGGCACCCATTTTTTACCCCTTAAATTTCCCTCCCAAATTCTAATTTTTTTTTAAAGGCTGAAAGTATCAGCTTGGCCTATCTGTTGATATTGGCCCCCAGTGGCCCCCAAGCAAGATACATAAAATTCAAGTGGAGCCCCCCAGGCCTGCTCAAGTTGCTTTAAATCATGGGAGTGTAATCAGTTGCCCCTTCCTCACAGTTTGTTGCTTTTTGATGTTTTCCTCCCCCCCCCATCTTTATAATTGCTGTTCATTTCCAAAAAGTAAACTCAGTGCTTTTAAAGTTGGATAAGATGTTAGCTAGTGGATGTAGAGAGGAAGAAGGGCGGAATCCACTTAAGGAACGCAAGTGAATGGGTATAAGAAAAACATGTGTTTTTCACTCTGGACTTCCTTATTTTCTACTTTAACCAAACTTATTTTCTCCTTGCCTTGAGCTACTGGTGGATGGCATCAGAGACACCAAGTCCTCTCTTTGCTGCCATCTAATGGTTGTTTGGGGGGGCGCGGTGGCTCAGCGGTTAAGATGCCAGGCTTGTCGATCAGGAAGGTCGCAAGTTCGGAGGTTCAAATCCCTAGCCCCGCGAGATGGAGTGAGCTCCCGCACTCGCCCCAGCTCTTCCCAACCTGGCAATTCAAAAGCATGCAAATGCAAGTAGATTAATAGGTACCACTTCGGTGGGATGGTAACAGTGTTCCGCGCGCATCATGCCGGCCACATGGCCGCGGAAGCGTCTTCGGACAGCGCTGGCTCTTCGGCTAACAAACGGAGATGAGCACCGGCCCCTAGAGTCAGACACGACTGTGTGGGGGAACCTTTGCCTTTTTAATGGTTGTTTGAATTTTTGCTGCTGAGTTCTAGTTGCCCTATGCTTTCCCCATCTACATATGGCTTATGATTCATTCCCTAAAATCTAGATTTAGCTCTTCTACAGAAGAAGACATTGTGCTCATGCTCCACAACATGGATGGGCAACCTGTGGCCTGTATGAGTTCCCTGAACTGTTCCTTTGAAGACCACCTGAAAGCTGCAGTTGGTAGAAAAGGCAACAGCTACAGTACCTCTTGCTGTGTGACAGCCACTGTATTCACATAACACCAGTTACATTGGTTACAGATACACTTCCAAGATTATATGTTACGTTACGATGTTATGTTATGTTATGTTATGTTATGTTATGTTATGTTATGTTATGTTATGTTATGTTGTGTTGTGTTGTTGTGTTGTGTTTTAACTGCATGGTTATGTTCGGGCTGATTTTAAATGCATCTTGTAAACCACTGGGAGTCTTGTTGGAGTGTGGCAGTCTGGAAACACAACACACAACACACAAATACATATACAATACCCAATAATACAATAAATAATGCATCACACACCTCCCAAATTGAGAAATGGAAGCATAAATTAGGGCTTTACTGTACTATTTTCTTTAGTTCTTTGAACCTCCCCAAAGGCTACAAAATAGTTGGAAATCCAACTGTTTCTTTGACTTGGTACATCCAGATTCATGTTGTCTTAGACCCATCGTATACAGTAGATTTTAAAAAATCTGTGTTCATTGAAAGACACCGAGCTATGCATTCTATTAGGGGAATCTCTCTAACGCTAACCCTAACCCCACTAATATTTATTGAGCTATGAAGTTTCTCCCATTAGGAGAAGGCCAGGGGGCCATGAAAGCTGCAAGCCAGCCCTGAACCCATCACATTCCTCCCAAGACAGCCTTGGTGGCTCCCAAAAGTAGAAGGCAAAAGAGTTTGGTTCTTGCCTGTCTGTCAAAAGATAGTCCACCCCTGCTCAAAGATAGGTAAAGGTTCCCCCCGCACATTTGTGCAGTCGTGTCCGACTCTAGGGGCCAGTGCTCATCTCCGTTTCTTAGCCGAAGAGCCAGCGTTGTCCGAAGACGCTTCCGTGGCCATGTGGCCGGCAAGACGCACACGGAACGCTGTTACCTACCCACCGAAGTGGAACCTATTCATCTACTTGCATTTGCATGCTTTCGAATTGCTAGGTTGGCAAGACCTGGAGCTAGTGCGGGAGCTCACTCCGTCACGCGGGGCTAGGGATTCGAACCTCCAAACGTGCGATCGACAAGCCTGGCGTCTTACCCACTGAGCCACCACGCCCCTTGCTCAAAGATATCCCGACATAATTTAGCAAAACCCTCCACCTATACTATAAATCACTACCATGGTTTCCTGGAATTTGACCAAGATGTGACATGCACAAGCCCTCGGGTTGTCTGGCGGAGAGCAGCAAGCTTAGACAACCTGTGGCATTTGCCTCTCCCTTCCGCACTGTTCCTCCCTTGGCCATGTTTCTCATCCTTGTAAATGGGTAGTACCGGATCCTCTGGGTAGAGGCAAACATACTTGCTTCTTTTTGTTCCCTGTGCAGAAGTGGAGAGTCGTGGAAGGCACCCAAGGCCAGCTCAGGCTGATGCCCACCTGTAGCCCCAGATGCTCCTCACTGATTACTAGCAAGGCAACCCATCCTAGGCCAAGAAAGGCCTTTCCCATCACTTTCCCCCTGGTGCCTTTCACTGGAAATGGGATTGAGCCTCTTCCCCTCTCAACGGCTTCTCAAGTCGGCACAGAGGTGTTACGGACACTCGACCACCGTTCCAACAGCAGGAGGGGCATCTGCACCAAAGCAGGAGACAACCTGGCAAGATTTTGCAGGGACATCACCGTGCCACCTCCTCCTCTGTATGCTCTCGTCATGATGACGCTGCTGCAGGGCAGGGCTTGTGTAGTGAAATGACCGCACATGCTCACATGCCACAAAGGTGCATCTTGTTCCTGGCTTGCTGGCAAAAAACAGGCCAGACAGCCCAACGGCCTTGTTTTCTGTCCATTAATTGTCAATTGCAGATTGAAAGCAGGGCAGCCTACTGCTGCTGGCCTGTTTTTTGCCAGCAAGAAATAATGAAAGGGTCTGATGATAACAACCACTCTTCCTCTTCCTCCTCCTCCTCCTCCTCCTCCTCCTCCTCCTCCAACTTGGCAGGTCTGTGGGATTCTCATCCTGGGTCTTGCCTAGTGGGGAACCAGACTAGCCTTGTTCCAGAGCTGCAGTGGGGACCATGGTTGTAGAGAAGGGAGAACGCAAAGGTGGCAGTTGGGTCCGCTACTAGAGATTGTGGGCTGTCCACTTAACGTCAGCCTGCCCCACTTCTTTCCCTTAGTAGTAAATTTTAGTAGAACTTTTATTTGGTATGCACTTCTACTTAAGTGCAGTTGAAACCAGCCGCAAAAATCCAAAGACAATATAACAATATATTAACTTTAAAAAATTATCTAATCCCAGTGCTACCATAATTTAAATCAGTATTAACTACATTTCAGAGGAAGAATTTAACAACCGGTTTGCAAGAACCAGACCAAGATGGGCAGATAATACTCCTATTTGGGAGAGAAATTAATTTTCTTTGCATTTTGGAATGAATACCAAATCAAACATGCAGCTCTCTGAATTCTGCAATTCAGTTTGTCAATTATCATTCTATTTTACAGAAATGCTATATAAAAACATATGCACACCAGTGCATCAAGTTGCAAACAGGAGGGCCGGGACAGGGTGGGGCAGAGAAGAACCAGTGTAGTGGAATGCACTCTGAATCCTGAATTCAGAATTTAAAGACGTTTAAACTATTTATTTAATAAATAATTTAAATAGAATCTCATCTCTCCTCAATTCGAATTCTGAAATTTTGTGGGGCCTTCACCTTAGCCAGGTTGGATGCGCTGCCCTCTGCAGTCCTGGTATAAAAGCATTCCTTTCCAACAGCTCTTACGCCCCTGCGGGGGTGGCTCCCTGAAATCCCTAAGCCACAAGTTCCTTCATTGCTCGGTTTACAGGGAATCTCGGAAGACACATACAGTATCTACCCCATTTGAAAGAACGACCCTGGTAGAGAGCACAAGGCTTATCTGTCACTTCTTCTATCTGACCAGGAAGACCCTGGCATATCTTTCCAGTTTGCCCAGTTGTGCCATCTGTCTGACCTACGATTGAAAAGTATACAATTTTTTATGAATGCCACTGTTATCTGTTATTTTTTTCCATCGTTTTTCTTTTGTCTTGTGCTGTTTTTGTGTTTTTTTGTATTGTTCTTTGTTTTTAAATGTTTTAACAATTGTAAAAAGAGGCGTGGTGGCTCAGCGGGTAAGACGCCAGGCTTGTCGATCAGAAGGTCGCAAGTTCGGAGGTTCGAATCCCTAGCCCCGCGTGATGGAGTGAGCTCCCGCACTCGCCCCAGCTCTTGCCAACCTAGCAATTCGAAAGCATGCAAATGCAAGTAGATGAATAGGTACCACTTCGGTGGAAAGGTAACAGCGTTCTGCGTCATGCCGGCCACATGACCGCGGAAGCGTCTTTGGACAACGCTGGCTCTTCGGCTAACAAACGGAGATGAGCACCGGCCCCTAGAGTCGGACACGACTGCACAAATGTGCGGGGGCAACCTTTACCTTTTTTTTTAACACTTGTAAACTGCCCAGAGTCGCCGGGAGTTGGGCAGCATATACATTTTATTTATTATTATTATTATTATTATTATTATTAATTTTATTTATTTAATTTATATGACCGCCCATCTCCCCACATGGGGAACTCTTATTATTATTATTATTGTAATGTATAATTAGATTTGGAGTCAAAGACTGGTAAAACTTAATAATTCAAGTCCTAACCAAGGACCTAAGAATTATTAAGGTAGCGTCTGAGGCAGTTCCAAGCAGGGTATTTTTTTGTAAAATTAGGGTGTTTAGGTCCGATAAATTCAAAATTTCCAAATATCGAGGGAGTCCTTTAGGTATTGCTCGAAGGGCCCCAATCACAATTGGTATAACAGCAGATTTCTTTTCCCATAAGCGTTCAATTATTATTATTATTATTATTATTATTATTATTATCATCATCATCATCATCATCATCTGTATGATTATTAAACTTTATTTATTTTATAATTTTTATAATTATTTTATAATTTTATATATTTTATAAAATATAAATATTTTATAATTTATTTTATGTAATCGCATTGTACTTTATGTCTAGTTTTTAGTTTTAATAATTACAGGTTTATGTATTTTTACTGTAGTACTCTCTGGCCCAAAGGCCATAATAAAGGTTTTGATTGTGTGAAGAAGAGGAACCTCCCCAAAACCTCACAGGAGGCCAAACCCTATTGGACAAGGTGCCCAGAGCTACCTGTGCAAAGCTTGAAGAAAAGACAGTTGAAGAGATGAGTTGTTAGCCGTCTTCAAATATTTGAAAGTGTGTCGTGCAAATAATGGATCAAGTTTGTTTTGGACATAGGAGCCAAACCAGCTGGTGGATTAAATATCAAGACAATCTGTTTAGGTCAGTGTTTCTCAACCTTGGCCACTTGAAGAGGTGTGGACTTCAACTCCCAGAATTCCCCAGCCAGCAAAGCCAGCAAAGGGGGATTCTGGGAGTTGAAGTCCACACCTCATCAAGTGGCCAAGGTTGAGAAACACTGGTTTAGATGATTGTGGACTCCATTTCATTAGAAGTTTTTAAACTGGTTGATTCATCCCTTAATAGAGACTCTCTAACAGCAGTTTCCTGTTATCAGCAGGGATTTTGACTAGATGACCACTGATGTTCATTTCAAATCAATGATTCTCAATAAAATGTTTATATCTTACTATCACAAATGCAGCATTTTTCAATGGAATCCATTTACGTATCCAATAAATGATATTTCCAATACGGTCCTATTCTAAATTTCTTTTCCAAACAAGAATCTTATTTTAAAAGCGAAACTGATGTGTTAGAATTTTGCCATCATGCCATTTTTTATTTCTAAACTTGGATGTTGCATGCACATTTTCTTCTGGCTTTCCATCTGCTTCCTCTGTGTATTTTCTGCTCTCCATAATTAAAACACTACACAAAAGCAATTTATTGGATTGCAACTACAATTGTATTTGTAGGTGCAATATATATTTTATTGGATTGCACCTACAATTGTAACATATTTCCCCCCCCCATGTGTATGATCTGTTATCAATGCACAGGAGCGCATCAATGCGTGAGTTAAAACATCACACAAAAGGAATCTCCATGCTATCATATATACGATCACACTCGGGGTCCTATTTTTTTTCCTTTGCAATGTTTTCCTCAGGGCACTTGTATCAGTAATATGGAAAAGAAAAAAAGATACAGATGCAGACAAGGACCTACAGCAGCGTTGCTTCAGTTGCAGAATGAATTTCAAGCACTCTCCTAAACCTTCCCAATTCTCAGGCGATCCCCCTTGCAAAGGAGTGTATATCTTATATGCATCCTTCATCATTTTAGTCATCTTCATGATTTACAGGAAAGTTCTTAGGGAATAGCATGATCTTTTGAACACCCCCCCCCTTACTGACTTTTTGCTTTTTACTGTCTTATGTCAATATAATATGTTTCTCCATTGTTTTTTCTTCATTGAAGCCTGTAGCCCTGTAACTAGGGTGAAATAAGGCTGGGGGTTATATTTTTATTGATATAATTTGCTGCTCTGCATGGAATGTATTGATCCATTGAATCATTTTCTATACTGAGCTATACTTAGGGTAGGAATTCTTCAAGGCGGGCAGCCTAAAGCAATTCATCCCCTCCCCCAAAAGCTCTGAGTGCCCATGTTTCTATGGTCTAAACTGCCTTCTGTTTCACCTGTTAAATAACCGTATTCCATTAAATTTCCACATTGACGGGCAATTATAAGGATCACATTTACAATATTTTCATGTATAACTTCCAGTTATGTATGCATTTTACTATGCAACTTTCTTTAATATTGACCTTGTAAGGTAGTCCTCGCTTAACAACCATTCATTTAGTGACGGTTCAGACATGACGGTGCTGAAAAACCCGACTTACGACCGGTCCTCGCCCTTATGACTGTTGCAGCATCCCCAGGGTCATGTGATCATGATTTGGGCACTTGGCAACCAGTTGCATTTATGACCATTGCAGCATCTTATGGTCACGTGATCGCCATTTTTGACCTTCCTGGCTGGCTTCTGGCAAGCGAAATCAATGGGGACCTGTGTGATTCGCTTAACAACCACATGGCTCGCTTAATAACCGTGGTGATTCGCTTAATGACCACTGCAAAAAGGGTCGTAAAATCGGGTCAGATTCACTTAATGACTGCTTCGCTTAGCAACCAAAATTCTGGTCCCAATTGTGGTTGTTAAGCGAGGACTATCTATATATGCCAGCTCCCCTAATGCGTACATTTTTAATAGCAGGTTTTCTAATATACATATTTCTGAATGTAATTTTTGAGTTGAGAATTGCCTTGCAAAGTCTAAAGAAGTCTGAGCTGCGTTGCAGTGCAGTCCTGCAAAGAGTGAATTAGGTTATTCTCTCTCTCTCTCACACACACACACATGCACACTCAAATCAAATGGTATTTTTAGAAATCTGTAACTCCCCCAAGTTTTAGAACCCTGAAAAATCAGGGTGGGATTCACCCAAGAAAGGCAGTGCTTTCTGCAGTAATAAGGTGCATTCCTTGCACTGAGGCTAAGAAGTGTGGAGGAGAAGTCAGTGCCTACATTTATCATTGTTTATGCACACATTTATTATTTACAACCACTCTTCCTCCTAAAACACTGGTGCACAAAACAAGGCCCATATGCAGCTCCCCAAATGTTAGGTGCTGCCCCCAACGTTCTCCAAAACTCTTGTTAAATTTTATTTTGTGTGTGACAGGAACGGAAAATTTGTAAAGACATGCCTGGGGAAGGCAAACGGGGAATGCTAACAGGAGTTTGCTATGGAGATCAATCGGGGTAGAAAGAAGATTGACCAATGAAACTGTTTGGGGTAAGGATGGATTGCCGAGCTGAGTTCATACTGAAAGCATGTTCATCAATGGTTCCGTATCAAACTGGTGAGACGCATCAGATGGGATGCTATAAGAATCGGTCCTGGATCTCCTGTCTCTAATTCCCTATCTCTCTTCAATTTGATTTTGATGAAGACATAAAGGGAATGTTTATCAAATTTTCAAATTGTACAACATTGGGTGGAATAACTAAACCCCTGTAAGACAGAAATAGAATTCAAAACTCTCTTGAGAGGTTGGAAAAGTGGGCTGAAAGTAACACCATGAAGTTTAACAGAGACAAGGGCAAAGTTCTTCACTTGGAAAACAAACATCAAATGCATGGGTATAGGGTGGAGCACTTGGTAACAGGACTTCTGAAAAAGAAGCATTTAGGGGAATAGTAGCCTGCAGTGTCATGTTACTGCAAAAAAGGCAAATGCAATTTTAGACTGCATCAACAAAATGTTGATTTCCAAAATACAGAAAGCAATTGTTCCACTCTGTACTGCTTTGGTCAGACCCCAGGTCAAGTATTTCTTTCCCCAGTTCTTGTCACCACACTTTAAGAGAAACTGGAGTATTTTCTGAGAATGGTAACAAAGACCATCAGAGACCAGAAACTAAGCCCTGTGAAGAGAGATTGAAGAAGGTGGGTATCTGCAGCTTTGAGAAAAGGCGACTGAGGGGGATATGATAGCATTCTTCAAATACCTGAAAGGAGGTCACATAGGAGACAGGCCAAGTGCTGTTCTCATTCCAGAATACCACACACAGAATAATGGAGAGGAGGAGAAGGAGGAGAAGAGGAGGAGGAGAAGAGGAGGAGGAGGAGGAGGAGGAAGAGAAGGAGGAGGAGGAGAGGAGGAGGAGGAGGAGAGGAGGAGGAGGAGGAGAGGAGGAGGAGGAGAAGGAGAAGGAGAAAGAAGGAGAAGGAGGAGAAAGAAGGAGAAAGAAGGAGAAAGAGAAGGAGAAGGAGAAGGAGAAGGAAAAGGAATAATGTCAGAAAAATCTTCCTAAAGCAAGAGCTGGTGAACAGTGGAGTCAATTATCCAGAGAAGTAGGGGGCTTCCCTTCATTAAGGTAAAGGTAAAGGTCCCCCCCGCACATTTGTGCAGTCGTGTCCGACTCTAGGGGCCGGTGTTCATCTCCGTTTGTTAGCCAAAGAGCCAGCGTTGTCCGAAGACGCTTCCATGGTCATGTGGCCGCATGACGCGTGTGGAACGCTGTTACCTACCCACCGAAGTGGTACCTATTCATCTACTTGCATTTGCATGCTTTCGAATTGCTAGGTTGGCAAGAGCTGGGGCTAGTGCGGGAGCTCACTCCGCATGCAGGGCTAGGGATTCGAACCTCCGAACTTACGATCTTCCGATCAACAAGCCTGGCGTCTTACCCGCTGAACCACCACGCCCCTTCATTAGAATTCCCTTCATTAGAAGTGTCCAAATGGAGCATGATGGTATGCTCAGATCCTATGAGGGATGTGCATTCTGAATATTCCTCTCTTATCAATTACAGAACAGCCTCCTTTGCAGTTCACACAGAGGTTGTGAATAAAAAAATGAAAAAGTCTCATCTTAGCAGCCTGGGAGATAAATTGGGTTCTAATGTGAAAACTATCCAGCGGCTGAAATTTCTGTAACTTTATCCTATTCTCCTCAATCAATCTTGTTAAAAGAAACCCTGAAGAGAATCTTGTTTTCGGTTGAAGAAGGTTGCTAAGAGCTTAACATAGAGGCCAGATAGTCACCTGTGTGGGAAGCTTTAATCTGGATTCCTGCACTGATCAGGAGGCTGGATTTGATGGTCATCAACTCTCTTTGATGGCCTTCCAACTCTAAGATTTTATGGTCAAGACTTCCATGGTGTCTCCTGCTTGGCCCAGGGTGTCATGTACATATGGATATCAGTGGTGCACTAATGGTATTTCGGAGAGCCAGTTTGGTGTAGGGGTTAAGTCACCAGGCTAGAAACCGGGAGACTGTGAGTTCTAGTCCCGCCTTAGGCACAAAGCCATCTGGGTGACCTTGGGCCAGTCACTCTCTCTCAGCCCTAGGAAAGAGAGAATGGCAAACCACTTCTGAAAAACGTGTGCCAAGAAGACTGCAGGGCTGGACTGGACTGACTTGTCCAGGCAGTCTCCGAGAACTGGACACGATTGAACGGATTTAAAAAAATGATATTTCACTGTGAACTGATGGATGACCTGTTCCAGCAGTGTCCTGTAGATGTTAAATGGTAGATGGGAAAAGGGGGAACTCCACAGGGGGTGCCCTACAGCTGACCTATCTCCTGTACTACCACTAATTTGAACCACTCACTTATGAAGAAATAGAACCACTGTAAAAGAGTGCTTATAATTCCCAACCCTCAGAGGCAATCCAGAAAGATTCTGTACTCCAGTGTTTCTCAACCTCAGCAACTTTAAGATGTGTGGACTTTAACAGTCTGGCTATGGAATTCTGGGAGTTGAAGTCCACACATCTTAAAGTTGCTGTGGTTGAGAAACGCTGCTATAGTCAATGGTATCAAGTGCCACTGAGTCATCAAGTAAGACCAGGCCAGGTGTAGGCTCCATCCAGGCCTCCACAAAGGTCATCCATCAGGGTGACCAATGCCATTTCAGTTCCCTGGCTTGGTTACCTGACATTTCCTCTAGGGTCCCTGAAGCTGAAGGCATCTTACCATCTTCTCAATAACCTTCCTGTTGGAGACATGGAGTGCAGATTTATAAGGAGCCCATGGAAGACTTGGAAAAGGTTCAGTTGCGTGTCTGGTCCCTCCTGCAGCTCAAGCCAAAATGGCTACAGAGGGCAGTTTTCAGTGACCAGATGGGAGGGTGGAGTAACTAGGTAACTAGCCTAAAGTGACCAGTAGATGCTGGGCAGATCCCAACCTGACCCTGTCAATAACCCAAATGATCTGGGAAGTGTGCCCATTTGCATGCCCAGCAAACATTGTGTTGGGATAAGGGGAAGGAGTCCCCTTTCAAACTGGAGCAGCTGAGGACAACTTTAAATTGCCTTAGCTGTGAGCCGGGGGAAAAGAGGAAGGCAGTCATGAGGACATGGCAAAAAAAAACAACGGCAATTTCCGAGGATATTCTTGATGCAGTTAAGGGGAAGTGAGGACAACTGTTTTGTGTCTGCCACACAAGCATCTGTGAGCACAAGGCTGCAAACACCCCACAACAGTGGACTTGTAGCTGCAGGAAGCGGCTTATTAATACCAGATGACATTTCCTCCCCACCCACTTCTACTTTTGATTTCCTGTAATAGCAGCTTTAGGCAAGGATAGGGAGGAATGTTTGTGCCGTGCCCTGGTGGAAGTGGAAGGTCTTCTGAGCAAAAGGAAGAAGGAAGTTGAAGAACGCAAGCAGTCTGGCAAGGAAGCCCAACTAAAAGAGGAGAGGTTGGCAGAAACCCTAGAATTTAATGTCTAGATGTCTCAAAATCTTCCCAATCTTACAGGGAGCTGAAAGACACAGCTGTGGTTTTTCCACAGCGTGTGGGAATAGCACTCGGTGTTTGCATAAAGGTATTCAGGCTGAATAGGTTTCGTAAGTTGCTTTTATTGCAAAAGTTCAACGATAGAGGTTCATTAGGAGCCATTTTGGATGCCGACAGGGTGGGAAAGCAGGCTACAAATCCATGAAACCGGGTAGAGCTGGAAAGCTCTCTGGATGAAGTTAGGCCAATCTCAGCCTCGGCTTACTCGGTGGGGTTATTTTTAGGGAGCTAAAATGAGGGGAGAGACTTTGGTGTAGGAGAGCCAGTTTGATGTAGTGGTTAAGGCAGTGTTTCTCAACCGCAGCTACTTTAAGATGTGTGGACTTCAAGTTCCAGAATTCCCCAGCCAGCACGGCTGGCTGGGGAATTCTGGGAGTTGAAGTCCACACATCTTAAAGGAGCTGAGGTTGAGAAACACTGGGTTAAGGCATCGGGCTAGAAATTGGAAGATCGTGAGTTCCAGTCCTGCGTTAGGCACAAAGCCAGCGGGGTGACCTTGGGCCGGACGCTCTCTCAGCCCCAGGAAGCAGGCAATGGCAAACCACTTCTGGAAAAAACCTTGCCAAGAAACTGCAGCGACTTGACCAGGCAGTCTCTGAGAATCAGATACGATTGGAAAGATTATATATATATGCACACACACGCGTGCGCGTGTGCATATATGAGGGGAGGGGGCCCAAGGGCAACATCATCCCCACTCCCCTGGCTTTCCAACATGATTCGGTTTTAAAAGGCCCGCCTATCTGAAAGGCACCAACGTAAGGAAGGCTGGTTGAAAGTAGAGACCTTTTCGCACTGAAGATGTTGCCTAGCCTGGCAATGAAACGTCTGCATGAAAACAACAAGGCTCAGAGAGCACCAAGGACTCCACAGTTCAACCCTGAGCTACAAATATCTCTTCGATTAGTAGAGATCAAGCTTTGGCTGTGGGTTGCCAATTGTTAAACTCAGGCCTGCTCCTGTGCCTCAGAATCTAGGAGGGCCCCAATGCTGCCCACGAGAGTAAATGGGGAAGCCTGTTTGAAGCTGGGCCCGGGCCTGAAATCTAACCAGCTTGATGCCCGGTGAATGGGGATTTTCCTGCAAGTTTAGGCCAGGTCCATTCTCTGCTGGGGATTAGGGAAGGCCAGGCCTCAAATGGCCTCGTCTGGGTCTGTGTGTGTTTTCTTGCATCTGGATCCACCCCCCACCGGCAGGAAATGTTGCAATCCGGGAGAGAGAGCAAATGACCCCCCATCATTGCGGTGTTTTATTGTCTGGAGGGAGAAGCAGCTTTCTACACAGCTGTCCAGGTTTCCTTGGAAAAAGCCTTCGGAGGGTGCAGCAAGAGGTCACAAACAGCTGGAGGAGGGGGGGTCAGGAGGATTGAGAGAGGTAGAGGGGCTGACCCCTGCTCCCTGGTGCCATCCCTGCCCCCTTATGCCCTGCCACTCCCCCCTCTGCCATTGGCCCTGCTGGTAAATCAATGTTATGCGAGAGCGAGAGAGAGAGAGAGAGGGGGGGGAGAAAAAGACACGAATTAAACAAACAGAGGAGAGGCGGTTTATATAATCTGCAGGACAGCTTGTCCTCAAACTCTGCACGGATTAAAGGGTTGGCTACAGCTGTTGCTCATTAAACAGGCGGACTTCCCTCCCTTGCGCCCCCCCCTCCCAGAAGGGGCGTCCACCCCCCTTCCCAGCTATGGCTGGTCCCCCTTCCCAACAGCTCGCCTTCTCCAGAGGGGTGGGAAGGGAGAGCAAAGACTTCCAGTATTTTATTGGACAACTATTTATCTTGCCAAATACTTTTTAACGAGCAACCTTGGTTTGGGATGGAGGGGTGGGAAAGGCAATTGAATTGTGGAGGTTTTGTGTGTGGCAGTGTGTGTGTGTGTGTGTGTGTGTGTGTGTTTGTGTGTGTGTAAGCACTCCAAGCTTTGCTTGAGGGTTCGGTAGATTCCCATCAGGAAGTTGAACGAGTGCCAGATTTCAGAGCCTGTGCCCAGTGGCACAGGATATGGGGGGGCGGGGGGGGGGGGGCGGGGGAGGAGTGCATTCCTGTGCATTCGACCGAATGGAGCAAAGAAAAGATTGGTCTCCTGCCTCTTTCCTTCCCTCCCCCCCTTTTGAAACTGGAGGCCTGCTTCATGCTTAGGCAGGAAAAGGGGGGGGATAATTTCAAATGTGCCAAATTGAAGGCAATCTCTTCTAGGAGAGCTGCCCACTAGAGTTCCTTGTGAGCTGCTGTTCTGAGTTGATCAGAAAGCAATGGCATGTGAAAGTGGGGGGGGGGGGCTAAACCCAGACAAACAACTCCCCAGACATGCTCTGGGTCAACAGAATTGCCCCCTTCTCCAGAATGAGTGCGAGGGGAAGGGGCGGGAAGCCAAAGCCGACGTGCATGCAGAGATGCTGCAGGCAGACTCTCTGAGAAGTAGATTATTGTTCTCATGGTTCTTTGCCTTGCAGTATGTAGGGACCCAAGGGGCGTGGTGGCTCAGCGGGTAAGATGCCAGGCTTGTCGATTGGAAGATCGCAAGTTCGGAGGTTCGAATCCCTAGCCCCGCGTGACGGCGTGACGGAGTGAGCTCCCGCACTAGCCCCAGCTCTTGCCAACCTAGCAATTCGAAAGCATGCAAATGCAAGTAGATGAATAGGTACCACTTCGGTGGGGAGGTAACAGCGTTCCGCGCGTGTCATGTCGGCCACATGACCGTGGAAGCGTGCTGGCTGTTCGGCTAACAAACGGAGATGAGCACCGGCCCCTAGAGTCGGACACGACTGCACAAATGTGCGGGGGGAACCTTTACCTTTATGTAGGGACCCAAACCTTGTTGGATGCCGTGGTACAGCAGAAGCAGCCTCTCTTTATCAACAGCTGTTTGGAAGAAGGGAAGTCTGGAATTGTTTCTCATAGAAGGATGCAGCAAGCAGAGTCTGGGGGATCAAAGCTGCTGTGTGCGTTTGTGCATTTGGAAAGGGATGCGGAAGCCAGAATTATTCCCCAAAAATTAATTGGAAGGAAGAAAGATCAGAGCAGGGACTCACGCAGAGATGTGACAAGCATCCTTCTCAAACAGAATGGAGTGCTTTTGGGTTATTCCTAATGGGAAAGACAAGGCAGAACGATCCACCGGCAGATGAGAATCAGTCTCATCTGCCGGTGGACCGTTCTGCCTTGTCTTGGGAAGGAGAGGGAGGAGAACAGACTCATGCAGAGACACAGCAGGCATCTCCCTCTGTTGCAACTCTGGGCACCCAAGAGTTTTTGATTATTTAGTTCATTAATTTCCCAGGGCTTGCTAACGACTAACTTCTAGGGTAGAAATTAAAGAGGGAAGATTATGGGAGGAAAGAAAGAAAGAAAGAAAGAAAGAAAGAAAGAAAGAAAGAAAGAAAGAAAGAAAGAAAGAAAGAAAGAAAGAAAGAAAGAAAGAAGGGAAGGGAAGGGAAGGGAAGGGAAGGGAAGGGAAGGGAAGGAAGAGGGAGGGAGGGAGGGAGGGAGGGAGGGAGGGAAGGAAGGAAGGAAGGAAGGAAGGAAGGAAGGAAGGAAGGAAGGAAGGGAGGGAGAGAGAAGGAAGGAAGGAAGGAAGGAAGGAAGGAAGGAAGGAAGGGAGAGAGAAGGAAGGAAGGAAGGAAGGAAGGAAGGAAGGAAGGGAGAGAGAAGGAAGGAAGGAAGGAAGGAAGGAAGGAAGGAAGGAAGGGAGAGAAGGAAGGAAGGAAGGAAGGAAGGGAGAGAGAAGGAAGGAAGGAAGGAAGGAAGGAAGGGAGAGAGAAGGAAGGAAGGAAGGAAGGAAGGAAGGAAGGAAGGGAGAGAGAAGGAAGGAAGGAAGGAAGGAAGGAAGGAAGGGAGAGAGAAGGAAGGAAGGAAGGAAGGAAGGAAGGAAGGAAGGAAGGAAGGGAGAGAGAAGGAAGGAAGGAAGGAAGGAAGGAAGGAAGGAAGGAAGGAAGGAAGGAAGGAAGGAAGGAAGGGAGAGAGAAGGAAGGAAGGAAGGAAGGAAGGGAGAGAGAAGGAAGGAAGGAAGGGAGAGAGAAGGAAGGAAGGAAGGAAGGAAGGAAGGAAGGAAGGAAGGAAGGAAGGAAGGAAGGAAGGAATTCTGAGAGACCAGCTGGAACCTGAAAACAGCCTGGATTTGCACTCGCATTTCGGAACCCAAGCACTACCAGACTCTCGCCTGCCTGCAACTTTGCTTGTATAACATTTTAGATGTTGTCTTATAAATCCAAATTGATTTACATATTGTTCACCTTTGCTCTGGGGGGGGGGTGTCAGTTGTTCCTCTACTTTTTATAAGAAGTAGCATAGAAATATCAGCTCCCATCTACACAAGTTAAAATGTGTTTCTCCTCATTCTTCTTGGTTTCTCAGGTCTCCTTAAATAGGGGGAAGGTTACTTCCCTTGAATGAAACACCAGGCCTCATAGCTATTTAAAAAAAAAAAAACCCACACAGAAACTTGCATTTTGGAGCCCTCTCTGGCAGATGTCCCAGGCCTCTTAGTAGCTGCTTAGTAGCACGTCCCCGACCTCTGCCGGTGGCATTTGCTTCCTGCACTGTTCTTCCCCACTGGCCCCCTCCATGACCACCTGCTTCATTTGCTCTGTTTGGATAAGGCCTCCAGCACATCGCAAGGAACCTGTGAGATCAGACCCAACTGGTGCAGGATTGTGAGGAATCCTGAAGTAGCTGAGCCCTATCCACTGTAATGACCCTCTTGTGGATGGGGCACATAGCTAGATGATATCACGAAGATGGCTCCATTATCCCCAAATCTCCAACCCTCAATGTTGCAGGCAGTTGCTTAACAACCATTCATTTAGTGACGGTTCGGACTTACGACAGTGCTGAAAAAACCGATTTACGACCGGTCCTCACACTTACGACCGTCACAGCATCCCCAGTCACGTGATCACAATTTGGGTGCTTGGCAACCAGTTTGCATTTATGACCGTTGCAGCATCCTGTGGTCATGTGATCACCATTTTCAACCTTCCTGGCTGGTTTCTGGCAAGCAAAATCAATGGGGAACTACATGATTCCCTTAACAGCCATGTGGTTTGCTTAATGCGTGTGGTGATTCGCTTAATGACCACCACAAAAAAGGTCGTAAAATTGGGTTGGATTTGTTTAATGACTGCCTCATTTAGCAATTGAAATGCTGGTCCCAACTGTGGTCATTAAACAAGGACTACCTGTATCTTTGTCGATGCAACTGGGATCTTTTAGCCAAGCTGCCTGAAACTGACAGGATCCATTCTGGGGGAGGGTGATAAGAGCGTGGAAAAACTGTAAGTGATTTGGGTGGAAAAGACTGAAGTTAGAGGAAGGAGCAGACTAGCTGGGGCTCCCCTTGAAATCCGTGGCAAGTCGGAAAACGATAAATGAGTGGGAAGAGAGAAAAAAACCAATGAATTCTAAGTCAAAGGCATTGCCGTTATAGTGCATCTCCAGAGAATTCCAATATTGGAGCTTCTGATAGATATTGCATCCAAGAGAATGGATGTCCAATGGAAGTCCAGGGAATGCAAAGATAAAATGAAGGATTTCATGGCACAATGTTTAATTAAACTGTAGGCTTCCCTGCCATCGCACAGAATTACAGCCATTCATTTAGATCAGTGTTCCTCAACCTTGGCAACTTTAAGATGTATGGACTTCAACTCCCAGAATTCCCCAGCCAGACTTCAATTCTGGGAGTTGAAGTCCACGCAACTGTTGCTAAGGTTGAAAAACACTTCTTTAGATCCCTTTCAAAGGGGAGTAGACCAACCGGTAAGCAACACTGCTGCCAGATCTGGCCTGTCAAAAGTCAGACAGCCAGTAGATAGCAGCAATGAGATTCAAAACAGTTCTTGGCTGCCCTCTTGTGATCATCTGGATGTGAAGGTCCACACCTGGTAGCTCGAATGGACAATCTGGCTCTTCCTGGTGACTAGGTTTGATGTTTGGCACCTTCTGAATCAGAGGCAGAAGAACATGGTCCATCTGTTTGACGTGATAGCAGAAAAGGGCACCTTTGTCCTCCTTGTGAATTCCCTGAATGCATGTGGAACACCAAATTCCAGGCTTCTGAAACCCCTGGAGTAATCCAGCAGGAGATTTATTATCTTACAACTATGCATTATCCTTACTGCTCCCCCCCCCTGCCTCCCGCTGTTGTCCCTCCTTCCTGAAGTACAAGATCTTTTTCAAAAGAAAAAAGTATTGCTTTTTAATTAATCTGAAGTACGAGATCTTTGATACTTTACCAGTTACAGAGGATTATGAACGAAGCCAAACCATCAAACTCTGCACTGAAATAGGCTTATCACAGAGTCGACTTTGTGGAAAAGTGTCCATGTGCCAACTAGTATGTAAAATCCTTATCTTCTTCTTGACATCACCCTCACATAATCAGCTATAGGCTATTCCTGGGCAAGGAGGTTCTATTTAGCTATCCTGATCAATAACCACTTGCCATAAACCGCCCAGAGTCCCCTTTGTGGGGGGAGATGGGCGGTGATAGAAGTTGGAAAAATAAGTAAATAAATAAATAAATAAATAAATAAATACAAACAAGAACATGAAATTTTCTGCATCAGAGAAAAAGTTGGCTAGTTCAGCTTCCTGCATCGGCCAGCCAAAGGCTTCCAGGGAGACTTAACAGGATGTGAAAATAGTAAATTGGGGATTATAACCAGTTCAAATCTATTGTCTTGCTCGACTGTCAGTGGTATTGTAAGAATTGAGTAGGGAAGGGACAACCCATCATCTACTATCAGAATCTTCCAAAGTGATATTGTTGGGGCCTGGAGTTGACATCTTTTGTTTACAACACAGCTCTTCTGAATTGTGGTCTTCTGTCAAATTATTTGCTCCCTACTAACTAATATTTATATTTATATTTATATTTATATTTATATTTATATTTATATTTATATTTATATTTATATTTATATTTATATTTATATTTATATTTATATTTATATTTATATTTATATTTATTTATATGTCAAATTTATATGGTTGCCCATCTCACAAAAAGTGACTTTGGCAGCTTACAACAAAGTTATAAAACAGTAAACATATAAAAAACAATCATTATTAAAACATTTTTTTTTAAATCACAAGGCTAAGAGAGAATAGATGTTAACAATAATGGAGCTTTTTCTGTGGCCTTTCCTCCCATGCCTGACTCCCCATGTTGGTGAGGAACAAGCATCACCTAGGGGGCCCCTACCTGCCTCTGGGCCGTTTAAAGACACCGCCTTAAACATTCTCATTAACTTTTCAAAACAGATATTTACATGTTCCTGCACTGCCATCTAGTGGTAAGGTAAAGGTCCCCCCCCCCCCCCGCACATTTGTGCAGTCATGTCCGACTCTAGGGGCCGGTGCTCATCTCCGTTTCTTAGCCAAAGAGCCAGCGTTGTCCAAAGACGCTTCCATGGTCATGTGGCTGGCATGACGCACGCGGAACGCTGTTACCTACCCACCGAAGTGGTACCTATTCATCTACTTGCATTTGCATGCTTTCGAATTGCTAGGTTGGCAAGAGCTGGGGCAAGTGCGGGAGCTCACTCCGTCACGCGGGGCTAGGGATTCGAACCTCCGACCTTCCGATCGACAAGCTTGGCGTCTTACCTGCTGAGCCACCACGCCCCTATTATCTATCTATTATATATCTAGTGGTAATAAATAAAAATAAACCACCCAGAGTCCCCTTTGGGGGAGATGGCGCGGTGATAAAAGTCGAAATATTATATATATATATATATACATGTATACACACACACACACACACATATATATATATTATACATATACATTATATATATATATTATACATATACATTATATATATATATATTATACATATACATTATATATATATATTATACATGTACATTATATATATATATATTATACATATACATTATATATATATATATTATACATATACATTATATATATATATTATACATGTACATTATATATATATATTATACATGTACATTATATATATATATATATATTATACATATACATTTTATATATATATATTATACATATACATTATATATATATATATATTATACATATACATTTTATATATATATATTATACATATACATTATATATATATATTATACATGTACATTATATATATATATTATACATGTACATTATATATATATATATATATTATACATATACATTTTATATATATATATATATTATACATATACATTATATATATATATATATTATACATATACATTTTATATATATATATTATACATATACATTATATATATATATATATTATACATATACATTATATATATATATATTATACATATACATTATATATATATATTATACATGTACATTATATATATATATTATACATGTACATTATATATATATATATATTATACATATACATTTTATATATATATATTATACATATACATTATATATATATATATATTATACATATACATTTTATATATATGTATATGTATATGTATATGTGTATGTATGTATGTATGTATGTATGTATATATATATATATATATATATATGCATGCCAAACCTGAGATGAAGAGCAATTCTCAAACTTTTTATAAAATATGTTTATATCTCACTTTCTCAACACAATGCAAAGGACAGTATGGCAGTGTTTGTGGTATAGCAACCTGAGATTAATATAACTGTTATTTTATTTTGGCTGACTGATTTAACTTTTAAACCACCCGTCACCAACGTCCAAGGACGTTGTACAAAACAGTGAAAAATGAATAACAAGATAGGCAAGACATAAAAATAGTAAAATCTTATGTTAAAATGGCAATAAATTATCACTTTGGTACAGATTAATATGGTAGAGTGGGTCTTAATGGTGATTATCAAAGCTCTTTACCAAATTTTGTGGATACTGTATAACAGGGGTCCCCAACCTGTGGGCCGTGGCCTGTTAGGAAGTGGGCCATGGGGCTCCCACCTGCAAACCCCGCCCCCCGGTGCATGTGATTGTCTCCCGCCTGCAACCCCCCCGGTGCGCGCGATTGGCTCCCGCTTGCAAACCCTCCCCCAGTGCACATGATTGGCTCCCGCCTGCAAACCCTGCCCGCAGTGCGTGCGATTGGCTCCTGCCTGCAAACCCCGCCCCTCCCTGGTCTGTGGGACAGGTTTCTTCCACGACTGGTCCCTGGTGCCAAAAAGGTTGGGGACCGCTGCAGTGTATAACAATATGGGAAATTTTCTGTGTATTCAATAAGGATGTGATGGAGCTGGGAGCTAAGGGGGCAGAGAGCGCATTCCAGGCTGATAGGCGTTCGCACAGCTTGCACAGCTTAGAGAGTGTGGAGGGGCCGAGGAAGAAAGTTAGACTAACACCGCCCTAAATTCCCAAGGGTACTTTTCCGCTTAGCTCAGTTTAGGAACCCTTAGTCTGGCAAGATTCTGTGTATGGTAGAAACAATAAAGATACTAGAGTTAAACTTCGGCTCAGTGTTGTTTCTTCACCAGTTTCCCTGACAAAGGTGTAATAAATCTAACAGATTGCTAATCAGTAATAAGGCCTCTACCGAAATATGTAAACAACGTGGATATATTTCTTGTCCAGAATGATAAAACAGTGGTCAAATGGGTTCTGGGGGGAAGAATTTGGCTGAAAAAGGGATGAATACTTTAGATCAGCTTATTGCCAATTATATTTTTAAATCTTTCAAGAGGCTACAAAAGAGAATATGATCTGTCTAGAGCCATTGAAAGGCAATGCATTCAGTTAAAACATTTGTTATCTTCCCAGTTTGGACTTGATATTTTGGTGGCCTGAGAAAACCTACAATCCTGATTGTATAACAAATCAGTGATACTGATAATTGCATGTTATCATGATAAACGTTGCTAATTTATAGAAATAGGGAATAAAGTATTGGAGTATCTAGATTTAACAAGACTATGGTCTCAAGTTTTGAAGAATGCTAAATATGGTTGTGGGTTTTCTGGGCTGTGTGGCCGTGTTCTGGCAGTTTTGGTTCCCCCCCTTTTTTTTTTTTTTACATTTCGCCAGTTGCTGTGGCGAAATGTAAAATGTCCATCTTCAGAGGACAGGAGCACAGCTAGAAGAGTCTGTCTGTGCCCAAGTGGAGGGTGTGTGTTGCTGCTGGTGATTATAACTGCTGAGAGGGTGTGTGTCTTCTGTGGGTCATTTACAAGAGATTAGGAGAGGGTTTATTGTGGTGATTAGGGGGTGTGGTGCTGTCGTGTGTGGGATTAGCACATCTATTGTGTGAGTTGTTTGTATATTCCTGTGGTTGAGTAGTTCATTGACCTTTTGCAAGCTGTGTTTTTCAGGACTGGCAGCCAGGTTTTGCTGATCTTTAAGCTTTCTTCTTTTTTTATTGAAACTGTGTTGGTGTTTATGTATTTCAATGGCTTCCCTGTATAGTCTAACATAGTGGCTGTTGGTGTTGTCCAGTATTTCTGTGTTTTCAAATAAGATTTGTTTGTCAGTTTGTTTGAGAGCATGTTCAGCTATTGCAGATTTTTCAGGTTGCTGTAGTCTGCAGTGTCTTTCATGTTCTTTTATCCTGGTGTGGATGCTGCGTTTTGTGGTCCCAATGTATACTTGTCCACAGCTGCAGGGTATGCGGTAAACTCCTGCAGCGGTGAGGGGGTCCCTTTTGTCTTTTGCTGATTTTAACATTTGTTGTATTTTTCTGGTGGGTTTGAAGACTGTTTGGAGGTTATGTTTTTTCATTAGTTTTTCCATGCGGTCCACGACTCCTTTAATGTAGGGCAGAAATATTTTGCTTGTGGGGGGCTGTTTTTCTTCAGTTGATTGCTGTTTTTTCGGTTTGATAGCATTCCTGATTTCATTCTTGGAGTAGCCATTCGCCTGTAGGGACCAATCCAAATGGTTGAGTTCAGAATTGAGAAATTGAGCTTCACAGTTCTGATTTGCGCGATCCACTAGTGTTTTGATGATGCCTCTTTTTTTGTTGTGGGTGGTGATTGGAATTTTTGTGTAGATACCGGTCTGTGTGGGTGGGTTTTCTGTAGATTTTGTGTCCTAATTGCAGGTCCGGTTTGCGTATGACCATGACATCTAAAAATGGTAGTTCGCCTTCCATTTCTTTTTCCATGGTGAATTGTATATTCGGGTGGATGCTGTTGAGGTGGTTCAGGAATTTCTCTAATTCTTCTTCCCCATGACTCCAAATGGTGAAGGTGTCGTCCACGAACCGGTACCAGACTGTTGGTGTGAGGGGTGCCGATTCTAAAGCCTGTTTTTTGAAATGTTCCATGTAGAAGTTCGCTATAACCGGGCTGAGGGGGCTTCCCATGGCGACTCCATCTGTTTGTTCGTAGAAATCCTTATCCCATTGAAAGTAGCTGGTCGTCAGGCAATGTTGAAATAGCACCGTGATGTCTTTTGGGAAGATCTGTTCAATGAGTGCCATGGTGTCCTTTATTGGAACCTTGGTGAACAGGGAGATCACATCAAAGCTGATTAATTTGTCCGTGGGGTTAAGTTTATGGGCGCCGATTTTGTTTATGAAGTGTCTTGAGTCTTTTATGTGGGATGAAGTCTGTCCACAGTGGGTCTGTAGAAGAGTAGCCAAATGTTTTGATAATTTGTATTTTGGAGAGCCGATGGCATTTACGATGGGTCTGAGTGGGATTGCATCTTTGTGGATTTTGGGGAGTCCATATAGTCTTGGTGATAGAGCTTCTGTTTTGCAGGTACGTTGAAGTACGTTGAGGGGGAGGGAGGAGCTCTTGATCAGTGTGTTTGTTTGTTTCGTGATTTTGCTGGTTGGGTACCATCTTAGTTTTCTGTATGTGGTGGGGTCTAGAAGTTCTCTAATTTTATCTTTGTACTCATTTGTTTTCATAATTACTGTGGCATTGCCTTTGTCCGCTGGTAGGATGATGATGTCAGGATCTCGATTGAGGGTCTCGATGGCATTTCTCTCCTTCTTCGTTATGTTGCTTGTGGGTGGCTTGGCTTTCCATAGGATCCTTGCCATTTCTCCTCTTATTTCTTCTGCTTCCTCTTCTGGAAGATGATGAATGGCTGATTCTACATTAGGAACCAAAACTGCCAGAACACGGCCACACAGCCCGGAAAACCCACAACAACCATCGGATTCCGGCCGTGAAAGCCTTCGACTATATAATGCGAAATATGTTTCTTATGCTTTTAAGGTGAGTCTAATTCATCAAAAAGTTCTTTTTGGTGTTTACCGGACACCCCAGCAGATGTTCCAAACGGGTTGGTTATTTATTTTTCAATGTTGGAGATGCAAAACATTTGAAAGTATGTTATGACCAGGAATATCTTCTGGGTGTTCCAAGCTGGTTTAATGTTCTTAACACTGTTAATAAAATCTTAGCCAGGGAATTAAGATTTGAAGATGTTAATGTTGAATTATATTCCTAAAATTTGGAATGTATCAATTAATTTTGGATCTAGCATGCTTGGATTGTTCCAAAAGAAAATGTTGTGTGTTCTTGAAAAGACATTTCTACATTAGATGCCAAAGTCTGGCATGAGAAGATGTGTTTACTCTCAATTAGGACTGTCTGCAGGTGTGTGTGTGTGTGTGTGTGTGTGTGTGTGTGTGTGTAAGGGGGGATCAAAAAGTGAAGATGGTGGAGGCAACTATCTAATCAAAGCTCCAATTCTGTTTATCACCATTCTGTTTATGACCTTAAAGATGTGTCAAAGCTATCCTAGAATTCACAATAGCGCCCCAAAGTAGTCAGATATCCCCCCAGGTTTTCAACATACACATCGCCATGTAGCTTTTCAACTAAACTCTATGTGGCTTATACTTTTCTTGTTTACCTATTCCTCTTTTTGATCATTAATTTAGGGTTTCTTTTTTCTAACTGTGATTTTAATATGTTGTAAGCCATCCCAGGAAAACGTTTCTTTGAAGGGTGGCCTCAAGGATAGACTGGAAAATGCAAAAAAAAAAAAAAAAAATCAAAGAAAACTCCATGAACATGTTCAGAAAGTCATGCTCAACTTGCAGAAAACTTTAGCTTTATCCGTATTTTAACCAGGAATATGTGATCTCTTTTCCACTAGTGGGGAATGAAATCTGAAAAGCCGATTATAAAATTGTGGCAACTAAAAGGAAAGACTCCAGCAATTCATGGAGTGAGAATTGCCAGAAGTACAAGCTGGGTTTAGAAAAGGCAGAGGAACTAGAGATCAAATTGCCAATATCCACTGGATAATGGAGAAAGCCAGGGAGTTTCAGAAAAACATCTATTTTTGTTTTATTGACTATTCTAAAGCCTTTGACTGTGTGGATCATAACAAATTGTGGCAAGTTCTTGGAGGTATGGGGAGGTAAGAACAGATCACGGAACAACAGACTGGTTTACGATTGGGAAAGGAGTACGGCAGGGTTGTATACTCTCACCCTACCTATTCAACCTGTACACAGAACACATCATGATGAATCCAAGGCTGGAGTTAAAATCACTGGAAGGAACATTAACAATCTCAGATATGCAGATGATACCACTTTGATGGCTGAAAGCGAGGAGGAGCTGAGGAGCCTTATGACGAAGGTGAAAGAAGAAAGTGCAAAAGCTGGGTTGCAGTTAAACCTCAAAAAAACCAAGATTATAGCAACCAGCTTGATTGATAACTGGCAAATAGAGGGAGAAAAAGTGGAGGCAGTGACAGACTTTGTATTTCTAGGCGCAAAGATTACTGCAGACGCTAGGAAATCAGAAGACGTCTACTTCTTGGGAGGAGAGCAATGGCAAATCTTGATAAAATAGTTAGGAGCAGAGACATCACACTGACAACAAAGGTCCGCATAGTTAAAGCAATGGTATTCCCTGTAGTAACCTATGGCTGTGAGAGCTGGACCATAAAGAAGGCTGAGCGAAGGAAGATAGATGCTTTTGAACTGTGGTGTTGGAGGAAAATTCTGAGAGTGCCTTGGACTGCAAGAAGATCAAACCAGTCCATCCTCCAGGAAATAAAGCCAGACTGCTCACTTGAGGGAATGATATTAAAGGCAAAACTGAAGTACTTTGGCCACATAATGAGAAGACAGGGTACCCTGGAGAAGATGCTGATGCTAGGGAAAGTGGAAGGCAAAAGGAAGAGGGGCCGACCAAGGGCAAGATGGATGGATGATATTCTGGAGGTGACTGACTCAACCGTGGGGGAGCTGGGGATGGCGACGGCCGACAGGAAGCTCTGGCGTGGGCTGGTCCATGAAGTCACAAAGAGTCCGAAGCGACTGAACGAAGAAACAAAAAAACAAAAAAAGGAAAGAGGCCTCGTGTCTGTGCGGGGGTCAAAAAAGTCAAGATGGCAAGCTTGACTGTTGATTGAAATCCCAGCTTGAGTTTTTTGACATTCCCCCCTCCCCACCCGGGACACCCTGGCTGATGCAAATCTTAGCCATTCTTGTGTTTCAGTTGTAGATACTTAAGTTTTGGATGCTCCAGAGAAGTCCTCCAGAAAGCAACCTTGCTTCTCCAATAGAAGCACAAAGGGAGTAAGCATTTATGCTGTGGAAGTTGCTGGAAAATTAAATGAATGCCTTGCTGACCTCAATGGCTCTGCCCGCCTCAGGGCAAAACTGAATTGCTCACAGCTGGCTTCTGAAATGGATGTAGGGGGGTGTTTCAGCAGAACCATACAGATGTGGAGGGGAAATTCTAGAATTAGGAGGAGCAGATGCGAGCTGGAGCAAAGTCCATCGCTTCCAGCAACCTGCTCCCAACCGTGATCAGCTGGATTGGAGGGTTGGAGGAGATATCAGAAGGACATTAGATCATGCCCTGTGAAGGTGGTCTCCCTTGGGGTTTTTTGTTCAGTTGTTAAGTCGTGTCCGACTCTTCATGACCCCATGGACCATAGCACGCCGGGCCTTCCTGTCCTCCACTGTCTCCCGGAGTTTACTCAAATTCATGTTCATTACATCGGTGATTTATTTATTATTTATTATTTAAATTTATATGACCACCCATCTCCCCCAATCGGTGATGCTATCTAACCATCTCATCCTCCGCCGTCCCCTTCTCCTTTTGCCTTCAGTCTTTCCCAGCATCAGGGTCTTTTCCAGTGAGTCCTCTCTTCGCATTAGGTGGCCAAAGTATTTGAGCTTCAGCTTCAGTATCTGTCCTTCCAATGAGCAGTCGGGGTTGATTTCCTTTAGGATTGACTGGTTTGACCTCCTTGCAGTCCAAGGGACTCTCAAGAGTCTTCTCCAACACCACAGTTCAAAAGCATCAATTCTTTGGCGCTCAGCCTTCCTTGTGGTCCAACTCTCACAGCCATACATTACTACTTGGGTCTGTGGCTTGAATCATGTCAACTGGATTTCTATTTTCTCAGTAGAAACGTTTCACTCCTTATCCAAGGAGCTTCTTCAGTCTAAGTAAAGTTAGTAAGGGAATCCTTAAATACGTTTCTAGGGTGGCTGTGTGGACACGTATTTAAGGATTCCCTTACTAACTTTACTCAGACTGAAGAAGCTCCTTGGATAAGGAGTGAAACATTTCTACTGAGAAAATAGAAATCCAGTTGACATGATTCAAGCCACAGACTGTTCCACCTGGATGACTGTGAACCTTCATCGACATTACTACTTGGGGTTAGCTGGCTGCTATCCCACCTGACTTTTCATGAATGGGTAAATTATGAAGATGGTGGAGTTCTGCCATCCATTCACATGGGGCTCATGCATGCAAAGGAATTTCTGAGATGGATGGATGGATGGATGGATGGATGGATGGACGGACAGACACAGACACAGACACAGACACAGACACAGACACAGACACAGACACAGACACAGACACAGACACAGACACAGACACAGACACAGACAGATAACAGAGCCTTTGAGTCAGTGTTGACTCCTGGTGACTACCTGGACAAGTTTTCTTGGCAACACTTTTGGAAGTGTTTGCCATTGCCTCCTTCCTAGGGCTGACAGAGAGTGACTGGCCCAAGGTCACCCAGCCGGCTTTGTGCCTAAGGCAGGACTAGAACTCTCAGTCTCCCACTTTCTAGCCTGCTGCCTTAACCAGTACACCAAACTGGCTCTCAACTTCTGAGATACTTCAATTAAAAAATTCCATTATTTCACATGTTTAATGCCGGTGCAAGATTCTGCCATGTCCCTGAAACAGTTGCTGATTCTTATTCTCCCAAATATTTTATTTAAAAGAATTACTTTGGGCTCCATACGACCTCCGTAAGGCAGGGAAAGAAAATTAGAATTGTAATGGGGCCTCGCTGATTCCCACAAGGAGTCTTCACACTCTTCCCAGTGACTCTGTTGCACCCTCCCTGCACCCTTTCCTGAGGAGAACTAGCTAGTTATGTGGCAAGCAGGCACTTTACTCGAGAGGAATCCCTGCTGGCATTGATTTACTAGGAAGGAGGCAAATGGCACTCCCACCCCCACCCCCCCCTGGTCTTTCTATAGTCCCGTGTTTCTCAACCTCAGCAACCTTAAGATGTGCGGACTTCAACTCCCAGAATTCCCCAGCCAGCATGGTTGAGTAACACTGGACTATAGTCTGACTGGCAGGAAAATCTTGCTAAAGGCTAGAACCCTTTCCCAGAATGATGGTTCATTACGAATTTAAATCTCTGTTCGGTATAACAAGGTCAGAGACCCAGAAAAAGCTGAAAAAAGAAGGAAATATGAACCACTGCTTCCTGAACTGCTTAATCTCAGTCTCGATCCACTCAGGGACCAGCTGTTCTCTCAGCCCCCAGATCTTACAGAAATCCACCCAGAACAAATTCACACAGCCCAGACCTCAGTCCGTTGCAGCCGGATTCTGGTTCAGGGGCATCCGGGAGGGAAGGGTCAGAATCTGCAAGAGGGTGGGCGTGGCATGGCAATGGAAGCCCAGGCACAAACGCCCCGCCCACTTTCTGGCAGATGTTGACCCCTCGCTGCCCCCCCCACCCCACCCCCCCACCGACCACTATCAAAGGAGATAGCTTATCTCTCTATTTGCTTCCAGCCAACTTCGGAGAGAAATCAGAACTTTCACAAAAGCAAAGTTATGATGGAAATTGCCCCCTCCTCTTACAAAAACTCACCCAAGAGGCAATCCCCCCCTCTGTTGGGCTCCTTGGTATTTTGTTTCGCCCTGGCCTGGACTGACAGGCGAGCTAATTTTCTTTAACCCTTCAGTGTTTGGAACGGTTCAAGTGGAATTTCCCCCACCTTCCCTCCCTACTGGAAGCAGCCTGATGGTTTGGGGCTGGAGGGTAATATAAAAGAAAGATCAGAAAGCTGGTGAGGAACAACTTCATCAAGCTGCCAGGCAGGTAAATAGGCGTTTGGAGGGAATCTACAACTTGCTCTCAACATTACAACTCTACCCATTACAGGTAGTCCTCGCTTAATGACAGTTGGGACGGGCAACTCTGTCGCTAAGTGATGTGGTCATTAAGCAAGACACCACATGACCGTGACGGACTTATGACATCACTTCCCGTTCGGTCGTTAAGCAAGTCGCCGCAGGTCATTAAGCGAGACATCACGTGATCACGACTTGTGATTTTACTGCTGGCTTCTCCATTGACTCTGCTTGTTCGAAGCTGGCTGTGAAGTGCACAAATGGTGATCACATGACCATGGGATGCTGTGACGGTCATAAATGCCCACCAGTTGTGAAGTGCCCAAATCTCAATCACGTGATTGCAAGGATGCTGCGACAGTCATAAGTGCAAGGACTGGTCGTAAAGTTACTTTTTCAGCACTGTCGTAACTTTGAACAGTCACTAAACTGGGCAGTCGTTAAGTGAGGACTATCTGTAGTTAAGAAAAACTCTTCACCTGACACCTGGTCTAGTCCAATGTCCTGCTTCTTACTTTTTTATTTATTTAACAAATTTATATAGCCGCCATCTTTCTTTCAGGAGCTCAAGGTGGCAAATGTACCACTCCCTCCCCTAGTTTTTCCCCACAACAACCCTGTGAGGTAGGTTTGGTTGACTGAGAGTATCACTGCCCCAAAGTATTCAGTGATTATCCAGGACTGAGCATAGACTTCAACCAGGATTATCCCTAGTCACAGTCCAACACCTCAGGCTATATATCACACTGGCATTCCAGTGTAAAATTGATAATAAGTTGAAATAGATTGAGATATTTCAGTTTGGGAATTCAAAGATGTTGGCATTTGTGTGGGTGCCATGTTGGTGATGAGATTGTTTTTATCGGGGCCTCGACTTGTGTTTTTTTTAATTGATCTTGGCTATATAGAATGTTTTTTTTTCTTTGTTCATCACCCAGAGTTCCACTGGTTAGCTGAGCAGCCATATAAATTTGTTTAATAAATACATGAATAAATAAAATTTATCAATCCTAGGTCCTCTATTCATTAGGGTTTGTATTATTGAGCTGGTTAAAGAGACAGAGGAATGTTTATCAAATTTGCAGATGATACAAAACTGGGTGAAATAGCTGATATCCTAGAAATAAAGTTCAAAGCAATCTTAATTGATTAGAGAACAGTTTCTCAACCTTGGCAACTTTAAGGTGTGTGGACTTCAACTCCCAGAATTCCTCAGCCAGCTTTGCTGGCTGGGGAATTCTGGGAGTTGAAGTCCACACACCTTAAAGTTGCTAAGGTTGAGAAACACTGGGTTAGAGAAATAGGCTGAAAGAAGATAAAATGCCAACAAAAATGCGCGGGTATAAGATGCATAATACCAGGCTTAGTAAGGTTCCTGAACTGGGCAGGGAGCTGGATTTGAGGGGCAAAATGGTTCCTTCCAGTTCTATGATTCTCTGCTTCTGAGTCCTGTGATCGAATCCCTGGATTAAATGGACTTTCTGACCTGAAGCGGAAAATCAAACTGAACTGAATGTGTTTGGAAGGGCTTTCTGCGTGCGCAAAAGCCATTTTCCCCCCCTAGGGTTTTGAAAAACCAAGGCACTTTTCTTTATTAATTCAAATGGGATCAAATCAATGATTTGAATTGGACCAGAGCCAATCCAAGCCCCTATAATAAATTGTTCTCCCAGTAGCTTTGTTTTATTACAAGGTGCAGTGATTAGAGACAGGTCTGAGATATTTTATTATTTAATTTAATTTAATTTAATTTAATTTAATTTAATTTAATTTAATTTAATTTAATTTAATTTAATTTAATTTAATTTAATTTATTGGATTTATGAGGCCGCCACTTCAAAATGACTCTGGGTGGCGGTTCCTAATTGCAGATTATGATTATTGAGCTGCATGTCCAAAATCCCATTTAGCTATGGCATGCACCGAATAACTTTAGCTCAATCAGTAGCTTTCAGTCTTAGCTACCTCACAGGGTTGTTAGGGGTATAAAGCAATCTCAGAAAGCTGAATTCCAATCAAGTCAGCAGAGAACTTAAAACCTCCATGTATAAGGCCAGTCTACCTCTCCATTTACTAATCCAAACCCTGCTTGTTCTAGTTTTACCATTGCATGTCAGGTGGTGTGGTGTGTTCCTTCATATTCCTTTGTCAGCTTCCAAGGAATGTTAGGTTGAATATCGACAGAACGCTGCAGTGGACGGGCCTTTGATTGAACTGCTGTTGTCCTGGGCATCTGCATTGGGAGGGAATCCCTCTCCACCAAATTATTTCTTCAATGGTGCAGGAGGGATCACCTGGTGTCCTCCTTTCCTTCTCTATTCTGCTGCTGTTATGTACATGCAGCTGGAATAACCAAAGGCCACTCCCTTTGGGACTGTCCTGTGGCTTTTGAATGATTGATCAATCAATTGATAACGTAAATTGTTGCCTGTTGTTCATTTCTCTCTCTCTCTCTCCCCCTGATTTTGCCTTTTATCCCAGTCGTGCCCGTTAACTGCTTTTGATCTTTGCTGATGTTTAATAAATAAACAAACATCAAGCCATATTATTTTTTGCTAGCTGAACTGAGTGATGTGTCTGTGTACTGTGATCTGGATACCATATAAGGATTGACTGGGAATGTGCTGGGGGTCAGAGTAAACTGGGAATAACCCACTGTAATTTTCCAACAAGGGTGTCGCTGGGCAAATGACATGAATTACCTACTTACGTCATTTGCGCGATGGTGTCATGACACCCCCCACCCGCTTTTGATATCATCGCGGCTTGTACTTGATGTAGAACCTCCCTTGAATCGGCCCCCTCGATTTTTAGGAGGCTGCCCCATCCCGGCAGGTTCAGACGCGAGTCCGTTTGAGCTCAGACCATTTTATGTTCTCAAGACGCCAACGGAGGGCACGGTAATTTGGGCGGGGTATCCAGCCCTGCCCGGTGGAGACTGTTGGTTCTTCGGCTTTCGGCTTTCGTTGGGACTCAGCACCCCCCTCCCCCAAAGCAGCGAGGCACGCAGCCCACCCATCGAGACCTCGCCGGAGAGCTGAGATCTAAACAGACCGGCAATTAGAACACACAAACCTTCCTTGCGTAGCAAATTGTTAGCTTCTGTGGCAGAACTGCCAGTCCTCTTTATTTCAACCCTGCCCCTCCCTTGGCCTTTCAGATACCCAGGGAAGCTGCTCCAGAGTGCCTTAACTCTATGTTCCCCAAATGCTAGGGCTGTCAGGTTGGGGTTGCAAAAATCTGGACAGCCACTAGATCAGTGTTTCTCAACCTTGGCAACTTGCCCAGGTTGCACTAGGTGGTAGCAATGGTAGCTCTTTGCTGCCGGGTAACCATCGTTTGGATATTTGCAGAGCAGAATTGCCAAATCCGAGAATTGAATTACAGGTAGTCCTCGCTTAATGACCACAATTAAGACCAGAATTTTGGTTGCTAAATGAGGTGGTCATTAAGTGAATCCGACACGTTTTTACGACCTTTTTTGCAGCAGTCATTACGTGAATCTCTGCAGTCGTTGAGTGAACCACGTGGTCGTTAAGTGAATCACATGGTTGCCCATTGATTTTACTTGCTAGAAGCCGGACAGGAAGGTCGAAAATGGAGATCATGTGACCACAGGATGCTGCGACCGTCATAAATGCAAACTGTTTGCCAAGCGCCCAAATCGTGATCACGTGACTGTGGGGACGCTGTGATGGTCATAAGTGTGAGCACTGGTTGTAAGTCAGTTTTTCCAGCACCGTCGTAAGTCTGAACCATCACTAAACGAATGGTCATTAAGTGAGGACTACTTGTACTTGCTCTTGTTTTTCCCCCCAAGGTACACCTTGAGCACATGAGACCTGGATGCTCAAATTTACAGTAAAGATAAGAGAAGCCTCTTTGAAGAACATGCAAGGAAGGAGTGTTTAAAACCAAGTTAAAAAAAAGGGAGGGATGGTAAAATATTCAATAAATAAACCTAGCATTACTTTTGATTAATGTAATGCAATTTTAACATTTAGTGCATATGTGCACTTACTGTTCTGCTCCCATATCTGGACTGAGTATCTCCTTCCATCCATCCATCCATCCATCCATCCATCCATCCATCCATTAATCTCACTTTTGTCTTTTCCCAATCTGTCGAAAACTCCCCCCAATTTTAAACTTCTTTAAAATGGATTTTCTCCCTGTAAAATGCATTGCACGCTTCTGATCCGCTCTTTCTCACTTTTAAAAGGAAGGGATTTCTGCCCTAGGCCTGCATCAGGGGTATCCACAGGATACGGTAAAAAAAAAAAGTCAAGATGGTGACAGTGTGATCAAGGCTCCACCTGATTTTCCACCATGCGCAAATCCTCAGTGGAGTGGAGCTGCCTGCGTGTATTTCTCTACAAATCACTGCAAGAGGTAAATCCAGAAAAGACACGGAAAAGGGGCCAATTTTGTGACATGTCGAAAATGGCAGTGCCAAGATGATGCAATGGCAGTCACAGCAGAAATGCAGAAAAGGTACTTAAATTTTCTCCCTCCCCTGGCCGGACATGTCTTGCAAATTTGATCATAGGTCATGCAGAGTTCCAAAGGACATCATCTATGAATGGTCATTTGCATTGCATTTTTAAAAATAAAATAAAATAAAATAATTTAAAATTATTTCTCATATCCTCCTTGACATTGTCTCCAATTACTAATTCCTTAACAGAGGAACAGATCCACTCCCCAAACCATTTTGTTGTTGTTCAGTCGTTTAGTCGTGTCCGACCCTTCGTGACCCCATGGACCACAGCACGCCAGGCCTTCCTGTCCTCCACTGTCTCTCAGAGTTTACTCAAATTCATGTTCGTTACATCGGTGATGCTATCTAACCATCTCATCCTCTGCCGTCCCCTTCTCCTTTTGCCTTCAGTCTTTCCCAGCATCAGGGTCTTTTCCAGTGAGTCCTCTCTTCGCATTAGGTGGCCAAAGTATTTGAGCTTCAGCTTCAGCATCTGTCCTTCCAATGAGCAGTCAGGGTTGATTTCCTTTAGGATTGACTGATTTGACCTCCTTGCAGTCCAAGGGACTCTCAAGAGTCTTCTCCAACACCACAGTTCGAAAGCATCAATTCTTCAGCGCTCAGCCTTCCTTATGGTCCAACTCTCACAGCCATACATTACTACTGGGAAAACCATAGCTTTAACTATACGGACCTTTGTCGGCAAGGTGATGTCTCTGCTTTTTAATATGCTGTCTAGGTTTGCCATAGCTTTCCTCCCAAGGAGCAAGCGTTTTTTAATTTCATGGCTGCAGTCACCGTCTGCGGTGATCTTGGAGCCCAAGAAAATAAAATCTGTCACTGCTTCCATTTCTTCCCCTTCTATTTGCCAGGAGGTGATGGGACCAGATGCCATGATCTGAGTTTTTTTAATTGCTTAGCAATTCCTTGAGGGACTTACAAGACAAAGGCCTGGTATGCATATTTATATGTGTGTAAGAGACAGAGACATTAGACAAAGAGACATTAAAAAAACCCAGATCATGGCATCTGGTCCCATCACTTCCTGGCAAATAGAAGGGGAAGAAATGGAAGCCGTGACAGATTTTATTTTCTTGGGCTCCAAGATCACCGCAGACGGTGACTGCAGCCATGAAATTAAAAGACACTTGCTCCTTGGGAGGAAAGCTATGGCAAACCTAGACAGCATATTAAAAAGCAGAGACATCACCTTGCCGACAAAGGTCCGTATAGTTAAAGCTATGGTTTTCCCAGCAGTAATGTATGGCTGTGAGAGTTGGACCATAAGGAAGGCTGAGCGCCGAAGAATAGATGCTTTCGAACTGTGGTGCTGGAGAAGACTCTTAAGAGTCCCTTGGACTGCAAGGAGGTCAAACCAGTCAATCCTAAAGGAAATCAACCCTGACTGCTCATTGGAAGGACAGATGCTGAAGCTGAAGCTCAAATACTTTGGCCACCTAATGCAAAGAGAGGACTCACTGGAAAAGACCCTGATGCTGGGAAAGACTGAAGGCAAAAGGAGAAGGGGACGGCAGAGGATGAGATGGTTAGATAGCATCACCGATGTAATGAACATGAATTTGAGTAAACTCCGAGAGACAGTGGAGGACAGGAAGGCCTGGCGTGCTATGGTCCATGAGGTCACGAAGAGTTGGACACGACTAAACGACTGAACAACAACAACAAGAGACAGAGCAGATCAGATGGGAAAGATGTGGGAAAAAAATAAAGAACCTGCTTTGTTTAAAGGAATGTTTAGGATGGTTAACCATCTGCCTTTTAATTATCAGTAATTTTGTCATTTGCAACCTTAAAAAATGTGCAGTTTAACAACATTTCAGAGACACACTTTACAGAAAAGCACACCCCAAAGTTATTACAGAAAAGAGAATTGCAAATAGTTTTTGGTCCTCTCCTTCTTTAAGCTTCTAAGAGACCTATATGCTGAAAGGGAACGCACGTTTCCGAGATGGGAGGCTGGCAGGGGGTTCTCCTGAAGGTTAGGATTCCAAAAGAAAATAATGGTTTATTTTGCCTTAATGGGAGCATTAAGGCGAAATATTGATGAGCCGGACAGAATGAACTTCCCAGAAAGCATGCATCCATATGCTCTAATGTCCCATTTATTATTTAGTTATAACTCGGAGGTGAAAAGATATTTTTCTTCAAGGAACCACAAGTTTTCACCAACAGGAGGGACTAGCCCCTTGGGGGGTCTCTAGCACAAGAACTGGCAACCCCTGCAAAGGCACCCCACCGAAGAGTTGACACTGGGAGGAACCACTTTGCCCAAGAAGATAGACGTTTCCCTTCCTCCCTGCCAAGGAGACAGAATCACCATGTTTCTGCTGCTGGAACTCAGCTCGTCAGTGGCGGGCAAAAATCAGGAGGAGTCTGGGAGCACCTTTTCCGGCTAATATATTTTATTAAAAGGCAGAAGCTTTTGTTTATGCCTTTTAATAAAATATGTTAGCCGGAAAAGGTGCTCCCCGGCGCCCCCGTGTTTCGGCTACTAAATGTGAAAAGGGGGGGGGGGGGAGAATTAAGGGTAAATGGCTAGATTAATGTGTTAATCCAGGACTGGACAGTTTCTCTGAGTCAAGGACCACCACTTTCTCCTTGACCAGAAGCTCTTTAAAAAAAAGGCAAAGGTTCCTCCCGCACAGTTGTGCACTCGTGTCCGACTCTAGGGGCCGGTGCTCATCTCCGTTTGTTAGCCGAAGAGCCAGCGCTGTCCGAAGATGCTTCCACGGTCATGTGGCCGGCATGACGCACGCGGAACGCTGTTACCTACCCACCGAAGTGGTACCTATTCATCTACTTGCATTTGCATGCTTTCGAATTGCTAGGTTGGCAAGAGCTGGAGCTAGTGCGGGAGCTCACTCCGCACGCGGGGCTAGGGATTCGAACCTCCGAACTTGCGACCTTCCAATCGACAAGCCTGGCGTCTTACCCACTGAGCCACCACGCCCCATAGAAGCTCTCTAGACATGGTGAAATTGTTGGAGTGTGTGTTTTCTTGCACACGCAGAGCATCAGAAGCTTTAGCAGTTGTCGTCGTCTTTAGCAGTAGAGACCGATAAAGACGCCAGTCATTGTAGTAAATTCGTTGCAGTTATATTAGCTTCTCATTCAAACAGGTAATATTTACAGTCTTCTTCCAGATCCCTGGAAGTATTACAAATCCACATACCAAGTAGTAGAAATAGTAAGCAAGCAAACAAGAGTAAAGAGAAAGAAGCAGTGAGCAGTGAGCAGCAAGAACAGGGCGGGGCAGGCAGGCAGGTTCTTTTATGCTCTTCAGCCTGGATCACGTGCTGCCTGACCTTTTAAAGTTTGTAGGTAGGCTGACCATATTTCCTTGAGACAAAAACGGGACATTGGGATGGCAAAACAGGACGGGGTCTTATGTAATATTCCGTATTCATGAAAAAGACAGGGGTCCCTGCCCCCCGGTCCGCGCGATTGGCTCCCGCCTGCAAACCCCGCCCCCCGGTCCACCCTCCTCTCCGCCTCTCCACCCTCCTTTTCCGCGTGCTGATAGGCAGGAGGGCTTCCTCTTCTGGGCTGCCTCCAATCGGCAGCTCCGACTCGGATCCTCCTTCCACGCCATTCCCACCGGGTTTAAAAAAACGGGACAAAATTGAGATTTTTATCGAAACGACGGGACGGTTGAAAAATGCTAAAAAAACGGGACTGTCCCGTTCAAAACAGGACGTATGGTCAGCCTGTTTGTAGGTGATTACCTAATAAGGTTATATTGCTGTGACTTATTCCTCAAAAGAATAATACACCAACACTCCTCTTATTATGTTAGAGGTGCAAGTCGCCAGGACTGGATAGTTTCTCTGAGTCAAGGACCACCACTTTCTCCTTGACCAGAAGCTCTCTAGACATGGTGAAATGACTGGAAGAGGCAGGACCAAAATCCCCCCCCTTTTTATTATGGGGGGGGCTATGAGAGTTTCATTTTCCAGCTCCCATTGCCATCTTTAACTCCCCCCCCTCACATGCCACAACCTCCAGCAGGCCAAAATCTCACTCCAGAAATGTGACCCTCTTTCTGCAGAATTTCAGCCATTTCCCCAGTTCTCAGGGACTTTAATTTTTTAAAAAATTGCTTTGTTTATTTCATTTAGTTTTTAAAAATGTGCTGCCAGGGGCTTCCTGCTCCCATTTCCAGCTTTGTATAGTTTTTAATGGTGGGGAGGGAAAGCCGCACCAACCTTTGGTCATTGTGCTGCTAAATTTCAGTGGTCAGTCCCAAGGTGCTGGAGGGCTCATATGCTAAACCATGGTTTGTGAATCAGGTCAAAACCAACCCAAGCACATGATGTCTTAGTAAAATATATCTGTTCGCAGGTATATATGGGTATTGCCTCTACAGACTGCTCAGCAACTACTACACAAGCCATTATCTGCTATCTGGGTAGACTGGAACTTTTTGTTTTTTGATCCATTCAATCGTGTCCAATTCTCAGAGACTGCCTGGACAAGTCCCTGCAGTTTTCTTGGCAAGACTTTTCAGAAGTGGTTTGCCATTGCCTCCTTCCAAGGGCTGAGAGAGAGTGGCTGGCCCAAGGTTGCCCAGCTGGCTTCGTGCCTAAGGCAGGACTAGAACTCACGGTTTCCCAGTTTTTAGCCTGGTGCCTTAACCACTACACCAAACTGGCTCTCCAGACTGGAACCAGCCTTTCATCAACTAGCCATGCTGGCAAGGAATCCTGGGAACTGTAGTCCTGCCAAACCCAGAGATTGCCAGGCTGGGACAGCAGATGTAGACATTTTCCTGATTGACCCATACAGCAAATGGGGCTTCCCCCTGACCCCAATCTATACAAGCATCATTCCCAGATCTATCTGGGAAGCTAGATAGCATCTCTGGACTGGTTATGCCCATGGAGCCTCTCCCAGAAATAAAAAATACAGGAACAATTAAGTGACGTTCAACTGCCCCAAACCGATGGCCTTGGTTTGCTCATTCAGATGCCAACACTAGAATGGCTGTGAGAGAATTTCTCAACATTTCTCTTTTGAGTCCAAAGCAGGATTTTGGCATCTGTGGTTTGGGACTGGTCTGCGTCCCTTGCCCTGGAAAGGCCAGGTGTAGAGCTGGCGGAAAGGCAAGGGAGAAAATTTAAATTCATTCTCATTTTAGAAAAGTCAGTGTCTCATGCTGCTTTACATAGAAAGCAAAGATGAATGGCTCTGCAGGACAGCTTTTCCCTGTCTTATTTAGTGAGCAAAAGAGATGAATGGCCCTTCCTTCCTTCCTTCCTTCCTTCCTTCCTTCCTTCCTTCCTTCCTTCCTTCCTTCCTTCCTTCTCTCTTCCTTCCTTCTCTCTTCCTTCCTTCCTTCCTTCCTTCCTTCCTTCCTTCCTTCCTTCCTTCCTTCCTTCTCTCTCCCTTCCTTCCTTCCTTCCTTCCTTCCTTCCTTCCTTCCTTCTCTCTCCCTTCCTTCCTTCCTTCCTTCCTTCCTTCCTTCCTTCCTTCCTTCCTTCTCTCTTCCTTCCTTCCTTCCTTCCTTCCTTCCTTCCTTCCTTCCTTCCTTCCTTCCTTCCTTCCTTCCTTCTCTCTCCCTTCCTTCCTTCCTTCCTTCCTTCCTTCCTTCCTTCCTTCCTTCCTTCCTTCCTTCCTTCCTTCCTTCCTTCCTTCCTCTATCTATCTATCTATCTATCTATCTATCTATCTATCTATCTATCTATCTATCTATCATCTATCATCTATCTATCATCTGTCTGTATGTCTGTCTGTCGTGCCTCTGAATCAGTCTCAATTCCTGGCAACTGCCTGGACAAGTCCCCGCAATTGTCTTACATTGTTTTTAGAAGTGGTTTGCCCTTGCCGCCTTTTTCCCAGGATTGAGAGAGAGCAACTGGCCCAAGGCCATCTAGCAGAGCAAAAATGGCACTAATCCGAAAGGGAAGCTGTTGCTTAAAACTATTCAATCCACTTTGTACTGTAAAACAATTAGCAGGTTTCCATGGTGTTTTTCCCAGAGCCTCCCAAACCTATTGAACCAACTTGGGAAAGGAGCATCCATGGGCATCCACAGTCCTTGGGTTCATCCAATGTACAAACCATAATTGTCGGGGTCACCCAATGCCAAAAGCGAAAAAGTGGCATTGCGGCTTTGTGCGACAGCCTCGTCTCCTATTCTCTTGTCACTTTGTCCAGCAGATGGTCGGGAGCTCTGTGTGTGTGTTAAAAAAGTCAAGATACAGTCACCATCTCAAATTGTTTGACACACACACACACACACACACACACACACACACACACAGCTCCTGGCCATCCGCTGGACAAAGTGATAAGAAAATAGGAGTCGAGGCTGTCGCACAAAGCCGCAATGCCACTTTTTCGCTTTTGGCATTGGGTGACCCTGACAACTATGGTTTGTACATTGGATGAACCCACGGACTGTGGTTTGTAGTTAAGTGTGGTGTGCAGACCCAGCCACTGTGGCTTCTTCAACAAATCACTCTTCAATAGCCCCGGTTGGGATCTCACATTGTGCAAAGCCATGTCTTATTTTAACTCCAAATTGTTGAATAAGGGTCACTTGTCATTCTGCCATAAACCTTCGTTTGCAAGCCATAATACTTAGGTTCACCCTGCACCGTCAACATTCCAAGGGAGCAATCTGCTAACCCAAGCGCTGTGTTGGAGGGAGGTCTTTGTTCCACGGAGAACATCCACAAAATCTATCTAGCATCTGCTCATACGATTTCAGCAGAAGGCAGCCTGTTCTCACCAGCACTGCCTGCCGACTCTACTGCTGAATTGCTTGTATTCTTGGCAAGTGATTTCTAATAGTTAGCCAAAGTTTGTTTCTACATGCCACTCTGTCCGCTGGCTCTAACCCTTTCCTCTGTACGGTGGTAAGAAGGAACAATTTTCTCCCCTCTTTTGTGGGATAAAAAGGTAAAGGTTCCCCCCGCACATTTGTGCAGTCGTGTCCGACTCTAGGGGCCGGTGCTCATCTCTGTTTGTTAGCCGAAGAGCCAGCGGTGTCCGAAGATGCTTCCGCGGTCATGTGACCGGCATGACGGACGCAGAATGCTGTTACCTACCCACCGAAGTGGTACCTATTTATCTACTTGCATTT
Source organism: Charina bottae (assembly GCA_023362775.1). Taxonomy (NCBI): domain Eukaryota; kingdom Metazoa; phylum Chordata; class Lepidosauria; order Squamata; family Charinaidae; genus Charina; species Charina bottae. The sequence continues at coordinate 6,908,130 of JALMGJ010000040.1, forward strand.
GCATGCTTTCGAATTGCTAGGTTGGCGAGAGCTGGGGCGAGTGCGGGAGCTCACTCCGCACGCAGGGCTAGGGATTCGAACCTCCGAACTTGCGACCTTCCGATCGACAAGCCTGGCGTCCTACCCGCTGAGCCACTATGCCCCTTCTTTTGCGGGATAGCCTCCCAGATATTAGAAGATCATTAAAGATCTATCAATAATTTTGCAAGAAACAAGGGCTGTCTAAAATTCCTTCTGATGCCTTTAAACACTTGCCCATCTCATCCTTTCATGCCCTCCTGTCTCATCCTCTTTGCTCATCCTTTAACACCCCTGTTAAAAAAAATTAACCTTTTTTTTCTGTAGATAGAACGGAGGGGATTCTATTTCTCCCATACTCCGACCCTTTGTGGATAGGTACCACTTCGGTGGGATGGTAACAGTGTTCCGTGCGCGTCATGCCGGCCACATGACCGTGGAAGCGTCTTCGGACAACGCTGGCTCTTTGGCTAACAAACGGAGATGAGCACCGGCCCCTACAGTCGGACACGACTGCACAAGTGTGCGGGGGAAACCTTTACCTTTTTAGGAAGCAAATATTGTGACATCCTTTTGCCCACTTTCTGTTTTAAATGCCACTGAAAAAAAACCCCAAAGAGATGTATTTCTTCCTCATAAGCCACACAGAAATTTTCAATTACATGCTAGCCTCTAAATTTTATATATATATATATATATATATATATATATATATATATATACACACATTTTATATATATACATTTTATATGTATGTATCTATGTATGTATGTGGCAGATCCCAATAATTTTGGGGAGAGGCGCAGGGAACAGATAGAACACCCAATCAAACTTTCCTATCTTGATAAGTGTACAAAAATAGTACATATACAGTATTCCTTTATTTGAACACACAGAAATACTTCAAATATGGGAATTACCACATCTAAACTCAAATTTTCTCTGAAATTAATGGGATGTAACTTAAAGAGTTCCGCTGATATAAACCCATTTTAAATCCAACTGAGTATTTTTGGGGATTAAATTCTTAGAATGCAAAAAGAAAAACGGTCAGAATTGAGTTGGATCCCGACTTTTTCGTATAGGAAACTCATTGAAATCAGTGTGGCAATTTCATGCTAAACATAACTGAATCCAGATCCAGTCTATTGGATCTTGCACAACAATGTTTCATCATCCCAGCTTTAAAATCTAAGGATCTAGTGTAGAATTACCCTTTTTTCGCCCAAGCGCTCTTCCCAAATTTATACATTTTAAAAAAAAGGGTTTTCATTAACATTCTGAAATGTTAGTAGATTTTTTTTAACCTTTGATATAAACCTTTCAAACCGAGACTCAGATCACAAGACTGTCTTTCTCCTAATGAAAATGCAGTCTCCTTCAGATATACCAGCCCTGACGGCCATCAGCTACTCACCATCCACCAAGTCTTGGCTGCCATGTCATAACACAACTGCCATTTCACGGTGCTCTCTCCGGCCTGGCTGCTTGCCCCGCTGGGTCTTGGGAACTCCATTCCACTGGACGACGGTCAGGGCGATGGCTTCTCCGACGAACCAAAACAATCCAATGTTCCGGGGTCCCAAGGTCACCTTCGGCAGCTGGTCAACTTTAGTCAGCATCCTTGGGAAGAAAGGCTCCATTCATGGTGGCCTTGTCCTTTTTCATCCTTTGTTGAGTCAAATAAGCCCTCCGTCGCAGGAGGGTCAGAAAAGAGCAAAAATCAAATTACACCAAGGGTGAAATAAGTGGTCTTCCAAGGAAGCTTAATCTAATGCCCAATTTTCCAAACTATTTTATTTTACATGATCATGTCTCTTAAGAGAGTTTTCTAGTTTAAAAAACCAAAAACAAATAACGGAGCAGATTTAAAAAAGAAAACCTCAGTGTTAAACAGACTTTGCGCAGGAACGAATAGAGGCAAACTTGCTTTGGTTTGTGGGTGGCCAAAAGTTCCAGGATGGCCGTGTGACACAGCGGTTGCATCTCTGGGGAGGTGTAATAACCAAGGGAACATACACCAAATGGTTGGTTTCTGGAAGATGCCTTTTTCTCCCCCCCACCCCTCCTGTTTATATTTGAATGAATAAGAGGGTATGGCGTAGGTTTCGGGTGGCGCATGAGATGTGGTTTAGATGGAGGCTGAGATGGAGGATTGCCCATTCCTGAGGGAGGAATTGTGGTCTCCAAATGCCTCTTTTTGCAACCTATAAATCACACCAAAGGTTCATTTAATCCAGCATCCTGTTTCCAACAAATGGCCGGATGCCTGGCGATCGGTGCTCTCAGATAGTCTGCCCATGAACAGAGAGGTTCCATTCAGCTGACATGGCCGGCACTTATTTATTCCTTTTCTCCTCCAATCATTTGTTTAACCCTTTAAAGACAACCTCCAGATTATTGGCCACTGCTCTTGCTTAATGGTGTGGTGGTGGGGAGTGGGTGATGTGTTATTCTCTAAGACAGAGCTTTCCAAACTTTTCATGTTGGTGACACACTTTTTAGACATGCATCATTTCGCGACACACTCTTACAGCAGGGCACAAGGCAGGCACTAGGACCTGCGCGGAATCCTGGCAGGGCTCGGAGGCAGCAGCAGCAGCCACACACACCCAGACACTGCAGCCGACACACTAACGTGTCCCGACACACAGTTTGGAAATCTCTGCTCTAAGAGCTGTTTCTGACTTAACCGATTCATGGGAGGTAAGGCTACCGTTAGCAATGTTGGCTGAAATGTTCATTCGGTGGACAGATCAAAGGCAGCACTTCCTTTTGCGCTTATGTGATTTGCTTATGGAACTCACTGCTACAAGATATGGAAATGGTCACTAACTGAGATGGTTTGCTGAAGATCCATTTGCTGAAGAGAAGTCTAGCCTGTTGACCGAATACCTGTGGCTATGAAAGGGTCAGAAGTGAGCAACGAAGGGGCCTGTGGCCTTCATGTCTTGCTTGAAGCATTTAGCTGTTGACCCCTGGAAAAGGGGTGCTGGGGCTGGGTGGAGCTTTTGTGTAATCCAGCACGGTTGTCCTTATGTTTTTATTAGTCATGACAGTCAAGAATGGAACCTCCACATGCAGAGGCAGTCTACTGTTGAATATGAAATTATGGGGCCAAACTGCAGACACTTCCCATTTGGTGTGTTCTTTGGCCACTTTGTAAAACCTCTGACCGGAACCTGCAATCGTGATGATGATGATGATGATGATGATGATTTTAACAGAGAATGGCTCTATCACAAGTTTTAAAAGGGTCGGAAGTGGAACTTCCATATTGAGAAATAGTCTAGCTTAGAGTATCAGATTCTGGGAAGACACTACAGCAGTGTTTCTCAGCAACTTTAAGCTGTGTGGACCTCAACTCCCAGAATTCCTCAGCCAGCCCTGTTGGCTGAGGAATTCTGGGAGTTGAGGTCCACACAGCTTAAAGTTGCTAAGGTTGAGAAACACTGCACTACAGGGATGGGCTGTTGTTTTCACACCTAGTTAGTAGACATCTGGCTGATGTGTATGAGTCTCAGGATGCCGAGATCCTTGGCTGGTGGTGCGGCTGAGCAACTTTTCGTACAGTTTAGGAAATGTGGTAACTTGCATGTGTGCACTGAAGAGGCTTGCCTCCGTTGTCTGGATCCTCCTTCTCCGCACCAACCTTGGTACAAGAGCCTTTCCTTCCTCCCGTTAGGTGGGAGCTGACAACTGCTCCTTGCCAGCGCTAACCTGGCTGCACTGTTATTTTCCAGTCCTTTGTAATTGTCCATAACCACACGGTCCCTTCAATCCTTCAGCTCCAGTAAGCGGGAGTCAGTTCTTCTGTGTGCATAAGCATGGGAACGCCTTTCAGATCTGGCTGCAAGGAAGCCCCAGCAGCATATTAAATATATGTGCATGTGCATGTGCATGTCTATGTCTATGTCTATATGTCTATATGTCTATGTCTATGTCTATGTCTATGTCTATATGTCTATGTCTATGTCTATGCGTGGTGGCTCAGCCGGTAAGACGCCAGGCTTGTTGATCGGAAGATTGCAGGTTCGGAGGTTCGAATCCCTAGCCCTGCGTGCGGAGTGAGCTCCTGCACTAGCTCCAGCTCTTGCCAACCTAGCAATTCGAAAGCATGCAAATGCAAGTAGATGAATAGGTACCACTTCGGTGGGAAGGTAACAGCGTTCCGCGCGCGTCATGCCGGCCACATGACCGTGGAAGCGTCTTCGGACAACGCTGGCTCTTAGGCTAAGAAATGGAGATGAGCACCGGCCCCTAGAGTCGGACACGACTGCACAAATGTGCGGGGGGTACCTTTACCTTTATGTCTATGTCTATGTCTATGTCTATGTCTATGTCTATGTCTATGTCTATGTTCTGATGATTTCCCTACTATTTGATTAGAATCTGCCTTTCAGTAACTTAAACTTACTGGTCGCTGACCTGCATCCTGGGATGACAGAGAATCCATCCTGGTCTCCTTCCATTTCACATCCCTTTAGACCAGGGTTTCTCAACCACGGTTCCGTGGCACCCTAGGGTTCTGCGAGAGGTCACTAGGGGTTCCCTGGGAGATCACAATTTATTTTTAAAAAATATTTCAAATTCGGGCAACTTCACATTAAAGAGGTAAGTTTCATTCTTTATTTTCAGTTTAAGAACACTGTTAGTGCATATATACAGGCCTACCCATGAAACAAATATAATAATTTTGTAACTTCTGGCCTGTATTTGAGCCTGAATGTGCAGGGGTTCCCCGAAGCCTGGAAAAAATTTCAGGGTCAAAAGGTTGAGGAAGGCTGCTCTAGACTCCTGAAAGGCACCAACAAATAGGCAGTGGTGAAGAATGTTTTAATGGATTCAGGATTTTCTGTAGGTTTTCAGAAACTATGACAACCCTATTTTAGAGCTTAGGCTGCTGCTTTTTTTAAAAAAGGTTTTTTTATCTTGCCTTTATTATTTTTATAAATAACTCAAGGCGGGGAACATACCTAATACTAATAATACTCCCTCCTCCTATTTTCCCCACAATGAAGTGCTTTCATGCACTGCCCACCACAAAACAGGCTGGCAATTTTTGGCATGTGATCAGAAGAGCATTCAGGAGCTGGGGCCTCATGTACCCACCCTGGGGTGTGTGTTAGCGTGGTGTGTCAAACCAGCCATTCGTGGTTTGCTCATTAAACCATAGTTAAACAAGGCATGGTTTAACATGATATATGAAGCCAACCACTGGTGAAAGTTCAAAGTCATATTTGTAATGATGAGGCTAATCTGGGCTTGGAAATAAAGCAGGACACAGGCTGGTTAGTCCTAAAATCAGGGATCACTAGGAAATCTGAGGGCTGAAGCCTAAACTAGGAAGTTGAGAAAAAGCCCTGGAGGATCCCTTTGTACTTTTGCCACAAATCTTTGAATTCCCCAGGAGCCAAGCTTGGGAGAGGTACGTAATTGTAAAAATAAATAGGCAAAGCTTTGATTGCACCACTCTGGCCTCCAGCTTGACTTTTTTAAACCATATCCTGCAGACACTTCTGAATGGGATAATAGGAACACCTCCTTCACCATGATTCCCTCTGGATGATTTTCTGCAATGAAACACATGTGGAAGATGATCAAACGTGGCGCTTCGTCAACACTTGACCCTTGCCTGTAGAGCGGCGGGTGCAGTATCTGTACCTGTTGTGCAGGAGATAGAGAACTTCATATGTCAAACATGAGTCAAACTTTGAGACAAACGTGACACCTGGTGAGTAGATGGCCACAGTCACAGGTTTCTAGGCAATAGTACAAAAATGGTTTGCCGTTGCATTCTTAGAGAGGATGCTTACAAATTTCCTGGTCTAATCAACTGCCCTGTGATCAGTGAGTTAGAGCCAGACATCCTGAAGAGTGAGGTTGAATGGGCCTTAAGAAGCATTGCTAATAACAAGGCAGCAGGAGATGACGGTATCCCAGCTGAACTGTTTAAAATCTTGCAAGATGATGCTGTCAAGGTGATGCATGCCATATGCCAGCAAATTTGGAAAACAAGAATGGCCATCAGATTGGAAAAAATCAACTTATATCCCCATACCAAAAAAGGGAAGCACTAAAGAATGTTCAAACTATCGAACAGTGGCACTTATTTCACATGCCAGTAAGGTAATGCTCAAGATCTTGCAAGGTAGACTCCAGCAATTCACGGAGTGAGAATTTCCAGAAGTACAAGATGGGTTTAGAAAAGGCAGAGGAACTAGAGACCAAATTGCCAATATCCGCTGGATAATGGAGAAAGCCAGGGAGTTTCAGAAAAACACCTATTTTTGTTTTATTGACTATTCTAAAGCCTTTGACTGTGTGGATCATAACAAATTGTGGCAAGTTCTTGGTGGTATGGGGATACCAAGTCATCTTGTCTGCCTCCTGAGGAATCTGTGTAACGACCAAGTAGCAACGGTAAGAACAGATCATGGAACAACGGACTGGTTTAAGATTGGGAAAGGAGTACGACAGGGCTGTATACTCTCACCCTACCTATTCAACCTGTACGCAGAACACATCATGCGATGCACTGGGCTTGATGAATCCAAGGCTGGAGTTAAAATTGCTGGAAGAAACATTAACAATCTCAGATATGCAGATGATACCACTTTGATGGCTGAAAGTGAGGAAGAGCTGAGGAGCCTTATGACGAAGGTGAAAGAAGAAAGTGCAAAAGCTGGGTTGCAGTTAAACCTCAAAAACACCAAGATTATGGCAACAAGCTTGATTGATGACTGGGAAATAGAGGGAGAAAAAGTGGAGGCAGTGACAGACTTTGTATTTCTAGGCGCAAAGATTACTGCAGATGCTGACTGCAGCCAGGAAATCAGAAGACGTCTACTTCTTGGGAGGAGAGCAATGGCAAATCTTGATAAAATAGTTAAGAGCAGAGACATCACACTGACAACAAAGATCCGCATAGTCAAAGCAATGGTATTCCCCATAGTAACCTATGGCTGCGAGAGCTGGACCATAAGGAAGGCTGAGCGAAGGAAGATAGATGCTTTTGAACTGTGGTGTTGGAGGAAAAATCTGAGAGTGCCTTGGACTGCAAGAAGATCAAACCAGTCCATCCTCCAGGAAATAAAGCCAGACTGCTCACTTGAGGGAATGATATTAAAGGCAAAACTGAAGTACTTTGGCCACATAATGAGAAGACAGGATACCCTGGAGAAGATGCTGATGCTAGGGAAAGTGGAAGGCAAAAGGAAGAGGGGCCGACCAAGGGCAAGATGGATGGATGATATTCTGGAGGTGACAGACTCGACCTTGGGGGAGCTGGGGGTGGCGACAGCCGACAGGAAGCTCTGGCGTGGGCTGATCCATGAAGTCACGAAGAGTCGGAAGCGACTGAACGAATAAACAACAACCATCAACTGCCCTAGAATTTTCTGGTGGTTTCTCATCTAAGTACTAACCAAGTTCAATCCTGATGGATTTTTCAGGATCAGCAAGACTGGCTAGTTGCTGTCATCTTGCCAGATTACAAGGTTAGAAAACACAATTCAAAATCATTCCTAGCCTTCTTTTTCCAAAGGCACCAATGTAACAGAGTTACCCTACAGACCAGACCCAAGTTAGTAGCTGGTTTAAGGCTTGCCTAGAAATTGGGAATGTCTAGAATTCTGTGACTTTAGAATTTGGAATTATTTGCCCTTAGGACAGTGTTTCTCAACCTTGGCAACTTTAAGATGTCTGGACTTCAACTCCCAGAATTCCCTAGCCAGCATGGCTGGCTGGGGAATTCTGGGAGTTGAAGTCCAAACATCTTACCGTTGCTAAGGTTGACAAACATTCTCTTAGGGATTCTTCATCCTGATCTACTCTGTGTCACATTTAAAGGTTTTCACATCCATTTTGGGTAAAGAAAACATGTAGAATTTAAATGTAAATATTCATACTCTGAAAATATGAACATTTGCATTTAAATTCTACATGTATTTAAAATAAAATACACACCCTATGAGACGTTTCCCCTAAAAGATCTTAAACTCAGGTCTGCTAAAATACATGTTTCTTCCCTAATTTGCATGGTTGCATAGGCTTCTGGGCCCACGACGTGCCTTAGCAAAATTCCAAGAAGCACATGAACCCAAAGGAAACTAGGGCAGTCAGAGCCATATTTCAGCATGTTTGGGGGGTTGGGAGTTGGGTGATCAAATGGGGGTCTCAAGTCTTGGCATCCTGTTCTTTCTATCCGTCCAATACCCATATAAAAGTAGGCTGAAAATATTAGATTGCTTCAAGTGACCTCATTTCTTATCTCCCTACTGATTGATTGATTATGTGCCATCAAGTTGTTGGCATCTCCTAGTGACCACATAGATAGATTTTCTCCTTGTTGTTTCTGTCCCTAACCTGGTCCTTCAGCTCTTCCAATGGTGCCCCCATTGCCACCATAACTTTAGGTGGGACAGAAAGAAACATGGACAGGTGTTATTCTATCCTCCAATAATAAGGAACATTCCTGGAATTCCTGGTGTGCCTGTTCCTTGACCTAGCCTACCTCGAAAGGCTGACATTTTTTACTACCCCCCCCAGACACTCCTGATGGGAATTTACGAGGAAATCCCTGGACTGTTAAGGTGTAAAAGCTGAGGGCTGCAGCATCTCAAGGCAGAGATGTCAGTTATGTCAACAACCAACAGTTGCCCATCTTCAAGGATGAGAAGCACAGTGCAAAGTCTATTAAGCAATTGGGAGTGGGGTTGGAGAAAGAAACCCCAGAATTAAAATATAGTGGATATAAAAAAGTGAATTGCTCTTTCATGTTGACAGAAGGAAATTAGCAGCTTCTTCCTACAATCTAGATCAGTGTTTCTCAACCTTGGCAGCTTTAAGATGGGTGGATGTCAACTCCCAGAATTCCCCAGCCAGCCTTGCTGGCTGGGAATTCTGGGAGTTGAAGTCCACCCATCTTAAAGCTGCCAAGATTGAGAAACACTGATCTAGATAATAGGTTCTAGCTAGACTCTTATCTAGATATGCCCTGCTGTGCATCTCAGAGTCTTCAACACAGCGTGTGGAGCTGAACATCTTGGAAATTCTGCTGAGGTCTTGTCATTGATGGGAGGAAAGAGAAGAGGATGCCCAATAGCAAGAGGAATGGACTCGGTTATAGTGGCGATGTAAAATCATTGGAAGACCTGAAAAACCAGGTTGGGGACAGATCCTCCTGGAGAAAATCTGTAATCCATCTTGTTATCAAACCTGACAACAGACTAGCCTAGGAAATTAGGGGAAAAATCCTGAGAAAGGGCAGTGGTAATCCTCTTCTCCCCATGCCATTGAGTCAGGCATTCATTGAGGGCGGTGCTCAACTCAAGGCAGTATTTATTATTGTTTTTACTAGACAACCCATCTTCTTCTGCAAGGATTGCACCATTGCTGCAATGTTGTCTACTCCCCATTAGGAGGCGCTGCCCCACAACAGAACGTGCTGGGCTCAGATCAAGGTTCATCCCAGCCCAGTGTTATGCTTCTAACCGTGGCCAGCCACTCTGGGAAATCTCAGGAGTAGGAAGAACGCAACTCCGTCCATTATTTGTTTGCAGACACTCAGTTGTGTGTTCTACCTCCTGGTCAAACTTTAAAGCTATTTAAGGCTTGTCACAAAGAACAAACACAAGAAAGAGACCTCTAAGAGTGTGGGTTCTTCCATTTTCAGCTGTTGGTTTCTTGGAATTCTTTGCTGTGTAGAAATCTAGCAGGTTAGGTCGAAAGCATTGTTTGTGCATTCAGGAAAAAAAATCAAGGAGCTGTAAAGAATTTGGCAGCATCTTGAAACTTCTGAAGCGCTAGTGAAAAGAAGTATAATCTGTGGGCTCTAGAAACAAGGCCTTCCCTGACACCCAATTTTAATTTTTCAGATAACTGAAGAGGAGGATAATAAGGGGATCCATGGGGAATAATTATATAATTGAAGCAGCATAAAGGCATTTGTAATAACTAACTATACAGTATTCATTAATTTAATCACATTTAAGTACAGGTAGTCCTTATTTAGCGACCACAATTGGGACCGGCAACTCAGTTATTAAGCAAAGCGGTTGGTAAGTGAAACTACGACTGTGCTTATGATCTTACTTCAGCTTTCCTTGGCTTTATAGACCTGAGAAGGTCGTAAATGCGAGGATTGGTCACAAAGTTACTTTTTCATCACTGTTGTAACTGAGAGCAGTTGCTAAATGAGGCAGTTGCTAAACAAGGACTATCTGTAAGTATAAATTGAAACAAATCTGTGTTTTGTCCTGGTGCTTCCCACTTTAGGGAGTACAATTTGTTACAGGAGGATCCATAAAAAGGTAAAGGTTCCCCCCGCACATTTGTGCAGTCGTGTCCGACTCTAGGGGCCGGGGCTCATCTCCATTTCTTAGCCGAAGAGCCAGCGTTGTCCGAAGACGCTTCCACAGTCATGTGGCCGGCATGACGCACGCGGAACGCTGTTACCATCCCACTGAACTGGTACCTATTAATCTACTTGCATTTGCATGCTTTCGAATTGCTAGGTTGGCAAGAGCTGGGGCGAGTGCGGGAGCTCACTCCGTCACGCAGGGCTAGGGATTCGAACCTCCGAACTTGCGATCAACAAGCCTGGCGTCTTACCCGCTGAGCCACCACGTCCCCTAGGAGGATCCATGGGGGATGTCAAAAAAGTCAAGATGACCACCATGACTGTGATTGAAGCCCAGTCTTTTCTGAACAAGCCTTGCACATGCTAGGTACATAAAAAAGGGTCAGAGTTTTGATTGTGCGATCATGGTGGCCATCTTGACTTTTTTGACCCCCTCACATGGACACCTCTGTCCACCTGGCAGATGAAACATTATAAATAGAGCTAATATAATAAGTGACAGAGCCAATCTTATCTTTGTTGATTTCAAAAAGCGAAGCAGGGTTCGTTTGGACTTGGGACCTGGAAGAATGTAGGATGTCTCAGACCTGTAGGCTAGACTAGGAGATATATCATCATCATCATCTTTGAAATAATAATAATAATAATAATAATAATAATAATAATAATAATAATTTTAATCCCAGAATATGTCAATGCAAACCACTTCTGTAATACCTTTATAGACAAGCCCATTATTTACATTATTGACTTTATTTACCATATATCCTTGCCCATAAGACCATCCATGGATAAGCTGACCCTCAAATTTTTAACCAAAATACCATGAAATATGCGCCACCTGCGGATAAGTCAACCCTCAGAATTTTTGTATGTTTTAATTTTCACAAAATCTCGATAAAATAGTTAAGAGCAGAGACATCACACTGACAACAAAGGTCTGCATAGTTAAAGCAATGGTATTCCCTGTAGTAACCTATGGCTGTGAGAGCTGGACCATAAAGAAGGCTGAGCGAAGGAAGATAGATGCTTTTGAACTGTGGTGTTGGAGGAAAATTCTGAGAGTGCCTTGGACTGCAAGAAGATCAAACCAGTCCATACTCCAGGAAATAAAGCCAGACTGCTCACTTGAGGGAATGATATTAAAGGCAAAAGTGAAGTACTTTGGCCACATAATGAGAAGACAGGATACCCTGGAGAAGATGCTGATGCTAAGAAAAGTGGAAGGCAAAAGGAAGTGGGGCCGACCAAGGGCAAGATGGATGGATGATATTCTGGAGGTGACGGACTCGACCTTGGGGGAGGTGGGGGTGGCGACGGCCGACAGGAAGCTCTGGCGTGGGCTGGTCCATGAAGTCACGAAGAGTCGGAAGCGACTGAACGAATAAACATTTTTCCCCCCCACAATTGACAGATTTTATGTTTGTACGCCGCCCAGAGTCACTTGTTGAGGTGAGCGGCTATAGAAATCAAATAAATAAATAAACAAATAAATAAATAATCCATTTTTCATGGTATTTTGGTTAAAAATTCGATAATTTTTTACCTAAAATTCTCTGCTTATTTGAAAGTATATATGGTAGTTATTGACTTTATACATATTATAATAGATATATACCGTAATTTATTTAGGGGATTTATACAGCCATCCATCTTACACACATAAACCTGGATGGCTAACAACAGTGTCCAATAAGAGTATCAATCTATAATCTATCTATCTATCTATCTATCTATCTATCTATCTATCTATCTATCTATCTATCTATCTATCATCTCTATTATCCGTCTGTCTGTCTGTCTGTCTGTCTGTCTGTCTGTCTATCTATCTATCTATCTATCTATCTATCTATCTATCATCTATCTATCATCTATCTATCTATCTATCTATCTATCTATCTATCATCTCTATCTATCATCTATCTATCTATCTATCTATCTATCTATCTATCTATCTATCAATCATCTATCTATCTATCTATCTATCTATCATCTCTATTATCCGTCTATCTATCTATCTATCTATCTATCTATCTATCTATCTATCTATCTATCTATCATCTCTATCTATCATCCATCTATCTATCTATCTATCTATCTATCTATCTATCTATCTATCATCTATCTATCTATCTATCATCTCTATTATCCATCCATCCGTCCATCCATCCATCCATCCATCCATCCATCTATCTATCTATCTATCTATCTATCTATCTGTCTATCTGTCTATCTGTCTATCTGTCTATCTATCTATCATCTATCTATCATCTATCTATCTATCTATCTATCTATCTATCTATCTATCATCTCTATCTATCATCCATCTATCTATCTATCTATCTATCTATCTATCTATCTATCTATCTATCAATCATCTATCTATCTATCTATCATCTCTATTATCCATCCGTCCATCTATCTATCTATCTATCTATCTATCTATCTATCTATCTATCTATCTATCTATCTATCTATCTGTCTATCTGTCTATCTGTCTATCTGTCTATCTGTCTATCTGTCTATCTATCTATCATCTCTATCTATCATCCATCTATCTATCTATCTATCTATCTATCTATCTATCTATCATCTATCTATCTATCTATCATCTCTATTATCCATCCGTCCGTCCGTCCATCCATCCATCCATCCATCCATCCATCCATCCATCCATCCATCTATCTATCTATCTATCTATCTATCTATCTATCTATCTATCATCTCTATCTATCATCCATCTATCTATCTATCTATCTATCTATCTATCTATCTATCTATCAATCATCTATCTATCATCTCTATTATCCATCCATCCATCCATCCATCCATCCATCCATCCATCCATCCATCTATCTATCTATCTATCTATCATCTCTATCTATCATCCATCTATCAATCATCTATCTATCTATCTATCTATCTATCTATCTATCTATCTATCTATCATCTATCATCTCTATTATCCATCCATCCATCCATCATCTCAAGCCTGGGACATTACCTTTACTTTTTTAATAAGCTCAGCTCTGTGACTTCAGACTGAGAAAGCTAGATGGATTCCTTGAGGAACTAAAGCAGAAAGAAGGGAATGAGGGCTGAATACTGTATCTGTTTCAGGCTGTATTTCTAACCAGATTAATTATAATTGCTTTTGTTTGTGAATTAGGGAAAACTGGTGATTTTAAAATGCTTAGTTTATTGTCCATGTTTAACACTCCATACAGTTGCTCAGCAGCATTTTACCAGTCCCACATAGAGAAAGAGAGAGAGAGGAAAAAACACTGTAGGTGCTCAATGGATCCCATGCAGCAGCATCGCAACAAGTTGCAATGACATCAGAATGACCCGTTATTGTGCAAATGGCACACTGATGTTATGACCCCATGGTGTTGATGCAAGTATCATCATTTGGAGAATGATGTCATTATGGACATGTCATCCCCCCTCTTGTGGATGTCTCTGTCTCTGTGTAGATTCATTGCTATCCTTCCCCTATAAATTGAATGCTGGCTGGGGAATTCTGGGAGTTGAAGTCCACACATCTTAAAAGTTGCTAAGTTTGAAAACACTGTTCTAGCGCATTTGTCAAGTCCGGATCCTTATAAACCTAGGTTTAAGTGCTGCTTTGAGTGTGGGCTGTCCTGTGCTACACAGAAGAGAGAAAGGTTCTGCCAGCTGTGTGTTGCTTTTTACTTTTTCCATCATTTTTACTACCTCTCATACTAAATGATAAATACACTCAGGCACTCGGACAAAGCAGCCATCAACAGACACATAGAGGTAAACAACATTTACATACCATTCATAAGAGACAATAGAAAAGCCAGAAGACCAGAACACCTCCTTGCCAGCAATCATCACCCAGATATGCAAAGATTAACACCAGGATTAGCACCAGAGGAACAATCAAACAGCACAATATACCCTAATCAAGGAATGATTAACTCAGTCAATCAACCAAGCAGCAAACAGCAGCCCAATCAAGGAACTCCTAAGGGGAGAACAACACCTCCACCAGCACAAGCAGGACAAGCCGTGGTATATAAACAGAGACCAAGTCCCACTCCCTTTTTGCACTGAAGATGTTGCCTAACCTGGCAATGAAATGTCTGCAAGAAAACAACAAGGCTCAGAGAGCACCAAGGACTCCACAAATGATAAAGCAAGTAGTAGGACTAGCATCATGCAGTTGCAGTTTCTACAGGTGTCTGTGCAATGCACCACAGATACCTAAAGTTGGACTATTGGCCCTCCAGATGTTGCCAGGGTAAAACTCCTAGCCGGTCTCATCATTGAGTCTTATTGTCTGGAGCTCCAGGGAAATGTAAACAGCTCTATTTCCTCCTTCGTTTCAGGGTCACCATTTTGCCCACGACATTCTGGCTTTGGTGGCTCCAGATACCATGGTAATGTTTGTTGCTCTTGTGCATGGCCAATCACCATTGTGTGAATCCAGGAGTCCGTGTTGGTGTGCTTGTTCTGTATGGCTCTCCAGAGTCTATTTCTGAGTGCAGGAGATCAGAAGATCAGAACTGGATTCGCCGGCCACTGGCTGCCAGCCGCCGCCGCCACCCACTCGCTCACAGCTCCAGGAGAGGACAGAGCACATTCATTAGTGGTGGTTCCCTCTGCTTCACGCTGTGCTCCTCCATTCTTTTATCTGTCAGCTGGGCTATTTTTGAACGCAGGTTTGGCGTTCTTTCAGAAGAGCGCTATACCCACGTACAGAAATAGTGTGACTGATGAGTCACGTGTGGAGGAGGGACTGCACTAAGCAGGGGCATCGGAAGAGCTCTGTCCTGCCTCACCCCGTTCCTCTTCTCCATGCCTGTTACCTGTCAGTTGGACTGTTTCCGGACACAGATTTAGTGCCCTTTCAAAAGAGCAGAATACGTCGTTATGTTCAGGAATATCCTGACTGGCGGGGCCATTCATTCATTCATTGGCGATCACTCGTAGCCGAGTAAGATTGTCTTCCAAGGGTAAAATTTTAACAGTGGACCCGTAAGTGGCTGTAAAGGCCAATTCTGGATCCGCAGAACCTCCCACAATGAGGGGAAGGAAGAGGCATCGTGAGGAGCATCAGCAAAGCTCCTTCTTGCTTCACCCCAATGCCCCCCTTAGGTCCTGCCATCTATTAGTCAGGCAACTTGGTGGCTAAACACACTCTCTCTCAAAACTCACTCCACCCCACCCCATGTTAGGGAAAGTGATTGGTTTCCCACCACCAGGCAATGCTTGGCGAGAGGGGACATGAAGCCAGGAGAATCCACGGTCAGTCCAACAAGGTAGACCAGACTAAGAAACCAGTGCCATGTTGGTCAGGACTACTTTTATTGTAATAGCTATAGTAACAGAATCTTGCAAGTCTGAATGTGCTTCCCTCCTCCCTCGCTGTATCTTCGTGTGAACTAGGGAGGGGCCTGTCCGAGACGTTTTCTCACATTGTTTTCTTGGCCCGGGCTCAAGCCCTGTTTATCTGACCATTCCATTCCCTTGGTAGCGGCTCTTCCTCCTGTCCTTCAAGGCCATTTCCTATTCTCTCTACATCCACCAATCTCTTTCCTTAATTTGGCCTGGAATAAATAAGTAAGGACAGCACCCTTCATCAGCCTTGTTACTGTAGCAGAACAAGGACTGGCAAATGGGGAGGTTTATTTTAGGCTAGCATACTTTCCTGCCACCTGAAGGACAAGCGCCTTGATTCACCTGTGGGGAAGAGTCTCAAACCTAATAGATTTTTATATACTTGGGGGATGTCCTTGGGCAGTGTCAGAGTAAGGGGGGAAGTGCTACTTTAACACTGGTACAGCTAAGAATGACCTAAGCCTGTCTCACTCATGGGTTGAGGACAAGATGAGCATGACAGAAAAAAGACATTGCCAGGGCATCATTGCCATGGTTAGGGGCAACTGGGGAAAGACCCCTAGTTGTGAATAGCAAAAGGGGAAGTTTCAAAATGTTTGAGGTTCACCTACCTGGGACACTTAGGCATGAACATTTCAGGGGCCTTACTACTTTGTCAAAGTTTAAGGACTGATCAGTTTCAGATGATGGAACAAAGAATCACAATTCCAGCAGAGACTTAAAACAGTACTTATTCTATAAGCTTCTCATTGTTTTCCATGGGGGATCGATCTGCTGGTCTCTGCTTTGCAAATCTGTTTATGATTCTTCTGTTTATGACATGTTAAGCTATTGGACCATGGGTCAATACTCAAGCCTTTGAAACCCTCCACCAAATTTTGGGATACAGAGATTAGGCAGATGATTCCTCTGAATGGAGAAATTCTCCAACCACTTCTTAAGGGCAGGACTTCCCTCTTAGGGGCCACAGTAGCTCTAGTCATGAAAAGGCCTGATGGGAGGCATTTCCTCCAGAGATTTTTTTCCTGGGATTTAATGGAAGCAGCACAAGGTGTTGTATATATTTTATGATTCAGAAATAATATGGAAAGCTAATTTTAAAAGTCAAGCTGAAAAGTTTTTTCCTGTAGGAGTCAGAATTGCTCTTGCTAACTCCCCCCTCAGGAGTGTTAATTGCTGGTGCCTGAGGGTCTAGTTTGCTTGACCAATCAGAAAGTTACCTGTTGGTCCTATTCCAAATAAGTAGTGGGTGAGTGGTCACATGTTACACATTGTCCACTCAGGTACTGCCAAGTTGTAATTGTAAAAGCTTTATAAATGTAAATCTTCCTTTTGTGTTTACTCCTGTAGGAGAACAACTATGTAGTAATTCATATGTTAAATAGCCATGTGCTTCTCTTCGGCTGAAGAAGCAAGCTTAGTTCCTGTTTTCATTGTTTTAAAATAAAAGCAGCATTTTTTCTACTGCAAGTTTTCAGTTCATTTATCTCTTAATATTTCTATAACTCTGATCTCACAAATTATTAAAAACTACAAAACAAGGGAAGGTTGCAGACTGTTGGAGAGATGGCTGTGCAATGAACGGTAAAACATTCATACCCACCCCTTGCCACCTTATAACTAAAGAAGTGAAAGAATACTACATTCACCCACAATAATTTCTTCCAACTTCTCTTTTCCTTGGAAAGAATGTTTAATAGAAATTATTTTTCATCAAACTGAATGAGAAAATAGGAAAAAAAATGCTGGTTAATTTTTTTGACCAGCACTAATTGCTTTTTTTTTCTGGGCCAAATACAGATTAGACTAAGTAATTCCATTTTAAATATTGTGCAGACACAGCCAGATTTACCCCCTCTTAATTTCTTCCTATAGCTTCTCTGTGACCTGCAGGCTCTTCCTGATTTTCAAACACATTTCATTTCAAGAGCAGTGAATCAATGCTTTATTTAGAACTCATTCATTTGAAGTCCACTTCATTTCCATAACGAAATAAAAATGGGGATTATTGATTTAGTTTATCATTCCCTTTAAAAATAAAATGCACAATCCTGACTAAATTGGGATATCGGTGGAGTACTACTTTCATATATTATATTTTCCTGGCTTCTCCTCACAATCATGGAATGGAACTGATCGGATGGAAGGCCTTTTTCACAAATCATATCGTTCATTTATGGAACTCATAGTCTCAAAATGTGGCAGTGGATCCTAGCTTAGATTAAAGAAGAAGGTAAGCCAAATTCATTGGGAAAGGCTCTCCCAGTGGTGATGAGTCATCTCCATGTTCAGCATCTCCATGTTCAGTAGCAATATGTTTGAATAGCCTTTGCCTCAATGTACAGCTTAGTGAAGATCATTCAGTGGCCTGTTAGAACCAGTGAATGGAGCAGAGCTTAACGTTGTGTAAACTCATGCACAGAAAAAGGAACATAGTTTAAAAACACAGCTTGTAAGCATGTTAGAGAGATTCATGTTCTTATTCTTACACTTTTAGCCCACCCAAGCATAAAGAAACACACGCTTAGACATTGCAGGTACAAAAAGTAAGTACAAAAGAGTTCTTACATTTATTTTGTCCAGGTACAGCCATTTCAGTAGAAAATTGGTTTCAGTTCTTCTTTCTGTTCCCTAAACTGTATACCTCTGGCCCTGTTTGCTGCCAGAGGCTGCGTGGAGAAAGGGGGCTTAAGGCCTAGGCATGGCCTCTCGATGGAGAGGTGCTCAGGCATGTGCATCCTTCCACGATGAAGAATCAGAGAGAGAGAAGAGGAAGTGGGAGGGGCAACAAGCAGCTTCCTCTAGAAGCACAGAGTTTGCCTCCTAGAACAATCACCCATATGCTAATGAGGCATGCTTGATTTGCCAGATTCCAACACTTAGGAGTTTTCAGAAACATCTAGCTGGCCTCTGTGGACCAGATAAATCTTCGGTTTGATACAGTTGGACTTTTCTAGGTGGACATGTACTTTCTCTTTCATCTTTCTTGACGTCCTTTAACTTATTCACCAAGGGGACCAGTGAATTGGGATTGGCTGGGAATTATTTGCATTGTGGTCTGACAAGCTTGGAGGGGGGTATCAAGTTGGAAAACTGCAGCTTAAGGTATATAAACTCTGGACTATTGGGATTTTGAAAACTGCTGCCACTGGGAAGGAAAATCAGTGATACAAGAACTAGCAAAATGCTTTGTTTTCCAAGGCGTTGAGTTTAAGAATTAGACAATCCATCCATTCTTTCACACTTTTAATGTTGAGAGATTTTACTATGTTCTGCTGCATTCTATGAGTTTATTTATGAAGTTTCTCAATTTAATTCTAGCAGCAAGTGAAGTTTGCTGCAACTTTTAGGTTTTTGGCTTCTCTCTCCCACCTGTGTGTGTGTGTGTGTGTGTGTGTGTGCATGGATTAAACACTACAACAAAGCCATCGTGATGTGATTGAGGGGATGATAGTATCAATTGCTTTTTTGTGTTGTGTCTCCAGGTCATTCATGAAACACAGGAAAAAAAGTATCAAACCTCCTTTGTCTTTATGGAGTAATTTCCTTCTCCTTCCTCCTTATCCAGCATTTTATCTGTTCTCATGTATGCATCGTTCACACAGAAGGAAAGAGGAAGGCAGAAAGAAATGCCCACTGGCAGGACGAAAATAACCCTGTTTTAAGCAATGTGAGCATGGGGAAGGGCTGGGTGGTGATGGTGGATGGAATCGGGCAGGCACAAAAGCAGCAACGTGCATTTTTGAAGGGAGAAGTGAACTTTAATTCTCCATACTCTGGATTTCCAAAACAGAAGTAATGCTACATTTCACATTTACTCTCCATCCTGATGAGGTCATTTCTGTAGTAAGTTTTATTATTCTGCTGGAATTATTGTTTGAGTAAGCACTGTTACCTTATCTTATTGTTGCTCCAACAAACTAGCATTGCTAATCTGCTGAAGCTCACTTAGTTTTATGCCTCTTTTAAACCAGAACGGTGGTGGAGTCCAGCCTTATCAATTCCACTCTGGGATCAGAAAACTGGAAAATCCTAAATCTGGATTGAAATTCAGAGATGAGCATTTGGAAGCTTCCCTAAGAGAATCGATGCACGAAGAAGATCGCCTGCTGGACACAGAAATCCCTTTAAGATGCAAACGCTCAGTCGATCCAGCGGCCCCCGCCTCCTTCGCCTCCCCCGCTCTCTCCCCCGCCCCACGCTGTTTTTTTCATCATCCTGACGTCGGGAGCTATCCACGGGCCGTGGTGCTGAAGCAAAATGGCTGGCTCCCGCTAGGCACGAGAAGGAGGAGCAGTCGGTCGGGGGCCCTTCAGAGAAGGATGCCATTTCGCAGCAACGCTACACACCCTTCCTTTCCCAAGCAGCTCCCGAGGAGAAAGACCACACTATAAAGCCAAATCTTCTTTAGAACGACGGCCCTGACAGAGCGCGCGAGAGGGAGAGCGCCTATGCCATGTCTTTGCTTTGCGTTGGAGGTAAGGACCCCCCACTCCCACCCCATGCCCATTTTGGGGGTTTGGGGGTGTCATATTTGTGCAGATCTCGATAGAGACAGAAATATATAGATGACTATGAAGCTATGGGGAGGTGGCCATTTCTGAACTAGCCTGTGGAAATGAGGAGTAGGACAGTGAAGGCATGTCCATGATGCTGAGTTGGGGTGGGAGAGATGGGCTTTCTTCTTCTCAGATTCCCGAGGCTCCCATCTAGCAAAGAGGTGCCCAAGCTTCATCTCTGAAGCAAAGGCTCCTCTCTCCTTTTTCTTGAATAGGTGCTAATTCAAGACAGTATTTTGGGGTGTGGTGCAGGTTGACTGATTTCAGGCTTGCTCTGTGTCTGTATGTGTGTCCGCCTCTGATGGGGCCAGCTCGTGCCACTTCGACAATCTCATCATTTCGGTTCACATGGAACTTAGATGCTGGATGGGCTGAAGGAACATGGGCAAAATCCTTTCCTTTCAGATCTTTCTCATGGGCTAATTGAGATGCTGAATTAATTTTGCAACCTCCCACCTCCTGTTAGCAGAGAAGTGTGATGATGATGATGATGATGATGATGATGATGATGATGGTGATTCAGAAATGAACAGTCCTGGCTTGTTTTTTCTCTATGCTACCCTTTGCTCCTCAGCCCTTTGAATCTCAGCCATTATAAATTGAAGTTTTAAAAGTCATTCTTCCCTTTCCAAGACCACCATGGTTGAAAGGTATAATAGGCACAGCACGATACTATTCTGTATTATTATTTCATATTGTCTGAGTTACCACATCACTTGCTGCATGATGTTATGATGGGCAGTTGTTTAGGACAAAGCCTAAATGCAGGAGAGGGTGATTAGCCAAGGTTCTTGTATGGATCCTCCATAGTAGATGCAGTATACCATCTGACGGTCAAATGCTGCACACAAACAGGAGGTGGCTTTGCACCTACAAACCCTATTCGTGGGCTTTCTGACTGGCTAGGCTTGGGGAAAGAAAGATGGTCCAGACTGATATTTGGATCTGGCCCAACAAGCTCTTGTATGGAATTCTCTAGTAAGGAAAAGATGTGATAGCAGTCACCATTATATGCACCACATAAAAGGAAAACCCCATAGAAGATGGCCCTGTGGCTCAGCGGGTAAGACGCCAGGCTTGTTGATCGGAAGGTCGCAAGTTCGGAGGTTCAAATCCCTAGCCCCGCATGACGGAGTGAGCTCCCACACTCGCCCCAGCTCTTGCCAACCTAGCAATTCGAAAGCATGCAAATGCAAGTAGATTAATAGGTACCACTTCGGTGGGAAGGTAACAGCGTTCCGCGTGCATCATGCCGGCCACATGACCGCGGAAGCGTCTTCGGACAGCGCTGGCTCTTCGGCTAACAAACAGAGATGAGCACCAGCCCCTAGAGTTGGACACGACTGCACAAATGTGTAGGGGGAACCTTTACCTTTTTATTTCTGGAACCCAAACAGAATCCCCATAACAGAGGCTGTCTACTTCTGAAAATCAGGTTGATTTATTTGTGACTTTCTCTTCCTTCCGTGTGATCCTCACAACAATCCTGCATGGTAGATTAGTAGTTGACCCAAGGTCACTCTGCAAGTTTCAGAGCTGAGCAGAATTGAACCTGCTTTCCTGCCATGATTCACATTCTATCTACTACACAAACCTCACACTGGGAATGAAAAGCAGAGGATGGTGATATCTTTATGCCCCATTTGTGGGCGTCCCCAAAATAGTGGGCTGTCTTTGGAAACAGACTTGATGGTGTGTCTGATCTTAATTGGAAAAACAATTTGTATGCTGCCATTTCCAACACAAGGGAGGGAGGGAGAATTAATTTAGGGCTAGAATTTGGAAGGTGTATGTCAGCTAGCTTTACACAACACACTCGATTAGGCTGTGTGGAGTGTGGGAACCCAGTCATTCTCACAGCATGTTGTAAAAACCAGGCCATAATGTGAAACCCTAATGCAATGTATTACTTTGTGAATAGCATTTATTTATTTATTTGTTTGTTTGTTTGTTTTTCAAATTTATTCCCCTCCCATCTCCCATGCAAGGGACTCTGGGCGGGAATAGCATGTTGTGTGAACTCAGGCCCTGAGAACATTGCAGGAATTACAGGGAGATCAGCAGTCCATAAGGCAAGGATCAAAAGGCCCAGGTTTACTCCCCAGCATGGCTAGTATTGGGTGAAATACTAGCCATTTAATAAGCAAAGAATCTGATCTGCTCTTTGGCAGTTTTACCAAGTATTTCCCCTTGGGTGAAATTATTTAGCTCCATTTTAAACATACAGTATGCTCTGTAAATGTGTGTGTGTGTGTGTAAATAAAAAAAAGAGGATGCAAAAACTGCTACCTTGACTACAATGTCTTCAAAGCACTGGAGGAAACACTCTACTCCCCACTTTTCCCAGGCCTGTCTTCATTCACAAAACTGGGCCTGTTAGGGAAGACTCCTGGATGTAAAAAGGAATAACATGGGTGCAACGAAACCATGGCATCAGCCATCAGTGAAATAATAAAGAAGATGTAAGGAAGCTTATAAAACAATGGACACAAGGGAGCCGTTGCCATTTCAAGCTTAAAACTGCTCCCTCTATACTCTCCCTGTCCCCCACCCCACCATTTCCTTGCCTTGCAGAGAGATCTGATATATGCATCAATGTTTGCATTATGGGGTGGGGGGTGGGGAAGGTAATTGGGGTCATTGAATGAAACCCACAGGCTCTAACCCTTGATTTTCTCTCTGGGTAAAATAAATACATTCCTTCTCTATAGCCTTGTGAACCCCAAAGCTAAGCTCTTTGTCAGCAGAAATGAGAAGGGGCCAAGCCTCTCTTCTGGGCCTTCCTAATAATTTGACATCTGCAGTGCTTGATCCTGATTTTCAGTAGATGAGTGTTCCACATATCAGGCACAGAACTGCTCTGGATCACATTGAGAAGGTGGTGAACAGCAGGCCAAAATGTGGAGATTGGGGGGAAACGGCCTTCTGCAAATCTGGTGGGGCAGGGGGCATGTTGGTAAGAGCCGTGGGGCCAGGCCTGTACAGCAAGGCTCCGGGTCCTTAGCATTCATCACAGTTGCAAAATCTATAAATCAGAGCTGTCAGATGAGGTTAGGTGTGTCGCAGCCTCTGGCGACAGGCGCTTTCTGGGAACAATTTATGAATGAATGAGTGGTGGAGGACTCTTTCCAGAAAGCCAGTGGCTGTGGCCGTGTTGGGAAAAGAATCACAGCTATTGGGAAATGGTGGCTCCATTTTGGCTTTTTTTAAAGGAGGGGATTTGGATATTCCTGGGCTGTCCTCTTCCTCCTCCTCTTAAATCTCAAACCTTAAAGAGAAAGTGCTACAAATAAAGCTGCAGAAAAGACTATTTTGGTAGATTTTTTTTTGCTTTATGTTGAAAAATTGATTCATTTATTAAAATATGTATAACCCACCTTTCCTTGGAAGACATCCAGGGTCCCAACCCTTAAATTTGTTTTAGATGTATTCACATCTGCAATAGGGAGCCTCATATAATAGTTTTGAAATAGCTACTGTAGCTCTTACTTCCTACCACTTTGTTTTTTTTCAGCCTTCCTCATCCTCATGGCCAATATTTTTCATTACAATTCCCATCATCTACCACTGCCACCAGATAGTTGGTGGTCCAGCGTGTCAGCTTGGATAACCCTGTTTTAAGCAATGTGAGCATGGGGAAGGGCTGGGTGGTGATGGTGGATGGAATCGGGCAGGCACAAAAGCAGCAACGTGCATTTTTGAAGGGAGAAGTGAACTTTAATTCTCCATACTCTGGATTTCCAAAACAGAAGTAATGCTACATTTCACATTTACTCTCCATCCTGATGAGGTCATTTCTGTAGTAAGTTTTATTATTCTGCTGGAATTATTGTTTGAGTAAGCACTGTTACCTTATCTTATTGTTGCTCCAACAAACTAGCATTGCTAATCTGCTGAAGCTCACTTAGTTTTATGCCTCTTTTTAATTTCAAAGGTAGGATGACTTAGTGATTAAGAGGCATGCATATACTTTCTCAATGGTAAATCATAACATAAAGCTGATTTCATTCGCCCTGTAAAATTTTGCCAGGGAATGAGACCTCCCCGCTGTGTGCCTAAGTAGAAAATCAACAGATTTCTCTGGCCTGGAGATGAAATCGTGGAAAAACTTCACATTGTGAACTTCTGCCCATGGTTAATGCCACCTGGCGTTTGTTGGAGATTCCTTCCCCCCCCTCAAACTGATTGTTAGCACACTTGCAAGTGGCAGATTTGCTTGGAAGGGAAGCAACTGGTTCTTTGTAGTTGAATGCACCAGTGTTAAAAGAGACACCTGGAGAAGGGCGTTCACAAAAGATCTCAACGCACCGGCAGGTTGATTTGGAAATAGACACCCCCTTAATAGTTGGTTCCCTACTTAGGGATTTAAGAACTAGCACTTAAATGGACCCCAAACCAGAGAAAGCCAGAGGTTTTTTTTAATGGCATGATGTGCATGCATTTCACTGGACCAGTCAGAATTATGGCCATATAGTCAGTATCAGTTGAAATTTTCAAGATGCCTTCAAGAACAGACTCACAAACAACTCTTTGTTATTTAGACGCCTATATTCCATTCAAAGTAGGGGCGTGGTGGCTCAGCGGGTAAGACGCCAGGCTTGTCGATCAGAAGATTGCAAGTTCGGAGGTTTGAATCCCTAGCCCCGCGTGACGGAGTGAGCTCCCGCACTCGCCCCAGCTCTTGCCAACCTAGCAATTCGAAAGCATGCAAATGCAAGTAGATGAATAGGTACCACTTCGGTGGGAAGGTAACAGCGTTCTGCGCATGTCATGCAGCCACATGACCGTGGAAGCATCTTCGGACAACGCTGGCTCTTTGGCTAACAAACGGAGATGAGCACCGGCCCCTAGAGTCGGACACGACTGCACAAATGTGTGGGGGGAACCTTTACCTTTTTATATTCCATTCAAAGCCCTTTTAAACTCATTTATGGCCCTGAAGGATAATTCATGTTATTTTGGGTAGCCAATATTGCAAGTTGGAAAATGCAGGTCTTAACAAAATCCTCCAATTCTATGAGAATTGAAACATGCTTGTTAACTCCTCCCTTCTTGTATCAAGAGACATTGGATAAGTCTCCCTTACATTATGCTGAAGGATTTGGGTTTAAAGAAGGCTCCATCACATCTTTTGTGGCGAAAAAAAGACGATGTGTCTTCTGTGCTATAAAGAGACACTAGGAGAACACAGCTGCTCCTAAGATCTGCTCCCAACAGTTTAAAGTGAAGGTGTGAAATAGCAGGGTGTTCACATGCACATAAACGCTCTGCAAATTGCAATGCCTAGCATAAAAGAAGAGGCACATCCATCGCTGGTGAGCGTCCGGAATTGCTGAGCCTTCCAGAAGGGCTAGAACTGTGCACGTTTTAAAACATGGTATCCTTTTGAGGGCAAAACCTGGGGTAGTAATTTGTTTGGCCGGGATCAGAAAACGAGGTTTCCCAAGGAAGCTAGATCACACATGCATTTGAAATGGAAAAGCAGCATGACTGGATGATATAGGAAAAAGGTAAAGGTTCCCCCCGCACATTTGTGCAGTCGTGTCCGACTCTAGGGGCCAGTGCTCATCTCCGTTTCTTAGCCGAAGAGCCAGCGTTGTCCGAAGACGCTTCCACGGTCATGTGGCCGGCATGACGCGCATGGAACGCTGTTACCTACCCACCGAAGTGGTACCTATTCATCTACTTGCATTTGCATGCTTTCGAATTGCTAGGTTGGCAAGAGCTGGGGCGAGTGTGGGAGCTCACTCCGCACACAGGGCTAGGGATTCGAACCTCCGAACTTGCGATCTTCCGATCGACAAGCCTGGCATCTTACCCGCTGAGCCACCATGCCGGATGATATAGTCTAGGCCAATTCAGGTTGATCATCTCAATCACTGAAGGGCAGACGTTGAGAGAGGTGTCCTGGTTCGGAGCTACGCATGCCACGTGGCCTGCTTTGCACACCCTGAACTAGTCTGTCAGCTAGTTTTGTTATGGAGAGCGCAGGCGAGGAAGGAGGGGGTGCATTCCAGGGGGAGAAGGGCGTTCACAGTGTCGAGGACCTTGGGCGCCCAGCCAAGAAAGTCAGGCAGGACCCGCCTTAGGGTGCCTGGGCTTTTTCCCCTGAGAACCTGTTAGGCTAGCTTAGTTTGGCAAGATTCTGTGCAAGGTAGAAACAATAAAGATCTAGAGCTTCATTCCTGGCTCAGCGCCGTTTCTTCACCTCAAACCACGACAAGTTTCTAAAGCTGAGTGAGGACTTGATCCTGAATGTCCCTAGTCCCAGTTCAGCACCCTAACCACTGCACTCCACAACCTTCAACTCAGCCAAGGAGCTTAAATCTCCTGCAGACCTGATTTTGGGGTGTGTTGCATTATCAGCCTCATCAAGCAATTTCTCTCTTGTAAATGCTTTGTCTCCTTCCAATAATCTTCCAGGACTGATGGGGTCTTTTACCAGAAGGAACACGAGACCGCTAGGATAATATTCTTCCTTGGCCTGGCTTCTCCTAAGCAATTGCTATTAAGCACCTCAGAGCCAGCTGAAACCACAAGCGTCATTGAAATAAAAATGCATTTAATCAGAAGACAACGGCCTTGTAATACAGTCAGGGTGATAAATGGACTTGCTGTGGCATTAGTTGACACAGACTTTCCAGCTGCCCCCAACCACAATTTCTTCCTGACAGTCCTGCTTTCTAACCCTGGTAGATTCTCATTCTTTATTACAATGCCATTGAGATACTAGAAATGCTGTTCTAAACATGTTAACTGCCTCTCCAGAGCTTCTGGAAAGTGTCTCCATTCTCACAATATGATTAACTTGGCTATTCAATTAACCCATTTTCTAGATTTGCCCAAGACGCTGAGCCATAAATTGGCCAGTGGGCTGGGTTCACAAATACACTTAACCATAAAATAGAGTAACAAAGGTTAACTCTAAGTAAGTTTAGCATGGTGCTCCAATGCATCTTCCAGGTTTTAATCGGATCTGGTTAAGTGTGTTAACACAGCTGAATGGTGGGGAATCTGGCTTGCAAGATGTTGTTGGATTTCTGTTCTTCTCAACTCTAGCTAGTTGAGTTAGGGTAATCAGGCAAAATGGGACTTGTAGTCCTAACAAAATCTGGAAGATTATATATTTCCTACCCTGACTCTAGAATTTGTTGATGATTATCATCATAATACTAATAACAACAATAATGATAATCATAATCCTATCTCACTTTTCCTCCAGGCATTCAAACAAAGTACTTTGTCCTCCAATTATATTCCCCAGAACAGCCACCCTGAGGTAGATTGGGCTGTGAGGTAGTGATTGTCCCAAAGTCGATGTGGATTTAAATCTTGTTCTCTGCAGTCCTAATACAACATCCTAACTGCAATACCACTGGATATATCTACTCAGAGATTACTATAATCCCATTGAATCTAATGTGATTTCTGCCAGATAAATGTGTGTACAATTTCAGGCTAACTCTCTGCATGTGGACTGGAACACACCTTGTCCCTAGTTTCTATGCATATGACAATGTACAGTGATGTGCTTGAAATGAAATACACAACATGCCCTTTCATTCACAGCAGCGCCAACATGTATGAAGATCTGTTGATAATCTGTTGAACTATTTCTTTTCTAGCCAATGTTTCACCCAGAGAATGAATACAATCCACCTGCCTTTTAAAATAATGAGAAGGAATTGCTATGCAAACACAGCCACCACCATAGTACAAGCCATGTTGACATCGCATATCATGACTTCATTGCACAATGCAAGGGGCACAAATGAAATAATTTGCATCTTTTGCATCATAAAGCCATGGCCCATGTGACATCACTTCCTCTCTGTGCCCCCCATGGAGTCCCATGGCCTCCACTTTCAGCATTTATGACACAGCTGGGAGGAGGATTGGTCTGAGAAAACTGGGGTAGGTTTGGAGAAGTTGGTAGGATTCCATGCATAGTTCTGAGCCGAGCTGTGGAGTTCTGCATGGTATGATTTTGCTGACAGTAAATCTCCTTCAAACCTAGTTTGTCTCCTTATGATTTCATGGACATGTCCATATGGACGTCTTAGCAGCAGCATCAAAGTGGTTGGAGAATGTCTTCTCCCGGGATGGTCCTCAGTTTCCTAGCCTAGCCTACAGACCCAGCATTACCTGGAGATCTCCCATCAAGTACAGACCAGGTTGGTCCCTGCTTAGCTTCCAAGCCAGACGAGCCACCTGGGTGCTGCTACCTGGACCAGTAAATTCTAAGCCATCTTGGGACAACGATACCTCCAGTTCCAATGCTAGAGTAGGAAAGTGTTCCATACATCATCTAGTCTAAAGCAACAAAATATAGTTAAAGCTTAATAGACTCGAAGGATGGGAAAGATGCCCAGTCGAGATCTGGAAGAGCCACTGTCTGTCAGAAGCCTGGGCCTGATGGATCGTTCATCTGGTTTCCTAAAAAAGAAGGCGATGGCTCAAACCTCCCACTCAACCTTGTGGTACCTAGCATTTTAACCAAAAGTTGCTAATCACTTTGATAACACTGTATGGATGGGTGCCATCCCGTAACAGCTGCCAGAGAGGAGGATGGTGCAGAGTCTCAACTGGCTGCTTGGGCAAGGGCACAGCTGGTCACAAGGCGGTTTCTTCATAGAAAAGCAAACTTGGTGAAGCTGAGGGACAAATTACTTGTCCAAGAACCTGAATCCAGGAATACTGGAAACAGCCCAGACGATGGCTGTATTGCCCAGAGTCACATTTGTGAGATGGGCGGCAATATATATCTGATGATAGATAGATAGATAGATAGATAGATAGATAGATAGATAGATAGATAGATAGATAGATAGATGATACACACACACACACACAGAGCAAAGGGAAGTCCTGAGCACTAAAGCATAAGCCAACTCTTTTCAATCCCCAGTAGGAGCACTCCCCCACCCCCATTACGGACATCTGCAGGGGGGCAAGTGATGTCACATGCATCATGACGTCGTAGTGCAAATAATATGAATTATGTAATTTGTGCCAGTCATTTGTGCAATGATGTCATAACATATATGACATCATCATGGTCCCCCTCATCCTCTCTTACTATCACACCAATAATTTGCTTCTCTCTTTTTCAGGATAACTCCTAGACCGATACACCAATTGTGTTCACCCAATATGCTGAACCACATTTGGTTAATTTCACTTTGGTTTGCTTTTTGTAGCTTAGCATGTCATGCAAGCCCAGTGCATTTGGATAGTTAGTTGGTTGAAGATATTTCTTTATTGTTTGTTCAAATTTTGCCACCGCCCATCTCCCCCAGAAAGGGGGACTCTGGGCGGTTTACAATAGAATATTGAATATTGGAATATTATGCAAAGCCAGAAAATGGGTTAAATCAGTTACTAGTTAAGCAGGTTGTGTGAATGCATCCACTAACTAGGTTTACACAACAGACTAGGCTAGGCTAATATAGAGTTGGATAGTTTATGATGCAACCAGATATAGAGACCTAGTGTGTTGAGGAAACTATCCAACATATTAAGCCATAATGTGGTTGATGTGGGCACAAATTGTGTGAACCCAGGAATTCTGTTTTGCTAATGTAGTTCATGCTTAAATATCTTGTGTGAACCCAGACACTGACTAGGTTGCGGATGGAGAGGGGTCAGTATCTTTTCCAGGTGACCCATACAGTATTCAAAACCCACAAAATAACAAATATTTCTCTCCAGTGGGAGGAAAAAATGAAAATGGCCACAATTTCATGAAATTGCATGTTACAATACAGAGGTCTATGAGATTTCAGCCAGCTGATTATTTTTTATGGGAAGTTAATGGGCACAGTGAATGGTACTGGCATCCCTGCAGATGAGATTCACCCCCCCCCCCCCCACTAAGCTGTAAAGTGGTTTGCTTGGCTTAGGCATAGCAGGGCTTATTCAACAAACCCTGATTAAGCAAACCATGGCTTAGTGCAATATATACATTCTGCCATTCTCTTTCCTTATGCCTCTTTCAGACGCACCTTTCCCCACACAATACGCTACAAATCCACACAGGAATAAACTAACATAACATTCTACACTGCAAGTGTAGAAATAAGAGGATGGGTAAAAAAGCATCTTCCCCACCCTCTTTTTCAGAGCCATCTGAAAAAGCGTAATGCAAGAAGGCAGAAGGCCCCAAATAGGAGGAAATCTGACCAAATTACCCTGGGAGGCTGATTTTCCTGCAAATCCAAAGGCCTTGGGATCATTATCAGCCAGCAAGGAGGCTTCTGTTCACTTGTTGGGAGGTACAAGGGCAGTGGTGGGCTCTCCTAGTTCAAAAGCCTTTATGAAGTGAAGAAATATTTCATTTCATGAAGAATTCAGCATGGATCCTCTGGGGCCATAACAATCCAAGTCCTCCAGGAATGGGGAAATGGTAGTTATGATGGTCTCCAAAAGACCAAGTTGTGGGTGTGGGGGGTGTCTAAAAAAATCAAGATGGTGATATTTAGGGGCAGAGCTTTAATTGGGTGGTCCAGCCAACATCTTGATTTTTTTTTGGGGGGGGGACATCTCCCCTCTTGTGCAGATGTTCCTGTTGGGTAGCTTGTTAGCTTTTCTTTTACCCAGGGGGCGGGGGTGTAATCAGTGCGTTAATATCAAGTCTGGCATCCCTTCAGTCTGGCGCAGTAGACTGGAATCAGCTTTGTGGGTTCTGTTCCTGGCATTTCTGATTGAAGGAGTCTAGCAGCTGATGGTGGAAAAATAATTCTCTGTGATCGGAGCACTCTTGATAACAGTGAGAGCAGGACAAGGATGCACAACTTTGGGGTGGATGCGGCCCGCTTGGCCTTTGAGGGAGGTGCTGGGTATTGCACTCCCAAAACTGGGTGGGACCCACTGAAATAAATTGTAATGTAGTTCAACTACTACCGAGGATTACTTCTCACAACGAATTCCCACTTTTTGTCCTTTTACTCCATATAATTTGGCAGCAACTTTTGGAAGAGCTCCCTAGGCGTCACCCAAGCTTTTGTGATGGGGATGATGTGCAGATTCCCAAAAAAGGATGTGCTGTGTG
Organism: Charina bottae; assembly: GCA_023362775.1. Lineage (NCBI taxonomy): Eukaryota > Metazoa > Chordata > Lepidosauria > Squamata > Charinaidae > Charina > Charina bottae. The sequence goes on from JALMGJ010000040.1 coordinate 6,939,490, forward strand.
TCCAAATAATCACATCTGAGACAAAGAAACTGCCTATCTTCTTAAAATGGATCCAGCTACAGTATTTATCATATTTCATACTCCAGCCTTCCCCAACCTGGCCCTCATCTATATCCATAACCTTTTTTGGTCTCAGGACCCCTTTACATTCTTAAAAATGACCGAGGACCCCGAAGAGCTTTGGTCTATGTGGGTTATATCTGTCAGTATTTACTGTATTAGAAATGAAAGCTTCCCAATTTTAAAATATTTATTTGACTTCGCAGACCCCCTGAAAGGTCTCAGGGACGGGGTCTCCAGACCACACTTTGAAAACCGCTGCTTTGGACCACAACACCAATCTGTCCCAGCCAAGTTGAGCCAAGCCTGGGATTATAGGGGTTATAGTCCAAAACACCTGGAGGGTTGGAGATTGGAGATGCAGATGAAATTCTTGCAGATGAAAATGCTTGATTTGTTCTACTTTAAAAACCAGTGGCCTTGGCCTTTGAGGCTAAGCTTCCGATTGTTGTAACCAATTGTTTTAGCTGTAAATCAGTGGGTTATTCTATAATGGGAAGCTGTACTGAATAGTTTTAAATAAGGTAACGTAAAATGTAAATATAGAAAGAAAGAAGAAAGAAAGAAAGGAAGGAAGAAAGGAAGGAAGGAAGGAAGGAAGGAAGGAAGGAAGGAAGGAAGGAAGGAAGGAAGGAAGGAAGGAAGGAAGGAAGGAAGACTGAACAATGGCTGTCTCTGGTTTGCTGGTGGTTTGAATTGGCCAGACTGATGCAGCTACTTCAGGCAGCAAACCGGGACAGGAAGCAAATGAGGCCAGGGACAGCTGCCCTCCTGTGATGAAATGTGTCTCTGAGGGAGGTGGTGACTATGGAGATCGCGGGTGAAGGAGGAGGGGGCGCCTTCCAGGGTGAGAAGCACGTTCACAGCCTCAAAGACCTTGGGCGCCCATCCAAGGAGGTCAGACTGGACCCGCCTTAGAGTGCCTGGGGTTTTTCCCCAGAGAACTGCTTAGTGTAGCTTAGTTTGGCAACATTCTGTGTAAGGTAGGACAATAAAGATGTAGAGCAGAGCTTTCCAAACTTTTCATGTTGGTGACACACTTTTTAGACATGCATCATTTCACGACACACTCTTACAGCAGGGCACAAGGCAGGCACTAGGACCTGTGTGGAATCACAGAAGGTCTGGAGGCAGCAAGGCACAAGGCAGGCACTAGGACCTGCGCAGAATCCTGGCAGGGCTCGGAGGCAGCAGCAGCAGCAGCCGCAACACACCCAGACACTGCAGCCGACACACTAACGCATCCCGACACACAGTTTGGAAAGCTTTGATGTAGAGTTTTATTCCGAGGCTCAGCGTTGTTCTTCCCCTAACCACGACACCTCCCAAGCCACCGCCGGAAACAGCCATTTCCTTCTCTAAGACATGTGGCTCTCCAGAGCGACCGGCTGCCCTACTCAGCTCAGTCTGAGGGCGTCCTTAGAATGGTGCTTTGTGAAGTGGCCATGACAGTGGCCCACTCGGGTTTAGTTCTCAGGCCCTCTTCAGAATATGATTTATGATTTACAGAGCTGCCACCAGGGATAAATAGCCTCATGTGGCCACTGAGGAAGCCTTGTTTGAGCAACATCAGTAGATCCTTGTCATCCCTCAAACAGAGGCATGATCCTCCTTGAGTGGCAGATCTCCTCGGGCCACAAATGCTGTCGGGTTTCACACTTGGGTGTCGGCCTCCGGAGTGCATTGCTTGGGGAAGATGAAGGCGGAGGGGGGGGGGGCGGCTGCAGCTCTCCCTGATTCTCTGTAATCACGCCTTCCAAGCGAGCTGCTATTTTCGGTGCTGAGCCCAAATTGATGCATTGCTTGCAAGTCAGACATTGTGGAGAGCTGTTAATTGTAGACCTGGCTGATGGTATGCCAACTGTAGCAGGAGGAGGAGGAGGAGGGGAAATAAATAGATCCCTCTATAAGAGCCTGCTGTGTTTTGGAAATTAGGCCATTACCCCCTTCCTAATGGTGCACTTAAACGTAGCAAGCAGTTGAAATCTAGCATCCAGCCTAGGTGTCTTCTCCCTTGTATATATTTTTCGTTGGCAAGGAAAGTGATGAGTGATGAGAACAATAAGACGAAGGACCCTACGGCAGTGTTTCTCAACCTTGGCCACTTGAAAATGTGTGGACTTCAACTCCCAGAATTCCCCAGCCAGCAATGGAGTCCACACATCTTCAACTGGCCAAGGTTGAGAAACACTGCCCTATGGAATATCAACCTGGTTCCCATGATGCAGAAACCCACAATTCTGCTAACCATGATTTCTTGAAGAAGGTGCAATTGGCTGGATTTACTGCACTAAAAGATTGGCACCTCACCATGGTTGAGTTTGCACACTACACAATTCTAAACAAAACCAAGCCAACTGTGCCCCAGCTCAGCAACACAATGGGTGAACACAACTCTCTTGCTGCAGTCCCACTCACAAACTGCAGGTCACTAAATGAGGCAGAATGGGAGGTGGAAATCCACCCCACTCACTCAGCCCATGCAATCCCTAGGGTCTCTTTTCTGCTGGAAAAATGATAAACATTTGTTTAGAAAAATAAACAAAGAAAGTGCGAAACTTGGGAAGCTAAATTTAGCCCTGGTGTCATTTTCTACCTTTTTTTTCCTATGCTCTGACAGAACCTTAATAAACACTGTTCCCTGGCGATAGCCAGCGGTTGAGGAGACTAAGAATTTTAAAAAGATTTCTAGAGAGTGTGTGTTTAACTCCATCCCATTCAGATCTTTTCCCCCCTAGCACTGATTTCCACTTCTCCTTCATTCCAACTTACTTGCTACATTTTCAGTTCGTTTGTTCATCCCTTCCCCCATGTTTCTCACGTGCTTTTATACTTGTGAAAAATACTGCAAGAAAGCAAAGGGACAGATTTCAATATATGTTTGGTAAAAGATACTAAAATAATGTTATATGCTCAGTATATACATTTCATACTTCTGAGCGTTCTATCAGTGGCCATATGAACATGTTAAGATTTTTACCAGTGCTTGGGGTTGTGAACAGGAAGGAAGGAAGGGAGGGAGGGAGGGAGGGAGGGAGGGAGGGAGGGAGGAAGGAAGGAAGGAAGGAAGGAAGGAAGGAAGGAAGGAAGGAAGGAAGGTCAATGTGACTAACTATATTTGACTTACGTATGTATCATTTACAGAAAATGCTGGATGTGTCAGAAATTGAAAGCTTTGTTAAATTATACATGGAGATTATATATATACTCTATACTCTATACTCTATACTCTATACATATATACATATATACATATATACATATATACATATATACATATATATATACACACACACACACACACACAATATATATATATACATACTATATATATACTGTGTATGTGTGTGTGTGTGTGTGTGTATGTATGTAGGTATGTATGTATATATATATATATATATATATATATATATATATATATATATATATATATATAAAATCTCCATGTATAATTTAACAAATCTTTCATATAAATTATTATTATTATTATTTCCCATACTTAATATGACCTACATTGCAAAGTGTGACTTCAGGATTCTTGACAGAAGCATGCTTATCAATCTATGCATTTGGAATGTTCCATGTTACTACTATTAGTAGTAGTCATAGTAGCAGTATTCTTCTCCTCTGAATGTAACATGTCCATATATTCAGTAATTTAATCCATATATATACGTGTTACATTCAGAGGAGGATACTGCTACTATGACTACTACTAATAGTAGTAACATGGAAAATTCCAAATGCATAGATTGATAAGCATGCTTCTGTCAAGACTCCTGAAGTCACACTTTGCAATGTAGGTCATATGAAGTATGGGAAATAATAATAATAATAATTTATATGCCACCTGACTCCCAGAGACTTGCTTGGATGACATAAAGTAGATCTCAATTTAATGGTAGGTTGTGGATGAGAACAAGGGGTTCTGAATCCCAGTTTGTAACAAGAGTAAGGAATGCCTTCTCTTAATGAATACCCTAAATCAGTGTCAGCGACATTTTCAGCTGGAGAATACCACAGTTGTGTGTGCTGAAACTTCACCAGACATTCTACATTCTCACCTATAACCTTGTGGAATCTCAAGCAAAATAGAAGGATCTTGTTAGATTTAGTGACTTGAACTAATTTTAATGGTAGGTAGGGTCACTGGGGGGCCGTATAACAAAGCAGCTCTTAAGTATAATAGTGAAGTGGAGAAAGCTGAAGCGTTTCGTTCTGGTGTTCAGAAGAAATTCTAAATTAGAATTTTTTTTTATCATTGTGCAAAATCATTTCAACTCTCCATCCAATTGGCTTCTGTACAAAGAACAGAAGAGAGGTCCTTTCTGCTCAAAAAACAAATGCCTTGGTCTGGCCATGAAAACTAAATCCTGCAAACCAAGACTGCCCCAGTGTTGGACAAGATAACCTCTAAGGTCTTTTTCAGCTCTACATTTTAGAAGCCCCTCTGGAAATATAATTAAGTTTAATTATCCCACTTGGCCCCCCGTGTCTTCATAGAAACATCCATGCAGTTTTCTTAGCAACAGTACAGAAGTGGTTTGCCATTGCCTTCTTATGGGATACTTTTGACTTCCTAGTTTAGCCTATACATCTGGGATTACCTGTTGGTCTCCCATCCACATATTAGGCAGGCCAGATCCAGCTTAGATTAGATAATTCCCAGGTTAGTGGGAAGAAATTCAAATGTGGAGAAAGGCAGAAGCTTTGGGATCAACTGCATGCATTTTAAATGGTACCCTCCCTCCTTGTCAGTAGAGTTATTCTCATGCTACAACAGTTAAGGTTGTATTTTATTTATTTATTTTATTTATTATTAACATTTATATCCCGCCCATCTCCCCCACAAGGAGGGACCCTGGGCGGGTTTTACCATTCTGTGCTGCTTCTTTTTCTTTTTCTGGGGATAAAAGAAAAGTGGATGTTTTCTAACAATGTGCTCCAAACTTAAAATGGATCTAACATGTTCCTGGACCAAAAGGTTAGGGTAAATTGGTTTTCAAGTCTGCCCAGCTATTGTTAAAAGAATTTGGTGTCTTGCAGATGGATTGATTATGTGCCATCAAGTCAGTGTTGATTTTTAGCAACCACATAGATAGATTTTCTCCATGATGATTTGTCCCTAGCCTGAACTTTCATGACTTCCAACAGTGCAATCATCACCACTGCAACTGAGTCAATCCCCTTTGCTGCTGGTCATCCTCTTCTTCTCTCTCCTTCCACCTTTCCCAGCATTATGGACTTCTCCAGCGAGCTGGGTCTTCGCATAATGTGTCCGAAGTAAGATAATTTGAGCCTGGTCATTTGTCCCTTGAGGGAGAACTCTGGATGATTTGTTTGATGATCCATCGGTTTGTTTTCTTGGCTGTCCACGATATTCTCAGGAGTTTTCTCCAACGGCAAAGTTCAAAAGCGTCAATACTCTTCCTATCCCGCTTCTTTAAAGTCCAACTTTTGCTTCCATAGAGTGTCACAGGGAATACCATGGCTTGCACATTTCTGATCTTTGTAGGTAGAGACACATCACGGTATTTAACTATCTTTTCCAAGGCCTTCATGGCTGCTCTACCAAGTGCTAGTCTGTGCCATATTTCTTGACTGCTTGTTCCTTTACTGTTGGTGGTTGATTTTAAAAGGCAGAAACTATCCACCACTTTGATATCTTCATCATCAGTTCTAAGGCTTGTTTTATTTATTTATTTATTTATTTATTTATTTATTTATATTTATTTATTTATTTATTTATTTATTTGTTTAATTTATCCCCCGCCCATCTCCCATACAAGGGACTCTGGGCGGGTTACAGCAAGCAAAAATTTAAAAACTATACAAAATTTCTAAAAAACATACCAGGAATAAAATAAATAAAATCCAAGATGGGTTAGAACCGCAGAATAGGTCATGGTGCTACGGGGCCAGCCAACCCCAGGAGGCACTGCCACCTCCGTCGTCCCAGGCCCGGCGGCAGAGCCAGGTCTTAAGGGCCTTCTGAAAGGCCAGGAGTGAGGGGGCCAGTCTCACCTCCGGGGGCAAGATATTCCATAAGGCGGGCGCTATCACAGAGAAGGCACGCCTCCTGGACCCCGCTAGATGGAATTCTCTTGTTGAGGGGGTCCGAAGCATGCGCTCTCTGCATGCACGGGTGGGGCGGGCCGAGACGGTCCCTCAGGTACCCAGGTCCTATGCCATGTAGGGCTTTAAAGGTAATCACCAACACCTTGAATTGGACCCGGAAGCAAACTGGCACCCAATGCAGCTCGCATAGCAGAGGTGCCACATGTGCCGATCTCTTAGCACCCATAACTGCTCGCGCCGCCGCATTCTGCACCAGCTGAAGCTTCCGGATACTCTTCAAGGGTAGCCCCATGTAGAGCGCATTACAATAGTCTATACGGGAGATGACAAGGGCGTGAGTGACTGTTCGGAGGGCCTCCCGATCCAGGAAAGGGCGTAACTGGTGCACAACTCGAAGCTGTGCAAAGGCCCTCCTGGCCACGACTGCCACCTGCTCCTCGAGCAGGAGTCGCGAGTCCAGGAGGACCCCCAGATTCCGCACTGGATCCGAGTGGGGTAGTGCAACCATGCCCAGAACCAAAGATGATAACTTCCTGGATACAGGGGGGCCATCAATCCACAGCCACTCCATCTTACCAGGGTTCAGCTGAAGCCTGTTGTTCCCCATCCAGACCCCCACAGACTCCAGGCACTGAGATAAGGCATCGACCACATCACTTACTTCACCCGGGACGGAGATGTATAACTGGGTATCATCGGCATATTGATGATACCTCATCCTGTGGTGACGGATGATCTCGCCCAGCGGCTTCATGTAGATGTTGAATAGGAGAGGAGAGAGAACCGACCCCTGCGGCACCCCACAAGTCAAGGGTCGCGGGTCAGCTCTCTCCTCCCCTATCAACACCGACTGGGAACGGCCCTGGAGGAAGGAGGCGAACCAGCGTAAAACCACACCGCCCACCCCCAACTCCCTGAGCTGCCCCAAGAGTATACCATGGTCGACGGTATCAAAAGCCGCTGAGAGATCTAAGAGAGCAAGGATGGACGCACTCCCTCCATCCCGCTCTCGCCAGAGATCATCCATAAGCGTGACCAATGCGGTCTCCGTCCCATATCCCGGCCTGAAACCTGACTGGAAGGGGTCCAGATAATCCGTTTCCTCCAGAATCCTCTGGAGTTGCAACGCCACCACCTTCTCAACCACCTTTCCCAAAAAGGGAAGATGGGAGACTGGGCGAAAATTGCCCAGGATGGTGGGGTCCAGGGATGGTTTCTCGAGGAGGGGGTGAACCAGCGCCTCCTTAAAGGCAGCCGGGAACACCCCCTCACTCAAGGAAGAATTAATCGTCGCCTGGACCCAGCCACATGTCACCTCACTAGCTGATTTCACCAGCCAGGAGGGACATAGGTCAAGCTGGCATGTGGTGGCGTTTACAATCCGGAGGATCCTGTCTACTTCATCAGGCGCAACAGGATCAAACTGTTCCCAGATAACATGGTAAGTACGAGCCTCCGGCATCTCCCCAGATCTTGTATCACACTTGGAGTCTAACGTGGAATGAATCTGAGCGATTTTGTCCTGCAGATGCTCAGAAAACTCCTCCGATCGGCCCTGTAAGTGGGTCTCCCCCTGCTCCCGACCCAAAAGTGATCTTGTAATCTTGAAAAGGGCCGTCGGGCGGCATTCTGCGGACGCAATAAGAGCGGAGAAATATTCACGTTTCGCCGCTCTTACCGCCACAAGGTAGGCCTTAACTGCGGCTCTAGATTGTGTTTGGTCAGATTCAGTCTTCGTCTTTCTCCAGCGGCGCTCTAGACGTCTCTTAACCCTCTTCAAAGCCCTTAACTCTTCCGTAAACCACGGAAAGCGGCGGGCCGAGCAGGGCCGGAGAGGTCGCATAGGCGCGATCTTGTCCAGGGCTCCGGCCACGGCCTTATTCCAGGCCGCGGCCAGGACCTCCACTGGACCGTGAAGCAAGTCCTCGGGAATAACCCCCAGCTCCCTCTGAAACCTCACTGGGTCCATCAGTCGCCAGGGGCGGACCAATCGAATGGGTCCCGCCTCCCTGCGGAGTGGGGCAGCACAAGAGAGTCTCAGGGTCACCAGGGCGTGGTCTGACCATGACAATGGGGAAAGATGTAACTCTCCCCTCAGATCACATTGCCACTGCTCAGACAAGAAAACTAAGTCCGGGGTGAGACCACTGTCACGAGTCGGGTCACGAATCATCTGAGACAGGCCCATAGCTGCCATGGTAGCCATGAACTCCCGAGCTGCCTCCGAGGTCCGTCCCAGAGACGGCAGATTGAAGTCCCCCAGAACCATAAGTCTGGGGAACTCCACTGCCAACCCCGAGACAGCCTCGAGCAGCTCAGGCAGGGAGGTTGCTACGCAACAGGGAGGCTGGTACAGCAGCAACACTCCCAACTGTTCTCGTGAACCCAACTTGAAAAACAGGGTCTCACACCCGGCCACTTGTGGAGCAGCGCCCCTGAAGGCCACAAGAGACTCTTGGATGACCACTGCCACCCCTCCTCCCCTGCCCCGGTGTCTCGGCTGATGCCAAACCTGAAACACGGCTGGGCACATTTCCGAGAGGGCCACTCCCCCCTCTGGACCCAGACAGGTCTCGGTAATACACACCAGGTCGGCCCCCTCATCTGTGATCAAGTCACTTATCAGGGGGGCTTTGTTGTTCACCGACCTGGCATTCAACAGCAGCAGTCGGAGACCGTTGTTGTACCTGTTCTCATTAGTTTGGTGTTCTTTATATTTTTTCACTGTGCGGACTAGAAGGTATCAAAACAACAGCAACAACTACAGACATTCACTTCCCCACATAGACAGATGTACCTCTGTGTGTGAGTATGTACAATATATACACATGCACACAAACACACGCACATGATGTGCAGTGCTACAGTGGATGCAGGAGCACAAACACAACAACCTTTTATCTTGATTTTTTATGTTTTATTGATTTTATTGTAATTTCTTTACTTGATTGTTATGAGCTGCCCAAAGTCGTTGAGAGTCAGGTGGTATACAAGTTTAATAAATTATTATTATTAATAATACCTGTGCACGAGTCTTTAAATCAGTGATTTCTTTTCCCAGGTTCCTGCCCCATACACACCAAAGCAGATTTGCAAAGTCAAATCTGAAGAATGACCCACCCATATATCTTGCATAGAAGTTCCAGTTCTAACCTGACCCTTATCCCTAACCATAGCCCTAACCTTAATCCTGCATTGCTTCCAGCTGGACCACAAATTGGAATTGTCGTATGTTTCCAGTTGCTTAGCAGATATGGAATGGGCTGAAAAGAAAGTGGCAAATATCACAATACCATTAGGTAAGGCTGAGAACTAATGGTATAAGACTTTGTTGTTTCTTCGTTCAGTCGCTTCCGACTCTTCATGACTTCATGGACCAGCCCACGCCAGAGCTTCCTGTCGGCCGTCGCCACCCCCAGCTCCCCCACAGTTGAGTCAGTCACCTCCAGAATATCATCCATCCATCTTGCCCTTGGTCGGCCCCTCTTCCTTTTGCCTTCCACTTTCCCTAGCATCAGCATCTTCTCCAGGGTATCCTGTCTTCTCATTATGTGGCCAAAGTACTTCAGTTTTGCCTTTAATATCAATCCCTCAAGTGAGCAGTCTGGCTTTATTTCCTGGAGGATGGACTGGTTTGATCTTCTTGCAGTCCAAGGCACCCTCAGAACTTTCCTCCAACACCACAGTTCAAAAGCATCTATCTTCCTTTGCTCAGCCTTCCTTATGGTCCAGCTCTCGCAGCCATAGGTTACTACGGGGAATACCATTGCTTTAACTATGCAGACCTTTGTTGTCAGTGTGATGTCTCTGCTTTTAACTATTTTATTAAGATTTGTCATTGCTCTCCTCCCAAGAAGTAAACATCTTCTGATTTCCTGGCTGCAGTCAACGTCTGCAGTAATCTTTGCGCCTAGAAATACAGTCTGTCACTGCCTCCACGTTTTCTCCCTCTATTTCCCAGTCATCAATCAAGCTCTTCCTCGCTTTCAGCCATCAAAGTGGTATCATCTGCATATCTGAGATTGTTAATGTTTCTTCCAGCAATTTTAACTCCAGCCTTGGATTCATCAAGCCCAGTGCATCGCATGCTGTGTTCTGCGTACAGGTTGAATAGGTAGGTTGAGAGTATACAATCCTGCCGTACTCCTTTCCCAGTCTTAAACCAGTCCGTTGTTCCGTGGTCTGTTCTTACCGTATAATACATATTATATATTATATTATATATATACAATATATATATATATATATACTATATATATATATATATATATATGTATCATAATATATAATAATATAATACATATACCGTATAAGACTAGAAACAACCAAACCAAACCAAACCAAAACACACAAAGGAAGTTAGAGGGGGAAAATACACAGTTCAGCAATGTTTTTTATTATATAAGGGTTGGCAGGTTTTGAGGGCTGAGGGGGGACATTTTATGTCTGTCTGTCCTAGTGTCAGCCCTTCAAGGTAGACCAGATTAGAACGCCAAAGTTCTGAATGCTAATACTACTTTTATTGTAAAGTTATGACACCAGAATCTTGCAAGTCTGAATGCGCTTCCCCCCTCCCTCTCTTTATCTTTGTGAGAACTAGGGAGGGTGAAGTCTGAGACGCTTTCTCAGATTACATTTCTGTCTCAGACTCAAATTTCTTTTCTCTGACTGTTGTTTTGGTTGCTGTTCCTCAAGGTTATTCCTTCTGCCCATTACACCTAGGAGTACCACAGGGAATGAGGTAGTGATGCAGTGACATCCTTGGAGATCTGAAGAAGACAGATACAGTACTTAACGAGCTTTAATTTCTACACGGTGCTATATCCAAAATTAATAGGACAAAAGAGCACATGAAAAGCACAGCCCTACACCGTAGAGACAAGGGAGCTGGATCAAAGATCTCTTGATGAGATTTATTTTCCCCTAGTGGCTGAGTACAAATTTGACCACCACATTTTCTGATTTAAATCCAAAATTGTGTCTATTGCACCACACTACGCTAGTTCTTTGGCTGGCTCTTCCTCTCTTAACAAGGAGAATTAGATGGGTTGGAACGGCAATTCTTAAACCCCAGTGCTCATTTCTGGTGCAAAATATTGTGCTGTTTCGTACAGGTTCCTAAAAACGTAAGGAGGAAATACCTTGCATTGTCTTGGTTTTCGGTGCATTATGAGTAGTTGTGCATGCGTGTGTCTCTGTCTGCACACCTATAAGCACATACAGTACCATCTGCAATGCAAAAAGCAAGTGGAAGATTAAAAATAGTATAACAAATGTGAAGGAAAGGAGGAAGAATTTGGCAGGGAAGCTATATGGAAGGAAGTTATTTTTGAATACTTTTTAAAAAAACATTTCTACTTCATCTTTATTCCAAGGATCTCCTTCTGTCTTTTATTTATCCCTGTAAACTTTTTATGGGACATCTTTGTCTAAGAAAAAGTAGCAGCTCCAAGGATTTGAAGGTGGATCTTCCCAGTTTGACTACTATATTACTTCAGATGACCAGGCAGACAGAGGTGAACCTCAATATCAGTATTTTTCAACCTCAGCAACTTTTAAGATGTGTGTACTTCAATTTCCAGAACTGAAGTCTGGGGGAATGCTGGCTGGGGGATTCTGGGAGTTGAAGTCCACACATCTTAAAGTTGCTGAGGTTGAGCAACACTGCTCTGTATGACTGGGTCCACGCAATAAGCAACCCCCACCCGAGTTACCAAGACGTCTACTTCTTGGGAGGAGAGCAATGACAAATCTCGATAAAATAGTTAAGAGCAGAGACATCACACTGACAACAAAGGTCCGCATAGTCAAAGCAATGGTATTCCTCGTAGTAACCTATGGCTGCGAGAGCTGGACCATAAGGAAGGCGGAGCGAAGGAAGATAGATGCTTTTGAACTGTGGCATTGGAGGAAAATTCTGAGAGTGCCTTGGACTGCAAGAAGATCAAACCAGTCCGTACTCCAGGAAATAAAGCCAGACTGCTCACGAGGGAATGATATTAAAGGCAAAACTGAAGTCCTTTGGCCACATAATGAGAAGACAGGATACCCTGGAGAAGATGCTGATGCTAAGGAAAGTGGAAGGCCAAAGGAAGAGGGGCCGACCAAGGGCAAGATGGATGGATGATATTCTGGAGGTGACGGACTCGACCGTGGGGGAGGTGGGGGTGGCAACGGCCAACAGGAAGCTCTGGCGTGGGCTGGTCCATGAAGTCACGAAGAGTCGGAAGCGACTGAACAAATAAACAACAAAAAAAAAAAAACAACCCGAGTTAACAAAGCCCAGTTTCTGGGCTCATATGCAGTGCTCAACCAACTAGCACTTGCTTGGACTGAAGCAACAGATAAATCCCATCAATCAATAAAAAAGCCAACAAACCATATGATGTAAATTGTATTTAAACAAAGTAATTTAAATTTAAATACAATTAGCAGCTTTCCTTGAATTTACTAATGTTTCTGTTCTGACACATTAAAATTACAATCAGCAGGAACCTTTGGGTCTGGAGGTCACCCTCCCAAGACTTTGGCGAGCCTCCTGTTTCCCGAAGTCCAGAGTTTGTGCATTTCTGCCTTAGACAAACTAAATTAGGGCATTTTAAAAGAAAGTTTGTATCTTGTTTTTCCTCCAAAAGGTCTTATGATTATCCCAGGCTTGTTAACGTGCTGGATTTCTTACGGGAAAGGAAGACCACTTCCAAGTGATTATTCAAGGAGCATTTGAAATCTGGAAAAGAATTAGTTCCCTTTCCTGCCATCAGTTTTCCACTGAAATAGGCCTTAGCAGTCAATTACATATTAACAGACTCTGTTATTGGAGCAGAAATTGGATTTAGCAGCCCGTGGTTCCTCCTGTCAGAAAAGACAGAAATTATGCTGGTCAGTCACTGAGACTGGGGGATATAAACTGGGTTTCTACTACATGCTTGTTCTTGTTGTTCAGTCGTTTAGTCGTGTCCGACTCTTCGTGACCTCATGGACCATAGCACGCCAGGCCTTCCTGTCCTCATCTAATCTACTGTCTAATCTACTACGTGCTAGATTAGACTAAAACAGGATTGGGTACTTTAGAATTCAGCATGTTTGGGAAACCCAACCCTTGTACAAGCAGAAGGGTGGGCAACCCACAGTCTCAAAGGGGCATGTGGCTTTAGCAGATGAAACCACTGCTGAAACCTGGAGACAAAATGGCTGACACATGTAAAGACAGAGTAGAGCAGTCCAGGCTTCCATCAGATGGTTGTGGGTGTCCTTTTGACTTATTTGGCCCCTGTACCCCAGGATGCCTGTAGAGGAGTAAGGAGATGGCCTTGAAGGAAATACATGGTGATTGCAGGGGTGTCTTTAGGGCAGTGTTTCTCAACCTTGGCAACTTTAAGCTGCGTGGACTTCAACTCCCAGAATTCCCCAGCCATGCTGTCTTCTTGACTTTTTTGACCATACCCTGCAGCTGTTAGGAAAACATGAACTTAGCATGGGAAAACAGGAAGGTCTGAGAAAGAAATTCAAGATTGTCCACTTTGACTCTTCTTGGTATAAAAGGGAGGGAAGGGGAAATGTTGTCAAGCTTCCAAGCTTCTGTTATTATAGCCTATATGAAATAAAGTAGAGTTCCAGTATTTCTTGCGCTATCTGTTTTTTGACCTGGTCTATCTTGAAGGGCTGAGAATGTCCCGGCCTTCTAATATCACCAAATGGCCTCTTGCTGTCCTGGCTGAAGCACAGCTCCTCAAGACACCTCATACCCACACTTGTCTTAATATGTTGTGTTTGTTTCCTTTGTTGCTCACTTTCTGAGGCTTAATCCTTTGCATGTCACTTAATAGGTCTGGACTGCAAAACTGGGTGAACCCTAGATGGCAGCAAACCCTAGCCTTTGCTGCCATCTAGTGGCCATCCAGAGCACTGCAAGCAGATCTGATAGCCCACAGATTTCAACTAATTTCCTTTCTCTACCACCAACCAGCATATGACTAACTTACACTTGTTCATCAGCACAATCCTGCAGAAATGCAATCTTCATTTGACTTCCTCAATATTCTTTTGTTCCAGTGTCTAGACCAGTGTTTCTCAACCTTGGCAACTTTGAAGTTCACACAGCTTGAAGTTGCCAAGGTTGAGAAACACTGGTGTAGATACAGGTAGTCCTCACTTAACAACCATTCGTTTAGTGACAGTTCAGACTTAAGACAGTGCTGGAAAAAACGACTTATGACCGGTCTTCACACTTACAACCATCACAGAATCCCCGCAGTCACATGATCACGATTTGGGCGCTTGGCAACCAGTTCACATTTATGACATCGCAGTGCCCCATGGTCACATGATCACCATTTTCGACCTTCCCGTCCTGCTTCTGGCAAGCCCAACCAATGGGGAACTGCGTGATTCGCTTAACAACCACTTGGTTCATTTAATGCCCACAGTGATTCACTTAATGACCACCACAAAAAAGGTCATAAAATCAGGTCAGATTCGCTTAATGACTGCTTCACTTAGCAACCAAAATTCCGGTCTCAATTGTGGTTGTTAAGCGAGGATTACCTGTATATGAGCATATAGGTCTTAAGCCTACTGAAACACAACACAAAAAGCCATTGATATATTGTAGTCACATCAGCGGTTACCCTTTTATCTTTTTAACTGTTTGACCAGTGAACTTGTGTGCATTATTACCAGAGAAACAGGCAAAAGGTGCAAAGGACCTGAAAGCTTTATTGAACCCCACCTGCATAGTTTTGCTTTGGAAGAACCACTTGGTAATTCAGTATAAGCTTTCTGCCAAGAGGCAGATCCCCCCATCCCCAGATCACAGTTTACAAAGCTGGAGAATGGAGGGGCTGGTGCTGTTTCTTCACCAGGATCATCCTGTACACAAGAAAATGTCTCATCATGTCAACAGAGACAGCAGAAGAGACGGAGCACCTGTTCTGTAGGTGGCTGCTGATTTTTCTCTGCACCTGACATGACGAGTTCTGTTTGCTTCCTCATCTCAGGAAGGATCAGTAATAGAAAAAGAACACGGGGATTTTCTTCTGCGTTCTGGATGCAAAATGCTTTACATTCTCAACCAGCGTGCTGCCAAAGACTTAGGTTTATGGGCTGGCAGGTATTTAGCAGACCACATAGGAATATCTGATTACTGTATTTAGCTCCAATTTTGGATGTTTGAATTAGCAGCTCTTGGTTCTAAAGCAGAACCAATGCATTTGGAATCCTCCATTTCCCTCTTTCCTTTTGTTTTTTAATCCTGGATTCACCTTGGCTGCATTCACACAACATGTTTAACCTGATTAAAGAATTAAGCCTGACTCCTCCCTCCCGTCCCCTTAAAGCTAACCAAATTGCATCTTGTATACATGCATCTGCTGCATTTTCACCAAACCAAGTTTAAAGGTCTTGTGTGAACAGAGGTTAACAAAACTTTGTTAAGCATGTTGTGCAAATGCAGTTTAACAAAAAAAAAATAACACTGTGGGTATGAGTGCTTCAAAATGTTTTATGTGCCTTGTTTTACAAATTTTCAGGTGTGCATGTACACATTTGTGAAGTACTTGATACTATATGTTAATACCAACATTCTCTGAACCTGTTTGCAGTAGACATTGGCAGAAAATGTAAAAAAAAGTGTGGGGGTGTTATTGTGCAGTCACAATAAACATCTTGACTTTTTTGACCTCCCTCTGCAGATGCCCTGAATGTTCGGCCAGTCTGTGTTTGCATTTGTATTTGTGGGTAAGTGCTGGTGGTGGGAAATCTCATGTGAACTCATGAAGAAACATTAATCTTTTTTTTTATGGGTTTGATAGTCATAGCTACTGGAGAAGCCATACTTAGAAGAGATATTTTATTGACAGATTATTTCAATACTAGAAAAGATGTAACCAAATTTGAATGAATCCCCAATTCATATCAGGACAATAGCTGAATCAGGCCAGCTCAGGGGTTATAAAATAATGTGCAGCTGTTTGAATTTTCCAGAATTCCTACAGCCAAGACAGGAAACAAAGCAATATATTTTCAGAATGAAAGCATGGCTTTAAGATTTAGCTACAATCATAAAATGAAATGTGGGAATAGGCTGCAGGCTTTCACTAGGTGCTGAACAGTTCTTGAATAATTAAGAATATACTAAATGAAATAAGAGCTTCTTGTTGTTTTTGCTTTCTGTGGAATCTCAACACAATCCTGTTCACAGATCTTTTGTATTGAATGCCAAAACTCTTAATCTTCCCCAACGTTTCTGTTGTTAATGAGAAATGCCTGTGGTCTCTTCCTCACAGCAAATTAAACTGCGGTCTACCAGTCCCCGAAAACTATATGAGGATAAATTGTTGTGCTCCCACTGGCGATGCCTCTCGGCAAAAGAATTTAGCTCTGGCATTGAGAAGGAGGTGGGAGAGGTGAAACTGGGAAAGTAGAAAGTGTGAGGAAGCCTGCCTTCATCATGTTGTTTTTAAAAATCTGACAGGCTTTACAGATCTACCTTACAGCAAATAAGTAGCATTCCTGGAACCCCTCCCGTGTCTCTTTCTTGACCTGGCCTACCTCGAAGGGCTGACGCTATCCTGCCAGGGGAATAATATCCTACAAATGGTGCTGTCTTTATTTGTAGGGTACATTAAGTTATCAGTCCCTTGGCTTTGTTTCCCTCCCTTCCCCATCAAACTGGCAGGAATTATCCACCAGACACATACATACATACATACATACATACATACATACATACATACATACATACATTAATCAATCAATCAATCAATCAATCAATCAGATTTATCACCGCCCATCTCTACAGCAGTAGACTCTGGGTGGTTTACAATAATATTATTTAAAAAAATTAAAACCTATACATCTAAAATACACTATAATAATAAATAGAAAAATCCAGAAGATGGTGAGATCTTAAAAGGAGGATATTACTAAACATTCCTTAACATGGGTTGGGAATGAGGAAAAAGCAGGTTTTGACCAAGGGTTGATATCAGCTGTTAGTCAGGCTGCTTGTAAAGACATTTTTTTTAATCCGTTCAATCATGTCCAATTCTCGGAGACTGCCTGGACAAGTCCCTGCAGTTTTCTTGGCAAGGTTTTGCAGAAGTGGTTTGCCCTTGCCTCCTTCCTGGGGCTGAGAGAGTGACTGGCCCAAGGTCGCCCAGCTGGCTTCGGGCCTAAGAACTCACGGCCTCCCGGTTTCTAGCCTGATGCCTTAGCCGCTACACCAAACTGGCTCTCTAAAGATAGTTTTGCAGCTCCTAAACCCATGTTTAAAAGCACCTCAAACAGATTGTGCACAAAGCAGCAGCCAAGGGAGAGTTGCTGGCTCTCTCATGGAATCATAGAATCCTAGGGTTGGAAGGGACCTTGGAGGTCTTCTAGTCCAGCCCCCTGCCCAAGGCAGGAGTCCTCATACCATCTTGGACAAATGGTTGTCCTATCTTTTCTTGAAAACCTCCAGCGATGGAGCACCCACATCTCCGGGAGGCAAGCTGTTCCACTGCTTAATAGTTCTCACTGTCAGGAAATTCCTGCTTGTTTCCAGGTTGGATCTCCCTCTGACCAGCTTCCACCCATTGCTTCTTGTCCTACCCTCAGATGCTATGGAGAATAAATCGAGTTTCCCCCCTCTCAGTCTCTCCCTTCATCACAAAGGCCCCTGCCCGCCGCTGCTCACCTTCTCTTCCAGGTCTCTGCTAAAAACAGAGAGACACCCCTTTCCCTCAGCCAAAGCCAAAATGATCCCCGAGCACAGTGCTGAGGAAATAAAGGGGAGGGGGCGTGCCCACCCCAGCCTAAAGCGGCCAATAGGGGTTGGCCATAGGAGTCACCTGACCATGCCGGCCGTCAAATGGTCCTTCGGGCGTGGGAAACGTTGTGTCCGGTTAAAAGAAGGAAAACTCTCTCGGACTTAAGGGCAGCCTCTGTATGGGCTGAGGACTAGAAGAAGGTGATTTTGTGAGGACAGCACAAAAAAGAGGTGGCCAGGATGTGCTTGGGCCACAGCAAGTGAGGAAAGGCTCAGAGTTGTACATCAATATTTATATTATTTAAGATTCACTTGAAAATGTATTGTCGAAGGCTTTCACGGCCGGAGTTCGATGGCTGTTGTGGGTCTTCCGGGCTGTGTGGCCGTGTTCTGGAAGTTGTGGTTCCTAACGTTTCGCCAGCATCTGTGGCCAGCATCTTCAGAGGGCAGGAGCACAGATAGAAGCAAAATCTCTGTGCCCAGGTAGAGTGGCAATGTTCTATTTATAGAGCTAAATTATAGGAGATTAGGTGGGTTTTTTTTGTTGTGTTGAAATGTTAACGAGTGGCTGATGAGCATGATTAGCATGTTCATTGTGAGAAGTATTCCCATGACCTGGTGGTTGGACTGAGTTCGTTGACCTTTTGCAGGCTGTGTTTTTCAGGACTGGTAGCCAGGTTTTGCTAATTTTTAAACTTTCTTCTTTTTTATTGTAACTGTGCTGGTGTTTGTGAATTTCAATGGCTTCTCTGTATAATCTGGTGTAGTGGCTTTTGGTGTTGTCCAGTATTTCTGTGTTTTCAAATAGGATTTTGTGTCCTGTTTGCTTGAGAGCATGTTCAGCTACTGAAGATTTTTCCGGTTGCTGTAGTCTGCAGTGTCTTTCGTGTTCTTTTATCCGGGTGTGAATGCTTCGTTTTGTGGTTCCGATGTATACTTGTCCACAGCTGCATGGTATGCGGTATACTCCTGCAGCGGTGCGGGGGTCCCTTTTGTCTTTAGCTGATTTTAGCATTTGTTGTATTTTTCTGGTGGGTCTGAAGACTGTTTGAAAGTTGTGTTTTTCCATCAGTTTTCCCATGCGGTCAGTGACTCCTTTGATGTAGGGCAGGAATACTTTGTTTGTGTGGGGCTGTTTTTCTTCAGTTGGATGTTGTTTTCTTGGTTTGATGGCTCTTTTTATTTCATTCTTGGAATAGCCATTTGCCTGTAGGACCCAATTCAGGTGGTTAAGTTCATTGTTGAGAAATTGGGTTTCACAGTTTCGATTAGCACGATCCACCAAGGTTTTGATCATGCCTCTCTTTTGTCGTGGGTGGTGATTGGAACTTTTGTGTAGATACCAGTCTGTATGGGTGGGTTTTCTGTATACTTTGTGTCCTAGTTTGAGGTCCGGTTTGCGTATGACCAGCGTATCTAAAAATGGAAGTTTGCCGTCAGTTTCTTTTTCCATAGTGAATTGTATATTGGGGTGGATGCCATTTAGGTGGTCCAAAAATTTCTCCAGTTCTTCTTCAGTATGACTCCAAATTGCGAAGGTGTCATCCACGAACCGGAACCAGACTGTTGGTGTAATGGGTGCCGTTTCCAAAGCCTGTTTTTCAGAGTGTTCCATGTAAAAGTTTGCTATGACTGGGCTCAGGGGGCTTCCCATGGCAACGCCATCCATCTGTTCGTAGAACTCATTCTCCCATTGAAAGTAACTAGTTGTTAGGCAGTGTTGAAATAAAGCTGTAATTGTAGCCATAAACCTGGCTACCAGTCCTGAAAAACACAGCCTGCAAAAGGTCAACGAACTCAGTCCAACCACCAGGTCATGGGAATACTTCTCACAATGAACATGCTAATCACGCTCATCAGCCACTCATTAACATTTCAACACAACAAAAAAACCCACCTAATCTCCTATAATTTAGCTCTATAAATAGAACATTGCCACTCTACCTGGGCACAGAGATTTTGCTTCTATCTGTGCTCCTGCCCTCTGAAGATGCTGGCCACAGATGCTGGCGAAACGTTAGGAACCACAACTTCCAGAACACGGCCACACAGCCCGGAAGACCCACAACAGCCATTCACTTGAAATTTAGATTATATGTGTGTGGATAGAGGGAGATGGATATAGACAGATGAGAGCAAGTTTGGTGAAGTGGTTAAAGGCATTAGGCCAGAAACCAGGAGACCCCGAGTTCTAGTCCTACCTTAGGCATGAAGCCAGCTGGGTGATTTTGGGCCCCTCACTCAGCGGTAGGAAGTAGGAGGCAGTGGCAAGCCACTTCCCAAAAATGTTGCCAAGAAAACTGCATAGATTTGTCATGTAGTTGCCGGGAGTCAAAATTGACTCGAAGGCACCCCCCAAAAAAAAGATATAGGTACACACACACTTTTGGAGACTGTGTAGTATTAAGAGCTGGCAAAGGGGGAAATTCATGTGGGAGAATCCTATGATTATCTCTAACAGATGTCTGCTTAAGATTATGGTAGTCAGTGATTTAAGCTTAGTTCTAAAAGAACTTTGATTTTGGTTTTCTGATAGCAATGCTTTGGTTCTGATGACTCTGCCAAGGAACTGAGATCTTGAAAGGGCATCCCCAGTTCAGTCCAGCATCTTAGCTCCTGCAAGGACTATTTGGATGCTCTGAAAGGTGGAGAGAGAGAGAGAGAGAGAGAGAGAGAGAGTGTGTGTGTGTGTGTGTGTGTGTGTGTGTGTGTGTGTGTGTTGCTCCGTGGTCATTAGTCACTGTCCAGAGCAGTGTTTCTCAACCTTGGCAACTTTAAGATGTGTGGACTTCAACTCCCAGAATTCCCTAGCCAGCATTCTGGCTGGGGAATTCTGGGAGTTGAAGTCCACACATCTTAAAGTTGCCAAGGTTGAGAAACACTGGTCCAGAGGGACAGCCAGCGGTGCTCCTGAGCTTCAGGAGAAACTTGTAGAAAGCGGAAGAGGCTAACATGAATATAGTGCCAGTGTGTGTGTTTAGAGGTGTGTGCAGATGCTTTAACTGTTTGGAAAACCTATAAATGACATAAAAAACTCTATACAGAGAGAGATGATGGTCTGTAACAGTCCTGAGTCATTCAAGAGTGTGGGAGTTCAGCAATTCAGGGCAAGTGAGGAAAGATGCCTTCTCCCTCATTACTTGCCTGGGGGCTTCATCACAATGCTGAAAACAATGTCATTCATGGCTCAGAAGTAGGTTAATGGTGTTCCAGGAGCAAGGAAAATGGAATTAGTCCAATTTTCTGGCCACGCTGGAAATATGATTTGCAAAGAGTAACGGGAATAGTGATGGGGTTCTTCTAAGCCAGAATGTGTTGGTGAGGGTGTTGTTCTCTCCTTGGTAGTTCCTTGATTCTCTTTGACTGGTAATTTGTGGTATTAAAGTTCCATACATGCCATAGTGGGCTTGCTCACCTGGTACTTTTTCTTTGATATTTGCATATTAAAAAACTGAAAGTTTTTTCTTTCTTTCTTATAAAAGAAAACCTGAAAACCATCTAATAATCCTTCCTGGAATTTCCTTTGTTTTCAACAATAACCCTCCTCATATCTGGGGACATGTAGGAAAATGAAGGGGAGCAGCAGATACACCTGAGGGAAGGAGGGTCAAAATCTGCAAAATGGCAGGTGCAGCACAACGATTGAAACGTCCATGTCAATGCCTTGCCAACATCTTGCAGATTCTGTCACACGCACACACACACATGGACACCTTGGGGAGCAGCGATGCTGCTGTTGGAGGACCAGCATTGCTCTGAGGGTGCAGCTTCTGCCTTCTCTAATGGCTGCTTAAAGTAGACATTAGTCTGGTTCCAGATGACACTCTGAACTGTGGTTAAGTTCAGCTAAGAACAAGACATGGCTTGCAACTATGGGTAACACCTTTCTCTTTAACCACAACTTAATTCATGGTCTGGTTCGCATGACATACTAGACCTATCCATGGAACAGCTTAGGAGGTCATGCAAATCAGGCCGTATGGATTTTATTCATCTTGGGCTGAGCAGTAACTGCTTTCTTTTCTTATTCTCTTTTTCCTTCCAGTCAAGAAAGCCAAGTTTGATGGCCCACAAGGTGAGTTCCTACCTCTTCCTTTTCTCCTTGTTTTACATGGAAAATAATAAAGCCAGACTGCTCACTTGAGGGAATGATATTAAAGGCAAAACTGAAGTACTTTGGCCACATAATGAGAAGACAGGATACCCTGGAGAAGATGCTGATGCTGGGGAAAGTGGAAGGCAAAAGGAAGAGGGGCCGACCAAGGGCAAGATGGATGGATGATATTCTGGAGATGTCGGACTCGACCGTGGGGGAGCTGGGGATGGCGACGGCTGACAGGAAGCTCTGGTGTGGGCTGGTCCATGAAGTCACGAAGAGTCGGAAGCGACTGAATGAATAAAGAAGAAAGAAGTTGGGCTTTCAAGTAAAGCTGCTTCTTCCCACTTAACTGTGTCCCACTGGTCCAAACAGTAAACCAAGTATTTAATTATGCAATGTATTTATTATACTTTTAATTCCCCCATAATCAATATTCTCAGGGTATTGCATAGGGTGGAAATTACCCTGCGGTCCCATTGATATCTCACACACCATCATTAGTAGAATTTCTTCAAAATGAAACAGCAAACTAATACCACGCAGCATTCATGGTGCATGAAGCATTCATCTAAACACAGCATTGTTAAATGTGGGAGAAGTAGGAGGTGTTTGAATGATCACGAATTTTTGACATTTTTCTGAAGCAGTTGCTAGTTCCAGTACTGGCATGTGTTTAAGACCATTAATTGTCTTTGGATGTGCAGATTGCTACAGAACTGAAGTTTGAACATGAATGGTGTGCTTGTACCTAGTCTCACTCCACCATTCTTGTGCATTGAAATAACTTCAAAACATACCCAGGTTACATATTAATGTCCTGCCCACCCATTCCTCACCCCCAGGAGAGCTCAGAAACCACAATTCTAGCAACATCTCAGTGATCATTCCTTCAGCAGTTAACCCTTTTGCTAACTGTCTTCATGGAATCTGTCTATTTGTCCTTGATCTGCTTAATTGCGCATGAACATTACAGTCAGCCCAAGAACCATAATAAAAGCAGGTGAAGGGAAATCTCTAATATTGAAAAGAAATAGCTAAAAATGGTTAGGGAAGGAAAACAAAACTTTTAGAAGGCAGCTCTTACCTTGGATTTTGGAGCAAACCCAGCAAAGGGAATAGCCAGATTAAACCCAATCTGCCAGCCCTTGAACCAGCAGAAAAATATACCAGCATATAATCTGATACCCTGACAGCCAAGATCTAGTTTGCCTGAGTAACAAGACCAGGGAATGGTGCTCTCCTTACAGTTTTAAGGCAAGTCAAATTAAGGAAAGCAATTGGTGGATTCCTCTGGCTTAGAGCCTCCTTTTACTGAGCATCATGTGCTGGTAGGAAATCAACCCTTAACTTCTTGTGGATGGGGCTGAACAAGTATTGGTGGATGCTTGGATGGCAGGTTTAGCCATCTGTCAAGTTGCCTAGCTAACAGGTTGCAGGCACAATGTTCATTCCTATGACGACAGACCATTTCTGAACATGGGTCTAGTGCTCTTTTCAAAGAGTGCTAAACCCACGTCCAAAAATAGCCTAACTGTTGCAGCACAGAATAGCATGACTTTTGCAGGCATGGAAGAAGGGTGAAGCAAGAGAGAGTGACTGATAACAAGCTCATTCTGAGTTTTGTCCTCAACGACAACTACTCCAAGGGAATGTCAGGCCTGGCAGTGAGTAGCTATGGCTGTCAACACCCAACTGGAAATAGCCTCTGGAGAAGGCAAACTGGCACACACAAACCCAGAGTAATAAAAATAGTGAAAAGTACAGCCTTGAGAAACCCTTTGTCGACAGAAGCAGATGAAAACTACTCATCGGTGACAGAACCAGCAATGTACAGCTGGTTGGAATCAACTTTCTATGCAGCAGAGTGGTGTCCTCTTAAAAGTGTGTTAAGTCCCATTTTTAAATGCAGATCTAGTACTTTTTCAAAAGAGCCCAAAACCTCTGTATATAAGGAACCCACATAAGACTCCTCAAGCACTTCAGAAGACATCAGACAAGCATTATGCAAAAAGGTATCTCTGCAGAAAAGATATATTTTCTCTTCGACAGCTCCAGCCAAAATAGAAATGGAGGGTAGCTTCTAGTAACTGGAGGGCAAGGAGGATGTGCCCACAGCAGCCATAAGTGACCAATAGTTGCTGGGCAGATCCCATGCCTGGCCACATCATCAAGAAAACACATTATGTCCACACTAGAAATTGTGTTAAGCAAAGATGGAGACAAAGACAAAGGTAACATCAGAAGGACATGTCATGTAAAAACACTTGCCTGGACGTAGTCATGCCAGGATTAGGGGGATATTAGGAATTGCCAAAGAATCTTGTGGGACTTGGATTTGGGGTCCCTCTTAATTTACCTTGCCAGATGCATTTGGACCTGTGGATGAAACAGGAGCATCCACAGCATCACATTCCATGCATGTTAAAAGGGGTGGGACTTTGAGCACCTGGTTGTGCCTGCCATTTTGAAGCCAGTGACCTTCACTGCTCTGGAAATGGGTTCTGACTCTCTGTATTTTCCATCCTCCTTAGGATTATAAATTTGTCATTTTTCCAGCAAAAGTGCAGACATTGTTGTTTGCTTCTAGAATGTTGTTTTCAACTTTCCAGGCTACCCTACAGTGTCTGGAGACCTCCCATTCAAACACTAACCTGGTCTTTCCCTTTTGAGATCAGCCAAAGGTGACTGATCATTTTAGCTCAGTTTAACTCCTGAGAAGTTGGAGGAATCCAAATTAAACCAGGATCTACTTTGATGAATCAAGTTTGGGTCCTCTCTTGGACCTGCTGATTTCAGAACTGAGTGGCAGGCAGCCAACATGGTGGGTAGGGGGCAGGGTTAAATAGCAACCCTTTATGGCTACTACCTGTTGATGAGGAAGTAGTTCTGTGCTCTTACTACACGGAGGAGCGGTTGTGTAAAGAAGAGTGGCTCCACAATTTTATCTCAAGCAGCTGCTAAAAGGGAGTCCTCTCACCAGGTTTTTCTGTGGCTCCATCCTCTGCTGTTGTCAGATGGGGGGGGTCAAAAAAGTCATGATGTTGGCTGCAATAACACTATTGAAACCTCACCACTGTTTATGTACCCTCCGTCTATTGTTGTTTTTAATTTTAATTGATGGCTGAAAGTCCTTCTCCTGAGAAATTATCCCATCCTTGAGTAATGCCAAGTGTAGAAAAGAGTGAGTCGCATGTTGAGAGGGCTGAAACATCTCCCCACTGAGGGATGGTTGCAATGCTTGGGAGTTTTAATTGAGGAAAGACCTAGATAAGTGGGAACACCTAAGCAATCTTGGCTGATCTCAAAAAACTAATAAACCATTTCTATGCTATTGCCAAGAAAGATACTTTATCAGCTGTTCTTGAAGGAAACCTTCCTTTATTTGAGGTGAGAAAAAAGGTAAGTAGGGAGGTGGATATTTCGTTTCTTCATTTTTATTTGTTAGATCAGTGTTTTTCAACCTTGGCAACTTCAAGCTGTATGGACTTCAACTTCCAGAATTCCCCAGCCAGCCATGCTGGCTGGGGAATTCTGGGAGTTGAAGTCCACACAGCTTGAAGTTGCCAAGGTTGAGAAACACTGTGTTAGATTGTGATAAAGAACTATAAAATTATACATAATTTGGGGAAAATGGGGATGGAAAAAATTGGAATAACCCGTGTCATCCAGAGATGCTACATGGAAGAAGACTAGGACTGAAAAGGAGAAGGATTTTTTCACAAGATCCTTTTTGCCCATGATAGATGCCAAATTAGGATTAGATATATTCATAGAGGATAAGGCCATCAAAATCATGATAATTAAATATTCATTCCATGCCCAGGTCTCTCAGTAGCAGTTATTGAGGAACATGAGTGAGAAAAGTGTTTTGCAGTTATGAGGCCCTTGTGGTTTTCACGGAAGCATCAAGTTGGCCATTTCAGGAAGTAAGTTTTAAAGTGCTGTGATTTAAGCATTTCTAAGAGGAACAAGGAAGGGAAAGGAGAAGAGAGGAAGGACACAGAATTCACAAGCATAACGCAACTTGGAAACCAACTGTTGAATGGGGATGGCATAATATTCTGACAAAGCGTGCTGCGTAATCCAGAATCTTCCGTGTGTGTTCCTCCAATGCTGCCGACTGCAATGTTCCACTTATGTTCTCCTTTATGTGTTGCTTTCTCTCTGGTAGAAAAATTCAACACGTACGTGACCCTCAAAGTTCAGAATGTAAAGAGCACGACAATTGCAGTGCGAGGGAACCTTCCGTGCTGGGAACAAGATTTCATGTTGTAAGTCGGGGTGGGAACCATTTTGCCTTCCCAGATATTGGTGATGGGATAAACGCTGACAATGATGTGAAATTGCTGTGTAGGCCAGGAATACGTGCCAGAAACAGGACTTGTGGCCCTCCAGAAATGGAGGGATTGCTGTTCCCATCCCATTATCCCTTACCTTTGGTGGTGCTGTTTAGCACTTATGGGAAGTGGAGTTCTTCAACATTTGGAGAGCTCATATTGCACATCTTTGCTACAACACTCAGTTATGTAGTCCTTGGTGCTCTCTGAGCTTGGTGATTTGATTGCAGATGTTTCATTACTTAACTAGGTAACATATCAGGTGGGGGTGTGGTTTTCTCCTTGGTAGTTCCTTGATTAGGGTATTGTTTTCTGCTTGATTGATTGTCTCTTTGGTAGTCCCTTGATTAGGGTATTGTTTTCTGCTTACCACACCCCCACCAACACTGGCAGGGCAAGCTACTGTATATAAACAGGGAGCAAACCCCACACTCAGTAGCACTGATGATGTTACCTAGTTGGGTAATGAAACGTTTGCAAACAACCAAGCTCAGAGAGCACCAAGGACTACACAGTTCAACCCTGAGCTACGTATATATTCTCTTCTAAAGCTCAGTTATATTGGGTGCTTGCACACTTAAAATGTATAGCTAAATGAATCTAGGACTAAATCCATCTAAACTGAGGCTAATTAGGTCCTGTACTAGAAATGTACCAGTTGGCTTGGTAATACTGTAAATGCATGTGTTGGCTGAAAATGGCACCAAGGTGTGCAAAAGGACAATATTTACCTAATTAAATTATTTTTTAAAAGTGAGCCATATTTGGGGCAAAGCCTTCTTAAGATGATGCCCAATAATAATAAAATTGTAAGAGGGTCATATTGTTATTTTTTAAGGTTTCAATCTGTACACAGCCAAGGCTTGTTACTTCACCAGCAGTAGTAGCTATTTCCCCCCCCCCGCTGTGCTTCTGATAAAAGCTCTCGAGAAAAATTCTCACTCAAAAGGAGAGAATTTCAAAGACCTTCTCAACACCATGACTGCATCCCTCAGAAGGGAATTCCATAAATCACAGCTACTCCTGAGAAAGCCCTATTCCTAATGTTCAACCAATCTAATCAATCTCAACAGTGACCAGCAGGATCAGCAGCTCCTCCAGTAATCTGAGTGCCCAAGATATTGAGGACTAAGGCTGTACAATCCTTTGGATTTAATTTTGAAAAAAAGGAGCTCAGGGCAGCAGTTTGCTGCAAATCTTTAAAGCAGCCTCATCTTTTCTTGGAATCACATACAGTAGCAGATGCAAAGGCCAGCCATGCAATCCAGGGAAAAGACATGGCTGTGTTAAAGAGTTGCAGATGGGTGCCACGTTTGTGCTCATGTGCACTTCCGAGCATCTTTGTGGAACTGAATCCAAAGTCATGCTCGTTGAATATTGAGAGCCAAGATCACCATTCTGAATTGTAGTTCTTTCTTTAGTTATTAGCAGGTGGCTCCCTTGGTTAAGGTAAAGCCTGTTCTAGTTAGAGCAGGGTTCTCCAAAGGGGTCAATATCGACCCCCAAGGGTCGATTGGACTATCCAAGGGGTCAATGTGATTGTTGTTATGATTATTACTATTGGTAGTACTATTAGTTAAAGTAGTTATTAAATTATTTTCATATCATAAATGTTTGGGGGTTGATGGACAATCTGAAACTTCATGAAGGGGTTGATGAGCTGAAGAGTTTGGGGACCCCTGAGTTAGAGGCAGGGTGGGAGACGTGGTGGAAACGGGGTGGGTGGATATCAGCTCTGGGGATGGGCACTATGGCCCAGTCTAACAGATATATCTCCCTCTTGCAGTGAGATTAATCGACTAGACCTTGGGCTGACAGTGGAAGTGTGGAACAAAGGTCTTATCTGGGACACCATGGTGGGCACGGTTTGGATCCCCCTAAGCACAATCCGCCAATCAAACGAGGTGCGTATTATAGCCAAATCTTTGGAGATCTCCTTCCTCATTGAGTAGACTTGAGCCCCCTCCCCAACAAAAGGAGTTTGGATTGTATAGAAATGCAAACAAGGCAAATGGTAGTGAACTGCTTCCTTCCCGTCCAGGCTTCCCCAAGCTCGTGCCTTCTAGGTGTGTGGGATCGTAGTTTCCAGAATCTCCTTTGGGTTATCCTCATCTTGGAAAGGGTATTGTCAAACTGAATTTGGAACACAGAACCGAGCTGCTCCACCTGATCCAGGAAGTGTGTGGGGCTTTTTCATAAGGAAAGATAAAGGCGTTTGTTGAGGCAACAAAGACAATTGGGTGACAATTGTCTGTTTGTTTCTACTGGGGGAGAATTTTTTTGTTTTGTTTGTTTGCAGTTGCCAGGCTGTCAGGAATGAGAAGGGTACCAGTGTTTGAGAGATATGATGTTTACATGATACCTCCAGTACTTGATGGACCAAGTATGGTTGAAGGGGAAAGAAGCAGATAAGATGCTACTGTACTCTTCCCAGAAACATAGCAAGCAGATTGGAGAAGAAGATGCAGGACTAGATTGGTCTGATCAAGCACAATCTTTCTTTCTCTCTTCCCCTAGGATGGCCCAGGAGAGTGGCTGACTCTTGATTCTCATGTCATCATGACAGATAATGAGATCTCTGGGACCAAAGACCCCACCTTCCACCGTATCCTCTTGGACACCCGCTTCGAACTCCCACTCGGTAGGATATGTTGCAAGCAGTGGGTGTCTGTGGTGTGGGAGAATGCAATTTTTTTCCCCCACCGTACAAAGAATAATATTTTTAGTGCACATTTACAAATATATATACCATATATACTTGTGGATAAGGTGAGAATTTTAGGTACCAAAATATACCCCCAAAACTGGGTTTGGCTTATCTGCGGGTATATACAGTAATACTTTTTAAAAGTACCTGTATATCCCATATATAGTCACGAATAAGCCCATCTGCAGATAAGCTGACTCTTGAATTTTTAACCAAAATACCATGAAAAATGTGCCACTTGTGGATAAGCCAATTGTGAAAATTAAAACATACAAAAATGTCAAGGGTTGGCTTATCTGCAGGTGGTGCATTTTGGTTAAAAATTTGAGGGTCGGCTTATCCATGGATGGGCTTATCTGCAAGTATATATGACAGAGCTTTCCAAACTCTGTGTCGGGACACATTAGTGTGTCGGCTGCAGTGTCTGGGTGTGTTGCGGCTGCTGCTGCCTCCTGGCTTCCATGCAGGTTCTAGTGCCTGCCTTGTGCCTTGCTGCCTCCAAACCTGCTGTGATTCCACACAGGTCCTAGTGCCTGCCTTGTGCCCTGCTGTAAGAGTGTGTCGCGAATTGATGCATGTCTAAAAAGTGTGTCACCAACATGAAAAGTTTGGAAAGCTCTGATATATGGTATTCAGCTTGCAAACTCCTGCTTCTCCTGTTACAGAATTTTGCAGATTTGGATGCAGAAGAAATATTAAATCAATGCAATTTCTGATTTTTCTGGTACTGATTGTTGTCCTAAAGTTCTCTTAATTCCTAGTTCACCACTAACCTTTATATTCTAGCTGCCCAACAGAGCAAAGCTCAACGACACTTCCTTGGGCACCTATCAATTGCCTGCCCCTCCTGCTTTTTACATTTTAAAAAATAATATACCTTTAAATAAGAAATTGGAATGCTGCAGAATAATGTGTTACCTTCTGTAGCATCTTTATTTCTAAGAATGAGCCCCATAAGTTTTGTGAGAAAATAAAAATGATGGGGGGAAGCAGTTCAGTGTGTCATATGAAAGTGCCTAGAAAAAGAGCAAAGATTAGTGGGTATAGGACTAATGCTGTTCCCCATAATTACATGGACATCTCCATGCACAGTTTTGGGCAACAGTATGGGAAGAGCTTATGATTGGGATGTGTTTTGACTTATTTATTTATCCAATTTATATAGCCGCCTATCTCAAGAAGTGACTCTGGGTGGCAAAGTTAAAATAAAATAAAAAAAAACAATTATAAACATTACAAAAATTAAATTACACAGCGGCTGAGCAACATCACCCAAATCACTAGCATAACCAAGAAGCGGGTCCCTGTACACCCTTGGGGCCCCAGGCCCAGAACTGGGCCTTTCATAAGGCCAGCAGGGTTGGGGCCATCCTAATCTCTGGAGGGAGAATGTTGTACAAGGTGGGTGCTACAGCAGAAAAGGTATGTCTTCTAGGCCCCGCCAACCGGCATTCCTTGGCTGATGGGACCCGGAGCATGCCCATCCTGCCTGATTGGATGAGATGGGTAGGAACAACTGGGGAGAGACGGTCCCTCAAGTAACCCAGACCCAAGCCATGAAGGGTTTTAAAGGTGACAACCAGCACCTTGAATTGCACCCGGAAGCACACTGGCAACCAATGCAGCTCACGGAGTAGTGGTGTTATAAACGCCGAATAGTGGCACCATTTACTACCCGTGCTGCTGCATTCTGCACCAGTTGAAGCTTGCGAATGCTCTTCAAGGGCAGCCCCATGTCGAGTGCATTGCAGTAGTCCAGACGAGAGGTCACAAGGGCATGAGTACGGTGAGCAGAGCCCCCTGGTCCAGGAACAGGCTCAGCTGGCACACATCCCAAAGGTGTGCAAAGGCCCTCCTAGCCACAGCTGCCATCTGTTCTGCGAGCAGGAGCTGTGAGTCCAGGAGAACCTCCAGATTACACACTGGGTCTGTCTGAGGCAGTGCCACCCCATCCAATACCAATGATGGAGGTTCCTGGCACTAAAAGGTCCAAACACCCAAAGTCACTCAATCTTGCTTGGGTTGAGCCAAAGCCTCTTGCGCCCCATCCAGGCCCCTGCAGCCTCCAGACACTGGACAGGATGTCCACAGCATCACTCAGGCAGCCAGGGGTGAAGGTATAACGCTGAGTATCATCCGCATATTGGTGATACCTCACCCCAAACCGTCAGATGACCTCACCCAGCGGCCTCATGTAGATGTTACACAGGAGGGGAGAAAGGACTGAGCCCTGCAGCACCCCACAAAGTAGGACTGGACCTCTCCTCCCCGTGAACACCAACTGGAACCAGCCCTGGAGGAAGGAGGAGAACCAGCACAACACTGTGCCGCCCACCCCCAACTCCCAGAGCCGGTCCAGAAGGATACCATGGTTGATGGTATCAAAAGCGGCTGAGAGGTCAAGAAGAACAAGGATGGATGCACTACCCCCATCCCGCTCCCGCCACAGGTCATCCACGAGTGCGACCAATGCAGTCTAACCTACAATCTTGGAATTTCCTAAGGGTCTCCCATCCAACTCCTAACCAGGCCTGATTCTGTTTAGCGCTGAAACTCAGAACAGACCAGGTTCTGCAATCTGCTGAGGTTAAGTAGTGGATAAGACTTAGCATCCTGCAGGAGCAAGAGTTGTAGCAGGCAGCATTCTGGTAACTCTGTGCTTTGTAACTAATATTATCCTTCCTAGCAGCCATTTTGTGACTAGGCATGTCCCCCTCAGCAGCCATTTTAGAAAACATCCACAGAGCATTCTCCAAATTCCAAACGTTTACACCCAGCATTAAAAGATTGGGGATATGATACTGACTCTTCAGATGTATAGATCTGGTTAGGTTTTCCCCCCTTAACATGGGACTCAAGGGCATTTGCAGACTGGGTCAAAAAAGTCAAGATGGTGGCTTTGATCACACAGTCACTGTCACCATCTTGTCTTTTTCTTACCTCTCCTCATGAACACCACTGAAGGGATTATATTTAAAAAATGCAGCCTCACAGCTGTGGCCTGATATTAGGTGGTCCTAAAAAAGCTAGACTACTTGATTTTGCTAATGGGGTTCAGTTAACAAGAAAAATCTCCCACTTTTTTCCCTCTTGCAGATATTCCTGAGGAAGAGGCACGCTATTGGGTCAAGGAGCTGGAGCGGCTGAATGCTATGCGAGACCAAGATGATGTAAGTATGTGTGAGTGGATGGGCATATCTGAGAATTGAAAAATGCATCAGCTGTTCTATTTTTGCTTCCAAAAATCCTCACACCTTAATTTCTGCCTGAATTTGATCGGTGCATGCAAGCACTCCTTTTCCTTCATAACAACCAATAAAACTCAAAGCATCCATGTATAAAAGCAAAATGTAACAAAACATGTTGGAATTGCATACAAAGTCACATTAAGTTTGTTTCTGTGATCTCGGTGGAATTTTTCAAAGATGCATATAGTAAACTCTTGTAGGTATTGGGAAAAAGAGTCTGAAAACATAAAATAATCCATGCTAATCCCCAAAATTACCTAAACCAGGGATAGGAAATTTAAGGCATTTTGGATGTTGCAGAACTACAACTTTCAGCATTCCTTACCATTGCCCATGCTGGAAGTTGTGGTTTAGCAATATTGGGCATGTCAAAAGTTGCCTACAGGTAGCCCTCAACTTTCAACCATTCGTTTAACGACCGTTTGAAGTTATGATGGTGCTGAAAAAGGTGATTTACGACCAGTCCTCTGAATTACAACAGTCG
Source organism: Charina bottae (assembly GCA_023362775.1). Taxonomy (NCBI): domain Eukaryota; kingdom Metazoa; phylum Chordata; class Lepidosauria; order Squamata; family Charinaidae; genus Charina; species Charina bottae. Next base: position 6,972,249 of record JALMGJ010000040.1, read on the forward strand.
CAGCATCCCTGTGGTCACGTGATCAAAATTTAGGCGCTTGGCAACTGGCATGTATTTATGACGGTTGCAGCATCCCGGGGTCATGTGATCGCCATTTGCGACCTTCCCAGCTGGCTCCCGACAAGCAAAATCAATGGGGAAGTGCGTGATTCACTTAACAACCATGGCAAAAAGGTCTTAAAATCAGCCGCGACACATTTAACTACTGCATCGCTTAGCGACAGAAGTTCTGGTCCCAATTGTGGTCATAAGTCAAGGACTACCTGTTACACCTGATTTAAACCTGTGTGCTGTTTTCAGCTGTTACTAACCAAGTATTTCTCTTAGAAAGCCTGAAACAGAGCAGCTCCCTCTGTCTGTTAATCCCCTTCTTTTAGCATGCAGAGGAATACCGTCACTAAACAGAGCAGTTCTGAATCTCTGATGGCTAAAAGCCAGCAAGCAAGCTGTTCCTGGTGATATCTAAAATAGAACCAGTTCCCTTGGCTCTCCTCATCATAAATCCTGTTTCCCAATTAAGTGTTTTTTATTTAACTCTTTTCCTCTCCGTCTTCCCCCATCCGCCACCGGTTTCCACTCTGGCTTTGGGGCTCCCGAATCAGAGGGCTTTGAGAAAAGGGGTGTTGGTTCTTCTCAGACAGACCCTAATCATTTGCTTTGTTCCTCTCCCCTTCGTTCTGGGAGAAGCAGGAGAAGCCGCTTCCAGTCCCTGGCTCACAGTGCTGTAAGTGTTTCATTCATTTGGGCATATGGCTGTGTTTTCCTAATTTCTGCTGCAAATTAGGGTTTGCACATGAAGTGTTCCCTCCTCACTTCTCCATGCAAGATGGATTCCCCCCCTCCTTTTTCGGCTGGAGTATTTTGGAACCAATGTTTCACTCCAAGATTAACGAGGGTTTGGCCCAAGACAGAGCTGTTCAGTTTGGTCAATGAAAGCTTCATCCTTTCTTCCTATCCCTCCCCTCTGTGTCTTCCTAACGCCATTTCTTCCCTTATGTCTTCCTACCCTTATGAGTCTCAGAAGATTTATTGGGGTGATGGGCTAGAAGGCAGATGCTGGGGACAGAAAGGTAAAAGGGATTTCCAGAGGCCATGAAAGGAAAAACAGCCCCTTTTAACTCCATCCTGGGAAATAACCTGTTATCGTAGTTGGAAAGAGTAAAACGATTTCTGTTTAATTGGACCCTTGAACTATTGCAACACAACCCAAGAACATAATGCAAGCCAGTTTGAATCAGACTATAGAAGAACTCTGCTGAATCGAATGCAAAAAGCCCATCAAACAAACACCTGACAGTTGGCAGCCAGATACCCTTATAGGAAGCCCACAGGCAGGGTGGGAAGAGAATGATCTTGCTAGTAACATACTGGTGTAGGCTTTCACAGCCAGCATCTGTTGGGTACTGTTGGGCTTCAGGATTTAGTGACCATGATCTACAGAACTGACTTCCTTTCACCAGCAACTGTAGCTGACATCTTCAGGGGCAAAATGCTCCACTACACAGACCACAAGCATCTGAGCAGAGACTGACTGGGCTCCTGTCTTTATAGCCAGGTGTCTTGACTTCTGATTGGCTCTTAGCTGAGTTGGTTTCCAATTGGTGCAGATTGGTGAGGGCTGGTCTCTGATTGGTTCTTTGTTGGTCCAATCAGGATCAGGTACAAACCAAAGATGCAAGTCAGAGTTGCCAGCAAAACACCAGGAAATCTCTAGACCATGGTCACTAAACCCTGAAGCCCAGCACTGCCCAAGTCCTCAGCATTTAATCATGAGAGGTGAACTGCTCTTGTACATTGAGGCTCCATTATATATTATGATTAATAGCTGTTGAAAGATGCACTATCCATATAAACAGATGCGAACCCTGTTGATCAGACCAAGGAGCCATCTAGCTTCTATTGCTAATACTGAATACAGCTATTCCCAAAATCTTACTCCTCAGTGTCTGAACCCCACAATTTATTCCTTCTTCACCTTTTTGTAACCAGTGATGTCATTTCATTTAGCTTCTGTCACGTCTTCCATGGATTATTTGCATGAGTGATCCCACTCAGTCAAGGATCCTATTATATATTAAATTTCTCAACACTATATAGCCTGTCAGATTTGACTGTGCAGTTAACATCACTGAGGGCACATGAGAGCAACAAAGTGTGTGTTTTAAAGAAGCACACACCTTTATCTTCTTGGCTAATTCTCAGTAGCTCTACTTTATAATTAGTTATAATGGTTAGCATAATCAGGCAGCCCATTTATAGATAATGCTCCTTTCAGGGGTATCTCAAGGCCTCCTGCCTCTCCCTCTTCACCTTCATTAAACTTGTCTTTCCAACAAGGTGGGGGTGAGAAATTCAGGTGAGTAGGCAAAGATTAGGATAAGGAGTTCTTGGTTTTCAAAGTAGTATAATGGTTGCTTTTTAAAAGTAAATGTATATGGGAAGAGACAGTTTGGTCTAGTGGTTAAGGCAACGGGCTAGAAACCAGGAGTCTGTGAGTTCTAGTCCCACCTTAGACATGAAAGCCGGCTGGGTGACCTTGGCCCAGTCCCTCTCTCTCAGCCCTAGGAAGGAGCCAATGGCAAAGCAGGAGACTGAGAGTTCTAGTCCCGCCTTAGGCATGAAAGCCAGCTGGGTGACCTTGGGCCAGTCCCTGTCTCTCAGCCCTAGGAAGGAGCCAATGGCAAACCAGGAGACTGAGAGTTCTAGTCCCGCCTTAGGCATGAAAGCCAGCTGGGTGACCTTGGGCCAGTCACTCTTTCAGCCCAACTCACCTCACGGGGTTGTTGTGGGGAAAATAGGAGGAGGAAGGAGTATTAGGTATGTTCGCCGTCCTGAGTTATTTATAAAAATAATAAAGGCGGGATAAAAATTAAATAAATAAATAAAGATAGTAATTGTTCCAAGAGGCTAGGAATAGTCTCAGCTGCTGTTACAACTGCCCCACACCTGTTTAAATTGGTTTACAAAAAGCAGCATCTGCAGGGGCGGGAGGGTGTGCAAATTAGCAAGATGGCTGATGAAGTGTTGCAACGCAAACCCCACCCCTTTTGAGCACATTCAAAAGGGGGGGGGCAGGCTTGCATCTCGATGCTTTGTTGCCATCCTCCTGATTTTGACCACCCCAGCGGATGCCACTGGTTACAAATGCCATTAGAATTTGCAGCAGCCATCTTGAATTTTTTACCACCCGTCCCTGAGAATGCCCCTTCTTCCTCTTCTATAGAAGGCCAGATAATATCACATAGTTGAAGGCAGAAGTGGGTGGGAAATAGGTCAGAATCTATTGGTATAACTCTAGGGGACATGCAATAGATATTCTGCAAATTCTTAGATTCAGAACACGCTCAAAGATATCCTGTTCTGCAGTGTTAAGTACTGTATATCCCTTTTTGGATCTGGCTGTGGTTGGCTAAAGAACCAAGCAGATCCATCAAGTCTGATGTTTTCCCACCACAGATGCAACAGACTTTTTTTTGGGGGGGGGAAATAAATGAATAATTTTGGAGAGGTTGGTGCTATCAAAAAGCTAAGGCAGTGTTTCTCAACCTTGGCAACTTTTAGTTGTGTGAACTTCAACTCCCAAAATTCCCCACCCAGCACATCTTAAAGTTGCCGAGGTTGAGAAACACTGGGCTAAGGGAACCTCCATGTTCAAAAGCAGGGTACTTGTAGGACTAGAACAGTGTTTCTAAACCTCAGCAACTTTAAGCTGTGTGGATGTCAATTCCTAGAATTCCCCAGCCAGCATGCTTTCTAGGGAATTCTGGGAGTTGACGTGTACACAGCTTAAACCTTGCTGAGGTTAAAAAACACTAGACTGGAAGATAAGAATAGTGCAGAAAGGCTTTTCCCTATATATTAAGGGCAGGTCACATTCCAGTGCCCATATTTTTTTAAAAAAATGTGGCTAAGAGGTACAGTAGGCAAAATAAAGGTAGGGTGACACCACCAAAATGAATGGGGCAGGGAACTTTTTTATTTAATGTGGTGAGATTGGTAGATTGAGGAGTGTGATTTACTGATCTTTAACAAAAGCCTGCACACTTTTTTTTGTTTGTTCCACCCCAATCTAGTGGTAAACCACATGGTTTCTCAGCAATTTGCTGTCAGAAATAGGTACATAGTGCAATTTCAGAGGGCTGCAAAAAGGGAGCTGGGGGTCAACACCCCATCCCAAGCTGCAGATTGTCCCTCCCTGCTTCTATATGCTTGTTAGCTTCCAAAGTGCATCTGGATGTAGAATTTACACCTCCCCTTCCCTACAACCTCCTCTTCCCTCTAGGGTTAGAATTACTAAGTATATTTAGAATTGGCCTGTCTCTTAAAGGGACATGTCTTCTTGGCTTTTATTTTGTAGGCAACTGGAATTATTTTGGCTGGGGAGATCAACAAAGTAAGTATGCAATCCTGACCCCATACCCTCCCACTTCACTATGTGGCATTCTTAAATATTTTCCTACTACTCCTAATCCAGGGGGAGGTGGTGTGGGTCAAATCTAACATGGCCCTCCTTTTCATCCGGGGGTCAAGAGGCGAAGCAGGTATTGTCAGTTAGTGGAGCAACAATGAAGACAAAGATTTTTGCATAGTTTCAGGTATTCAAATCATATACCTTTAAGGCTAGAATGGCCTTAAATGCCACTTATGATTTAGGCTCCTGAGACTAAAATTCTGTCCTTCAGAAGCCTTCGCTCTCAGTGTTGTTATTTACTTGACTCCAGATACAGAGAGTGAACTGGAAAGAAAATACTTACTTAAAATTATTTAGTGAATTCAATGCAGTGATTAAATTTGAACTGAGGACTTTCTGACACTAGGATGACACAAATAGACTTGAGTCATTCCTCCTCTGGGGTTTGTCTGTAGCTAGAACTATTGATGGCTAGGAACCATGGCTGGGTTTAGCCAACATTTTTAAAATTAATGAATTGACTGATTAACTGCATTAATCTGTTTTCTATATAAATCTAACCAAGTCTAGCCTGTTGTGCAAATGCAGTCTCTAAGTCCTTAACTGACTCGAGTGCATTGGATGAACCCTGCAGCTTTCCTTTACTTGTATCCACCCACTATATTGGGGCTGCTAATTGTCTAAGAGATGCTTTGTAAAGTCAAGGGATGACCTGGGCCTCAAAGATCTAACACCACAGATAAAATGTTCCTGCAGACCCTAACACAGAGCTTTCCAAACTTTTCATGTTGGTGACACACTTTTTAGACATGCATCATTTTGCGACACACTCTTACAGCAGGGCATCATTTCGCGACACACTCTTACAGCAGGGCATCATTTTGCGACACACTCTTACAGCAGGGCACAAGGCAGGCACTAGGACCTGCGCGGAATCACAGCAGGTTTGGAGGCAGCAAGGCACAAGGCAGGCACTAGGACCTGCGTGGAATCCTGGCAGGGCTCGGAGGCAGCAGCAGCCGCGACACACCCAGACACTGCAGCCGACACACTAACATGTCCCGACACACAGTTTGGAAAGCTCTGCCCTAACACAATGCTTTAGTGGAAGATCAGTCCAGCCATTTGTTAAATGCTGAGCAACAAAAGCATAGGTATAGATGTGTGAACCAGTCCTTAACCAATTGTGTCAATGCCCTCCACCAAAAAGTACACTATTGTGTTTTGTGTAGATGCTGAGTGAGTCTGTCAGTGCCAGCTAAGCTGCAATATTTCTTTCAGATAAGTTTATTAAAATATACAGTCATGGACCAAACACCCTTTTTCAGATACACAGTTATGTTCACATAACACACAACAATAAAAACATAGCAGAGGCATCCACACAACATATTAAGTTTGATTACTATTCATTTTAACAAATCAAGGAACTACCCTAATCAAGGAACTACCAAGGAGAAAACCACACCCCCACCAACACTGGCAGGGCAAGCTACTGTATATAAACAGGGAGGAAACCCCACATTCCCTCGCACTGATGATATTACCAAGTCAGGTAATGAAACGTCTGCAGGCAAACAACCAAGCTCAGAGACCACCAAGGATTCTACAGTGTTAATTTTGCTTGTGGCCTAGGTTGTTGTGCAAACCTGGCCTGTTTGGTAAGTTTATGGTTCACTGTATAATGTGAACCCCCAAAATGAGTTAATTCAGGAACCAGGTTCAGAGCTTGTGGCTGAGTTTGTACCACACACTAGACTAGGCTAAAACAGGGTTGGGACCTTTGTGGTTGAGTATGTCATGGGAACTCAGCCATTGTTTCAGGCATGTTTATTGGGGAGGGGGGGCATAACAGTACAAAGGCAGGAATTTTGTTTAGTCCATTTGTGAATCCAACCAGCAAGATGGCACTTAGATTGAAAAAGAGATAACTCGATTCCTGAGGCTTCATGCCATGTTACTATCTGGGGGATTATGTTCCTGTCCAATTCAAACAAATTGAATTGTTTGGTTGAACATGGCCAAGTTGATGTCTTAGTATGTGTTCTCTTTAAGGACCATTTGGGACAGGAATTACTTTGGGAGAGCAATTATTTTTTTATTTTAAAAATATGCATGTCTAGCACTCTTCGTAGCTTCCATACCATCCTCCTTGGAGCAATTTTGAAGCTAATCCCATCCAATCAGGCATCACATAGTGAATAGAAGGACAGCCGAGATCTTATAACCAACTAATTTGGCTGCAAAATAATACCACTCGGGGCATCTAACACAGCAACTGAGAGTGGAGGCAAGTTAATTACTGTAATGAAAGCGTTTTCACAAGGGCTGTCCCAAATGCCAAGGAAGGCTGTTTTTCTGCACCGACATAAACTTCTTTTTAAAAAAGTTAATGGTTCAGCTGTAATATGTGTAAACTTTAATTGGATTATTGATTGAGAGCTTGAAAGGAAGGATCGCTGAACACTGATCAGGACCATTCTACTGAAACTGAGAAATCACCCAGCAGTGAGGGAAAAGTGGAGAGGAACTATGGATAATTATGCAGTGCATCGTGTTCTGGCTTGCTCGCAGATATAGCAAGTTCAAAAAATAATGGTTGAATGAGGAAGTAGGTTTGCATGCCGAGGATATGTTCAGCCTCCAACCTGCACTCCCAATGTACATTCCCCATGCCCTTTCTCTCTCTCTCTCTTTCTTTCTTTCTTTCTCTCTCCACTCCATTCTACTTACACCTCTGCAAAAAAATCCACGCCATACTGTGACCTGTGTAAACAGCTTCCTGCCCTACCTACTTCATACAATCATGTGACTTTCTTTTCTTTCTTCTCTCTCCCCGAGGTCATGTTCTCTGAACGCATTGTAGTTTGGACTTCAACTCCCAAAATGCCCATCCAAGCTAGACATTGTGGGAGCTGAAATCCAGCACATCTGATGGGTACCAGCTTGGGGAGGTCCTTATATTGTTTCTAAATTTCTTCAACCAGCTTGTGAGATGTCTTCATCCTCCATTTTTGATCATTCGTCTGTTCCTCTCTTTCTCTGTTCCCCACTTCTTTTCAGTTATCGAGTATCCTGTTCTCTGGAAACCACCAGATTTTCTGTTCTCCAACTGAGACACTTTTCTGTTATTCCCCATCAGAACACTGCATTCTTTTGGCACTTGTGTATGTGGGTACTCTAGAAATACAGATGCTTGCAAAGACACACAGACAGATGTACACAACTTTCCCTTACATGTCCCTCCCACGTAAAGAATGTTCACATATCCCATTATAATAATGGACACGTTGTCCATTGTGATTTCATATCATGGTATCGGATCCCTTTTTACAGATGATGACCCTGACAGCACCGTGGATGACCGGGACAGTGATTACCGCAGTGAGACCAGCAACAGTATCCCACCCCCTTACTATACAACCTCCCAGCCCAATGCTTCGGTCCACCAGTACCCCATACGCCATCAACAGCGAGTACCCCGGGACTCCTATACAGATTCCATGCAGAGTTACGAGGTGGACTATTCCAACCATCGGCCAATCAGGTAGAGTGGGTGCAGCCTGGAACTGTTGGGGAAAGTATCTAAGACATCTCATCTTGGCAGGGAAGGGATTCTTGTCCTACCCCTGAAGGTCATAAAATGGGAAGAGAACGTGATATGTCATGCTAGACATAGAGCAAAGCAAGAGACTGTCAAGGCCAACCCTCTGTCTCCAACCCAGTGTACCCCACATAACCTCACAAACACACAAAAGTGGTTTCTTTGCTCTCGATCTCTGCATCTGGGTACTCAGAGGTATACAGCAGAGCACGGAAGGTCCATTCCTTGCTGTCCTTGGTAATAGCCCTACCGCTCAAGGCCTTTTGACAGCTCCTTTTGAACAGGGGTAATATTTAGAATGGGGCCAGGGCCAAAGAATTGACAGTATCAGCTCCATTCATTAGTGGCATTGTTCAAGAGCTGAAACATTGCAAAGGATCCTGAGCCAAATTGGGAGCGATGGTTAACAAACAGACCTCTTCCCTGCAGCACAGTTGGCTTCAATGTCCTTAGCTATTCCCTCTCCTCTCATTGGGTTTTAGCTCAGGTGCATTGGAGCTCATGGGGAGAATCTTACCAAGGACCCCCTGGATACACAAAGTTAGGAGGAAGAGTTTGAAACTTGGCTCGGATGCATAATAAAATAGGGGTGTGGTGGGTGGCCTGGGGACTAGAAACCCTGATAGCCCTCCAAGAACAATTACTGGGCTAGACTGCAGGTGGGGTGGGGTGGGACAACAGCAGGTCTCCTAATTGCTGCTTGCATAGTAGTAATCAAATCATATGCTTTTTTAAAAAAAAACCTTCCTCCATTCATCCCCAAACCTTCTGTTGGCCATTAATCATCATCATAGCCTAGCATTTTTAACAATGCTGTCAGATTAGTGTGATTTTTCATGTCCTCTGCAAATCACAGGGCCTTTAAGGCCACTCTCGTTAGCCAACTTGGATAATGGATTTATTTTCCTTCTTTGAGAAAGTCATGGGGGAAGACCCTTGCAACCAACCCGGTTCTACATTGTTTTTTATGAAATGTCATCCATTTCAGAATAGCCTTGTCTTTTGCCCAATGCCAGGTCTTGAATAGTTCCAGGCCAGCATTCTTCAAGCACACCCCAATTATTCCCCCATTGTTACCAAACTGGCTCCGAATGATGAGAGCTATGATGCAGCCTAAGTTGAGGGCATTGCGTTGCAGAGGTTGTCTGGACATATTCTATCTGGACATAAAACAGGTCTCAGATAGAAATCCACTTCCCTGTCTCTTAGTTCTTGGCTAGCAAATTTGTGTTTTGCCCTCCCCTTCTGTTCCCTTTGGAATTCCCATGACAGGAGGGGGGGGTCTTTTCTCTCTGCCATTTTATATGCTGACCCTTTTCCTCTTCCCCTCCCCGGCAGACGCTATGGTAGTGTAGATTCTGCCGCAAACGGGCACAGTGACGCTGAGTCTGCTTCCGGGTCAAGCAGGCGCACGAGCCGCCAGCCCTCGCTCGAGAGCAGGCGCTCCCTAGACCTATCTGATAGGTGGGTCTTTCTCTTGTTTTTCCGCTGTGTGCCTTTTGCAGAGTCACGTGGTTCTTGGTTTTTGCAAACTGGATTAGGCCATTAGCATCTATCCAGCAGTGGCTGCTACGACTCCTTTCCTGTTCCCACTCCCCCCCCCCCCCCGCAAATATTTTTCTTTTCCCAAACAACATTGAATTTGAAATCCAGATTTTGCTAGGGCTTGAACTTCCCTTAATTAGTTCTTAGTGTAATACACATGCATGTACACACACACACACACACACTTAGCAACGTGCGGGGAGTTTTATCCTAACAGGCAATTGTAACACAAAAAAAGGCTAAGCATGATTTAAAGGAGATGATTCTATGCAATGTCCTCCACTTTAAAAATGAAGCAATCTAATGCCGATTTTCCCTTTCTCCAGTCCATTTGGACCACAGCTGCCATCACCTCCAGCAACCATGGGTAACTGCCTGCTTGCTAGGGATGGTGGGTTAGACTAAAACTGCTCCCTTCCCTGGCCAGTTTGCCCTCCCTGATCAAGGTTAGTTGCAAGAGCTTCAGCTACAAAACCAGGATCAGGAACTGAAGAATTTAACTGAGTGGATCCCCCCTCGACACCGCCGCCATCCTCTTCCTTTGCTATGTGAGCATTTTGCTCGGTGGAACTGCACTGATGTCTGAAATGGATATCAGCACGTATGCTGAGTTTGCACAATATGCTTGAGTAGGCTAAAATGGAGTTGGGAAGTCTGTAATTCAGTGTGCTCTGGGGAACACATCCATTATCTTAGCATGTTGTGAGAACCAGGCCTTTGCAACAAGCCATAAGATGGTGTATTTGTTGGAGCATAGTGTGTTAGCAATTACACTTCATTAATCGTAGATGGGACGGCCGACCTGGCATGCATTGCCAAAACCTGATTGGGTCCAGAGGGTTCCCGTCTTGGAAATGTGCCCTCCTGGTTTTCAGGTGTGGCACTAGCCATGACGCTGGGCCAGTGGCCTGTACAGGTGTTGTCCCAGGCATAATGGAATCAAACATGTGATTGATCCCAACTGCCTTGCGGTGTTTCATCAGTGTTTAATGTGCACATCAGGACTGCAGAGGAGAGGGAAACATACAGAGGAGCCGAACGTTGTGCAAGCTGTCTGTACCCCTTCACTTTATAACATCCAGAAATTTAAAACCAGATGTGCAGATTCATAAGGCAATTGGCTGCACTCCCCCCCTCAAAGATTCCAGAATTGCAACCAAACCATTGAGACTAGACGCCGATCCCTTTCTCTGCCAGGACAAAAGCTGAACAAACGGGCACCCACCTTCTTCTGTGAGGCTGCCTTCCTTGGTCCCTCCCCCGTTGCCAATGCTGGAAGTGTGGTTTCGGTCTAATCCAGGTGTGTCCCATATCGTGTCTGCATGTGCTTCCCGTAGGCCTCTGCGCTTGCTCAGAGACAGTCTGGTCCGTCTGCCGTAATGTAGCTTCTGGGATCTAAAGCTGTCCCTCCCCCACAGTGAATCCACCCATTCCTCTGTTCTTTCTGTGTCCCCTCCTCTGATCCCTTTCCCCCTTTCTTCTGTAATGTGCTCCTCTATCTTCTGAGAATGTGCGAAGACCGAATCTGAGGAATTCCTTTCGGAAGACCAGAATTGATAAGTGCAAACTTTGAATGAGTCTCATTCCAGAGCGTAGATTTGTTTCCTTGCCCTTTGAAATGCTAGTAATCTGTATGCAGGGGTCTGTATTGTTTTTAAGCAGGTGGGATCACCAAGGCTGTCTGAAGGGGGACACCCCCCCTTTACCACCCTAGACCTCATCCACTTCATTTGGATACATGAATACATTTGCTCGAGAGGTACAATCTGTGTGTGTGTGTGTATCTGTGTGTATCTGCGTGTTTATTTGGAGGAGTGAAATCAGAATTTTATTTCAACCTGGCACACAAGAACAGGAATATCACAGAAGCAGAACCATAATGCATTTCCATGAAACACATCAATGCCTCTTTGGTATTCTTCCCTAATGCTAATTGGACTTTCTTTTTTAAAGGGGGGGGGGGGGGGCACAAACCCTGGAAAAAGTCAAGGCAATAGCACTAAATGCTTCTTTGCTGCTTGGAGGGGTGGAATTTATATTGGAAACAGAGTGAGGCTTTGGTATTTTCTTTCATAATTTTTTATTTTATTTTTTTATTTTATTTATTCAATTTATTCCCCGCCCATCTCCCATACAAGGGACTCTGGGCGGGTTACAATAATCAAGGTTTAAAACGATACAATAAAAGTCTAAAAATGCAATATAAATAGATAAAATACAAGATGGGGGACGTAGGGAACGTAGCATAGATAGTGTTGCTACGGGGCTAGCCAACCCCAGGAGGCACTACCGCCTCTGTTGTCCCAGGCCAGGTGGCAGAGCCAGGTCTTAAGGGCCTTCCGAAAGGCCAGGAGGGAGGGGGCCAGTCTCACCTCCGGGGGCAAGATATTCCATAGGGCGGGCGCTATCGCAGAGAAGGCACGCCTCCTGGACCCCGCTAGATGGAATTCTCTTGTTGAGGGGGTCCGAAGCATGCCCTCTCTGCATGCACGGGTGGGGCGGGCCGACGTTATCGGGACGAGACGGTCCCTCAGTAAATATACATGTCAATGTATTTGCCGTGCTTTGACTAATTTGGGGAATAAATCATGGTTCTGGAACAGCGCCCTAGTTTGCCACCTGCAAATAAGACAGTAAATCGGGGACATCTATTTTACTCCACTCATCTCCAATATTATACCAGGCATGTTGCCTCTTGGGACTGTAACACTAAGAAATACCAGCTATCTTGACTAATGTAGAGGGCAGCAGGTTGAGAAAGGCTGCTTGAGACCAATGTGACACAAAATCAACTCTAATTTGTATCTGAATCAGACTAATGTATCCAAGTGCATTGATAGTCTTTGGCCAAAGCGTTTGGAGAAATGGATGTCTCTCAGCTTGTTCCTTTACCAATCCGTGGACTTGCTTTTCTGTCTATTCCACTCTGGCTGAATTTCCATTTTAAGACAAAGAATTTCTAACTGAGGGTAATTTCCCGCAGTTCCTTTGCTTCTCTTTTTTTCTCAGCGAGTGGGTAAAACCCTGCAAAAAAGCCATCGCAGTATTGTGGTGCATACTACTGTATATACAGTACGTCTGCATCAGGATTCATTTTGTGGTGACATCCTGTTGCACATCAGTCGATTAGCAGGAACAGTCCCAAAGAGAGTGGCCCTTGGTTATTCTAGCTTTTGCTACACAGCACTAGCAGAGTAGAGATATATACAAAGTGTTGAAAAATTACGGTGGGTGATTTCCAGTTGAGTTTGCACCCAGCACGCTCACAGCCAATCTCTAGGCCCAGATCAGAGCAAGCACCCCCCACCCCGCTCCATTCAGCTAGCAAAAAATATAGCCTGATATTTATTTGTTAAACATCAAAAATAGTTATTTTATTTATTTATTTATTATTATATTTATACCCCGCCTATCCCCTCCCTCACAGAGGACTCTAGGCGGCTTACATACATATATATTTCATTCTACATTCTACATTCTACATTATACAATTTTAAACTGCACGCTTAAGGGAAGGGGTAAGGGAACCGACTCTTCCGTGGCTATTTGGACTACAAGCCCCACAATGCCTTGCGTCGGAGCCGGCTGCTGACGTCCTGTAGATGAAGCTGCTTTTTCCAGGGTCCGTCGTTGCCGCCGCCATTCCAGAGATCTTTTTCGTTCGGTGGCCGACTCCCCGACAGGACGTCAGCATATTGTCCCACTTAAGGTGGTACCCATTTATCTACTTGCAAAGCTTTCAAACTGCTGGGTTGACAGGAGCTGGGACTAGCAACGAGAGCTCACCTCGTTGCGCGGGGATTCGAACTGCCGACCTTCCGATCGGCAGTCTACAGCTCAGCAGTTTAACCCGCTGAGCCACCGCGTCCCAGTTAACTGGCAAATCCAGGATAAAAGGCAGGCAAAAGCAGGGGGAGAGAGAGACATGAACAACAGGCAAGAGATAAAAAGGATAAAGAGCTTAATATCAACAATCTATATCTATGCATCAAAAGGCACAGAGCTTTCTAAGGCCATTGGAAACAATACTGTGGGTAATTAGTAGGAACAGTCCCAAAGAGAGTGGCCTTTGGTTATTCTAGTTTTAACCCTTTTTGCTACATAGCACTAGCAGAATAGAGATGGAAAGTAGGACACCAGGTTCTGCACCATTCAAGAAAGAACTGAGTGGACAGGGATGATGTATCCGACACAAAGTAATCCCTGTAAAATAATCTGTACAATTCCGTCACAGATGACCTCTGTGTACGTGTGTATGTGTATGTCTGTGTAAATGCTCATGTATCGACCACTGATTAGAAAGGTGTACACTATTTCTCTATTCCCATCTGTCTTCTCTCTCACATTATACCAGCAGCAGGTGTAAACTTTATTTAGCCTTATCATCCAGTCCTGTCTATAACTGTGATGTCCTTAAAGCAGTGTTTCTCAGCCTTGGCCACTGGAAGATGTGTGGACTTCCCCAGATGCTGGGAGTTGAAGTCCACACATCTTCCAGTGGCCAAGGTTGAGAAACCCTGCCTTAAAGGAACTGAATCATAGAAGAGGCAGGCTGGTGTTTATTGTTCTATGTTTCTGTGTCTATGGCTGCTGCCCCTTTCTGTGACTGATTGCTGCTGGTGGCTTGGCTGAATCTGTGGAATTAGCAGAAGGTGGAGTTAGGAATGGGCTCTGGGCATTGCGAAGGGAGTCAGTCTGATGCAAATTGTTCTCCAGTTTGTACATGTGGGAATGGCTCTAATTGAGGACTGGCCAGTTTGATCGTTGTTTAGTGACTGGGAATACTGGAAGGCTAACTTGAAGGAGATGGTGGACCGTGATGCCATCAACCTTCCTTCATCCCATGGCACTGAATATCAGCACAGTGGTATGACCACAGTTGGAACTGATTGCAAAAAACATGGACTTTATTCTGTTAGTAGCTAGAAGTGGATTCCATGCAATTGCATGTAAGCTCGGAGTTACATACAATTGCAAACTCCTAAACTTTATGTTGGGTTGACCTATAGAGCAATCCTAATGCATCATTTGCTTATATTAATGCCCATGTGGTGCACATTTCCCCTAATCTGTTCCTTTATTGAGCAGCCGCTCATGAAAGCGGATGCCGTTGAATAACATTGGTGAGTCGGAAACGGTGCCCCCAGATTCCTTTCTGATCTTTCCTTCCTGTGGCTCCCAGTGGAAGGACTGCACAGATCTAAAAGTAAGCTAGAGACCTCACATGAAGAAATCCCCAGCCGCCTTGTGCAATTATAGTTCCCCAGCTCTTTAGGAAAGATTATTGAAATGATGCCCCAAATGGGACATATTTGGAAATGTAATCTAAGCATGTGCGTACCGCTGTAGGGTTGGTTGCTCAGCCACTCAGGGTGTTCTGGACGTTAGGAAGGCCAGTATAGGTGGAAATTTCAACCCAGTCTTTTTTGGAGGGGGGGGAATAGAGACATAGATGCTCATTAGTTGTGCTAGGGCAGTGTTTCTCAACCTTGGCCACTGGAAGATGTGTGGACTACAACTCCCAGAATTCCCCAGCCAGCATGGCTGGCTGGGGAATTCTGGGAGTTGTAGTCCACACATCTTCCAGTGGCCAAGGTTGAGAAACACTGTGCTAGGTGGACCTGTAGGGAAACAGATGTGAGGATTGGCTGTAGCTAGGTGAGTCCACAGTGTTCTCTGTAAGCTCATTTATAAGCCCCGGTGTATCTTTTCCTCTTGGCTTCTGCCTCTGTTTCTCTGCCCCCTCCCCAACCCCTGCCCATCCCTACAGCCCCACCGGGAGTAGCCGCTACGCCTCCTCGGCCGAGCTGAGCCAGGGCAGTTCGCAGCTGAGCGACGAATTCGACCCTGACGACGTCAGCCTGGACGAGCGGGACGGCGACTCCTATCACTCTTGCCACAGCTCCGTGAGCTACCACAAGGACTCCCCACGCTGGGACGAAGAAGAGGACGACTTCTACCTGGAGGAGGACGAGTTCAACGAAGAGTACAGCGAGAATGAAGAGTACTACCCCGAGGAAAAGGCAGGCGATGCTAAACAAGAGGACTACCCCAAGGAGGCCCATCTGCAGCCGGAAGAGCCCCAGCTGAAGGGCCAACAGCTCCAGCAAGCTGCGCCATTTGCGTTGTCCCAGCAGAAGCCGCCCCAACAGGCCCCACAGCAGCCCCAGCAGAAGCCGCCCCAACAGGCCCAAGCCCAGCCGCCGCCCCAGAAACCGCCGCAACAGGCCCAGCAGCTGCCACAAGGGCAACAGAGGCCGCAGCTATTGCAGCAAAAAATGCCTCCACAGGGGCAGCAGAAGCAGCAGGTGCCGCCAAAGTTGCAACAGCAGGTCCAGAAGGAGGAGAAGGTGGACGAGGTTCCAACTGTCCCACAGGAGGAGCGACCAGCGGAAGAGACCCCGGCCTTGGAGAAGGCACTCCAGGAAGAGCCCCCCAAGATAGAAGAGAAGTAAGAGATTCTTCATCATTGCAGCTGGTAAAAGTCAGTTTCCTACATGTAGTCCTCGCTTAACGACCACAATTGGGACCAGAATTTTGGTTGCTAAGCGAAGCGGTCATTAAGCGATTCTGACCTGATTTTACGACCTTTTTTGCGGTGGTCGTTAAGCGAATCACTGCAGGCTTTAAGTGAACCACGTGGTCATTAAGCAAATCACATGGTTCCCCATTGATTTTGCTTGCCAGAAGCTGGCTGGGAAGGTTGAAAATGGTGATCACAGGACTACGGGACTCTGCGATGGTCATAAATGTGAGGACCAGTTGTAAGTCAGGTTTTTCAGCACCGTTGTAAGTCTGAACCATCACTAAACGAATGGTTGTTAAGTGTGGACTACTTGTAGTCTGCCCAGGTCAGTCTCTGTCCTGCTGTGGGGCAGCTTTGAGCCTGAGAGAGCCATTGTCTCCTCATGGGTCCCTTTGGCAACAGGGATGTACATCCGCCATGTTACATTCGGCCTCAGGGAGCCAGAAACACCATTTTAATCACCCACAAGGTCCCTGGTGTAGCATCATACTGGGGAAGTGCCGGAGAGTAAAATGAAAACAAAGCTGGTCCTAGTGTTTTGAAAGGGTGGGGGGAGTTCTCCTGTTCACTTCCTCCCCACCACTCATACTGTGTCATTCTGGGTCCTGCCTTCCTCGTCACCTCTCTCAAAACTTTAGGACCAGGGTCATCCAACAAAGCTGATTAGGAGGAGATTTAGATGAGCCCCCTCCTCCCCCAAAGTACTTCCTCGCATAGCTTATAATTAACCGGTGGAAATTACTGGCAGAAGATGTGGTGATAGCCATTAGTTTAGATAGCTTTATAGCTTTGATTGATTGATTGATTGATTGATTCATTCATTCATTCGTACCACTGAATCCCATAGGACTCCTGGTGGTTGTACAATGTTGTCAAATAAAATTTCCACAGTAAATAATTGATAAAGCACCCCTGGTAAGAACTCAATAACACATACATAAAACATCTACAGTAAAGATAAATCAATTTAAAAATTAAGTAACAGACAAACCCCAATAATATGTCTCAGCAATATATTCAGCAGCAAACAATCAGTGTATAAATGATCTTCAGAAGAACTCAATTTTGATCATCATCCTGAGTGAAATCAAGGTGGGGTCAAGCCTGATTGTATGTATATATGCACAACAGGGCTTCGTTTGCACAGTTCTGACTGTCATCTTGACATTTTTGACCATTTCCTGAATACTGTTGGGACATACTTGAGATTTTTATAAGAGTATTACAGTATTGGCAATTTTAGCATGCAATCCCCCCTTTTCACTGCTATTGCAAGCTAAGTTGATAACTTCAATGAGCTATCTACTATGACTTCAAGATCTTGGTTAGTTATGGCCATCTCAGACCCCATCCATGTATATGTGAAGTTAGGAGGTTTTGCCGTGGTGTGCATCAATTTACACGTCCTTAAATTGAATCACATTTGGCATTTGATTAACCATTCACTCAGTTTAAAGAGATCTGGAGTTCATCACAATACCACTTTAATTAACAGTACTATGAATAATAATAATAATAATAACAACAACTTCATAAAAATAGGTGATATTTAAAATATGAAAAATATAAGATTTAACATACGTTTATTACTGAAACTGTTGATATCTACCTCACCTTCAGGATTAGGGATTGGCGTGGAGCCCTACAGAGACCCCAAAAGATTAACTAACCCCAACTAACCTTCCATCATTTATCATCATTAACCACCTATTGACCCCCAAGACATTTACTGACCCCTTGGATAGTCCCAACAACCCTTGGTGGTCAGTATTGACCACTTTGGGGGAACCCTGACGTGGAGAGAAACACCCTTCTGCTCCCTGACCTTCCTTGAACAATATTCTTTGGGTCCTTAACTACAGTGTTGTTCTGCCAAGTGTCCAAGCAGTGATCAGGTGCTCAGACAATTGGTTCTTTTAGATCCAGAGACAATAAGCACACCAGTGGATAAAGAGATTTTAAGCTTTATTATTAACTTAAGCAAACAGATTTAAACAGAAACATAGTTCAGGCAGATTAAACAGAAGCATAAACAGCATAACATAAAGAAAAATCATAACACACCAAGCAAGTTGATACCCAACCTTCCATAGGCTGTCAGGAGCCCCTTAATAAGGACAGCGGAGATACCCCAGGGCGGCTCCATTTCCACAGCACCCAGCACTCAGGTCTGTGCAGAAGCTCCCCCTCAAGTGGCAGCCCTAAGGTTTTTATCAAAGTCTGGCCCTAAAACCCCGTGACCCTGTTTCCATGGTACAGAGGCTGCAGGATCTGACCTTGACTAGATAGTTCCCAGGTTCTGGAGCAGCTGTCTATGACTTAATCCAAGAGCCTGGGAAGCTATACAGATAAGCTACTGCTTAAGAAAAACAATCTTGGGGGTTTTCTCTTCTTCCGCCTATTTCAAACAGAAATAAAAAACAAGCCAGCTAAACATTAGTATAACTCAAAATAAACTCTAAGCTTCTTCGTGTGAAGGAGAAAAATCAAAATATGTAACTTAAACTCCTCGAAATAACAGTGGTCTTCCGTGTTGCCACTACAAGTGTGAAGCTATTTCATGATGTAGAACTAAAGAGTTACAAAAAATCAGTGTAAAATTATTTAGCAGAAAGCAGTTTGGTGCGGCTGTTTCCTGTAAATTCTCAGCCAGAGATCAGAAGCTGGGCATCATATTTGACCTGTGTATTCTGCTTACAGGGAGAAGGAGGAAGTTGAAGTGGTAGACCCCAAAGCACGGGCAAAAGCCAACTGGTTACGGGCGTTCAACAAAGTCTGCATACAACTGCAAGAGGCAAGTATCCCTTGTGAAACCATGGACATACGTGGGGCATTGTTGGGAAATGCCATTTGTTGTTCGTTACACAGACAAGAGTTTTCTATACCACTGTGCATCAGTGTGATTAGATTTATGCGTAGGTCAAGATTGGTTTTTTTATGTTTTCACAGTGCCAGGGTGACCCTGTATACCTCAGTGAAACACCACACAAAAAGACCCTTCATGAAAGAATATGTATAATTCATCTGGGCTACCTTTTTGCACTTTCATCAATGTCCATACATCGTATAGTGAGTGACAATGATGTAGAGCGGTGTTGCTCAGCCTCAGGAATATTAAGATGAGTGGATGTCAACTGGCTGGGGAATTCTGGGAGTTGAAGTCCAGACATCTTAAAGTTTCTGAGGTTGAGAAACACCGATGTACAGGAAGGGAAGAACTGGAAGTGCCTGTGTTTCAATTCCAAAATTTATTTTAGAAGGTCTTTTAGTTTAACCAGAATTGAGAAGTAAGATAATAAAATTAAAGAACAGGTAAAGGAAAATCACTCTTCCGTGAAAGCCAATGATGCATCAAATTAGGTATGCAAAGCATATATTTAATAGCACAATCTGTGCATATCTCCTCAAGAGTGCATCCCACTGAGTTGAATAGGAATGACTCCAAGGTATATGTACAGGTTTGCAGCTTCCATGTGACCTCAGTTATAGACTTCCGGTGAGATGGCGACACAGGAGGCTGCATGTATTATCATGCACCACCTGATAATTTTAAATTTTAAACCATAAACATTGGGTAGGAGTTTTTAATTGAAGCACCCAGCATCGGTATCGGCTCTGCTTTGACTGCAACCTCAGTTATATGTCTACGCTTCCCCATAGTGGGGAAGAAATCTGCCTCTATAAAAATCATGCTTCAGCCTGTACAGACCAGATTTATTATATTTATTACTAGGAACTAGGCTTGACCTGGTGTAACTTTTTCAAGCTCAACCCAGGCCGGTTGGGGGCAGCCACTTACTGCAAATGGGGGTATAATGGACTTGTGCAAATTGGTGGCCATTGAGATGGAAAGCATTGAAATTGCAGCTGTCAGAGAACAGCTGCTGGGTTTCCTGTGGAATCGCTAGAAATATGAATGAGAAAGCAAGGGAATGGAACTTTTAAAATGACAATGGATGGAAACTACAAAATGATCTCTTTGACACCCTAAGTAAAAGTAGAAGGTCTCCCCCTTCCTCCAGCTTCTGCAGAAAGCAGTGATTTGGACATACTTAGCAGAGGGAACAAGGCAAGTCTGGATCAGACAGTATTACCAATCGAAGAGAATATTTGTAGCTCAGGGTTGAACTGTGGAGTCCTTGGTGCTCTCTGAGCCTTGTTGTTTTCCTGCAGACGTTTCATTGCCAGGCTAGGCAACATCTTCAGTGCGAAAAGGGAGTGGGACTTGCTCTCTGTTTATATACCCTGGCTTGTCCTGCCTGTGTTGGTGGGGGTGTTGTACTCTCCTTGGTAGTTCCTTAGTAGTTCCTTGGTTCCTTGGTAGTTCCTATTACACAATAGACCCTAATCAAGGAACTATTAACTATTCACCTCCTTCCTCCGGGGCCACTCCCAGTCAGTGGTGATAGGGGAGGAGAGATCCAGCCTGCGTTCGCTCCTATGTGGGGTGCCGCAGGGTTCGTTTCTCTCTCCTCTCCTGTTCAACATCTACATGAAACCGCTGGGTGAGGTCATCCAACACCATGGGATGAGGTATCATCAGTACGCGGATGATACTCAATTATATATCTCCATCCCTGGTGAAGTAAGTGATGCAGTGTCCACCCTGTCCCAGTGCCTGGGGGCTGTGAGGGCCTGGATGGGGAACAACAGGCTTCAGTTGAACCCTGGTAAGACCAAGTGGCTGTGGATTGATGGCTCAGCGTCTTCTGGGAAATTATCATCTTTGGTTCTCGATGGGGTAGCACTGCCCCATTCGGAACCGGTGCATAATCTGGGGGTCCTTCTAGACTCACGACTCCTGCTCAAAGAGCAGGTGGCAGTCGTGGCTAGGAGGGCTTTTGCGCAACTTCGGTTGGTGCGCCAGTTACGCCCATTCCTGGAACGCGATGCCCTCCGTACAGTCACTCATGCTCTCGTCATCTCCCATGTAGATTATTGCAATGCGCTCTACATGGGGCTACCCTTGAAGACTATCCGGAAGCTTCAGCTGGTGCAGAATGCAGCAGCGCGGGCAGTATTGGGTGCTCCAAGATCTGCACATATAACACCGTTGCTCCGCGAGCTACATTGGGTGCCGGTTTGCTTCCGGGTACAATTCAAGGTGTTGGTTATCACCTTTAAAGCCCTACATGGCATGGGACCAGAATACCTGAGGGACCGTCTTATCCCCATGTTATCAACCCGCCCCACCCGGTCATCCAGAGAGGCCCTGCTACGTACCCCATCAATTAGAGAATGTCATCTGATGGGGTCTAGGAGGCGGGCCTTCTCCGTGACAGCGCCCACTCTATGGAACAGCTTGCCCCCAGAGTTGAGACAGATCTCCTCCCTCCTGACCTTTAGGAAAGAGCTGAAGACCTGGTTCTGCCGCCTGGCATGGGAAGGAGGAAGGGATAGTTCCTCATGGAGATGGCTAATCCCTTAATTTTAATGTCCTTCTTTTAACGAATATCTTATCCATCTGGATTTATAATTATCTTTATATTGTTTGTAATTTTATATATAGATTTTAACTATTGTTATCCTGTAAACCACCCAGAGTCCCTTATTCCGGGAGATGGGCAGGGATAAATTTAAATAATTAATAAATTAATAAATTAATTAACTCAGTCAATCAACCAAGCAGCAAACAACAGCCCAATCAAGGAATTCCTAAGGGGAAAACAACACCCCCACCAACACAGGCAGGACAAGGCAGGGTACATAAACAGAGAGCAAGTCCCACTCCCTTTTCGCACTGAAGATGTTGCCTAGCCTGGCAATGAAACGTCTGCAGGAAAACAACAAGGCTCAGACAGTATTGCACGCAAACATGCATCTGACTCCCTTCTCTTCAGGAGAGACAGATCAGGGCTGTTTGAAGAAGGAAAAGCAGAGAACAGATGTAATCCTGCAAAGATGTGGCAGCAGAGGCTGGTTGGTGTGAAGAAATGTGTCTATTTGGGGCTTGCCAGAACTACTTCTTTAACTCTGTTCTTGCAGGCATGTAAGATGTATATCATTTAACACACCCACTCTCCTTTAAGAAGTAAATTGTCCCACTTCTTCTCCCATCTTAGACCCACCAGAGAATTTGCATTTTAAAAAAGAATTAAGCAGAAATAACTGAATAAAGATTCTCAAGGCCATATTTACGTACATATTTGTGTTTGTGTGTGTATGTGTGTGCGTATATACAGTACATATACATATACATATACATATACATATACATATACATATACATATACATATACATATACATATACATATACATATACATATACATCCTAGACAAAATCTTGTCACCTAGCTTCTGCAAACTAAGGTTACCACCAGCAAAACAATCATGGAGATCTTCCCCTCCCTTGTAAATTTGTGCACCTTTCACATTTGTATGTGTATATCTCTCGTGCACATACAGAGAGAGATAAAAACATTTTCCAGTAGTACAATCCCCCAAAAAGGCAGGGCCAGGACTAACAATCAATCAAGCAAACCACACCACAATTGAATACGTACTTATTAAAATTAATTGCTTGTATATTGCTGTTTCCATTCATGGTCATTTGAACAATGCTGTTAGAAAATTAATGAATCCTGCTTCTGCAGGAAACAACCATTCTCTCTCACACATGTAAGCACTACTTTCTCCTACAGGAATACACAAATTTATGGATATATATCCCCTTCTTTCTAGCAGAAACACGAAAAAGCGGCAGGGGGTGGGGAGATGGAAATTGGGTAGAGGGAAAGAGTTGCTACACTGGGAAGGGAAGGGAAAACTAGTAATGGATGGAGATGAAGAGGTAGTTGGACAAAGAAGGAAAGAGAAAAGAACCGCCTTACTCAGCGGTTAACAGAAAGGGTTCAGATTAGGGCTACTCTATCTAGGCCAGTGTTTCTCAACCTTGGCAACTTTAAGGTGTGTGGACTTCAACTCCCAGAATTCCCCAGCCAGCACATCTTAAAGTTGCCAAGGTTGAGAAACACTGGGCTAAGGGCATTTTGATCCAAAACCAACAACAACAACAACAACAAAAACACATCAGTTCAGAGAAAAGAAAGATTTGTGTAGCGGAATCTCAGCAAGTCACAGCAGGGGCTCAGCTAAGTTCACCACTTTCTGTTTTTCAGGCTCGAGGTGAAGGAGAATCAAAATCCCTCTGGTTTAAAGGCGGGTGAGTTCCAGTCCTTGAGAATGGGGTAAAACTGAAACAGTCTTCAGATGACTGGTAGATTGCCATGAGAGGGTTCTGTCCCAATTGCGAGTTGTTTGCATAGTGCCAAGATCTTCCCCGCCCAAGTAGGTACTGAATAATAGATCTTTTGTATTATTAATGTTATGACTTGGTACAGCCAAGACAAAAAATGTCCTCCCCCCACCCCCAAAAAAGCCACCAGCAATCTCATCTCATCTGCACATTTACCCATAAAATGTAATCTCACTCTGCAAAGGTTTTGCAGAACATAGCAATTGTTTTTGACGGTCGGGGTGTTGGAATAGTTTCCATTTAAGCAGATCTAGTATGCAGAACTCCCTACCAGACAGCATTTGATAGATGACATCACTGTAATGCTCAGGACTTATTACAAGAATTGACATCCAGCAGTTAAAGATTACATTAGATTTGACAGATGGCACGCAGTAACAGTTAGCTTTTGGCAGGATTTGACAAATGTCTTACAGAAGCATTTAGTAAGAGTTATGGCCATCCGTTTAGCAAGACGTTTACATTTTCCTTTTGAAGCTCAAACGGCAAGATTTCAATAGTAAAAGGCAGATTTCAAAAAACTGTAATTGTTCACAATTCTGAGCAGTAAAATTTAATTTCCAGGATTCCTCCAACTTTTGCACACTGTATTTTCAACATTGAAAAGAAATTAAAAATTAAGTTTTAATTAAAAGAATAGGATTAAGTTGGGCATGGGGTATTGTTAATGTGTATAAAATTATGCAGGAGGGAAAAGGGTATGGAAAAGGAATATTTTTTCCTTCTCTCCCATGATCCAACAATATGAGAAGTTGATTGGCAATAAATAGACATTTATTTTTCACATAATCCATCATTAATTTGAGGGGCTGCCAATCACAGGAGCTGGTAGTGGCTCCTGATTTAGACTGTTTTCAAAGGGTACCTCGACCATATCATGGATAAACAATTGCCCTGTTGAATCATAAACCTCCAGGTGAAGAAACACTGCAGTTATGGGGAAACACCAGCCAGAGAGCCTGAGACAACCCCAGAAGCATCTGATGACTGTCCATTATTCAAACCGGGATGCTGGACTAGACACCTTTGACCTAATTAACAGTGCTGTTCTTATGTTCTGAGAGATAAGTTTTATTGTGAACTGCCCAGAGTCCTCCGTTCGAGGAGATGGGCGGTAATATAAATCTAAATAATAAATAATAAATAAATAAATAAATAAATAAGAGCGGGGGATCCCTTTTTATTCCTGCTGGTAAAATTTGATGTCCCAGAGCTGATCCTTACGGCCCTCATCCCAAAACAAAATCCGAAAATTCAGGATCATAGGAAGCTGTGTGCATGTGTTTGGGACATAAATACAGTGTGTACATGGATATATGCACATCTATATCTCTAAAACTGTGTGTCTGGTAAGAATAGTTTTACATCTCTCTCATCAGCCATGGCATTCACTGTCAAACTTAGTGTGACTACTAAAGTGACTATGTGCCAGTCCAGACCTGTCTCCAGGCCACCAGGCTTCCAACACGGGCGAATACCGCTCTGAAAGATGACATCATGATTTCTGCTTTGGAACAAAAGTATCTGAGCTGCGCTCCCCGATATTCTTACTCCTCTCTACTTGCAAGTTGATATTTTTTACAGTACATCCTTCTTCACCCAAAGTTGTTTCGGAAAAGGGCACGGCCATCTTGTCTTTGCCAAGTTGTGCAAGGTTTTGTACCCTTTCGAAATTCGGTTTGGCAAGATGTAAACAAAAGGGGTGCCTGGGGCCTTGGGAAGTGATGTTGCCCTCTCTGTTGAAGTGTCTCTAAAACCAGCCATTGTGTTACCACGCTCCCGCAAGGAAGTCCGTTGTCTGGCAAGGGACAACATCAGAATTCTCCCCTCCCACCCCACCCCGTTCCAAGTAGAGAAGAAACACAGAGGCATCCAGGGCTGTGCGGGTGCCTCTCCAAATACTTTCACTGCCTCCTCTTTTGATGCCTTCCCTTCCTCTCCCATCTCTGCTTCCCTATCCTAACCTTGTTTCCTTCACCTTCCTGTCCTCCTGTATGATCTGACTGTTTTTGTCTCTTCTCCAGGCCTGGTGGCGGGTTGATCATAATTGATAGTATGCCTGACATTCGCAAAAGAAAACCCATACCCCTAGTTAGCGATTTGGTGAGGTTTCTTCTTCTAACATCTTTCTTTCCTCTCTCTCCAGCAGCTGCTGGCTTTATCTGCTCTGGAACGGCAGGAATTCCACTAAATGTCTCTCTGGAGCCAGCTAATGGAAGGATGAATGTGACATTGTATATTTAAGTCCTTGAATTCAGTATTTTGTAATTTGAGATCTGGTGTAATCTATTGCTTGAGACAGTGAATTGAAAAATGCCCAAGTACAAATTCTCTTGAAATTGTAAATGTCTTAAGTAGCCTTGTTTGATTGATTGATTGATTGATTGATTGATTGATTGATTGATCTCATTGCCATCCCACTTCCCGTGTTGAGAGATGAAAGCTATGGGAAGGCAGACAAGGGTTTACTATATCTGAAAGATCTTTCTATTTATTTAGAACAGTGTTTCTCCACCTTGGCAACTTTAAGAAGTGTAGACTTCAACTCCCAGAATTCCCCAGCCAGCATGGCTGGCTGGGGAATTCTGGGAGTTGAGGTCCACAGAGCTTGAAGTTGCCAAGGTTGAGAAACACTGATTTAGAGAGATGGATGCACCTATTCATTTGCAAACCTGTATCAGATCATAAGGAAGGCTGAGCACCGAAGAACTGATGCTTTCGAGCTGTGGTGCTGGAGAAGACTCTTGAGAGTCCCTTGGACTGCAAGGAGGTCAAATCAGTCAACCCTAAAGGAAATCAACCCTGACTGCTCATTGGAAGGACAGATACTGAAGCTGAAGTTCAAATACTTTGGCCACCTAATGCGAAGAGAGGACTCACTGGAAAAGACCCTGATGCTGGGAAAGACTGAGGGCAAAAGGAGAAGGGGACGGCAGAGGATGAGATGGTTAGATAGCATCACCGATGTAATGAACATGAATTTGAGCAAACTCCGGGAGACAGTGGAGGACAGGAAGGCCTGGCGTGCTATGGTCCATGAGGTCACGAAGAGTCGGACACGACTAAATGACTGAACAACAACAACAAAAATCAGCCATCCCTAGCCTGGTGCTCTCCAAAGCTGTTTGTTGGATTTGGGGCTGTCATCAGGAAAGTATTTGGACCATTAAGGCTGTTGCACCAAAGGCATCCACTACTTTGAAATTGGATCTTGCAACAGCAATATAGCCTTTGACTCAATCCTACTCAGAATACTATAAGATTGGCTGCTGGTGACTTCATGGGCACATCCATATAATTTATTTGGTAGCAATACAAAAATTGTTTGTTGGATAAAACAAACAAAAAATTGTTTGTTTGGATAAAAGAAGAAATTCCCTTCTTTTGCTTCCAATCAAGCCTATTGCTCTTGGATTCTCTGGGGGCCTCCCATCCAAACAGTAATCAGGCCTAACTCTGTTTAACTTCCCAGTTAGATTAAATCAGCCAGATGCTGCCACTTGTGGAGACCAGTATAGATGGAGCTGTTTCTTAAAATTGCTAGAAACATCACTTGGTTCGCTATTGACTGCTGACTAGTGAGCGCAGACAGTTTTGGGACTTGCTTATTACAAAACTTTACTGGCTACCAGCCTGTTTCCAGGCACAGTTCAGAGTGCTGATTATAAGTGATTTAACTTAATGACATTCATATATAAGTATAACTTGAATTTTATTTTGTATTTTAGTGGAGTTAGCTAACGTAAGTGCTCATTGTAGCAGAAAGGTGGCTGAAAATAAATAAACTCCCCAAAAGCATTTTCTTAAGAATTCATCTTAAGGGTTAACAAGGATTAAGCAGAGACATCTCCTTCACCAAACTACAAATTCTAAAATCTTGCCGTGGAAATGGGTCTCTAGCAACTGCATTGCACCAGTTCTCAAACGATTACGAAGAATAACTTTTAATTACTTTAAAATCCAAAGGCATAGAATAGAACCAATAAATCATAATTGCTGGGACAATTTTCATGATCCCCCTTCTGCCCTAAAATGTTGCTCTTAACAAAATCTGAAAACAGGATTGACGGGGAAGGAAAGATCACATCCTCCATTACATTGGCTCCAGCGTGCCACATCTTATTCAGTTGCCTCTGCTTTGCTTCGCTAATAAAGCTTGTTTTATTTCTCTTCCATCTTCTGCTTGCTGATGCTGTTGTGGGTGTGTTCTCTCTCAGGGGAGCAGCAGTAAAGTTTCTGCGCTGCATTAACAGCATGCCCGACATTAAGGCTGGACGTAAATCTCTTCCGCTAGTGATCAGCGATCTGGTGAGAATGAGGTGAAAGGGAGAATCCCCCAGGAGTCCTCTTTCCCTAAACCCAGGTTTCCAACAGCATCTGGGAGGCAACCAATTGCAAATGCCTGATTTAACAGATGCTGTACAAAATCCTTGTCCAACAAGGAGTACCAAATGTCTTCCTACATTTTAATTTTCCAATTTTGTCTCCTTCCTCCTAACACTACACTCCCAAACCTCACTATTCCCAAGATACAACCCTTCCTCGTTGTGCAAGGTCTACCCTTCAACATGTTTTTGATCCACCGCATCTCTTGCGCTTTTCCTCATATGCTTCCCTTACTGACAGCCTTTCAGGGAAGGCGTAGTTCAGTGAGAACTTACTTTTGAAGGAGATTCTTCAGGTAAATTATCTCAGGTAGCAGGACTGGTGAGCTAAAATGTTAGAGTAGACAATATTGAGGAGATATATTTGTTATCCAAAAGAAACCATACTTCAATGGTAGATAAAAGAACCTGGGTTAGGTCCCCAGCATCTCCAGATACCAGATGGGATAATACTTTTCTCTCCCCATATAATCACCGTGTGCTGTACTCAGTAACTGGGGAAAGAGCAGATTCAGAAAAACCAAAGATGAGAAAGCTCAGATAAATCTTGGCGTTCAATAATGTGCTATTAAAACAGGACGTCCTGTATGTGTTTCCTGATTCGTCAGGAAAGGAGACTAAGAGAAACCAGCAACCAGTCTGGATGTAGTCAATTCTGAATGGAGAAGCTGCAGTGACACAGCTCACCTTGTGGGATAGTGATGAGCAGTTCCTGAGCTTCAGCCTGAAGAAGTGCAAAAAAGTCAGGTCAACCTTCCACCGTGTGATCCCCCCAAGTGTTTGGACTATAACTCTCATCAGTCCCAGGCAAGGGTGATCTGAATTATGGTCCAAAATATGTGAAGGGCACTAGATGAGGGAGAAATTATATAGGCAATATTTGATATACCAAAGATAGAACCATATTGTTTTATGTTTTTTTTAAAGACAATGACTTCATTGTCTTTCTCTTCGCCTCGCTACCCCAAATCTAACATAATGCTCATCTACAATATGAAGTTGTACCAGGTCCCTAACAAGGAGACCTAATAATAGTTATAGGTCACAAAATGTGCCTAGATATTTCCTAACATCATTCTCAGTTTCTTCCTTGAAAGTTCAATTCTGGTGGTCCGTTGCAGGAAGCTGGGACAGATCATTCAATTCTAAGATGTGCAGACAAACGATCTGTATAAAATGTAGTAACTAAAAATCCTTCTACCTAGTTGCTACCCTTCTTTGCTAACTTCTGCACTCAACAAATTCTGGGGATTACAGTCGTGTGTATATTAAAATGCCTATGTTAGAAAGCATTTCAAAATTTGCAAGTCCTGAAAGTTCTTATCAAGAACTTGATAAGAACTATTATCAGAGTGATCAATTCAGTGAAAAAGTCCTTGGAACGCCAGTCTTATATGTGACATCCAAGGCTTCCTAATGTTTCCTTGAAAATATATATATATATATGTGTTAGAAATCTGAAGCCCTCCAAAGCTCCTCAGTTCCCAAAGCTCCTTAGTTGGAGAACGATCAGAGTGATCAAATGTCATCAAGGAACCTTGGAATTACCGCTCACAATAAACACAAAGAATTAGGTCCCAGGCCTTCCATAGAACTACAGTTCCCAAGACTTGTTATCTGAGACCTCTAGTTCATCTAAAAGGTGCTAGAGAGCCTAGTTGGGATGCTTCACAAGTCACATTAAGAAGTTCAGGAATTATAGTTTTATAGATAAAACATGAAAAAATAAAATTAATTTCAAATAGATTTTAACTTAAAGTTCAGGGATCCTTGAAAGCGAAGTTCTGATATGGTGTAAATCTCGGTCACCTACAGGTCTGATTCCTTCCACCCCTGCACCTTTGCTTGCCTTTCTCTTACTAACTTCCTGCTTGCAACATCTAGATTTTAATGTACTTCCTTTGTCTGTCTTTTGCCCAAGCTTCTGCTCCTTCTCTTTGATGATGCAGCTTATTTTGTGTCTTTTGCAATAGAGGGAGGGGGGATGCTGAGGCCTGTGTCTTATTTACAAGTACCAAACTTTTGAGTGTGGGTTGGAACAGCACTTTGAACAGCCAATGGGTTATAGATAGGCTTACATATTGTGGACTGTATACTTTGACATGTAGAAATGTGCTACGGCAGAATAGGCATTGCTTTATTTATCCCCTGGGAATTTGCTGAGTCTGTAGGAATTGTTTTGCTTCCAAGTCACTAATGGACACACTACAAGAATGCTGGTGTTGGTGAGTGGAGAAATTGTGGTGGGATTATGACGGAATATGGACATGAAGTCTAAAACCAAGTAAGAGCTCATATGGTTCTCCTCAACATGGTGACCCCAAATGTGTTGAAACTTCTGAAGTCCCACCACATCTGGAGGACCCAAGATTGGAGAAAGTGGATTTAATAGATCTTAGATTGGGGTGGAAACCTGTGGACTTAAAGCTGTTCTTGAATTCCAAGTCACACCTTTTCAATGGACTCCATTGGCTGGAGCTGATGAGAGATAAGCCACTAGGGATTCCCTAGAGATAGGGGACAAGAACTAATGGTTCCCTGTCTCTGATATAGGAAAAGAGTTATGAGTCCCCCAAGTCTTTAATGAGTCTTGTGCCATTTTGCTTATCATAGGGAAGGTCTGGAAGAAAAGTCTGGGTTTCTGCATCATATTAACAACTTCTTTCCTCTCTTCTTGTGCTTTTTCATCCTCCAATACGTTACAGGCTATGGTGAGTATTTCTTTTTTAATATTTATTCTTTGTAAATGCATTCCCAGTTCACACATCTGATAAAATTTAGGGATGACTGCTAGTCTGCTAGTCTGGATTCAAAATTCTTTATGAATTTCTTATAACTTTCTGATATTCCAAGGATTCTGTCCCAACTCATATGGTTAAGTAATAAATACTAGTACAAATGATTGCATTGTCCCTTGAGGAATTATAATTGATTTCACATCTTGTACCCATATAAGAAGGGGCGTGGTGGCTCAGCGGGTAAGACGCCAGGCTTGTCGATCGGAAGATCGCAAGTTCAGAGGTTCGAATCCCTAGCCCCGTGTGACGGAGTGAGCTCCCGCACTCGCCCCAGCTCTTGCCAACCTAGCAATTCGAAAGCATGCAAATGCAAGTAGATGAATAGGTACCACTTCGGTGGGTAGGTAACAGCGTTCCGCGTGCGTCATGCCAGCCACATGACCATGGAAGCGTCTTCGGACAACGATGGCTCTTTGGCTAACAAACGGAGATGAGCACCGGCCCCTAGAGTCAGACACAACTGCACAAATGTGCGGGGGGAACCTTTACCTTTTACCCATATTAGAACATATAGAGAAATTCATCCATCCCCTATAAAAACAAATATATGTAAGGAAACAAGACAATGACATAAAGCAATATTTTGAGTCCCAAGGATTTTTTAAAATACAAAATATAGGATTATGTTTAGAAGTATTTAATTTGCCTCTAAAGTGAATGGCAATTCTGAAGACACATCTGGATCATTCACGACCAAGAACATGTACGGTCTTTATTGCTTTGCTTTGATCATTCTTTATGCTTCTTTCCAACAGTCCTTAGTCCAGTCCAGGAAAGCTGGTATTACGTCAGCACTTGCATCAAGCACTTTAAACAATGAAGAGCTAGTAAGTGTTAATTATTTACTTAGAACATTTATGTAGGAAATGGATATCCTGAGCATTTGCTCAACAACTCTGGATGGCTTACAGAAATGCAATAAAATTGTGTGAGAAACAAGAAATATAAAACACTGAACAATAAACATTAAACTTGTAATGTAAAACAACTGAACATTAAAAAGGCCTGGGTAAATAAGTATTAGCCCCCTACTAAGTTATAATAAGGAGGAGCCTTGCTTCAACTCCAGAAGAACATTGTTTTTCCATCATACGGACCATTCCATGAAGAAAGCAGAATGAACCATTGAGATCAAACAGAGCTAGGGCAGGATTTGAAACAGCTGCCTTATTGACCTAAGATTATGGGATGGACTGTATAAAGAATGAGTGTGGTGTGGTGGTTAAGATGTTGGAGTAAGACCAGGGACATTTATAGTAGGTTCAAGTCCACCCTCAACCAGAGAAGCTCCTTAAGTGGGCCAGTCATTTTCTCTCAGCCCAACCTACCTGGTTGGGTTGTTGGGGATGGGGGGATTAAAGGTGGGCATGGTATGCATATTGTCTTAAGCACCTGGAGGAAAGATAAGATATAACTCCAATAAATAAATGGACCCATGTAGAAAAGGAGAACATGATTTGGGGAAGGGCCCAGAGCAAAGCGAGAACATTGAGCACACTCATTAGTTACAGAAAGCACAAGTGACTGAGCTTGTACAGAGAACATAAATATCAGAGACAATAAAGGTTCAATAGCAGACACACATGCAGGAAAATAAAGATTAAAATTCTAACCTAGTTTTCTGGATAGACTGGTTTACCTATTCTTTAAAGACAAACAGATTCCTGAAGCAAAAGTCTTCTGATTGCTTCTCTAGACCTTTTCTAGCTTCCTGTAGATTCCAGTCTTTAATCAAGGACTAAGGAGGCTCATGTTACTTCTCTTGTTTTCCTAGTCCTGCGACCTAACTTCTCCCTTTGTTTTTTTTTTAAACTCTTTTTATCTAGCAGAAAGGGAGAGATTTGGGGATAATCTTTCTGCATGTCTGATCCCAAACCATACCTCAGCCCTTGGCATCTCCAGGAAAATTAGAGGCTGAAAAACCTTGGCCCAAGGCCTTCCACAGCCCTGAACTCTTAATTCCAAAATCTCTCTGCAAAAAATCTGAATTACTGTTTTTTCTATTCTCTGGCAGCACATTGCATGAAAACAAAAGGAAGTCAGAAGGAGAACCAGGGAAAGCAAAGAAGGTCTCAAGTAGTGGGGAAGGAGAGTGTCAGAAAGGAGGAGGAATTATGTCAGCCAGTTGTGGTCCCTGCTCTGCTCACAATGTTCTGCCCTTGGTTAGCATGTGGTTCCCAAAAGATTAGCCCTAGAGAAACTTGAGCCATAAGAGAAAAAAAACTTGCCTACTCTTTTTTCTGATCATAGAACATGTGTCAAGGAAGAATGGTTCTAGCAGGGGGCTCTTGCTAGAACATAGGACCTTTCCCCACTATTGAGTTGAAAAGCTCTCCATCCATAAATAGCAAAAACCTATCACAGCCTGAAATTGTTGCCAATCCTTTTCCTGCCCCTATTGCTTCTGCTTCCAATCAGCGTAGTCCCCTGACTTCCCTCCAAAGTAAGAGTGGCATATCCGAATCTTGAAGCTGCCCTTGGACAGTGTCCAAAAAAGAGAGGAAATCTTGCTTTCACACCAGAACATCTAAGGCCAAATGAAGGCTGTCTCATTCATGGGCTGGGGGACAAGAGGAAGACAACACCATGGGGACAAGCTACAAAAAAGATGTTGCCAGGGCAAGCAGGGAAAGGCCCATAATACATAGCCACTGTTGAGTTAAATCATTTTTCTTGTTCCAACCTGTGTGCTCTCTATTCTTTCCCCACAGAAAAACCATGTTTACAAGAAGACCCTCCAAGCCTTAATCTATCCCATCTCTTGCACAACCCCCCATAATTTTGAGGTGTGGACTGCCACCACTCCCACCTATTGTTATGAGTGTGAGGGCCTGCTCTGGGGCATTGCACGCCAAGGAATGCGGTGTACCGAGTGTGGGGTGAAGTGCCATGAAAAGTGCCAAGACCTGCTCAACGCGGACTGCTTGCAAAGTGAGGATCCCCTTGCACGATGGTTTTGGGGGTAGGAGGAGAAGGGTGAAGTCTTACAGTTTGCCTACCTGTGTGTATTGCCAAGTGTCCACGCCTCTTTGATCAGGGGCTAGGGCAATTGATTCTTTTAGATCCAGAGACAATAGCACACCAGTGGATAAAGAAACTTAAAGCTTTATTATAAACAGACAAAGTTGAGCAGAAGCACAGTTTAACAAGCATAGCATGCAGAAAGAAATGCATACCAAGCAAACAAGGTGATACCTAATCTCCTATAGGCTGCCAGGAGCCCTCTAATAAGGACAGCGGAGATACCCCAAGGTGGCAATTTTCGCAGCACCCAGCACTCAGGCCTGTGTGGACTCCCAAAACTCCAAAGACAATCCCAAGGTTTTTATCAAAGCCTGGCTCCCAAACCCTGTGACCAAGTTTCTATGGCACTGAAGCTGCGTAGCCTGACCTTGACTGGGATTCTTACTTGGGCCTAGCACCTGACCATGACATCATTCCCAGAGCCTGGGAAGCTATCAGATAAGCAAGTGCTTAACCAAAACAATTTCTTATCATCCCCCCATTCCAAGCCGCTAGAGGGGTGGCTGGAGGAGTGAACGTATGCTTAACAAGCTGGGGGTTTTCTCTCCCCCCACTTCCCACAAAGATATGTTCTAGAGGGCTGTTGGAGGAGTGGGTATATTCTTCTTCTTCTCCCCCTCCCATTCCAAGCAGAAATAAAAACAAGCCAATTAAACATCAGTATAACTCAAAATAAACTCTAATCTCCTAGGTGTGGCGGGGGAGAAAAATCAAAACATGCCACCTAACTCCTCGAAATACAAAGGTCTTCCGCAGGTTGCCACTACACTGTGCTGTTATCAACAGAGATAATAAACAATAATGATAATAACAATTATTGTTGCATGTGAGCTTATCAAGGCTATATGTCTTCTGGTGTACAGGGGCAGCAGAGAAAAGTTCTAAACATGGGGCAGAAGATCGCACACAGAATATTATTATGGTGCTGAAAGACCGTATGAAGATCCGTGAGCGGAATAAACCAGAAATCTTTGAGTTAATCCAGGAGATCTTTGCTGTCTCTAAGACCACTCACACCCAGCAGATGAAGGCAGTCAAGCAGAGCGTTCTGGATGGCACCTCAAAGTGGTCGGCGAAGATCAGCATCACGGGTACCATGCCGACAACTTTCTGGATTTCTTCTATACAGGCGTACATGTAGGATCAGGCCAGTCTGTTAAGTTTAGTTTTGCTCTCATTTTTCCAACCTTTTTTTGCCCCCATTTCCACATCTCTGTGCTGTTTTCTTTCTTTTTTTCAAAAGTCTGCATGGAAATTTGCTTTTTTGAAGCACATACCTTCTCGCGTATTATTTTCTAAACATTATTTGATGCACTTCTGATGTATTCATTTGTACAAGTAGTTTTCTCTCTTACACTACACTTGTGTAGATTTTTTGCACTAGTATTTGGATTTTGGTGAGCACTTCCTTCCTTCTTTCCTTCCCCATGCACTTTTTTGTATGCATAATTTTGTATGCTTTTTTGTTGGTGTTCATAAAACTGCATTACAAAATTCAGAAAAAGGAGAATACTGAAGGGTGATTGTCTTTGAATTCATTTGTAGGTTTAAGATCAGTCTAGAGACAATTATGGCCTCTGGAGGCATCCACATTTAATTTCTCTTGGTCCATGTTGAGGAGGTCAAGACATACAAGCATATGAAGCTATCTCCCCTCGTTCACATTTTGGGATGGAGGGCATCTGTGATTTTTAGAGGAGTACCAAATATCACTTCAGCTGCCTCACAAGTCTTAAACTTTGAGTGCTCAGCTTAAACTGAAAGGTGGCTTATGAATCAAACCAATAAATTAGGGCTGGCCATCTTCCATACAAGGGCCAGGTTGGTGTAGTGGTTAAGGCATCAGGCTAGAAATCAGGAGACCATGAGTTCCAGTCCTGTCTTAGTCCAGTCCAATCACGCTCTCTCAGCCCTAGGAAGCAGGTAATGGCAAACCACTTCTGAAAAAACCTTGTCAAGAAAACTGCAGGGACTAGTCCAGGCAATCACCAGGAGTCAAGATTGATTTGAAGGTACACATTTTTTAAAAAACAATATTTTACACACAAATGGGCAAATAGATTGTTTTTATTTGAATCAACGTAGAAAAGAAAAATAAATGTTAAACTCTTTTTTATGCCTATTATCTGTCCCTAACTTTGGTTTTCATTTGCTTTCTTTCTTCATGTGTTGTCTTTATTGTTTTGTTTTGTTTTTTGGGGGTGCTGGTATGTGTGTATCCTTCCCCCCAATCAACATGGTACTTGTGTCTGTGTGTGTCTGTGTGTGGCTTATGAATTTGGTAGTTGTTTGTGCACAAGGCCTGCAGGCGAAGGATAAAACGGGCTCCAGTGACCCGTATGTTACCGTCCAGGTTGGAAAGACCAAAAAGAGAACAAAAACCATTTATGGGAATTTGAACCCCGTCTGGGAGGAGAACTTCCACTTGTAAGTGTATCATACGGCAGCAGTCCCCAACCTTTCTGGCACCAGGGACCGGAAAATTTTTCAACAGACCGGGGGGGGGGGGGGGGGGGCAGGGTTTGCAGGCGGGAGCCAATCACGCGCACTGGGGGCGGGGTAATCACGCGTGCCGGGGGGCAGGGTTTGCAGGAGGGAGCCCCGCGGCCCACTTCCTAACAGGTCGCGGCCCACATGTTGGGGACCCCTGTCATATGGCACTCGTCTTTAATGCGTGTTGGATGGGCATGCTCCCTCCTAATTCACACCAGCACACTAGCAGGCTAAGAGCCTGCATCAGTTGGATCTGAGATCACTTGGCAGCAGAATGTGGCTAAACAGTTGCAAGATGTTTAGCAATGTTCTACTTTCCATTCCAAATATTGTCCCAAGGATTGCTTAGCTCTGACTTCTACACTTCCAAGCTAAATCTTTTACTTGAAAGGAATTTACCTTGATTCCAGTGGGCTATATTCTTGGTGTGGGGGGATAAATTTCAGTGCCAAAATCCTTCCTGTCCCCTCCCTAACCACAAAACATGCCCCATGATTTTGAGGCAGGAAACAGAAATTACAAGCTAACTGCCTAATACAGCCTTCATTCTTCCACCCCTCAAACTTATTTATTGTAGCCTGCAGGCACCAAACGGATGACCTGCAGAACCCAGGTTAGTTAGAAGTAGGTAGGGTCAGGATCCTTTTGGCTCAATATTACATGTAGATCCCAGAAATCAAAAGGTTGCTTACCCAAGAATGCAGGATTGCAGCCTACTTCTGGAACTGGAACATGTTTAGTTAGCAATAACTCAAAAATTGTTGGAGAGAGTCATTCCTGTGTTTCAAGACACTATAGTCAGTTTAGATGTATCTTTATATATATGTGGCAGAGAAACGTTCATAAACTTTCCCAGGGGAGAAGATTGAAGGAAGATTTTCCATTCTACCCCCAATTTGGGCTTTTATCTTTTTTTTTCCTCCCAGTTACCTTAATGAATGTTTGTGTAAAGCTCACTGTCCACAGAGCAGAGGAAGCAATTGATGATTGCAGTAGAATTTTCTGCCACGGCAGGTAGATGACCATCCTCTTCTTCTCTGCTGGTGGACCTCCATTGCTACCTAGAGAAAAAGGTCTAGAGTATCTAACATCCCCTCAGCCATTGTCCATTTTCTCAAACATCCATAACACTATTTCCAGTTAGAAATTAATAATTTACCTGACAAATTAATGATTGACTGTAAGTTCTTCCCATAATATAGGTGGGATATTCCCACCTATATTCCCATGCTGGCTGGGGAATTCTGGGAGTTGAAGTCCACACGCCTTAAAGTTGCCAAGGTTGAGAAACACTGTCCTAGAGGAAAGATGGGAGGGAGGGGTATAATTAATGTTGAGGATAGAGAGACCTTGCAAGGGAATGTGTAATGGGCTTAGTAATTATAAGGCTTCTCTGTAGGTTCAAGGAGTCACTGTTCAGTTTCTGTTCAATGTCAGGATGCAGAACCTCCCTAATCTGAACCACTTGCCCTTCCCTTAGCATCTATGTCCCTACTCATAGTGCCATTAAACAGCTCTTATCTATTGCTTCACCTCTTTTCCCAATTTCCTCCATGACCAGTGAATGTCATAACTCCTCCGATCGAATTAAGGTTCGGGTATGGGATGAAGATGATGACATCAAGTCTAGGGTAAAGCAGCGCTTTAAGAGAGAATCCGATGACTTCCTGGGTCAGACAATCATTGAGGTCCGGACGCTGAGCGGAGAGATGGATGTCTGGTACAATCTGGGTAAGCAGTCATCCAGCCTCAACAGGGACATATTTTGGGCAGCTTTCCATCTGAATGGGTCATAGGCATCTGGAAAGTCCTAAGTAGGCAGACCAGTTCTTCAGAAAAGAGATCTAGAGTTATTCATTGTCTCTATACCAGCAACACATTCAGTCTGAAGTACAAAATCTAGACCTGGTAGTTGGCCCTTGACTTCACAGATGGAAAGCTCAAGGAAGCCAAGCTTGCAGTTGAACCCCCACACTTATCATCTCTAGCAGATCAGTGAGACAATTGACAATTCACTCTGAGGAATGTTGGAGTGAATCATTTGCTTTGACAAAAGATGGAACTGAAGTAAGTCCAGAGAAATGCAACACTTTGACTGTTCCTAAGCTCTGCACGGGAGGGGAAGCTATTGCTGGCATTCCTACTCTATGGGCCTTTCAGAGGCATCAAGCTGTATCATCTCAACTAGCTGGACTCACTTTATAGTCTTGCTTATTCTGGGATATTCGTACAGACTTCATAAACAATCCCATTTCCCCCATCAATCCTGCAAATAATTGTTTTACCAAATGCCTCTCTTCTCTCCCTATCCCTTAA
Organism: Charina bottae; assembly: GCA_023362775.1. Lineage (NCBI taxonomy): Eukaryota > Metazoa > Chordata > Lepidosauria > Squamata > Charinaidae > Charina > Charina bottae. The sequence goes on from JALMGJ010000040.1 coordinate 7,010,607, forward strand.
CCATTTCAGACAAGCGAACAGATAAGTCAGCTGTATCCGGAGCTATCCGATTGCACATCAGCGTGGAGATCAAGGGAGAAGAGAAAGTGGCGCCATACCATGTGCAGTACACCTGCCTCCATGAAGTGAGTGAAAAGGCACATAACAATGCAGAGATTGCTTTTTGTGGTATTTTTATTTATTTATGTATTTATTAGTCAAATTTATCACCGCCCATCTCTACAGCAGTAGACTCTGGGCGGTTTACAATAATAATATTAAAATTAAAAACCTATAAATCTTAAAATGCAATATAATAATAAATAGAAAAAATCCAGAGGATGGTGAGATCTTAAAAGGAGGATATTACTAAGCTAACCACCCCCAGGAGGAACTATTACTTCCTTTGTCCCAAGCAAGGCGGCAAAACCAGGTCTTTAAAGACCTCCGGAAGGACAGGAGCGAGGGTGCCCAGGTTCACATGTCACAGCCCTGTGTGCAAGTATACTGGGAGTTGCATGAAGCCATCTCATCTGGCTATAGAACTGGGCAGCAGTGTAATAGTTGGTTCCCAGAGTGTTAAAGGTTCATGAGACCATACAGGTAGTCCTTGACTTAGTGACCATTCATTTAGCGACCATTCAAAGTTACAACAGCACTGAAAAAAGTGACTTACAACCAGTCCTCACGCTTACAACCATCACAGCATCCCTGTGGTCACGTGATCAAAATTCAGGTGCTTGGCAACTGACATATATTTACGACAGTTGCAGCATCCCGGGGTCACGTGATCGCCATTTGCGACCTTCCCAGCCAGCTTCTGACAAGCAAAGTCAATGGGGGAAGCCAGATTCGCTTAACGACCATGGCAAAAAAGGTCATAAAATGGGGCATGACTCACTTAATTACTGCTTAGCTTAGCGATGGAAGTTCCAGTCCCAATTGTGGTCGTAAGTTGAGGACTACCTGTAATGTAAACAGCTGCAGGCTTCCCCACTGACAGTGAAGTGGCCTGCCTCCTCAGAGGATCACCGGAAGGCTGTTAGAAAGAAAAATAAAGAAGCCTTTGCCACAATGTACACAGAGGGATACTGGTTCTAAATGGGAAATAATTCACTTGCTGGAATTCTTGTAACCCCATCCCTCTCTTCTCAAATCTTGCTTTAAAAAAAAACTCTGGGAAATGTACTGGGAAAGAATCATTTGATTTTAAGTAGCTGCCAAAGAGCCTGGACCATTGCCCATTAAAAACAAAATCAAACCTCATTCCATAAAACATGATTTCTGTTCCAAAGGAAAGCAGGTCTACTTATGGATATAATGCCTGGTTTTAACACATCTAAGCACAATAGTTATGCCTGAGTTTTTCTATAAGATAATAGCAAAGTTCTGTTGACATCGCTACAAACCATTCTCCTTTCTCAGCCTCCTCAGTAGTGTGAGTCTCCTGATTTAATTTTATTCCTTCTCTAAATGGCTCTTAGAACCTGTTCCATTTTGTGACGGACATCCAAAACAACGGCGTAGTCAAAATCCCAGATGCAAAGGGTGACGACGCTTGGAAAGTGTACTTTGACGAAACAGCCCAGGAGATTGTGGATGAGTTTGCCATGAGATACGGAGTGGAGTCCATCTATCAGGCCATGACGTGAGTATCTGTGGAATATAGGAACGGACTGTATATTAACTTTATCTTGGATCCCAGAGCATCTCTTCCAGAGGTTCGGAGACAGTGCTTCTGTGTCCTTCCTGTTTAGAAAATGTTGGTAAAATTCTTGTGCATAGTAGAGTTTTGCATTACCTGGGCATGGTGACCAAGCATGTGTGCAGTTGTTCATTATAGAATCACCTCTCGGTCAGGTGGCCATTTACCTGGATGGGTTATGTCCTTCTACAGGGGTCTTGCAGATCAGAAATTGTGAGCCGCCGGAGAGACAATAGAAAGATGCAAAGACGGCAGCACCGGCAGTGGTTGCAGGTCCAGTGTAGAGAACTACAGAAGTGACTTTGGAGAAGGAATGTGGCAGTGAGCGAAACATAGATTAAGCCCAGGAACGGAAGGGGGTGTTAGAAAGAAACTCAAGTTGACCCCGCCTTGATTCTCTTTGGTACAAGGGGGAGGGAAGGGAAAACATTCTTTCAACATTCTGTTATTATACCCTGTAAGTAAAGCTCAGGGAGCGTGGTGGCTCAGTGGGTAAGACGCCAGGCTTGTCGATCGGAAGATTGCAAGTTCGGAGGTTCGAATCCCTAGCCCTGTGTGACGGAGTGAGCTCCTGCACTAGCCCCAGCTCTTGCCAACCTAGCAATTCGAAAGCATGCAAATGCAAGTAGATGAATAGGTACCACTTTGGTGGGTAGGTAACAGCGTTCCGCGTGCATCATGCCAGCCACATGACCGTGGAAGCGGTCTCTTCGGCTAACAAACGGAGATGAGCACCGGCCCCTAGAGTCGGACACGACTGCACAAATGTGCAAGGGGAACCTTTACCGTTAAGTAAAGCTCCAGTGGTCTTTGTGATATCTCTTTCCTGACCTGGCTTACCTCGAAGGGCTAAACGCATGGTAATAAATATTCTGTGACAGCGCACACAAAATGCCCTTAAAAAGCTATATGTGCCCACCAGGCCCAAACTGTTCCTAGGTCTGGGTTAGAAAATGCCTCAACTTTCCTTTCTCTCTGTGTTTCCATGATGCAGGCACTTTGCCTGCCTTTCCTCAAAATACATGTGCCCAGGGGTGCCTGCTGTAATGAGTACCTTATTGGCCAACATTAATGCTTATTATGCGCACACCACTGCCTCCACCAATGTCTCTGCCTCTGACCGTTTTGCCGCTTCCAATTTCGGGGTAAGTCCGATGGTGCGTAGAACACTCATTTCTTACTTTTACTCTATGCTTTTTTTTCCTGGGGGAGGGGGTGCATGATGACAGAGGGGGCGGCCTAACGAAAAAGGACACCCAATTCTGTGCTTGCAATCCCTCGCTCAACCCCAGGAGAAATTGGGTAAAAACAAAAAGCCTCACAGCATCATCAAATGATTTCTAGGGAAACGTGTTCTAGGGGTTGGAGGTGGTATTTACGCTGCACGTGTCTCTCAGATGGAAAGAGGGGGCACGTTTGCCCAACCTGCGTAAGAATGCAGTGGTTGGTAAGCTATGATTCAATGTGAGCAAGAGCAAACTCAAACAGGGCTGGGTTTAATAGGGGAAAAACAATTGGCCAGGGAAGAATTACTAGAAATATGATACAGCCAATTCTGTGGTGCCTTTTTCCTAGACTCCTCCCATAGCAGTGATCACAACCTGAAACCTGGCCAAAGCTCCCTGGTTTAGTGGTTCTAGACTTCCAAATAATTAGAACAGCCTTCCTTCCTTCCTTCCTTCCTTCCTTCCTTCCTTCCTTCCTTCCTTCCTTCCTCCCTCCCTCCCTCCCTCCCTCCCTCCCTTCCTTCCTTCCTTCCCATTTTCCCCTCCCTCCCTCCCTCCCTCCCTCCCTCCTTCCTTCCTTCCTTCCTTCCTTCCTTCCTTCCTTCCTTCCTTCCTTCCTTCTTTCCTTCTTTCCTTCTTTCCTTTTCAGTTAATTGATTTATCTTAACCCACTGTCTACCAAGGAGCAAAAAGTAGTACATGTACTTCCACATTATCCCTATAAGAATCCTGAAAGGTAGGCTGGAGTGTAAAGTAACTAGAGTGACCGAAGGTTAGGTAGCTTTGGGAATGAGAGTAAGATCTGAACTTGGATCTCTCCTGCAGCTAGCCAAGCTTCACTGATCTCAAAAATAACACTAACCACGCCAGACCTGGTTAGTGCGTGGATAGAAGACCGCCAGGATATTCCAGGACACAGCATTGTAATGGGCTGTGAGAAACCTTGAGGAACAGGAGGAATTGCTGTTCAGAGTTGCAAGATTGATGTCAGCCCTTTGAGACAGACCAGACTTGAACACCAAAGTATGAATACTAAAACTACTTTTATTATAGGGTTACAGTAACAGAATCCTGCAACTCTGGATGTGCCTCCCTCCTCTCTGCCTTTATCCTAAAGGGAACTAGGGAGGGTCAGTTCTGGGACACTTTCTCCACCCGCATTCCTGAGGCCATTTGGACTCCGGTTTCCCTTATCTGACCACTGCCTTGGCTGCAGTCCTTCCTCAAGGTTACTCTCACAGCCCATTACAAGCACAGACTGGAAAGTCAAAATAACCACCAGGCTAGAAAGAGCCCCCACAAATGCCAGGATGGAGCCTAAGAAGCAGCCCTGGCCTAGGTCAACCTTTGGTCTGACCTTGGGAAGCTCTGAAGCCAGCAAGGTTTGGGGTCCCCTGGCTGCAGCTAAGCATGTCCAGACTCCACGGAGGGCCAGGTGGGAGATTGCCTGGGCATCTCTCTGCCTGCCACCTTGTGTTCCACGATGGGAGGAAAAAGCACAACGTGGAAGAAATCATCACCTTCATAACTTCTAGAGGTTAAGAGGAGGGGTCTGCAACCATTCTTGCTTCTTATTCTCACAATGGTTTGGGGGGCTGGGTTAACAATGTAGAAGACTTTCCTGTTGTTTTTTTTAAGAGTGGTGGTCTGCACAGCCCTGAGAGTACTTCCCTTTATACACAGATGTACAAACCAACTACTAAACCAGGAAGGCTTTCAAATGGTGACAGGATGTTGTCTGAAAGAGATGTGGCTGAGCCCCCCAAAATTAAAGCTTTTAAAAAGCAAGGCCACTTTGGAGATCACTTCCCTCAGAGCAACCATATTGATCCAGTAGTCTACTTCCCCATAGGCAAAGTTATGTGGGCAACTTCCCTAAAATTGCGATGTCTGGAAGCATTATGAAGACTAGCAGATAGTCACATAATAAATGGAGGGCCTGCGGGGCCTGGTCAGGTATGGGAAAGTGTTGTGGGGGATCCTGGCTTGACCAAAGCACTGGAGAATCAAACACTGAAGGAACACAGTCCTTGCCATCTTCTGTCCCTCTCAGAAAAGCAAAGAGTTGTCAAAAGAGAAGAAGTTCCAATATTGAACAGGAAGGGAGTTTCCCAGAAAAAGGGCTGGGATGGAGACTGATCCACCGAGAATATAGCAGCAAGAGAATTTAAATCAGGGAGGGGTGGGCCATCTTGGAGCTGCATGCAGTTCTGATGGGGGCAAAGTAAGAGAGGTATATCATGCTTATGGATGGATGCGCCCAGAATTGTCCATTTTATCTCCTTTCGGGGAGGCCAGGGATGTCCGCAGGGTGTGGTCAAAAAAGTCACGAAGGTGGTCATGACAGTGCAGTCAAAGCTCTGCCTGTTTTTCATGTGCATCGATTCACATAAAAAAAACATCAGAAAGCCATCAAAAACAGGCAGAGCTTTGACTGCACCATCATGGCTGCCAGCATGACTTTCTGCACAATCCGGGATGGGGGGAGGGTGTTTTATTAACAAAGGTCAGGTGATGATGCCATGGGAAGGGCTGAGGTTGAAAGTCTTCCACCCTTCTTCTACTTGACTGCAGGATTTCAAGAGGGTTTTAAAAGTGGGCACGGGAGCATTTTCTCTCCTGGAGCCCTTATCTTCCCATTCCCCTTCATAAAATGCCCCTAAACCTCAATTAAGCAGATGGGATGCTGTGGGCTGCCTCTGGCTCTCAGGTGGCCCATCTCTGTTTTCAAGGGACAAACCCCGGGCCTGAAACCATACTTCTAGATCGGTTTGCAGCCCCTCACCTGCCTCACTCCCTATACAGTTAGGCAGGTGTGGTGGAACAAATGGTACAGTATTTGACTTCTTCAGGAAAGCCAACTTGTGGGAGAAGAAGCTCTCTGTGAAGACTGGAGGTGGGGCCTTCTGCTTCTGGTTCCCAGTTGTCAGCCCTGGATTCATGATCTGGGAGCCAGTGACACTCTCCAGGCGGCAACATGGCCCGTCCAGACTCAGTTGGCTTCTCCGTCTCTTTCTCCAAGCCTTGGCTGTTTATCAAGGTCACCACCACCACAAGGACTAAGCATCCATTTGGGCATACCGTTGCGGTTTTTGAGGACCCACATTCAGAGACATAAATCCAATGGGATCCCAACGGGACCCCTTGTGAGCATAAGTAGACTGAAACGTTCTGTCTGTGTTGAAAGTCAGATCTCTCCCCTCCTATCCCATGCATCGAAGCTGACCGTAATGGCAGCTGAATCTTACTTCAGTGTGGGTGATGGAGCGGCTTCCACTACAGCTACGGGCAGCAGGCTCGTTTCGAAGGCCCATAGTGGAGCTGGTCCACTCTTTGCTCCACCTGTTGCACTTGCTTACTGCCCATTCAATGGGACATGGTGGCCCCACAACCTGCATGATGTGAGCAAAGCAATACAAACACATATACAATGCCTGCTGGAGCTTTGGGCAGGATGGCTGCCTCTACTGGCCCAATGGGAGACTTTGCGTGCCTATTGCCTCATCTTAGGTACTTCCCATCTCCCACGTCTTTGCAAAGACACCTCTTGGGCTGAGTTCTTGGGGAGCATCTGCCAATCAGAGGAGGCAGCAGTTGTCCAGTGACAGACTGATTCCAGAGAAGTCAAGCTCATGAGTTCTCCTGCGTGTATTCTTTGATCGCAGTAGCCTTGATGTAGTATACCTGAAGACTAGTAAACCTGAAGACTAGAAAACCTTAGAGCAGAGCTTTCCAAACTGTGTGTCGCGACACAAAAGTGTGTCGCCACACACAGTCTGGTGTGTCGCCACACAACTCGGAAGCGCTGATCATCATCAGCGCTTCCGGGTTTTCCCGCGGCGACACACCAACTGCAGTGCGCAAAACTTGAAAGCGGCAGCAGCGCTTCCGGGTTTTTGCGCGCTGCCACAAGGACGGCACTTCCGGGTTTTCCCGCGGCGACACACCAATGGCGGTTGGTGTGTCGCCGCGGGAAAAACTTTGGAAAGCCCTGCCTTAGAGCAACTGGGAAGCAAAGTTTCCATCAAAACTGGTGTGGATTTCAATTCTGCGTTTGGAGCACCGCTTCCGAAGAAGAGGACCCCAGCTTTGGCCCTCTGCTTCTTGTTCCCAGTGGGGGCTGGATTTATCCAGTGAGGTCCTCAACACGTTTGCCCTGGGGGAAGTGACCTTGACCTCTGGTCTCTTTCAGATGACAAATGCCCTTACGTTTTACCTTAACAGCGTTTCTAAAATGCATCTTCTCTTCCTTGTGCACTTTCAAAAAGTCAGCTAAGGGAGGCTTGTTCACGCACCATTTCACGGCTCCATAGTTCGAAGCCAAAGACTTTGAACTTCACGGCTGCGTCTGGCATAAATCAGCAGCTATCACGGACCGATCAGCCCAAACAGCAAAGATGGCACATATTGGGGTGGGGTGGGGAGGGAGGGAGCCCCATCTCCTTTCATCACGACCGAGAGGTGCCTTAACAAGCCTCTGAATGTGCTTCTTTACAAAGCCAGTTTTGTCCTCTGGTTAAGGTCTGTGTGAGCCTCCGTTTATGTGTCTGAGTCACGGCTGCAAAAGTCGTATTGTTTTGATAAAGCAAATGTTAGGCTTTGTACAAATCTTGTTTCTTTCTTCTTCTTTCCTCTCAGAGAGCCTAAAAATTGGGTGTTTCCCTCCCCCCCAAAAAACCAGACTGTGTCGCTTTAACCCTCTGTGTGCCGTGGCCGGTGCTAAGGCGTGCTACGGAGGCTATGTGTGCCGGATGCGCATCTGTGCTCTTTTTTTTGCAAGGATGGCTTTTCGTTGTCTCTTGTGCCTTAGCGCTAGAGGAAGAGGCAGGACAGGGGAGGGGAGGGACGGAGGGAGGGAGGGAGGGAAGTGGGGAGGGGGGTGGAGGGGTGGAAACAAAGTCCTGGAGGGGGACAGCCAGGGATGCATGACCACAGAAACCAGGCTTGGTGGGGTGGGGGGGAGAGGATGTTTGAGAGAGCTGTGAGGCAAGTGTAGGCGGCAAGAGAGGAGAGTTTGGGAAGGTAGCTGTATAATTAGCTGAGTTTGTTTTAAAATGGAGATTGTAGCAGACACACACAAGACAGTCACTCTGCACAAAAGACATTCTTCACAACAGTAAAAAAATAAAAAACGAATTCATACATGGAATAAAGACCTCATGCCAGACTTTCTTAAAATTCCGTAGCTATTTCAGCCAAGCAGGAGCTTCCAAAGAGCCTCGAAATGCTACAGTGGGCAATGTCTGATTGGGGTGTCAGGGGTGTCCACTGCAGGGAGTTCAAAAAAGTGATGATGGCGGTTGTGATGCATGTAAAAAGGGGGCTGGGCTTCAATTGCATGGGCAGGGCTGCCATCTTGACTTTTTTGACCCCTCTGCAGATGCCCCTGGTTGAGGTTCTACTTCTGTTGATATTGACGAGTCCATGTTGAATGTATTTTCCAGCACTAGCCTTAGCAAGGAACAGTGTCATTTAAGAGGTTGATCAGCCAAAGTTTCTGGACCAATGAAAGAAGTTAAAATCTGAGATACTGTTCTTTTGAAATGCTCTTTATCTGAATTTCTTCCCAGATCTTTGCCTTAAAAAGGCAGTGAGAAATAATAATAATAATAATAATAATAATAATAACAACAACAACAACAACAATAATAATAACAATAATAATAATAATAATTATACAATATTAATAATAATTATTATTATTATGGTACATTTAAATGTTCTGGGTTTGGTTGTTGAATGAAATTGATACATGAAGGGTCTACCGCTCCATCTTTTTGTCTTGTTTTGTTTTTGTTTTTTACATTCCTAATTTCATGGATAATTTACTTTGGCTTTCAGTTCCTTTATATTTTTTTTCACTGCCGGTCACTTATACAGTATGAGTGTCTGAGGTGATAAATTTAAGTCTCATCATTTTTTCATGAGTAAAATAGCATATAAAATAAATCCAGATGCAATCATTCCTCCCACACACAAATTATTTTAAACTGTGCCAGAAAGCCCCTCAATTGAATCAAGATTATTTTTCTCGAGTCTAGTACTTTACTGATTCTCAGCAGTATACACATGCATCAATAAAACATTACATAAAATGATTTATGATGCAACCATTGTATTCTTGCATTAAGTTTTCCCTCCCCCAATAGCTTATCAATGGAATCTTGATGTGATTATACATCAAGAAATTATACAAATGCAAGAACATTCTCTGTAGCAGAGAAATGTTGCCCCAAAAGAATACTTATGCAGTGAAATGCACAGTTTCATCAAAATTGCTTTCCCTACAACATTTTATCAGTTAACACAAGCACAAGGGTAACATAGATGGAATGAAAACCCCGCCAATGACCTGAAAGAGCTAAAGATATAACAAACGATTATTCAAATCAAAACTCAGTTTTGGTATTTTCCTAGCATTCAGCAGCTGAAGCGCATTATAAGTCAAATGTGGGAAGCACATTTTCTTCCATTTAACATAGAACAGCTTGAAGAGCATATCTATGATGGTAAATTGATACAACCCTAGGGAGTAGCTTTTGCTATGAAGCCTCAGATCACTCAATCTGCCCTTGCTATTTCATCAACACATAGAACACATATTATTATTTTTTCACAGTTTATATTCTGCCTTTTTGCCTGTCAGGCAGTCAGGGCCACTGAGAATTTAAACCCCCCATAAACATGAAATACACTTCCAGTACACCCATTATGTGACCTCAAATGGTGGAGTTATATAAACCAGGGTTAAACTGTCAACAGTTCCCATTCACTTCTATGCAATTGTAATATCAGGAAGGATTCTAGTTTTATTTTTTCTCAGACCTTGGAGTACCACATTTCCCTCCACTATTATTGTGGTGTCAGATGTACTCCTGTGTTGTTGGGTTTTTACCTCCCATAGAAGTGAATTGATGCTACCCTGGAATAAATTCATCCATGGGTCAAGAATAAGAGAATGGCTTCTGGCCCTGAGAAAATTACACCCTAAGCACAGACACAACAGAGGCAATAGCAAAATTGAGGATGGAGGCATGAGTAAAGGAAAAGAAAATATATGATGTTTCCATATAAATATCTGCCGTTCTTAGCCATGGAAAGAATTATGCATTATCACAGAAGTTACGCTGAAAAATTGGGTAAAAAAAATCTGTTTTGATAGTACATGGCTGACGATCCACTGAATAGGATCCCAGATGCACAGATTATCAGCACCCACACTTACAACACAATCCTAATACATGCCATTTCTCCACAGTCTTACTTACTTACTTGTAAGTAGTCTTACTTGTCTTAATGGCAGGCATGGGTCTGGTTTCTTAATAATTTGGCTGCAGCCTGGTAGCCAGGAGGGAATCCGTCTGACACCTGCCTGGCAGTTGGTGGCCAGTGTTTTGCACCATGCGTGGCTGTGCATGCCCAGTGCTATTAAGAAGCAGAGCATCAGCCAGGACGAAGTCTTGGATAGCCAGAGATGGAGTAGTAGAAGAGGTGCAGGGAAAGGCAGGGAAAAGGATGGGAGCTAGCCTATCTGCAGTTGGATGGGGGAAGAGTGGGGTCCCCTAATGGGCGGCCGTTTTCTAAAGGACTGTTTTGCTCTTTGCATGCAATGTCGCACCAACGCTAAGTCCCTTGTCTCCTGTGCTTTGCTCAAGAATTTTTGGGAACTGGGGTAGTAATGATGGCAGAAGTGTCTTGACTAGGAAATCCTGTGTGATACACCCCAGTAGGTTGAATTAATCCTGGTTAGGTATTGGAAGTTGGAATGAGAGCAGGCAATCTTTGCCAGGATCCCAGACATCAACAAAGAAGGAATTCAGGGCTACAAGTTCCCCATCCCTGGATTAAAGAATCGAATCAGATTTTCCTTTTCTCTCTGCAAAAAAACAGAACAACGTTCTGCAGCTTACTGCTGTAGCAGTGGGCGTTACAACAGCATCTTTAAGGTCAGATAGCCAAGTGGGATTGCTGCCTGATAAAAGCAGTTCCAATGCATAGACAGCTCTCAGGTCTTGCCAAGGTCACAAATCCAATTTCTTGGATTGAGGCATAAGCAGCTAAACCAGGATTCCATAAAGAGAGAACTGGGATTTCCAGTGACTTGCCATTTACTCCAAAATGTGGGCTTCTTGCTCTTTCTCTGTAAGCCTGCAGCAATAATTGTGCCCCAATATGGAGTGCTCCTCAAGAAAAGAAGATGGTAAGGGTAGTTTGGAGGGAAGGGGGTGTAGGATTCTTCCAACCAATGTCCCAAAGAGGATAGGCTGAATAAGGTCATTCGTAGGTGTCTATTAACTTTGCATCACTCAACAAATTCCCTTCCCTAAAGTTCAAGGATGATTTCTTAATTAATCAGTTTCGCTATACTAACTTGACAAAGCCGGAACAAGGCCAAGACCAACAGTGGGGCACAGAGGGGTGGGTTCAAGTTCTCATTATTTTAACTTCATTCACCTGCTTCTGGGGCTCTCTCTTTCTGCAGAAAGAACGGTTTGTCAAATTGCTGGACCAGCTACACAATTCCCTGAGGATCGATCTCTCGATGTATCGGGTAAGGATGGGCATTTGCTTAGAATGGGGAAACAGGCAGGTTCTTTGAGGCATCAGAGGCCGGTTTCTTGCATTTTCATCTGTCATGGTTGTATGAAAAGAAGCAAGTTTTAAGTCCTTTTTTTGCTTATGTAGATAATGAGCACAATATTCTAAACATCTCCCTTACTGAAAATTAAACTTGCTTCCACCTTTTTCCAGTGCATGCATGCATGCATCCATTCATTCATTTAATGTATTTACACGGCTGCCCATCTACAAAGGGACTCTGGGCAGTAGAGAAAGGTAAACTTGAAGGGACGCGGATGGGTCAGCAGGTTAAACAGCTGAGCTGTAGGCTGCCGATCAGAAGGTCGGCAGTTCGAACCCCCGCGCGACGAAGTGAGCTCTCGTCGCTAAGTCCTAGCTCCTGTCAACCCAGCAGTTCAAAAGCTTGGCAAGTAGATAAAATGGGTACCACCTTAAGTGGGAGAATTTGCTGGCGTCCTGTCGGGAGCCGGTTCCACCGGAGAAAAGATCGGACAGACGGTGAGGACAGACCCGGAAGTGACATCAACAGGACATCAGCAGCCGGCTCAAGGCATCCTGGGAATTGTAGTCCAGAGCCTTAGAAGAGCCGGTTCCCTTACCCCCTCTCCTGGTGCGCGGGTTAAATTACACTCTATAGTTGGTGATATTGTATAATGATAAAAATGTATATATATATATGTATGTATGTAAGCCGCCTAGAGTCCTCCGTTAGGGAGGGGATAGGCGGGGTATAAATAGCACTATAAATAAATAAACTCAGACCAAATTCACAATCCATTAAAGAAAAATCTACTTGAAGTCCCCCCCCCCCGCCAAATCCTGTCTACATCTCAGAGGGGAAGCTGTTCCACAAAATAGGTGCCAAGACAGAGGAGGCACACTTCCTAGCACCCACCAAGTGATACCGCTTCACTGATGGGATGCCCACTCTGCCCGATCTGGTATGGCAGGCAGAAACCATCAGGGAGAGGCGGTTCCAAAAGTAACCCACACTGTGCAGGGCCTTGGTAGAAAGTACAGAAAATGAATTATCTCCTTGAAGGAGATAAGCCAGTTCCATTCCCAGAGCGACAAGGCGAGAAACGCAACTCAAGCCCAAAACAATCTGAGAGGAGGAAGAAATGGAGGAATCCTAACAGCTTCTTCCCCCTGTCCCCACTCAGGTCAATTCAGTTTGCTGTGAATGTTTTTTTACAATGGCATTTTCAGCTGTTCACATGTATGGGGGCAGGGGGGCATCTGTTTGGTGGTGAATGCAGCTCACAAGTGTATGGGGGCGGACCTTTTACCACCACATGGCTCAGACACCCTTAGTTTCACAGGGGTATAAGGTGTGGGGAGAGGGAAGTAAAGTACAATCAGACTTGCAAGATTGTCTTGCTATAGCCAATATAGTAAAGTAGTTTTAGCCTTCCTTTGGAGTTACTTTCTGGGTCTTGTATACATAGTGGGGCTAACGGCTTTAAAGGTAACAACCATGGATTGCATCTGGAAGCCTACTGGGAGCCTGTGCAGCTCACGTACCAGTGGGGTTACTTGAGTGGACTGTAGAGCACCCAATATTGCACACGCCACTGCATTCTGCACCAGCTGAAGCTTCTAAGTCAGAGCTTTCCAAACTGTGTGTCGGGACACATTAGTGTGTCGGCTGCAGTGTCTGGGTGTGTCACGGCTGCTGCTGCCTCCGAGCCCTGCCAGGATTCCGCGCAGGTCCTAGTGCCTGCCTTGTGCCTTGCTGCCTCCAAACCTGCCCTGCCAGGATTCCGCGCAGGTCCTAGTGCCTGCCTTGTGCCTTGCTGCCTCCAAATCTGCTGTGATTCCATGCAGGTCCTAGTGCCTGCCTTGCGCCCTGCTGTAAGAGTGTGTCACGAAATGATGCATGTCTACAAAGTGTGTCACCAACATGAAAAGTTTGGAAAGCTCTGTTCTAAGTGCTCTTCAAGGGCAGCCCCATGTTTGTTTGTTTTTAATTTAATTTGGGTGAAGGTCCTGGCACCATGTTCCCAGCCCAGGAATTGCAAACTGGGTAATTTCCCTTACCAAATGTCTTTCCCATCCTTATTTTCTGTTGATGTACACAGGATTGACTTGTTAAGAACTGTAGTATTGCCAAGAAGCAGTCCATAAAGGAGCTGGAAAGATCTGTACAAGCAGATTAAAGGCGGTGGTAGGGAGCGCAGGTTCACAGATGAGTGTTAAGGAGTGTCAAATGATTGCTGCAATTTCTCCTATTTCTCAGAATAATTTCCCTGCCAGCAGTCCTGAAAGACTGCAGGACCTTAAATCAACGGTGGACCTCTTGACCAGCATCACTTTCTTTCGGATGAAGGTAAATCTCCAGTTCTTTCCCATCCTGGTAAGATGGAAGTCATTTTGTGCTTTTCCTCATTTCTCCCACTACTTGCTATGTGGTATAATCTGGGTTTAGAGCTATGCAAGTATAGCCTGACCCACTGTTCCAAAGCTCCAGAAATAGCCTAACTGAACTCAGACCTCTCTGACTCTGTTCTCAATCCACAGAGTGATCCAGAAAAATAGAGGCTTTCCAAGAATATGCCTGTTGGGTCAAGAGGTGTTCTTGGAAATTAAAATAATAGGATCGTAGTGTTGGAAGGGGTAGCTATCCACCTTCTGTTTTAAAAACCCAGTGAAAGGGAGCCTACCACCCCTCTAGAGAAGCTGTTCCTTGCCAAACTGCTCTTAATACTAGAAAGCTTTTCCTTACAATGAAGTGGAATCTGCTTTCCTGTAATGTATGTCCTGTACACTGAGATGATACTTAACAGGTCTTGATCTGTTTCTGTGCGACACCCCTTCAGGTATTCCATATCCCCCCTCACATGTTTTTTCCTCTGGGCTAAACATACCCCCGTTTCCTCAGTCTCTCTTTCTGACTTAGTTTCTAGTCTCTAATCATCATTTACGCCTCTTTCAGTCTGAAGCTGCTTCTATGGTTTCTAATACAGATAGTCCTCGACTTATGACCACAATTGGGATCAGAATTTCCATCGTAAGTCGTTGAGGTCATAAGTTGAGTCACCACGTGACCGGACCCGATTTTACAACCATTTTTACGGCAGCCATAAAGCAAATCATGGGTTGTTAAGCGAATCACCGTGGTCATTAAGTGAATCCAACTTCCCCAATGGGCATTTTTTGCCGGAAAACAGCAAAAAAGTCGCAAAACTCGATAATGTGACCACGGGACGCTGCAACTGGTTGTAAATGTGAGCCAGTTGCCAAGTGCCCAAAATGCGATCTTGTGACTGCGGGGTGGTGGTGCAATGTTTTGCGACACTCGGAAGTGCTTTACAGACCGTAAAGCACCCATTCCAAGGCCGTTGTAACTTCAGACCATCGTTAAACGAATGGTCATAAGTCGAGGACAGTAATCGGTACCCCTTCTCATCACTGCCCTATGCAGGTCCAAGAGCTCCAGAGTCCACCACGAGCCAGTCAGGTGGTGAAGGATTGTGTGAAGGCCTGCCTTAACTCAACTTATGAGTACATCTTCAACAACTGCCATGAACTCTATAGTCGTGAATACCAAACAGATCCTGTGAGTGGGTTGGCGCTCTACCATAGATGCCTTTGGTCATGTGGGCTGGGAAATATAGGAACTGGGGATGTCTTGGAAGGCATCACGTTGGGGAAGACCTCTCATCTTGATGCTATGTCCTACTCAGTTTCCATCTTTCCTTGATCTTCTAGTTTCTACAAGGGGACACACTGATGAGTTGGCTAATCTAATGTGTATTTTTTCCTTGTTCTTCCTTCCCATCCAATCATCCTAGACCAAGAAGGGTGAACTGCCGCCAGAGGAGCAGGGTCCCAGCATCAAGAATCTAGACTTTTGGTCCAAACTTATCACCTTGATAGTATCAATCATTGAGGAAGATAAAAACTCATACACACCTTGCCTCAACCAGTGAGTACATGATAAGAGTGCCCAAAAGAGAGGGAAGAAAATGCATGAATCATTAAGTTTCTGGTCTTTAGCAGGATTCAGGTATCTTGGTGAATTCTTCATGATGACGTGAAAGTGCTTCTGTGGCCAAGAAGTTCTGCCTTTGAATTCTTAACAGATTCCCTCAAGAGCTGAATGTCGGAAAGATCAGTGCAGAAGTGATGTGGAACCTTTTTGCTCAGGACATGAAGTATGCGATGGAAGGTGAGTCTCCTTGGGGTCTCCTTGGGGAAGACTTGCAAGATTCTGTTAATGTAGCCTTATAATAAAGTAGAATTAGCTCATCTGGTTGTGTTTCCTGTCTGGTCTATGTGGGAAGGCTGACACCAATCTTGCAAGTCTCAAAGTACAAATCTTCTGCTGTCTCATTTACAGCCCGAGAAGCTAGGGAGGGTCCCTTCTGAGCCTCTTGCTCCACCCACTGTCCAGCTGCAGGCTATGCTGTCACTTATCTGACTGTTCCCTAGCCAGCATCTCTTCGCCCCATCTCCCAAGGTCTTTCCCACCTACCATTACATAATTCTGCCTGGCTAACTCAGCACTCAGACCCTGAAAGCCTGTTGCAAGAACTGTGTGCTCCCATTGCTTCTTACTTCTTTCTTTCTCTCTCTTTCTCTCTCTCTCTCTCTCTCTCTCTCTCTCTCTCTCTCTCTCCTTCTCTTCTCATACTATATAGAGCATGACAAACATCGGCTATGCAAGAGTGCAGACTATATGAACCTGCACTTCAAGGTGAAATGGTTATACAATGAATATGTCACAGATCTTCCTTCCTTCAAGAGCCGGGTTCCTGAATACCCTGCGTAAGTCCCTTTTTTGTTTCCTCATGCTTCAAACCTTGGCCTTACTTTCCTTAAATGGGCTTTGAAAATTCCTGACCTTCCCAAACTTTAAATCTCCAAGTAGATACTTAAAGTTTGGGAAGGTCAGAAATGTTCAAAGCCCATTTAAGGTGGATATTAGCTGTACAGATTGCATAAACTGTTGGGTGGTGGGTCAGGAGCTGTCCATATATGTGTACGTGAACACACACATTCATGCACACTTAAGTTAATTTCCTGGAAGGCCTTGTCTCTGCAAAGCTCCAGGATCATCAAACCCATTCAGTACAGAAGATTCTTCAGTGATATGAGCACTGCTTGCTGTGTTTTCCAGGAATAGATCTTCCAGAAATGGGATGGGATATAGCAAATAAGGAGGGAAGGACAGTCTCTAGAGCAGTGTTTCTCAACCTTAGCAACTTTAAGATATGTGGACTTCAACTCCCAGAATTCCCCAGCCAGCCAGGTTGAGAAACACTGCTCTAGAGAACCATAAATAAGGCCCTGGAAGGCCATTTGTAGCCTATGGTTGCCGACTGCTGCTCTCTTATTTCAGACTTTCATCTCAGGCTACTATATTCTACCCCTCCCTCCTTCATTCTGGTTTCATTGGGAGAAATTTGTATTCTTCAACTGTAAAATGTCCAGTCATTTGGTTCACATGCATCTGTCCTGCACTCTGTTATCAGTGAACATTGATAAAACATTGGGGAAAAGTTATCAACAATTTCACAGGTGTGACTGCATCTTTTGCTGTACTTAAGCACCCCCTATGATGGAATGTGAGGGTGACCTTGGAAGACGGGGGATGGGGGAGAGATGCTGCCTAAGGAACAGTCAGATAAAAGAGAAGAGAGAGCTCGCAAGAGAGTAACGGCCAGAGAAAGAAACTTAGGAAGGGCCCGCCCTAACTACTCAGGCAGTAAATAGGGAGGGCGGGAAGTTCGTACTTTCAGACCTGCTAGATTCTGTTAATGTAGCCTTACAATAAAGTAGAAGTAGCTCATCTGCTCGTGTTTCCTGTCTGGTTTACCTGGGAGGGCCGACCCCTCCGTGCTCCTGAACATCGGTAAAATATGATTCCTAAAGAATATTGAGTTGCTTTTTGTAGTGTTGAGCAGAACTCATCTGAGCATTATTCAAGGTAAAAGATATACAATAGGAATCAAAAGCACCACATTCCATGAAAACTGCAGAATTAGAAAGTATAACCAGTATCAAGTATATCGATGGAGAATTCTTAATAATCTGTTCTTGCTTAGCAACTGCTTAAGGGTACAAACCATACCTGTAGGCACCTCTGGGCAGGCCTGACCTGTTCTGCCTTTTCCAGGTCATACCCATTTGTCCAGACCAAGCCATTCAGTGGCCCTACTTCAAATTATTCAGATTGTTTATTTTGTCCTGTTTTATCTCCCACCGCTCGCTGAGCTTCACAACAATATTCTTCTCTTCAGACTGGACACCCCAGGTGCCTTGTGATCCAGCATAAGCTGGACAGCCGTCTCTCGGGGATACTTTCATTCGGATTCCTGCACTAAGCAGGGGGCTAGACTTCATGGCCTCAATGGCCCCTTCCAACTCTAATCTGTTAGGAGAAAATTTCCAAATATCACCTCCTTTTAGTTTTTAGAAAATCAAGGCCAGTTTCTTTCGATGTTCTTCAGAAGCTGCATTAGGAGATTTTATGCTCCAAAAGCCGGTAAGGAACTTTATAGTTAGAGAACTTCAAAAGGATTTACGTTATTTTTTTTTACTTTTCCCTCATTCATAGGCTGACCGTCCCGTTTTGAACGGGACAGTCCCATTTTTTCCCCTTTTCTCAACCGTCCCGTTGTTTTAACATAAATGCCGGTTTTGTCCTGTTTTTCAAGAACAGGCGGAGGCGGAGCAGCCGACCGGAGGGAACCCGGAGGAGGAATCGCCCCCACCCACCAGCATGTGGCAAAGGAGGTGGGAGAGGCGGGCCCAGCACCGCGACAGGCGGAGGCGATTCCCCTTCCGGGTTCCCTCCAATCAGCTGCTCCGCCCCTGCCCATAGCGCTGCCCTCCCCGCCCCTCCCGTGCGCTGATAGGCGGAGGCGAACCCCCTGGGCCCCCCCAACCAGCCGCTCCGCCCTCGCCCACTGCGCCGCCTGCCCTGCCCCCCTGCGCACCGACAGGCGGAGTCGCCCCCCCTGCCCCCCAAGCAGCTGCTCCACCCCCGCCCGTTCCTCTTGTCCCGTTTTTGTCTCAAGGAAATATGGTCAGTCTACTCATTCATTAAAGAAAAAAATAGCTTGAATTCTTTTCATCCTGTTTGTGATGGGATTTGCAGAGCTTAGTAAATTTTGATGAAAAACTCAGACTGAACAAAACCCTCACCCATCTCTACTTTCAAATTCTCTTGAGTTGGCCAAGATAGATTTTCTTGATTTTAGTCTTATACCATTTTTTTTCATTTGTTTCTCTAGATGGTTTGAGCCTTTTGTTATCCAATGGCTGGATGAGAATGAGGAAGTGTCACGAGATTTCTTGCATGGGGCATTAGAACGGGACAAGAAAGATGGGGTAATGTATCAAGCAGGAGATTTATATCAATGCATCTGGTTCCACCAGCACCTTAATAAAAAGAAACAACCTCAGAATTGAATTCTGTTGGAACACAGCTCTTTGTGGCAGCTTTTCAGGGAGATATATTTTAGAAAGAACCAATGTGGCATAACAATTAGCATGTCAAACATTTATCCACACAACAACTTTGCAAAATATTATTATCTAATAAATAATCTGGTCAATTCATTGGAATCCCATCTCTGAGTTCAGTTATAGAGCATATGCTTTATACACAAAAGTTCTCAGGTTTGGTCCTTGCTATCTCTTAGGTAGAACTAGGAAAGAATCTTTTTTGAAATTCAGAATGGTAATTCACTGTCCGAATAGGCAAGAATGAATTTAGCAAGATGAATGTTCTAACTCAGCTGATAGCAGGTTTTCCTGTTTTCCATCTCAAGGAAGTTAGCTTCTCATTCAATCTCTCTGGGTCTCCTTCTAGTTCCAACAAACCTCAGAACATGCCCTCTTCTCCTGCTCTGTGGTTGATGTCTTCTCCCAACTCAACCAGAGCTTTGAAATCATCAAGAAGTTGGAGTGCCCTGATCCACAGATTGTAGGCCATTACATGCGCAGGTTTGCCAAGGTAAGGAGCCGTTCCAGTGCTATGGCCACTACTGTTGTGTGCTTTTGATTTCTGCCTTGCCAATGATAGCAAGGAAGAAATCACAGAGAAGCTGACCAGCCAAGGAGAAGATGACCAGCCAAGGAGCCTTTCTGAACTAAAAGCAATTGCTAGGTAGCACCAAACCACCTTCAGTCTTGATCCTATTGTTCCACCTTTTCCTAGAAGGGTTTCCACAGCTATAGAAGGACAATCTCTATTTGGCTCAAGAGAGTTATGAAGACATCCACCTAGCTGCTAGGGAAAGCCAGATAAGGATTGTGGCTGGGGAATGGAACTGCAGCCCATCATATCTGGAGGACATCAAGGCTGCTTTAGATGGATCTTGGGTATGATACAGAAACACCATTCAGTGTCCGTGATTGACAGATCTATTTCCAGATATTAAGCATAATAGATAATATGGAACTTCCCTCCTCAGGGTCATATACCTCTGGGAGTACCTTTATCTTCAATCCTTGTTTTCATGGTCTGCCTGGAGGTATCTGTATAACTACTGTGCAAAAGGGGATACTGACTGCATAGACCACCCATCTCCCAAATGGGGCTTGCTGGCTGAGTAATGCTGAAAATTGTAATCCAACACATGCAAAGGGCATCAGATTGGGGAAGGCCTTGCTATAATCCAGCAAAGCCACAATTTGATCGCAATGTCTGGTCAAATCCTCTTTGTCTTTCTTATTGACATCCCTTTGCTTTTCAGACCATTAGCAATGTCCTGCTGCAGTACGCTGAGATCATCTCTAAGGGCTTTGCTTCCTACTGCTCCAAGGAGAAGGAAAAAGTGGTGATGTATTGCACTCATGCCTTCAGTTTCTAAGACTCTTTTTCTTTTAAAAACTTCCTGCAGAACGGGGTGTCCCAAAGAGCCCAATGGGCACCAGGATAGGGGTGGAGTGGGGCAGTTGCTAAAGGAAGTAGTGCATACCATTGGCAGGACATCTGTCGACACCAGAAATGTGTCTTTGGCTATAAGATGATGTCACAAATTACCAGCATTAAAAATGGATTCCATTTTTATTTGCTGTATGTGTTAGAAAGTGAGTGTCATCTCAGATGGCATCAGCAGAAGCGTAGTGTTCAAACTGCAGAAAATAGCACGATTGCACTCTGTCGTGAAGTGGAATGCTATGTTCAGTTCTGGATGCTGCATTTTAAGAAGGATGTTGACAAAACTGCACGGTGATTAGAGGGAGGTGAACAGGAAAGCAGAGAGTCTGGAAACCAATCCTTGTGAGGAACAGTTGAATGAGCTTTGTAGGTTTAGCTTGATAACTGGAGACATCAGCCTTCAAAATGTTGGAGGTTGAAAGGTTCTGTGTGTGCATGTGTGAATTATTCCTGAGAGTAGGAATCAACTCTGAGCAATGATTAGTGAAGCAGGTTTATAACTATAACAGAAAGGAGATTTATTTACAGGAAATACAGTATAGGGATGGGAAAAGCTTAGTACCCAGCTGATTACATCCTACCAAGATGAGAATCCAAGAGTATGTGTTTTCTTTACGTATGCCAGAGAAGAAAGGTAGAAGGAACCTGAGCTCAGAGCTAACAATTTCTTAGACAAAGAGCAGGCAGAGAGCCGGACAAAGAGGGGACACCAAATAAATCCATAACCCTCTATTTGCACCATGCTGCCCCTTTGTGGTTAGGAGGTCATGGGGTATGAAGATTCATTGCCATTGAATTTGGACCTCCAACACAAATATCTGGAGGGCAGATATGCAGGAGCTGGAACAGAGGGCAAAACTAATATGTGTGGAAATTGCAGGGAAGTAGATGTGGACTAAATGTTATGGGGAATTTTTTGCAGAGTAAAAGCTATTGGGAAGTGAAACAGACTACCTTAGAAAATGATGGGTTCTTCTTCATTGGAAGCATTTAAACAAAGACTGGAAACAGGGATATTGAAGTGGTGAGATTCCTGCAGCAAGTAGGGGATGTGTTAAGATAGCCTTCAGGGCCCTCCTAACTCTGCAATTTTGACAGAAGTTAGAGCTATATAGAAGTTGAATATTGATGGGGATAATTGGCCTTTTCAGCCTTCCGTGCTGGAAGTGAATAATGGAAGTCCAATGCATTTAGTCGGACACGACTAAACAACTGAACAACAAAAAAAATGCATTTGAAGAATACCAGCTTCAGGGAGACTGCTTTACTGTTTCAGAGTTTTACCCTTCCCTATATTGCAGTCTCCCTTAATATTGGTTTAACAGAACTGAGGGGGGTTGACCAACATAGCCCCTGAAACTGGAAGACCCTAGAATTGGAAGGGACCTCAGATGTAATCTAGTCCAAGCTTCTCTTTGGTGCAGGATCAGCTAAAGACAGGTGGCTATCCAGCCTCAGTTTGAAGACCTTTCGCTTCAAGAGAACTTCACAAGATACGTAGATTATTCCATTGCTTGATAATTCTTACCATCAGGAAATTCCTCCAAAAATCTAATCTGAATCTACTTCTCTGCCGTTTCAACCAATTGGTTCTGGTCCTGCTCTCCAGGGCAACAGTTGCTTCATTTCATACCACAATCAGTTGATGTAAATCTCATCCCCAGTGTTCATATGTGTGTTGATCAGAGATAGAACAGCCTTTAAATGTGTTTGTGTATATGTGTTTCTTCTGTTCCAGCCCTGTATCCTGATGAACAACATACAGCAGCTGCGTGTTCAGCTGGAGAAGATGTTTGAAGCTATGGGGGGGAAAGAGGTTTGCATTCCTAAATGATCTTGGACAACTGAGCTGGAAGTGGGCCAGACAGGCACAGAGAGAGATGATGGCCCTTACAGTAGCCATCTCTTGCAGACATCATCTCTGTTGAGCTGCAAGGTCTCTTCTCCACTCATCCACTAGACCTGGAGGGTGGATTTGTTTTCTCATCAGTAAGGGAAAGGCTATTGACCTGTGGGGGTGCATGAGAAATTCAAGTTATCAGAATTCTCAGATCAATCAACCAATTTCAGGTCTCCCAGATACAAGGCAAACCTTGTGCCATATAAAATCCACATTCATCAGATTCTTGTGTTTTGCAAAAAGGTGCAATTAAGAGTATAAATATTATACTCTTATTATATACATATATATAATAAACATAAACATAAACATAAACATAAACATAAACATAAACATAAACATAAACATAAACATAAACATAAACATAAACATAAACATAAACTATATTATATTATTATATTATATTATATTATATTATATTATATTATATTATATTATATTATAATATTTATTATATTAATATAATGAAACTGATAGATCAGAGTGAAAGATACCTCAAAATGCACTTTCCTATTGAAAAATGGCTTATGTTATGCATTTATGTTGGTTTATTTGTTTGTTAGGTTAATATTCTGCCTTCCCCCTAGGACAGGGGTGGGCAACGTCAGGCCCGCGGGCCATATAAGGCCCGTGGGGTCCCACCCACAAACCCCGCCCCTTCCACGCAATTGGCTCCTGCCTGCAAACCCCGCCCCCCAGTGCTTGTGATTGGCTCCCGCCCGCAAACTCCGGCCCCCAGTCCGCGGAAATCCCAGAAACCCCGCCCCCCACCCCCCCGGTTCCCGGTTATAAATATCCAAATAGCCCTTGGCAGAAAAAAGGTTCCCCACCCCTGCCCTAGGAGCTCAAGACACTGTCCATAGCATCCCTCCTCCAATTTCCCCCCACAAAAACAACCTTGTGGGTTGAGAGAGAATGACTAGCCCCAAGTCCCCCCAGGAGCTTTCATGGCTGAGGGTAGACTTGAACTTGGATCTCCCTCACCCTAATCCAACACCTTAAGGATTACACGACACTGGCCCAGAAACATAGATCAATGTTCATGTACATTGTTTTTCACCCAAATATCTAAAATAGCATGGAAAGAATTTGAACAGAACGTGCAATCGCCAAATGAGAAATTGGGCAAAAACATAATAGATTTGCCTGTCTGTGCTCATGTCTCTGCATCACCTCTGTAAATTCCTTCTGATCTTGTGTTTAGGACTAAGGGAATCCCTCATAGGTATTCAGGTAGGGAAGCCTGAGGAATTTGTTCTTTACACGTTCCAATGTGACCTTCTCATGGTGCAATTCTCCAAATGTTGACCAAAAAACCTAAAATAAAATACATTTAGAAATACATATGATTGTCGAGACAATGTGTGTTTAGTGAGGGAAAATGTATTTTCAGATGAAATGCCCATATAAATAATATTTAAATAGGAATTTTAATATGGACGTTTTCATGTAGATTAAAAAACAGATGGATGAGAAAAAAACAGATGGATGAAGGAAAGGATTTATTAATAGATAAATGTGGAACTGAAGTAGACTAATCTATACATTCCTTGGCTGGAAGAACATACAGAAGTATCAGCCAAGACATTTGCCCTATCCACATAAGGAAGCATGCTGGAATTATATGACCGGCTTTAGTGTAATTCTTTTATTTGGCTAAGGTGGGTCTTGGTGGATAATCTGTGCCCAGCCTGACATACCTGAAGTTACTAATTCAAAAGATCCCAGAATCAATTTCTGGATTCTTTGATTTCTGTTTTTTTTGCCTTCTCATCTTGGATCTCAAACTGGTAGC
The DNA here is from genome assembly GCA_023362775.1 of Charina bottae. Classification (NCBI taxonomy): domain Eukaryota; kingdom Metazoa; phylum Chordata; class Lepidosauria; order Squamata; family Charinaidae; genus Charina; species Charina bottae. The sequence continues at coordinate 7,034,688 of JALMGJ010000040.1, forward strand.
AGGTGGGAAATTAATAGAATTTTTTCCTTTTAATTGCCAAAAGGTATTTCAAATGTCTAAAATACAAAATTTAAATCAGTCTGAAATTGGTTTAATATCTAGAGATCATGTGGGAGAAGATGGTCTCTTGATTAGTCCTCGTTGGCCCAATTATTTGCCTTTTTTCCTATTGACCAGCTTCTTTTTTTTTTTTTTGCTCCCCTCCATCTATTCCTCACTTTCAGTGCTTACATTTATTTATCTAAAACATTAATGTTCACCAAATGGATTTCCAGGACAGTTTAGAGAACTTTAACCTTAGGAATAATAAACTGTGTAATAAAGTAAGCAGAAGCTTGTAGGGTGGGGGAAAACAGCATTACAGAAGGATAGTGGGTTTCTACCTCCTTACAACCAGATCTCAGCCCTCTGTCAAACTTCTTGGTAAAGTTTTAATTCCAGCCACACTGACAGATATCATTAGTACCCCGAGCAACCAAACATTCTGTGACATGACGCCGGTTTAGCCAATCCCTAAACTGAGAAGCTTTGCCTTTGCCACTTAAATATAACAGACTTATATTAGAGTCCCTTTAGATTGGTGTAGCATATAAGCCCCTGTAAGTAAATAAGTTGGGGGCGTGGTGGCTCAGCGGTAAGATGCCAGGCTTGCCGATCGGAAGGTCGCAAGTTCGGAGGTTCGAATCCCTAGCCCTGCGTGACGGAGTGAGCTCCCGCACTCGCCCCAGCTCTTGCCAACCTAGCAATTCGAAAGCATGCAAATGCAAGTAGATGAATAGGTTCCACTTTAGTGGGAAGGTAACAGCATTCCGCGCACGTCACGCCGGCCACATGACCGCGGAAGCGTCTTCGGACAACGCTGGCTCTTCGGCTAACAAACGGAGATGAGCACCGGCCCCTAGAGTCGGACACGACTGCACAAATGTGCGGGGGGAACCTTTACCTTTACCTTAAGTAAATAAGTTAGCACATACATACATACATACATACATACATACATACATACATACATACCCTATTTGAGATAAATTCTGGAAGCTGGCTTCTGTTATTTAAGCTGGGTGATTTCTGTTGCTGCTCATAATCATTGTTATTTTCTGTCCTCTCAGTTGGACACCGAAGCCAGTGATATCCTCAAGGAACTCCAGGTGAAGCTCAACAATGTCTTGGATGAGCTAAGCCGGGTATTTGCAACCAGGTAGGGCACAACAACAAAGGGCGAGTTTGGAAGACAATGGGACGTTAACCTGAGGTTATTTTCCTGCAGAACATTTGATAATTGGATGTATACCATGGGGCGGGGACTGCAAACTGAACCAGGCCAATTAATCAGTGAAAACACAAGGCCTACCTATGACATAGTTCAAGACGCTTCTTGCCCAGCCTTCCTCAATTTTGCATCTTCTAGCTGTACTGAGCCCACAATTCCCAGCCAGAAATTATGGGAGTTGCCAACGGAACACATCAGCACAGGGCCATGTTGAGGGAGGCTGGTCTTGTCCCTGCTGTAGTAGAACACCAGGTGAGCCTCTCTGTTTCTCTCCAGTTTTCAGCCACATATAGAGGACTGCGTGAAGCAGATGGGAGACATCCTGAGTCAAGTGAAAGGCACCGGGAACGTGCCCGCCAGTGCCTGCAGCAGTGTGGCTCAGGATGCTGACAACGTCTTGCAGCCTATTATGGACCTCTTGGATAGCAAGTGAGTGCAGATCCAGGGGGGTAAGGTAGAAATCTTAGCTACCAGGGCTCGGGTGTCCGTTGGTTGGTTGCATTTCTATTTCATTTTTTAAAATTATTTCAGTTACTTTTTTTATCATTATATATATATATATATATATATATATATATATATATATATTTACTTTATTAAAACACTTCTGGATTCTTGACCTTTATTAAAAGTAGCATTTACTGTAACTCTCTCCCAATTATTCTTTGAGTAACAGTCAGAAGGATTTTTGTTCAGGCAAGTTAGTTCATGGATGAGCTGGCTGCTGAATTTAGTTTTTGAAGGTTAGGCGTAGTCTGCTTTAGCCGTGTAGATTTTCTAGGCAGGTTATGTTTTTTATTATATATGCAGAGAGAAAATTCAATTAAAAGAAACTTACAATAGAAGCAGCTCCATAGTGGGATTTGGTGTACTGGACAGCAACCATGGAGTCTTCTCTGTGGTTTGTACTGAGCATGTTGTACGGGCCTGCACCTCTGTGGTCCCAGATTTATTTACTTATTTAATTTTTATCCCGCCTTTATTATTTTTATAAATAACTCAAGGCGGCTAACATACCTAATACTCCTTTCTCCTCCTATTTTCCCCACAACAACAACCCTGTGAGGTGAGTTGGGCTGAGAGAGAGTGACTGGCCCAAGGTCAACCAGCCGGCTTTCATGCCTGAGGCGGGACTAGAACTCACAGTCTCCTGGTTTGCCATTGGCTCCTTCCTAGGGCTCAGAGTGAGTGACTTGCCCAAGGTCACCCAGCCGGCTTTCAGGCCTAGGGCGGGACTAGAACTCACAGACTCCTGGTTTGCCATTGGCTCCTTCCTAGGGCTCAGAGTGAGTGACTTGCCCAAGGTCACCCAGCCGGCTTTCAGGCCTCAGGCGGGACTAGAACTCTCAGTCTCCTGGCTTGCTATTGGCTCCTTCCTAGGGCTGAGAGAGAGTGTCTGGCCCAAGGTCACCCAGCCGGCTTTCATGCTTAAGGCAGGACTAGAACTCTCAGTCTCCTGGTTTCTAGCCCATTGCTTTAACCACTAGACCAAACTGGCCACTGACCAAACTGAAGATATCAGCTTCTTCCCAGATAGCTCAGTAAATAAAGAGAAAAGTCAGTAGAAAAGCTTTCAACATTCCACCTTTTTCACTAGGAAGATTATGATTGCTGGGCCTTTCAGAAACAGGCTGAAGTTAGCAGTGGTTGCAACTTTGCTACATTAAGCATGGGCAAAAGTTTCCATACCTGCAAGATAAAAATCCAGGTGACCATTAGATGATCACAAAGAGCTAGACTTTCCTGTATCTCTTTGCTGCCATCTATGAGTGCTTGGACTTTTGCAATCCAAATCAGTAGAGAAGGGGACATGGGTGGCTTCGGCTCCCTTCCTAGCAATCTCAACTGCCATGTGATTTCTAGGAGGGAGAAGACGCTTGGGGAGTCTTTGTTCATTTGCATGCACATGAACAGGCATTTTCTTGACCATCCCTCTCCGAGCAGCACATACGGTGTTTGGGCCCAAATTTGTCCACCCTATTCCAGACCCAAAGTATTGTAGATTCTCACCTTCATTCAACTGTTAACCTTAAACTGCTCACCCTCTTCTTTGTTCCGTTAACCTTTTTCATCCTAGCTTGACTCTCTTTGCTAAAATTTGTGAGAAGACTGTCCTGAAACGAGTGCTGAAGGAGCTCTGGAAGCTTGTCATGAATACAATGGAGAAGACAATTGTACTTCCTCCACTTACTGACCAGACGGTGAGTCCTGCTAGCATGGGCTGATCCTCTCTCCTGCCCCTGCAACCCACTTCCCAACATTCTGGGAACACAGAAAACCAGACATTTTCTGTGAGAGGCCAACTTAAAGGCGACTTGGTATCCTGTCAAAATTATGCACTGGCCACCCAATTCAGCAAGATTCTCAACTTGGATTTGAAATACGTACATTTCTGGACCTCGTTGTTCAGATGTTTGTTTCACATAAACAACATTGCTGTAACTGTTACGATGTCCCTAAACGCTTTGGGTGGGTCTATTCCAGTAAAAGGTCAAAAGCCAAAACTTTGTGGGAGGGGTTCAGGCTCCTTTTATAGCCTCTTCTTCCAAAGACAAACGGAAGTAAATTAGAATTCTGTGGAATAAGATCTTACAGCTTTCTTCAGACCCAACTCATCTCCAAACACATGAGAATGGGGAGTACAGACCAGGGCACTGCCCCTTTCTTTCTTTGGGCACTGTTCTCATTGCCCTTCACATACAGAGGGCACTTTCTACAGCAGGGGCCTCAATCTGTGGAAGTTCTCCATGCAGTTTTGAACCTGGGAAATGAGATTTGAAACTTCAGGTGAGCCTCCCTGAGTAAAGGCAGCTCTCCATTATGGGTGGTTCTCTTCTATACTTGATGGGTGATGAAGATATGACAGATACGATACTTTGGAAACGTGGATCCAGTCTTGGGTAGATGATTCACATTTGTGTGCAGTGTTGACCTAATGTTTCTTCTGAGCTAAATTTGACCATCTCTGTGAATCAATCACAGGAAGCCTTACGATGTCCCCGACTTTTCCCCATTTCTCCAATTTTCAGAGGCTATTTTGTACTTAAATTACAGTAGCAGGCCAGTGTGAAGCTCATTTCAACCAATTTCCTTAGCTCCTGTTCTAAAAGGCTACGGTGGGACATAAATTGACTGAACTGGAAATTAGGAGTAGTTCCTGTGGCTTGCTTACAGCCTTCCCACGTCATAGTTGGATCACCAAGGTTTGGTACAGGCAGGTTTTCCAGTCTAATTCAGGGAGAGGGTAAATCCCAAATATCACTGTGGAAGCTACAGCTGCATCAGAAATGTCATTTTCACAACCAACAGATGTATTTCTAGATTGTTGTTCTTTACACTGCAGATGGTGGCTGGCATGACTAAATGTTCCTCTCTTCAAACGATTAAGCAAATAACTGTCTTGTAGAAAACTAGCATTTCAGGATCAAAGCTTAGCTTTTTCTCTGATATGCAAATACATGTTCCAGTGGAGGACTGTGATTCAGAGAGGCCCCATCTCCCATCAAAAGTGGTACAATCTAGGATCACGTGGGCAAACTCCCCTTTTCTTTGTAAGAGTGGGAGCTCAGACTTTGGACATGCTTGGAGATATGTGATGCAGAGATGGGACAAAGAGGGGGTGAAAGCAAAAATTTTACTTACACACGGTAGTGTTCTCCTGGGGTTCTCTCACCTTCCATCTTAAAACAGTGGTTCATAGCTATGAACATTCTAGTGAAGGTCCCAGTTGATAAGGCTGAGGGAGACGTTCTCAAGAAGTTTTTTTGGAAATCGGAAAAGGGTCTTTCTTCTGAACTGGAACTGAACGATTTGAAAAGGTGGACTGTGCAATGCTCAGGCTCTGAAAGCAAAAAGGTACTCCAGAGCATGCAGGGGTTTTCCTGCAGCGCCTGTCTGCAACTGTCCCCAGAGATTTGGTGAGCCCCAACCCTCCCTGCTTTTTGGAAGCAAGCAAAGACAGTGCTATTCCATCATGCCTTTGAGCCAAGGTGATTGCGGACACTGTCAGAGTATTCAATAGGAATATGATTGTTTTAGTTTCATTCTATTTTTTAATCTCATTTATTTTGCTGTACGCTACCTAGAGTCCATCAGAATTGGGGTGGGTACAAAATAAAGAAATCAGCAAACTCCTTAGAACAGCTGCGTGTTCCCAGAGATCACACAGCTACGCCATTCTCCCAGGAAAGGATGCACTGACACATGCTCAGGAGCACTTTTTTTGCCCTCAAAGCTGGAGCTTTGCATAGCCCTAAGGCTTATAACTATCTTTTAAAAAAAAAAAAGCTGTGCATTTTAATCCTCTAACCTTGTTTTTAGGGAAAAAATAGGTGGGATTTTTGGAAAGGAAATGGCAGATTTTACAAAGGGTTAATGGCATCTGTCAAGTTTCTCTCCAAAAGGCCTTCAAACAGTGCCCCCTGCAGTGTTCTGGGAGGCAAAATGACAACTGCCTGTCAGTAGCTGCAGAGAACAGCTGTATCCCTGCCAGCAGTTGATCAAAAAGACAGCACAAAAGAAGAAGGATCTGCCATTCCCCACCACTAATTTAAGCCCCCTGCCCACAACTTTTCAAATAGTTCCAACTTCCCCAACATTACCATTAAGCCCCTCACTTCATCGATTTCGGAAGGGTGACCAATTTTGTGGAGATCGTTTCGCAAATCCCAGTTTTAGGCCCCAGCTATCAAAGCCTGAATTCAATTGACTCCAAGTGTGAATTTCCAAAAAGGAGGTGAAAGAGTGTCTGGTCTTTCTTTGTATGTCAGGAATTATTGCTATCTGATGACGGACAGTGTAAGTTTTCCTGTTGAACATTCTTTGATGTAGTTCTCTGGTAGATTGCTCTAATACACAGCTTTCCAAACTGTGTGTCACGACACAGTACTGTGTCACCTGCGGGGCCCAGGGCGTATGGGGCCAGGATCACTAAAGGGGAATACTGGTGTTTTCCTTTCTTCTTCATCCCAGGCAGGACAGCCTTTATATTTCAGCCACCTTAGAATCCTTCAAGATTTCTGATTGCAAATTGGGTGGGAAGTAAAGATGTAGGTGATTTGGGAAGCGAAGAATAGGAGAGATGCTTCTTGGAACAGGATAGTCTTCCTCAGTCTGATGTCGGTCAGCTGCAGTGGACCATAACCTCATCATCCTCAGCCAGATTGGATTTTTGGATGTGATGTGATGTGAGAGATGCTGGAAAGTATAGTCCAAAACAGCTGGAAGGTGAGAGGTTAGAAAAGGATGGAATAAAAGCTAGATACCCATTTCTGTGACATCTCATTCCTCCTTTACATTGTTCTCATTTCACTTCCACTGAAAGTTTCTTTGTACCTAAGTTCTTTGCACATAAGATGGACTTTGCTAAAGAATATACTTTTGTTGCGCCTCTACAAATACATGAGAAACAACTCAGGACAACATATCCTAAGTAGCCTGTGGTGGGCACCTTGCTACAAATACATTACTGTGCAAAAAAGCAAATGCTTAGAAAAAAAAATCACTTCATCGGTTTCTTTCTAAAGTGGAGCTGATGAATAGCTCAGTGGTAAAATCTTGCAAGCCAAGTATTTAGTTGTGAGTTGACTGGCCACGTTCCACAATGTCCTTCCTCTAAATAGCTCAATTTCCCCAGGAGATCCTCAGGTGAGAACGTACCTCTCAATATGCAGTTCTGCTTTCAAATGGTCTTTCTAAAAATGTAAGCCTACTTTAAAATGAGCACGAAGGTTGAGTCCCTGTCATTAAACAGATGAATCATGTCATTGAATTAAGGGAGGTGTGGACAGGAACTTCAGGGATGGACCTTAAATCAACGTGGGTTTTTCTACGATTGCCAGGCGTTCTTCATATTGTGTTCACAGATGGGACAACACTTTTGTGTGGTACAGGGATGTTCCCATCAGTTCTCTGGTTGTGTATCAGGAGGGACTGTAGTATTTGTGGGAGGCTGTGGGGATGAGAATAAGTTGGGTGGGGACACAATGGATATGAAGGTGATGGCCTACTCATGTGATGGTTATTCTTTCTAATTGCTCCGCTCCTCTCACCTTGGCAGATGATTGTAAGTACGGCAGGTCACCCCTGTCTCTCATGTTTGTCTCTCTCTCTCTCTCTCTCCCGCCCTGTCCATGTGCCTTGCGTCTAGTATCTTTCCTACCCAAAGTAACTTGAGCTGGTTTTTCTGTTGTTCTGTGGTGGCTGCCTATCTTGTCCCCATGCCTTCTCTTCCTGCTCCTGCCCCTTCCCAATGCCTTTGCCTTTTCTTGTTCTGTGCCCTCTTCCCCCTTGTTGCTGAGCTGCTTCGCGCCAGCTATGATGTCTTGGTGGAAAGTCTGTCCCTCACCCCTCCATGTCGGAAGCTACAATGGGGTTGTTTCCTGGGGTGCTGGGAGGAGGGAAGGGTTGCTCCTGCCATTGAGTTACAAGAACAAGGTGGTCAGATCTGCCTGTGATACTTTCACAGGAAGGGCGAGGAAGTCAATTTTTGAGGAAGAGCATTCTCCAAATTCAGTCTCCTTTCCTCTTGCATTCTTTGGAGATGTGAAAGAGCAACTCCTCTGGTCAAAATGTTCCTTGGATATGGGAGGATGTAGACTTGGGGGGGATCTTGGGTGAAGAGGACAACATATCCTAAGTAGCCTGTGGTGGGCACCTTGCTACAAATACATTACTGTGCAGGGCCAAAAAGTGGGGAAATGTCGTGAGAAGAGGACATGCCTACTGCACTTTATGTCAGTGTGAGCTCTTCAGAGTTAATATCTGAGACTTACCTGGTTTCCTCGATTTGGTGCCTGTGCAATACCCAGCATTCCCAGCCAACATGGTGCCCATCTCTAGATGGTGTCCATCTAGTGGACACCAAGTTGGGTAAGTCTTTGGGTCTACTTTGGGACCTTAGCTACTGATTCTTCCAAGACACACAGGCACATATCAACAAAGTGTGTACAGTGTCATCAAGTAAATCCCCCCTCCCCCACACACACTTTAGGACATGGGCCACCCACATTTCCAGGCCTATCTGGTCAAGAAGTCACATCTACACAGTTGTTTGTACTACCCTAGGCACATCACAGCAGGTTAGTGTTAAGGTTAGGGTTTAATTTTTCCCCTTCCTCCCTTGGAGACTATATCATTTCTGTGTTTTCAGCATTCTTTCCCACAGAGATAGACAAAGAATTCTCCCTTCTCAGTGCCCTGACAATGACCTTCTAATTTACTTTAACAGATCCTACACCAAGCATTTAAGGTACCCATCCCTTCCTTAGCTATAATTCTGTGAATTCAACCTTCTCTAGCCGGGTTAACTAACTGGAACCTCTAGGTATGCTGGATTACAATTTCCACCATCCCCTGGACAAGCTAGTTAGTATTAATGTAGTTTATTGCTGAATACAGTATATCAAGAGGACATCAGATGAAATGGGAACTGTTTTCATTCAGTTGTATCTAAGGAAATACTTAGACAAACTTTTAGACTATAGATTTCTTCATAAAAAAAGATGTTTAAAAAATGAACCCAAATCTGTCCTGCTAAGGAACACGGCAACTTTCCACAAAAATCTCCAAATCCTGTTAAATCTCTGTGATTTATCTGAAACTCTGATGGAAGCAGGGAGAAGGGTGCACAGTGGTGGCAGTTAGCTTGGGAGCATAATTTATTATGGCAGGAACAGTGGTGAACCTCCAGGAACCTTCAAAAACAGTAGCAACAAAAAGGCAGAAGAAGTTGATTAGTTTCTTCCACCCCATCCCTGCCCCGCCATTTGTTCTGAAATCCAGTTTTTACATTTGGCCAAAGGTTCTTTGGAAGCATCTCAAATTACAGCTGCTATTCCCTTACCAATCGTGATATCCCTATATCACCCTTCTGAAGACTAATATGATTGCTCCCATCTCTTACTTGTGGGCTTCCCAGAATTATCTGGTTGGGCTTCAGAAGGGTGATATAGGGATAGACAACACACTAAGCCAGCCAGACACCAACACCAACCTAACCAAGGTTAAAACTATCTTAAGCATGTTGTGTGAACAGAACTAGTAAAGGCATGACAGTTCTACCCATACTGTACATGGCTCCAGGAAGATGGGGCAGAATTGTTTTTTGGTAATTCTGACAGTTGCAGAACTTGGAGGAAGAAAAAGGGTTCCAGTTAGTTAGCTAATTAGTTAATATGATGATGTACTCAACAAAACAATAAAAGCAATGTAAAATCCAAATCCAGTAACAATAAACACAGGCACAATAGTACTGTAATATCCAAGGGCACAAACCTATCATTGCTCCAATTTTCTCTGGAACAGCTCATTTTTCACTAGGTTCTAGAAAATCAGGTGCTAACATGGCCTCAAGTGAGGGAGGCTATTCCATAAAACAGGCCACAACCAAGAAACAATATTGATTGCCCCCTGCCCCAAAACTCTAAAAAGCTATAAAATACAAAGCAGATGGGTTGACTCTACTTGCAGGCATCTAAGGGCCAAACCATTTAGGGCTTTATAGATTAAGACCAGTATTACACCTAGAATTCTCTGGACCCCAATGCATGGTGGACCACACAGGCATTACAGTACATGACTCCAGCGATCCTCATTCGTCAATAAGGCTGCTGCATTTCAAACCAACTGCAGTTTGTGGGTAGTCTTCCAAGGCAGGTTGGGCTGAGTGCATTGCAGTAGTCCAGCTGTGTGGCACTAAGGGCAGGAGTGATTGTCTCCGGGGCTGGGTGTCATAAGACAATTCTTGTGACCTATATACTGTATGTTTCTGACCAATTTGGGGTGCTGTTCAGATGAGAATAAGGGATTCTTCGGGGGGAAAAATGCAGATTCAGTGCCAGGTTTAGCTTACACCTTCTGACAGTGCTGTTCTCTGGAGATCATCCCAGGGTAGTGGAACTTAAATATCCCTCCTTCCCTCCCTCCCTCCCTCCCTCCTTCCCTCCCTCCTTTTTCCTTGTGATCCCCATACCTAGACATGTTTCTCCTCTCCTTCCCTATTGATCAATTTGTGATATTGTTTCTACAGGGAACCCTCTTAAGAAAGCATGGCAAGGGGACTGAGAAGGTAACGAGCCATTCTCACTCTTTTGTCTGTCTGTAGCAAAAGACCCAGCTAACATTGCTTCCACCACCCACTCACCCAGCCCAGCTTAAATGTTCAAGGAATCAGCTGAGGCTTTGACATCAATAAGGGTTGATCATTGCGTTTCATAGTTTGTGTTGTTGAGATATATACTGTTGTGTGTCTTTGATTGTCTGAGGGGGGCTGTTTAGTGTTGTAGCATGGATTTCGTCTTCTAGAGGACCTGTATCTGTGTCCATACCGTGCAGCAGCAGCTCAGAGAATGTGATGTATGTTACAGCTAGTTGTGATGCCAATCTCCATTACAGCTAGCAGTTTAAGGAAGGTGGAACTCCAATGTTCCTGCCCCAAGGTACTTATCATCTTAAATTTGGCAGAAGAGAGATAAGAGGGATGGAGGTAGCAGCTAACATGGAGATGCCACTGTTATGCATGATGTGTACCTCCATACATCTCTGGTAAACAGATCGGGTCAGTTTCTCTTGTGTTCCAGCCACCCACCAATCCATTTTAACCAGTGATGTCCGTGGGACAAAAGTTGAGTCCGTGTTTCACTCCAAGATAGGCCTGTGGAAATTTGTGATTAGACATCTTTTCCAAATCACTCCAGATTGGTCCATGTTGGAAAGGTTGCCTGATAAAAGAAGGGTGTAACTTTCCTTCTTTGTATGGGGTATGTGGGGAAGAGCAGGGAGGGTATATACAGTGAATTTCAGGGCAGTCAATATATATATACAGTGAATTTCAGGGCAGAGTATACACAGAGTATGTACAGGGCAGAGTATGTATGGTATACACAGAGTATATACAGTGAAATCTTGGCTCTATTGAGAAAGAAGCCTTGTTGAGTTCAGTAGATCCCAACTAAATATAGCACAGTTGGGCCTGTGGGACAAATCTGGCCTACCCACAGGTTGCCCATCTGATCTGGGAGTTCATTTCCATCTTCCAAACCCCCCTCTCCTAGTATTGCTCTACTTCAGACACACCTCTTGTTTCCCCTTCGGGAGGAACGGCACAGAACAGTGCAGAAGAACACCAGAACAATTGCAGGAAATGGAACTGTGTGGACCAAGATTTTTACTTCAGTTTGGATAAAAATGAGGCAGGGGGTGGGGGTGGCATGCCTGTAGAATTGTGTCCCCATAGGCCCAAGGAGCCCCAAATACCATAGATGATAGATGATAGAAGAGAGATAGATAGAGATAAGAGATAGAGATAGAGATAGAGATAGAGATAGAGATAGAGATAGAGATAGAGATAGAGATAGAGATAGAGATAGAGATGACAGAGACAGAGATTCCCAAAGTTCAAACTTCTGGTGGTATTTTTTAATTCTGTTGGGTTTGTTATCACCATTATGCACTATCTTTTCCTTCTGTAAATTGATTCATTGATTATTGCTTCCTTATTGTGGGGTGGGTTTTTTTTTAACTTACTATAAAAGCCACCATTTTAAAAACAATTACAGAAAGGTTATTAATAAATCTATAAATGAGCCATATACTTTTGTGAGCCTCCCAGAACCCAATGAAGTTGGCAGAATACAAATCATGTAAAGTAAATAAATAAAAAATGTGAGGTTTTAGGAAGGATCACTGAAAATATATTATAAAATTAAGATCTAGGCATATGAGATTGTGTTCTGGGGTTACTGCTGGACCCTCTCCTATTTTTTTAGGACCAGCAACTGTGTGGCATTAAATCCTTCTGGAAGCAGAACACAAAAGAGGAGTGTTCAAAAATGAGATGATGATGGGTAATTCAGGAGTTGAGAATAATTCATATATAATAGCTTTTCTGGGCAGAAAATATATATTTTGAAAAAAAGTAACTTCAAATAAAATAATCTAGCTCTTTCATATCAAAGAGTTGTTGGATGTTATTCATGCTATCACTTAAAGTGTTTTTCAGCAGTTACAACAAAGACCAAAGTCAAGGGGAAGTCTATTTCTAGAAGATGGGATGTCATGTAGGCAGAAAAGAATGAAGGTCTTAAGATGAAAGGTGTAGATTTTGGTTTAACATTAGAACTCTGTTGATATTGATAGTACTTTGGGTATAGAGCCAACCCACCAGAGGGGGGCTTAGTTCTCTCTTTTGGGAAACTTTAGATCAGAAGCTAAATAGTTAGAACAGGGGTGGGCAACATCAGGCCCGCGGGCCGTATAAGGCCCGTGGGGCTCCTGCCTAAGGCCCGTGGGGCTCCCACCTGCAAACCCCGCCCCTTCCACATGATTGGCTCCCGCCCACAAACCCCGTCCCCAGTGCTTGTGATTGGCTCCTGCCCACAAACTCCGGCCCCCGGTCCACGGAAATCCCAGAAACCCCGCCCCCCGCCCACCCCGGTTATAAATATCCAAATGGCCCTTGGCAGAAAAAAGGTTCCCCACCCCTGAGTTAGAAGCTGAGGGTAGTTGATCAGCAAGCCCCATCCAGGTGTTATGTGAGTAAAGTGGGATTGAGAGTGGCATGTTTTGACAATGATCCTGGAAAAGTGCTTTGGATCTCACACAAATGCAGTAGCAAAGGGGGACCGTCTCGTCCCAATAACGTCGACCCGCCCCACCCGTGCATGCAGAGAGGGCATGCTTCGGACCCCCTCAACAAGAGAATTCCATCTAGCGGGGTCCAGGAGGCGTGCCTTCTCTGCGATAGCGCCCGCCTTGTGGAATATCTTGCCCCCAGAGGTGAGACTGGCCCCTTCACTCCTGGCCTTTCGGAAGACCCTTAAGACCTGGCTCTGCCGCCGGTCCTGGGACGACAGAGGCGGCAGTGCCTCCTGGGGTTGGCTGGCCCCGTAGTGGTATGGTCCATCCTGCGGTCCCCCCTTGGATTTTATGTAATTTATTATTATTATTATTCGATGTATTTTAGATACTGTTTTTGTATTTTTAAACTTTCAATTGTTGTAACCCGCCCAGAGTCCCTTGCAAGGGAGATGGGCGGGGAATAAATTGAAATAATAAATAAATAAATAAAATAAAGGAGACCAACTTTGTGATCCTGAAAAAAAGAAAGAAAGGCCCCTTTTTAAGGAATCCATTTATTAAAGTTAAGGCAACTCTTAAAGCAGTGGCATCTTTTTCTTTTTTAAATGCTTACATATACTGTAAACCTGAAAAAGATATACATGTTTCAATGAACTGCAGAAATATGCTGCGTCTGAACCAAATGTCAATGATTGTTGAAGCATGCACAGCCCTATAAAGGTCAACCATTCCTTCCTCAAAGGAATTACGAAGCAGGATGTTGTCTTCTTCTCAACCAGATGTTCAAAGCAAAGAGTAGTGATGTGAATAAGATCCATTTACTTGCTGTTCTGATCTTGACTCAGAAAACAAAGATTGGATGAGTGGTGTTTATTGAAGACATCATTTCCTTCCCATTGATTGTCTCTGTTGCTTATTTAAATCTGTGTAGATAAATGTTTTGGCTTTTTCATAATTTGGCCCTGAGTTAGATGATTTCCTGGATCAGAGATCTAAGCATGTTGTGTGTGAACTCACCTGGGCCAGGGAGTACATGAGCCCTTAAACCTGCCTATATTCCAAAAATTGAATTAATTCATATCATATTTTTAATGGGAAATGCCACCTAAATTCTGACTGGGCTGGGTTGGATATGCAACAGGAGAAGCTTAGCAGAAGAGTCCTACAGAGGTTGAAATTTTAAAATTAGAACAGTGGACTATCACTGATGCATATTTTTCCATTTTGGTTCAAACGTAGAGAATATGAAGACCCAGCATTCAAGGAGGAGGAGAATTTCAAAAGTAGCCCCATGAATCCATAATAATTAACCTGATGGGAAAATGTGATCTAAAGTGTATAATGTAAATTCAAACAAAAGGGTTGTTCTTTGGGATGTGTTATGAAAAGTGTCACAAATCCGGTTTAATCTCTTTCTTAATTTTCTGTTCAACCCATTTAAAATAGCAATACAGATCCATGCTCCACAAGTCGGTTATGAAATTTACTGTAAAAAAAGCTTTCCTCCAGATCTGGTATTGTTCAGATGTGTCGGAATAGAAACCCCGTGGCCCCAGCCAGCGTGGCCATTGCGGAGATAGCATCTGATACCAGCACGGTTGTGGGGAAGGGAGTGTGTTGCATTGCTCTCATAGGCTTTCTAGATGCTGTAATCATACAAATAGTACTGTTCTTTCCACAGCCTAGGGTGAAGCTCCCCACTCACACTGAAGTAAGGATTCTCAATTTAACTCTTATCTGCTTCATCTATTTTTTCTTGCCTATCCTCCCCATAGAGACCCCCCACCTCCCAGTCCTTCTTGCCTGTGGTTATTTGAATCCTTATGTCCGTTTGTCGCTCTTGTCCTTCTTCCTTACCAGAAATTGCTACCTGGAGCTGGCTGCTCTTTTAAAACTTGTGCTCAAATTGTCTTTGTTGGTCTCTGTTTTCAACCAAAACCCAAAGCAAATTTTTTATATTTTCCTCCTGAAATCTTTTGCTCAGCTTGCTTGCTTGATTGTCTGCATGTGAGTGGGTAGAGGGAGGGCACAGGGGGTTGGGGAAACATCTGGACCGTAGGGGCAGAGAGGGAGGGATGAGGATGTAAAGAGAATACTGTATATGGGAAAATGTTTGAGTAGATATGGCAGGATCTACTGCAAGCAACTGTGGCTTTTCAGAAGGGGTGGGGGCACTATACGCCGTGCGTGTTGCTGTTTAAAATGTTTGCATCTTGCTTGTCAGCTGAAAAGACTCCCAAAGAGTCTTCGGCACAATTAGGACAAAAAAGGAATAGTTCCTGTCCGTAAGAATAAAAGCATGATATGAAGGCTTCAATTGACCAAAGCTGGGGTGGGGGGTGGAGGTCAATACCTATGGACTCACATAGTGACAACCATGGAAAATTGCAACTTGGAATGTAAGAGGAGTAAGCCGTAAAGAAGATGGATGGATGGATGGATGGATGGATGGATGGATGGATGGATGGATGGATGGATGGAAAATCGATTGAGTGTCTGTAAATCAAAGAGAAAAGAGATGTAATAGATCCAAATGAAAGTAGTCTGTTCTTGTAAAATGTCAGGGATTTTTTGGTTGAGGATATTGTGGGGTAGAATAAGTGCCCTAAACCTTGCAGATTTGAGGGCACCCAAATTCATTCTTTAAAATCTCCTGTCCGTATTCAGAAAAGAGTGGGGAAAGAGTCTAATGGTGAGAGGTAAAGGATGAAATGGGTGCCTTGTACCACTGTAGGTTTAAAGCACCGTTTTGTTCCAAAGCCCCAAATGTACACAACTCCTACCCCCACTCCTCAAGTTGGCCTCTTCCACTCCAGGGGTTGGTCTGGTGCTGCAAAAGTATGCCAGGAGCTTCCACCTGGTGCTGCTGGATTGCATACAGGATTCTTCCATTCATTGTTAGGTTTTGCTCTTTATATTACCATAGGAAATTGGAATTGGATGCAGTCTGGTTGTGTCAAGAGTCCCTTCCTGTAGTGTCTCACTGATATTATATGCAGTCTACACCTCGATAAAGAGTTTAAACAAAGTAGTGTTAATAGAACTGTGCACACAGTTTTATAGCAATCCTTTTCCTTTTCTGAGGGGGCGTGGTGGCTCAGTGGGTAAGACGCCAGGCTTGTTGATTGGAAGATCGCAAGTTCGGAGGTTCGAATCCCTAGCCCCGCGTGACAGAGTGAGCTCCCGCACTAGCCCCAGCTCTTGCCAACCTAGCAATTCGAAAGCATGCAAATGCAAGTAGATGAATAGGTACCACTTCGGTGGGTAGGTAACAGTGTTCCGCGCGCGTCATGCAGCCACATGACCGCAGAAGCGTCTTCGGACAACGCTGGCTCTTCGGCTAACAAACAGAGATGAGCACCGGCCCCTAGAGTCGGACACGACTGCACAAATGTGCGGGGGGAACCTTTACCTTACCTTTTCCTTTTCTTGCAACGTTTTAAGCACACATGAATGTCTCTGTAATGCAGAAGACATTCCTGAAGTTTGAACAGGATTATGCTTGCTTAGGCATATGCAGAAGCTGGCTCATGAGTTATCTTAAATCAGCACGTTTTTAAAAAACAGGAACTAGGAAGTAACCAACCACAAAAGCTGACTCGTGCCATCCTGCGTTTTATTAACTGTGTATTATCACTATAAACCGAACATCTAACCCACGTTATCCAAAATAAAATTATTGGCATTTGACATCATTACTGGTCAGCATTTATTATACAACTACAGTATATAAAAGTTGTTTGTACCCTCAAGTGGGCAGGACCTTGTATTCTGTCCCCAGCACTGTTCAGACTTGGTTGAAGCAGATCGCGTGGACTGCACTTGTAAATTGGTTCATGAGGAATTTTCCTCTTCACTACCAGTATATCAATGTTGCTTTTCTTGCAGTTATCTGTGTGCTCATAGACATAATTGATATAAACATTTTCTGGGTGCATCTGTGTGGAGAGGAGATACAAACTAACTGGAAATTGCAGACTTCTGCATATCTTCTGGTTCCAGAATGAATCTTAGAAAATCTCTTAACACCTGGTCGAGGCTGAAATTGCAAAAACAGCACAAAACCGAATGGCACAGGGGAAATCTTCTCATTTTTAATTGAAAGTCCCCATGCAGTGGAATACCCTCCTGAGTCTTGAGACAGACTCAGAATGCCTTGCTCATGACTCGAAATGTGTTGACAGTTACAAAGGACTAGAACGTCAACTATTTAGAATGTCAACCATGGATAGCTAGATCCAGATTTAACAAAAAAGAACCTCCTATAGCTTTCCCAATCTGGATCTCTCCAAACATTGTCTCCTACTCCTATCAGACTCAGCAGAATGGCCAGTGTTTGAAACTGATGTAACATGTAGCCCCAAGTTTCTGAAGAGACCTAGACTGGGGGGAAATTAGAAGCTCTCCCTATTTGAGAAGAAAATAATCTGAGTATTTGTTGTTGTTGTTGTTCCTTTAATCAGAGACTACAAAGCAGGGAAAACAAGCTTCTGCAGCTGAAGCTACACTTTAAAAAAATCAGCCTCAGGGATGCAAAGAATCTGGTGGTAGTACAGAAGTTCCACCAAGGCTGGTACAGTGAAAATAGCCATTTTTTCTAGCTTTGGTGGAGGGCTTTTATGGTATTTTTTTTAAAAAACAGAGGTCTTAAACCAAGCAGAAATGTTTACTTCTTGTTCTATATTTCTTAAAAGTGGAAATTGGGTGCTGTTGAATTTCATCAGAGCAGTCTGGAAGTAATCTGGAGGTCCATAGATTGCCCGCCTGCAGCATAACAAGATCCTTTTAGGAGGCTGGTTTTTTAGGTAACAAATCCTGAGTAATTCTGTAATTGCATCATCTCAGATTGGAACTGGATGCAGAATTCATTGTTCGAAGAGATTTGCTTTCATCTCCTTTAGGCAAAACCTCTAATCTTCAAGGAAGCAAAAGAAGGACAAGTGTAAGGTCCAAGCCAAAAGTTCAGAGTAGGGAACTTTCAGACAAGCTTGAGAGAACTTTTACAAATTAGAAAGCAACAAACTGCCTCCACTTTTCTATTTTGAGGGTGAAATGAGCAAAGTTTGTAGGTAGGGAGAAACACATATGCTTGTATCAGTTGAAGGCTGGCTACAATGTCTTGTCTGTTGGCATAATAGAACAATATTGTGTTTGCGTAATTGCTTTGGAGTCAAGTTGGGCAAAACTAAAGAAATGGGCATCAGGAGAAGCCAAAAGGCTTCCTTTTGTCTTCAGTATAATTCATTTTATTTGATCTCTGAAGTGGTGCAGCCAATAATACCATGACATCAGAGCAGTCAAAACCCAAAGTTTCGGTTTATTTGTGCCAAAGGAGTGAAAGGAGAGACTTAAACCTTGGTCCAAGCTCTGATTTAAAGTGTTATGTTGCCCCTTAATACCCCCATTCCTAAAAGACAAAAATGCCAGGCCAAACTATTTGGTCCTGCCCATTCCAGGGGTGCTCTGGGGCCTCAGAGTGAGTTGGTGGGCTGCAAGCGGTCTGTGGGTTGCCCACCCTGCTCCAGAGACTGAGTGGGCTTCTGAAATAGTGGTGGGGTGTGAGCTGGATTTTGGGGGTGGCAATGATTCAAAACACAGTCTGGATAGCCACTCACAAATGAACCCACAAGATGCAGTGTTGGGGGCCTGTTATTAGGAAATCCGGGATTATAAATTATGGCTGTTCAGATGCCCTCTTACTAGGCATTTTGTGACTTTCAGCAGAATGTATGAATATTCCACCAGTGCAAATAGGTTGCCTTCAAGAAGCTATGTTTGGTGTTATCACTAAAGTTGCAACTGCAGAGAATTGAATATGTATGTATGAAGATGGACCATGTTATTCGGTGTTCAGGATCATTCTGGGAAATTGACTCAAATCGTAGGAGTCAGGACCATTCTGTAAATTTATATTCATTTGTGGAACTTATTGCCATAAATTGTGCACATAGCCAGCAAGTTTAGATGGTTTACAAAGAAGAAAAAAACTAAAGATTTGTCAGAATCATGTCAGAAAAGATCAAACCTTGTTAATATCATCTCTGATTTGTTCCATTACTGAACACTGTATAATAGTGATTGGTGGAGGGCAGGGGTGTCACCTCAATCCATCTGGGTGTTGACACTCTCCAAGAACTATGGAAAATTGATGAAACAGGATTTGCCTTTGTAGAATCCATACGGTTTGTTCCTCTGTGGGCTTAGTTATTTTTTCTTTGATTATCATTTCTACCAGTTTGCCCATAACAGGCATTAAGCTGACCAGCCTATAATTTCACCTATTTCCCTGTTGAAAAATTGGTGTCACATTGGATAACTTCCAATGAGTTGAATATGAGGGGAACATTAGATATCATTGTTAGGAGGTCAGAAATTTCACATTTGCATGGTTTAAGAACTCTTGGGTGGATGATGTCAGGTCCACTGTGTGTACATACTGTGTGTGTGTGTGTGTGTGTGTGTGTGTGTGTGTGCGAGTGTGTGTGTGTGAGAGAGAGAGATGGTCCATCAAAGCAATTGTGGCATCTCCTTATCATTCTAGAGCAGTGTTTCTCAACCTCATGCTGGCTGGGGAACTCTGGGAGTTGAAGTCCACCCATCTTAAAGTTGTTGAGGTTGAGAAAAAATGTTCTAGTCATGGTATCTGCTCACCTTATACTTTGTGGGGTGCTGTCCAGGTTCTGAAAAAGGCCAATAGCAGAGGTTAAATCATGCTTCCCTCCCATGCAGCTTCTAGATGGGCTTCCCAGGATTGGTAGCCAGAGGACATGTTAGCTCAGAAACTCTGAGATGTAGTCCTAACAAATATGGAGGGTGCCAGGCTAGGGAAGGTTGGGTTAAATAATGGAAGAACAAATGTTCTATGCTAATTAACCACATCCACCATCTCTCTTCATATAGTCTAACAGGACTTTCTTACATTTTTGCGATAGAAAATAAGAAGCATGTTCTAGATCATGAGCAGGGACTCTGGTTCAGTATCATACAATTAAAACCAAATACATTTTAATTCAGAAAGAGAAGTTTAGAGGTTTCTTTTTTTTCCACTCAGGTAAAAATTGTGAATCATGTTAAGTCAGGAAGTGTTATGTTAAGGGTTCTGCATTTTCATTTAAAATGTTCTTTAAAGACTATGGGGACCTGATAAAAGGAACAACAGGTTTTCCGAAAACTGGAAGGTATGTATCTACATATCTAATTATCTTCGTTAGGATTACAAATAAATAATATTCCCCTTAGAAATGAAAGAAGATTATTCAGAAACAAAGGAACTATCCAATGAGGAAAATTCCAGAAATTTGCTACCAGTAGCCCAAATTGTCATGGTACCATTAAATCCTTAGGTGCCATAACTTATCTATAATTAACTTGACAGTCCCTTACTGAGAAACCATAATATAACTCCCAAGTGTGACAGAATAGACTGACTATATATTATAATGGAAACCCCTGTGAGTTTTTGAGAAAGCACATTACAACTCCCCTAAATAGAAGCTCACCAGATTTTCTTACCATAAATTATGAAAAGGTATCTCTGATTCCATATAATAAATATTAGTGGGGATGCAATTGCCTCTTTCTTTTTATTATACGTCCTTTCTTCTTTTCATTCCTCCTGCTCTCAGGGCACACAGATGATCTTCAACGCAGCCAAGGAATTAGGGCAGCTTTCAAAACTCAAGGTAAGCAACGCAGGGGAACGTTAGGAATGGACAATGTTGTTCCTTAGCAGAGTCAGAGTCAGACAGAAGACCAGCCTCTGTGCTACCAGCATATTGAAAGGGGGCAGAGAGGGACAATTACATCACAGAAATGGTAAGAACACCAATATATTTATATCCAGAAACTATCACTGCTATTGTTTTTTATACTTTTATATTGCCCAAATTACCAGTTGCAACTTACCACCATCTTGCCTTTTTTGACCATACCCTGAAAACACCCTGCTCACGAATTCAAAGTACCAAAATTTCACAACCAAGGATAACAAAGGATGCTAGAGGCTAAACTTTCTGAACTCTAGATGCCCCCCCCCCAAGCTATTGAAATGCAAGGAAAAAGAACTAGATGTAAATGTTCCATAGGGGTTGGTTTTGCTACTGCTTTCAACAGTCTACGCCAGTGTTTCTCAACCTTGGCAACTTTAAGATGTCTGGACTTCAACTCCCAGAATTCTGGGGGAACTGGCTGGGTTAATGTTGCCAAGGTTGAGAAACACTGGTCTACACACTACAGACTGTGAGACAGTGAATGAGGTCAAACCACACACTAGGTCAAAATGTGGTTTTGTGGTTTGTGATGCCTTATATTGCACCAATTAAGTCACTGTATTCATTTAAGATTCAGATTATTGTGGAAACCCAGTAGTAAACCAGATTAATTCAATAAACCATGGGTTAGCTTGTGGCATGAACTCAATCAATAACTAATCAACCCACCTTCTGCATTCATCTTATAACAGAGAATTTTACTGGGCTGTTAAATCCAAATTAAAAGGTTGGGGAAGAAAAGAAGGGCAGATCCTAACTTGTTTCATATTTCTGGGCAGAGAGAAACTATAATTTTTAGGAGGAAATTTATCTTTTTGTGCCTGGTGGCTATAGTATTTTTTCCCCTCTTACAGAGGGTGATTCTGAGAAGAAAGGTAGCCATCAGGGAATTGAACTGTGAGGGAACTTGGAAGAGTCCAAACAACCTAATTAGTCTTCTCCCGTTCAAACCATCCAAGTGCCCTTCCTGAATGTCTAGGTTTCCAAATGCAGCCTCAAAATGAATGTGTAGGGTGGATTTTAGATGTGTTGATGAATCGCTCTTTGAGTGAGATGGGTGGTGACTAAATTTGAAATATAAATAAATAAATGTTTAGAAAATAAAAATTGTGGGTATCTTGTGCAGACAGTTATTATACATCATGGCTTCTTCCTGCCAGGATCACATGGTACGTGAGGAAGCTAAGAGCTTGACACCCAAACAGTGTGCTGTGGTGGAACTTGCTCTGGATACCATCAAGGTGAGTAACTCTGTTTTCCCCACCCATTTGTCCCAGCCAAATTCTGGATCCTGAGAACAAGTTGAATTTCATTGTGAACATATGGGTTGAATTTGAATTCCCATTTTCCACTATTTGTCGTTTTAGAATCAATGTAGTATGGTGGATAAACCATTGGGAAGTTCTGGGTTCAAATTGCTGCTTGTAGAATGGCCTTGAGGAAATCACCATCTTGGATCTAATCTTAGCTGTGCCGGAGAGATAAAGTAGGATAACTTTGCTGGTACCCAGTAATTTCATAGATGTGGAGTCCTTGGTGCTCTCGGAGCCTTGTTGTTTTCTTGCACAACAAGGCTCAGAGAGCACCAAGGACTCCACAGTTCAACCCTGAGCTACAAATATTCTCTTCGATTAATTTCATGGATGTTTGCCATAATAGAAAAGAGTGGAAATGAGGTAACGTGGCATAACAGCTAGAGAAACTAACTTTCTGGGAGATTCCAGTCCCAATACCTCAGAGCAAAGTAGAAGAAGCCCATCTTAGAGTGTTGGACTAGCACAGGGGTGGGGAACCTTTTTTCTGCCAAGGGCCATTTGGATATTTATAACCGGGGACCGGGGCAGTGTGGGGCGGGGTTTCTGGGATTTCCGCGGACCGAGGGCCGGAGTTTGCAGGCAGGAGCCAATCACAAGCACTGGGGGTGGGGTTTGCGGACGGGAGCCAATCGCGTGGAAGGGATGGGGTTTGCGGGCGGGAGCCCCGCGGGCCTTAGGCGGGAGCCCCGCAGGCCTTATACGGCCCACGGGCCTGACATTGCCCACCCCTGGACAAGCATAAGGAAAAGCAACCTCCAGGTCTTTTGGACTTCAACTTCCATCAGTCCTAGAAGCAGTTATCATCTGCAACATCTGGAGGGCACCAGGTTGTCTGCTCCTAGACTAGCACAAGGGAGGGCCTACCGCTCAGCATGAGAGCATGTGCTATCCATTGCAGATGGTCCAAAGTTCAAACCTTGGCATCTCCAAGGGTCAAAAGGAAGACTCTGCTTGGCCAGGGACCCATAAGAGTGCATTAAAGCAGACAGCAGTGTGTTAAATGGATAACAGCAGAACATGTCCTCTGACCAGAACTTCCTATGAGATCTGGGTTCAAATCCCTGTTCAGCTCCCAGATTCAGAGAAAACTCTTGCCACAACCATCCGTTCCATTGGCAAACCATCTCCTCTTCGATCTCCAGGGATCCCAAACACACTTAGCGTGGCATAGGGGTTGCAGGCACCATCAGCCATCCCTTCCTCTGCCTAATATACCAAAGGTTGGGCACCAAAACCACCAGCCACTCAGCACTGCTCGTCTCCATGTTCTCTCCCCATTCAAGAATTCCCTGCATTCTGTCAATCAACAAACGGTCCTCCCCTCTTCATTCACAAAAACAAAAGTAAATTGAAAAGGCTATGGCTTCACCCTGCTGTCTTTCCAACAAGCTTGGTCAAGGGTATTAGCCCAGCAGATTCTGTAAGCCACCAAGCTCTCAGAAAATTCAGATGGGCAGCAAGGAGTATGTATGCCCAAGGAAAACATGCATGCTCCAAAGCAGAGGATGACCTTGCCTGCATCTGATTATAAAAGACCGGCAAGGAAGCAATTTCTGGAGGGTTTTTGTCAGAGTCAGCGGTACTGGGGCGGCCCAATATCCAAGAAGCCTTTGAGCAATACGTTCTTCCAGTCCTGATAGGAGTAAACAGACTCACACGAAATGAGGTTTAGGTAAAAAGTCTATTTACAATTATACATACACAGTCTTCATACACAGCAGTCCAAGTAATACAGGTACATTGTCCAATGGCACATCAAATGAAAGAGAGAGAGAGTACAGCACCTTTACACAGTACTTTTATACACATATCTGTCCAATCAGGACTCACATTACAGTAGCATTGCATCAGCCACATAATACATTTGCATACTCTTGCCCGTAGGTGTCATCATCTTTCACCTGATAGAATGACATAGCAGTTTCTATACCCTTTCACCTAGATACACTGAATACATTTCCAGTCTGTTCTATCTGTAAATTCCAGGTTTTATTCTCAAACCTTAACAGTTTTGCAGTGCATCACAGTGGTTTGCTTTTAGTATTATGCAATGCTGGGATGATGGTATTGTTTAGCAACATTTTTACATTTACATTTATTTGCAACCGTAGGTTTTAGCAAAATTCATATAAAAATATTTTTACAACTATCCTTATCAGTTAAATCATCCCCTCTAGTATTAACAGCACTATTTGTCAACGTCTGCTTCCTTATCTTCCTTGTGGCCATTGCAAACAACGCAACTTGTTTAGTTACATGTTCATCAACATCAGTCAACAGAAAGTAGATTTTTTCTTCTAAACAAGCATGATTTGCATTAACAAAGGCAAGATGAATCTAGCTCTAGGTTCCTGATATAATACAGAGGTGCAGTAAGATCATTGGGTGGAAAGGCTCAAACAACCTACCATACCAAATGAGTTGAAGATCTTACAGTTCCATTTGCACAGGTCTGATTAAGATTAACCTTGGTTAACTTGTAGGTAGCACTGGGCATTGTCCAAAACCAGTCAGTTTGGTTTATTTATAGTACAGTGTATTAGGCAAACCAGAAAAGGGTTAATTCAGTAACGAGATTAAGCCTGTCGTGTGAATGCAGCCAGTATGACTACAGACATGTGGAAGGTGAACTGTAATTTCTCTTTTTAAATGTAGTAAATAAACAAAGCATAGCTACGCAAACAAACCCTCAAAGAAAAGTGGGCTCCCCCCTGCTTTCAAAAGCCTTCTCCCCAAGTCCAAGTGTGGTCAACGGTTGAGAGCCTTGAGGATACAGGGCTGGCACTGAAGTTGGATCTCCTGTTTTGCCCCTCCCTCTCTCTTCCCATCAGCAATACTTCCATGCCGGAGGAGTTGGTCTTAAAAAAACCTTCTTGGAGAAAAGCCCTGATCTGCAGTCCCTGCGCTACGCCCTCTCACTCTACACACAGGCCACAGACTTGCTCATCAAAACCTTTGTCCAGACACAGTCCACTCAGGGTAAGCTGCCAAGATGGGGCTGCATATGCTTGCAGGGGGTGAGAAATGAGATTAGGTGGGTGGGAATTGGTTAAGGCCACAGACTTAGAATTAGAATTGGTTAGGCCAAGGAGACTAAAGATGCTGCTCTTGGGGTACTTTGATCTTCAAGAGTCCTTCTTATGTTCTTTATGTAGCTAAATGGAACCTCCAGATTCAGAGGCAGTCTACCTGAGTCACTGTCACTCTGCTGAATGAGGAAACATTAAGGAAAGGGAGTTAACTACATATAGACATGCTTATGGGCTTCCCATTAGGGCTTCTGCTACTGTTTTGATCCAGAATCTACAGCGCATATTCTAATGGAAGGCAAGTCTATTGATATCTACTTATTAGGACACTTCAGTAGCTATTACTAAATCTTCTGGGTAGCCAAGACGAGAGGGCTGCTGGCCTCATGCTCCATTTGCTGCAAGGAGGCATCTGATTTGCTTCTGTGGGAAATAGAATATGTGCAAACATCCCTTCACAGCAGGGGTTGGCAACCTACGGCCCTTGGGCTGGATGGGGCCTGCCACCCAAAATCGTCCATCCTGCGGTCCTAAAAAGAAATATATTCACCCTGCCCACAAGAGAGAGGGAGAGAGTTCTCACCACTTCCTCAGACGAATATTTTGGTGATGGCTTCACCAGCCGCCTTGGCGCAGGCAGAGCGACATGTGCCCCGGATATGGTGGCAGTGGTGATAGCATGGCCTCTGGCCCCTATGCAGAAGAAGGTTGCTGACCTCTGCTTTATGGGAGAAACTGGATCATTGGCTCAGCCAGAAAGGTGAATTTTTTACAGGGCTGTCACAGGATTCAGGATCCCCTTGTGGGGGAGATGGGCAGTGATATAAATGCGATAGATAGATAGATAGATAGATAGATAGATAGATAGATAGATAGATAGACAGACAGACAGACAAACAAACAAACAAACAAACAAACCAGCATCTTGGACATAAGTTTAGCCTAGAGTTGCTTCAGTGATTGAGGTGGCTCATAAGTTTAGTACAATAACTAAATAACTTCTGTTCAGCCTTTTTCTGCCTCCCTCCCTAGCATTCAAGTTGGCATTTGTCCTAACCTACCTTTTGCCTTCTCCAGCAGATGTGTGGGCTGATCTTTCTTTTCTTTTTCTCTCCACCTCCTGCCCACTTTCATTCCTCCCCTCCGACCTTCTCTCGTCCTCCTACGCATTTTCGTCCTTGTTCTTTTCCTTCCAACCGCCTTCTTTCCCTTGGTTTCTCTTTTCCTTCCTTCCTGTTCTCATTACTAGTTCATGGTGGAAAAGGGATTAGATTTACTCTTAGCGAAGAAACCTATCCTGAGAAGGGTACGTGTCATACCATTGTCCTGACACTCCTTCCCATCCTCAAATGCACCCTCATCCCACCACCCTGGCCAAGGCTAGTCAGAAGCGCAGGACGCCGTCCCGGTGGAGATCTGGAAGAGAAACGGAGGGGGGCAGCCTTGCAGCCAAATCCGAGACCGTGTTCCTTTTCTCTTCCGGCAAGGGGTCTTCTGAACTAGCCCTGCTCCAGGTGCTGGACCCTCGGGCTGAGCCTCTTTTTGCAAGTGCACCGAATGCATCAGAATGACTCCCTCTGCAAGCACATTGCCGGCGTAGGAGGAGGAGGAGGAGGAGGGTGGGGGAAGAAGGGGACATTTGGTGATGCCACAGGGGTTTGCTCCACCAGTTTCTCCATCCCCTGCTTGCCTTTATTTAGCACATGGAAATGACCTGTGGGTTTTAAGCCTCGTGGCCTTGATTGCTGGATCGGGCGAGTCTGAGCAAGCATGTGGTACAGGAATTGGGATGATCAGGGAGGTGGGTGTATGTGTGTGGTTTTTTACACCTTTCATTGGCAACTAAAGGCATGGGTTTTTAAGGATCTTAAGCATGCAGGGGGCAAAGGCTGCCGATCTAGGCAATTACCAAAGACTGGTACCTGTTTCTTACCCCCTCCTCTTTATTTCATTATTGCTATTGTTGTTTAAAATGTATTTAGGCCAACTTTAACAGTCAGGTCTAAAATAATGCACCTATTCAGGCAACTTATATAGTCAAGTCCAGTAAAATAAACATTAACAATGAAAAAGAACATTACGAAGGAACAAAGGGATAGCAATCATAATAAAATAAACACCCAACACTTACATGTATTTAGCTCAGAGAACAAAAGACTAAGGGGAGACCTGCCAGCAGTCTTCAAATATGTGAAGGGCTGTCCCACCAAAGATGGAGCAGACTTGATCTCTGCTGCTCCAGAAGGCAGAATTTGGTTGTACTAATTTTAGCTAAGCACTAGGAGGAGCGAGAGCTTTCCAAGAGAGTTTGAGCCTTTTTCTTTCAGGCATTTAAACAGAGTCTTGGTGATACTGATACTGCTGCATCCTACAGTTCCAATCTTGTGTTGGGCAGGAGGATGGGTTTCCAAAAGTCCTTCAAATGATTTTCCAGAAAATACTAAAGTGCATAGATAATAGTAGCTACAACCCCTTAGCTGACCAAAAAGCTACAGGTAGTCCTCACTTAATGACCATTCGCAACCGGTTCGCATTTATGACCATCGCAACATCCCGGGGTCACGTGATCGCCATTTTCGACCTTCCCAGCCGGCTTCTGGCAAGCAAAATCAATGGGGAACCACGTGATTCGTTTAACGACTGCCGCAAAAAGGTCATAAAATTGGGTCGGATTCACTTAATGACCGCTTTGCTTAGCAACCAAACTTCTGGTCCCAATTGTGGTCATTAAGCGAGGACTATCTGTTTATCAAGAAAAAAAGCCAATCATTTGCAGTGGCTCTTCAACTTTTTTAAAGATTTGCAGTGATGGTGCCTGGTAGACCCTGGATAATAATACTGTTAAATTTAGGCAATTGAGAACTGCTGCTGCTGCTCTTAAAGTACAAGCTGGCTGATAGGGGTGAAAGGAGAGATTTCAACCCTGGGAAATCAATGTCCTTTCCAGAAAGTTTATGGGAAGAACCTCAGGTTTTGATTCATGTTAAATCACTCTCTTTTCTTGTTGTCTTATCAGTTCCTGGAGACTGCTATTTGCTTCATACAAAACCTTTAGGCAACTGATTTATCCTGGGAGTAATACAATGAAGGACACCACTCTTTGTGCCCAGCATGGGGGCCACTGTTGGCATCAGAGTCCTACATTAGCTACACTCATTATTATCAAAGAGAATCTCCAGGCACAGAAGCATTTTATCTCCACATACCTGAGGACTTTAAGGGCAAATCATAGCACAGGGTTGTCGCCTGTCCCCAGGACGTTTGGTCTTGCTGTTCTCGGTGAGCTTTGTGGGACAGAATTTTCTGACTTCTGAGCCCCGGTTCCTAAGATGCTGTGAGTGGGAAGCCAGGATTGACATGAAATCATATTGTGTGTTCAAGTTCAAATTACACACACACACACACACACAGACTGAAGAATTTTGGTTGAACGTCCGTAGGAACTTCCTGATGGCACACACTGTTCAGCAGTGGAAGGAGCTGGTGTGCTGTCCTTCCGCAAGAAAGCATCAGTGCCCAAGGAGGTCCCTCCCTGCTCTATGATCCTCCAACTAGGTGTGCTAGAATAGGCCAGCATCATCCAAAGGCTACATACCTGTTGGGTGTTAGGGCTGTTTTTGTCACAGAATCCATTCTGGAAGGGGGGAAACCTCTGTCGCACCATCTGCTTCGGAAGGGGACATGGAATATCTTGTTTCTCCTTCGCTCCGAGATCCGCAGCCTTCGCCCCCTTTCCTGAGGGTCTGACCCTGGGAGAGCTGCAGAAACCCTCTCCGTCCTTCCTTCGTCCACCCTGCTGCCACCAGCTCTCCCTTTCCCCTCCCCTCTGACACTGCTGCTCCCACCTTGGACTGAAACCCTTCCATCGAACCACACCGCTGGCCATTGCGCCTGTGCAGACTGACCCCTTCCACCCACCCCTTCCCCCTTTCCCTGTTCTGCCTTTGCTGCATGTGAAATTCCTTCGTGGAGGAAGCCTGTTTGGACAAGGAGCTGGTGTCCTGCTGCTGGGGGCTGGGGGTGGGTGGGGAGCAACTGCAGAGGGGAAGGTCCTGCTGACTTTGATGGAAAAGCAAGCTCGATGCTGTTCTTTGGTTCATGGCCCAGAAGCAAACCGCTTAGAGTCTTCTAAGATTTGGGGCAGTATACAGTATATAAGTTTGATTGATTAAATAAATAAATAGACAGACAGACAGACAGACTGATTTTGGGATATTATTATGGCATAATTTTCAGGGAAACTTTTTTTTTTTTGGTGAGAGGGGAAGCCTTAACTTGGTCAACCCTGTAGCAGGAAAGGGCTTGTCCTAAGAGACAGAAAGCCAGAGGTGCCTCTGAATGAGAATCGCTCCAAAGGCATCAGCAGGCCTGAGTCCATGCATGGTCTTGATGGGCAGGGAGTGTGGTCTGGCGACGACTAACGGTTCACTCCTCTGCTCTCTTCTTGCCTGGCCACTCCGGGACCTCTTGCCCCCACGCAGGCTCTGGAGTAGACGACCCTGTGGGAGAGGTCTCCGTCCACGTCGAGTTTTTCACCCATCCTGGCACCGGCGAGCACAAAGTAACCGTCAAAGGTCAGTGATGATCCCCAGGAGACCGGCGTACCAGAAAGCCACACCGCCTGGGGCTTCTAGAGCCAATGCATTCTGAGAAGCCACTAAAACAATCTTATTCTACCTTTCTTTTCATTGCTTGGGGGGTCACATCTGCTGGGTCGTTTTTGTCCTGTCGTTTTAGTTTTATCCGTGTTGTACACTGCCCAGAGTCCTCAGACTGAGGTGGGTTAAAAAAATGGAAAATATTGAAATGTGCACATATTTAGCAAGTTGGAAAAGATGGCATAAACTATGGCTTTTTAGCTGCAGGAGAAATAAATAGAACGTCTGTTTGTTGAGGCTGCAAACATTTGTCATTGGTTACTAGGGGAGGCAGCACACTACTGTCCAAGGGTGATTCATTAAAATGCTGGATTATTCCACTGGTTTATATGAGCAGGGCTCATTTCTGGTCTTGGAAAGGATAGAAATATATACTAACCAGAGTCAAAATGATGGGTGAATAGCCATTTTGTTCTTACGCTCCCTTTGTGCTCGTAGTCTCCATTTTGCCTGTGACTGCACCCAACCACAAACATTTGTCTTTGTAAAAGCTTATTGTGTAGATATGGAAACAGAGAGAGATATATGTCCTAAGTGAGCATGATAGCAACTGGTTTATCATATAGGGCTGTCATAAAGATGTATATACATGAAGCTTTTTGAATAATGCAAATAGCATACACTACTTAGGTTTTAGGCAACCTGTGACTCTCCAAAAATGGTTGAGCTACAACTTTCAGCGTATTAGGAGGCATGGAGGCCAGTTGTGGTTTAGAAGATCCAGAATGCTACAGGTTGCCAATGCCACACTTCTGCTCTAATTAATGCCACGTTATTTCCTTTGAGGTAAGGACAGCGGCCGTAGCCATCTCCCCTCTCTCTCCTTTCTGCCTTAGTGGTGGCTGCCAATGACCTCAAGTGGCAAACATCTGGCATCTTCCGGCCTTTCATTGAAGTCAACATCATTGGGCCGCATCTCAGTGACAAGAAAAGGAAATTTGCTACCAAGTCCAAGAACAACAGCTGGTCCCCCAAATACAATGAGAGCATCCAGTTGTGAGTGTTTCTGATTTCCCTGTCTTGAATAGAGGCATGACCGGATTTTTTTGTGCAAAATTTGTCCTGGCCTCAGAATTAAAGACTATAACTTTGGTGCTGGGAAAGAGCAAGGTGGACTATTAGGACTGTGCAATGCCTTGAATTGCATTTGAAGAGATCCTTTGTCAGTGTCTCACTAAAGCACCTGCATCTTTTCCCAAGATCATATGCCTGCCAGGAAGGCTTCTGGTTCAATCTGAAGCATTACACAGCCATATAGAGTATTAACGAGGTAAAAGTATGTGCTGTGGGCTAATCTCTGTATAGCAGGTACAGTTACAAGATGCTAATGTGAAACTAGAAACTTGGGTACAGGGAATGTGCAGTTGTAGAATGAAAATGCACCATTTCGAGCTGCAGAGATGCAGCTGTAAACTAAGTAAGGGAAAGTGAAATTGAAAAAGACTGAAAAAGCACAATTCTAGGCTCTGTGGGGAAGGTGCATTTGCAGCCTGGATATAAGGAAATGAAATTGCCAGATGCAACGTTGCAGCTTGCAGCCATAATCTTGGAAGGTTGCATTGCAAGTGTCAGCTGAATGTGCGGTATGGGCTGAGAATCAAGTAACAGTCATCTCCTACTGATACATCATAGTGCAGCAATTTGAGGCATTAATTAGTTAACACTCTGCATAAACAGGAACACAGAGTCAATAGCCGTAAGAATAAAAAGTGTCGGTTCCCCAAAGCATAACCAAGATACAGACCCTGGCAGGGGAGAAGGAAACAGAGATGCAGGTGGAGAGGTTTTCTGTAGTCCTAGTTACTGGGCAGCAATTTGGAACCTAGCTGTGAAAATTAGGAGAGCAAAACATGGGTCAGCATTAGTGGGACAAGGAGAGCTCTGAGCTGATGTGGAATCTAGGTTTTAACCCACGTGCCTTGCATAAGAGGGAGGCAAGGGTTTTATGTTGTGAATGACCACCTTCTCCCTTCCTGCTTTCCCCCCCACCTCCACAGCACCCTCGGCACCGAGACAGGGCCAGAGTGCTACGAGCTGCAGGTTTGCGTCAAAGACTACTGCTTTGCCCGGGAAGACCGGACAGTGGGCATCGCCATCCTGCAGCTGAAGGACATCGTGCAGCGGGGCAGCTGTGCCTGCTGGCTGCCGCTGGGCCGGCGCATCCACATGGACGACACGGGCCTTACAGTGCTACGCATCCTCTCGCAGCGGAACAACGACGAGGTGGCCAAGGAGTTTGTCAAATTGAAGTCGGACACGCGCTCGGCCGAAGAGGGCAGCAGCAGCTAAGACCAATCTGCCTCCCCTGACACCCCTCATTCCCTCCCACCTTCTGCTAGAATTGCCTCCCCTTCTCTTCCTGGTCCCTTCCCTCTTTTATACAGCCATGTCAAAGCCATAGAGTTTTCGGAGCTGTCCTTTCTCTCCCCCAGCCCAGCCCTCCCTGCCCCTTGCCCTTTTATTTGGGAGCTTTGCTCCCACTGCCAAGGATTACCCACGTACCCTCTCAAATACATGAACGTTGCCAAATTCCCCCATGAAGCAGAGAGAGGTGAGAGAGCAAAGGGCTCGTTTCTGGAGAGGATCCTGACAAAAATCAAGAACGCTGCTGTCTGCACTTCAACATAAACTCCCACCATCCCCTTTCTTTCTTGGCACATTTCTGGTCAAGGAGGATCAGAAGCTGCCTTCCATCTAGTCAGGGTATTAGTCTACCAGCCCAGTATTTCCAGCTTGGATTGGCAGCTGCTCTCTAAGGCAGTGTTTCTCAACCTTGGCAGCGTGAAGATGTGTGGACCTCAACTCCCAGAATTCCCTAGCCAGCCATGGGAGTTGAAGTCCACACATCTTCAAGCTGCCAAGGTTGAGAAACGCTGTTTTACAGTATTTTCTTTTCTTGCATTATCCTTTAATTCCACATTAAGAAGTTCTAAATTTAATTCCAGAAGTGAAGCATGCACTTTGCTACAGCTTTACAGTTCATTTGCACCTTTTTTTCTGCCTCACACATAGATACAAACACTTGAGTTACTATTTGTATATGCATTGACAACTCTGCCCCACCCCAAAAAAATCTGGGCCGCACCACAATACTTTGTGTGAGGTTTTATCCATGTCCATGAGCATCATCCCTGAACATTGGTAAAACACCACGCTACAGTCTTGCTACCATCATGATTATCTCATGATTGACTTCTTTTTGTAGTGTTTGTTAAGACGTATGCATACAAAAGTAATGCATAGGAGAAGAATCGACAGTTAAAGGGCTGAAAATCGTGGTGAGAATATTAAGAATCTTAGAAGTGCAAAAATGGAGAGTCCTAAATGCCCAGGTTTCACCATGGAAACAAAACCAGGTAAATCAGAATGCCAGGGAACATGGAAAAATTCAGTCAAGGGGAATTTGTAAGCAGCCCTTCTGCAAACTTGGCAACAACAGCGTGGAGCAGAGCTTTCCAAACTGTGTGTCGCGACACAAAAGTGTGTCGCCACACACAGCGTGGTGTGTCGCCACACCACCCGGAAGCGGCAGCGCACACGTGCACGGCGGCCGTGGCGCGGCTTCCGCGTTTTAGCGGAGGCTGCCGCCGCTGCCATGCACGCACACACCACCGCACACACCCCTGCGCCGCCACCGTGCACGGGCGCGCCACCACACGCCCCCCCGCGCCGCCGTGCACGTGCGCCCCCCCGTGCCGCCGCCATGAGTGCACGCGCCGCCGCCGCTGGTGTGTCACCAGTGGCGGCACTTTGGAAAGCCCTGGCGTGGAGCATGTGTGCTGACTCCATTCAATAAATCTTATTTTACTCAAGCAAAGGAGCATTTGATCAGTGGGACTAGGCCTGTCATACTTACTGGCTCTATTCACACAACACCCTTAACCTGGTTTATCGAATTAACCTATTTTCTCAGTTTGCACCATACATTGTCCTTTAAACTAGCCAAACAGGCTACATTTGCACATGCTGAGCCATAACAAAAACTAACCGATGTTTTAACTAATCAAGGTTAGCATGTCAGGTGAATGCAGTCGCTTGGTTTTTAGCTGACTTGGTTTAAGTGTGTCGTTGGAACACCGCAATGTATTAATGCAACTTCAGAGCACAAGCGGGCCAGTAGACTTGAGATTCATGGAGTTTTTCAGAACTGTGGCCGAATTCTTGTGACTGTAGTGGGAGGGGGAGGTAATTCTTGTGAATGAGGGAGAGGCATGAGAATGTGGAGTGTCCAAGCAGCATTCGTTTCAGCATCATGATTCTGTAAGAAGATAATACTCAAGTAGGACCTTGCCATTTAAGTAGGTGGGGGACTATGTGGTTCTGGAAAGAGTTTGAGGCTTGAGAGGTTCCAGTAAAGGAAGACAGGCAGAGCATTAAAGGGAGGAGACATTTGGGAAAAGGCACGAGGCATAAGGGAGCAGCGTTCTATAAGAGAGCAGTTGTTTATGGAGCTGCTGAGGATGGCACAGCTCTTGGAAAAGTTAACTGATCCATCATGACTGTCCTAAATCTCCCAATTGATGTCACATCTGTAGAGGGCCTCCCCTTCTGAAAGCCGCACCTGTTCTAACATCTTGGCCAGTTCTGTCCATATGCTTCCATGGCCATACAGATGTATGGGTTGGAATTTATTACCCAGCCCATCAGTTGGTGGCATTTGCCAGTTCCTTGCTTAACTGCCCCCCATTCCAGTTTGCTCCTCTGCCACAGAACTATGGCTCATCATTCTTTACCTGATATGTAGGCTGACCATATTTCAGGATGGCAAAACAGGACGGGGTCTTATGTAATATTCCATATTCATGAAAAAGACAGGGGTCCCCGCCCCCCGGTCCGCGCAATTGGCTCCCGCCTGCAAACCCCACCCCCCGGTCCATGCTCCAGCTCGGATCCTCCTCCTGCGCCATTCCCACCAGGTTTGAAAAACGGGACAAAATTGAGATTTTTAGGAAAACGACGGGACGGTTGGGAAATGCTAAAAAAATGGCACTGTCCCGTTCAAAACAGGATGTATGGTCAGCCTACTGATATGGGATCACCTCTCTCTGGCTGGGCAGCTCTACACTACTTAGATCAAGCTGATAACTATCTTCGCTTCCTAGGAAGGTGCCTTACATCAGGCAGATTATTTTCTCATTCTGCCCTTGATTATCTACACCTGATTAGCAGCTCCCCCACAGGATCCTGTCAAGTGCAGGCTTCAGGAATGGCATCTGGGATCTTCTGCATGTAAAGTAGGTGTTCCACCAATGATCTCTGGTCTCCCCCAACATCTGAAAATCTAGAGATTTCCAAGGAATCTTTGGACATGTAGTGGGCTGTCATTGCTACATTAGAGAACACTTAACAGTGCCCTGACCTAAATAAATAAATAAATAAATAAGTAAAGACGGTGATGTCCACTTAAACCTAGAAGAAATATATGTCCCCTCTCCAGAAACCTCCTCATATTCACCTCTTCCAAACACTGCACAAACCTAGTTCCAAGCTTAACTCCTCCCTCTATTAGTCAGAACTGTTTTTTTTCCATTTGTCCCTCCTCTTTTAAAAAAATGTTTAATTCCTTATGAATTGCTTGGGACCAAAGTATCACGATTTTGAGTTGAATGTTTACACACAGACATATGCACAATCCACCAGACTTACAGTATATAAGCTGCATTTAAAAAATTAAAGGGGGGGGGGGAACCTCAGGCAACAGCTGCTTCCAGGCAGATAGCTGTTGTGGCTAGCAAATCAAAGCGTGTGGCACGGTGACTTCATCTTTCCCTCATTAACAGATTTTTCTGGGGCAAGATGGAACCAACAGCAGGAAAATGAGTAGGTTACAAATGAAAGCCGTCTGGATCTGCTGCAAAATTCTGTGAACAAGGCAGGACAATAGCACAACAAAAGCCTTGTCTTGAAACTCTGTAAGACTGCAGTGGAGGCAAAGCAAAAATTTCCATTTCTGTTTCCAGCACACTTTGGCACAAACAGATCTTACACCATCCCTATCCTGCGAAGTGAGATGACAAGAAGCCAAGGGTAGGCATCTCCCTCCATCTTCCCCCCAAACCAGTTCCTTCTTCAATCGTTTCTGTTTGGCATGTGGTTGAAACTAACAACAAAATGGAGCAGAATACATTTTAAAACCCCAAACAATAAAATGAAGTTAATTCTATTTGTGTAGCACACATGTTGGAATATGTTTTCATGTTGTCTGTTCTGTACATACATACCTGAAGTGGATTTAGCAATGGTTTTACCCAACAATGAATGCATGATAGTGAGATGTTTTGCACTATTTTGAAATTTTGGGGCTCTGTACAAATATTTTATTAACTGACATTAAAAAGGAAAAACAAATCTCTTGGTGGTGGTGGTTATTTCTGCTTATGACTGGTTCTCTTACCCTTTGCAGCAAAGCTCAATCAATACTTTCCACCAAAACCTGGATAATGTAGGTATTGTGATTCCAGATTTTTTGTGTGTGTGTCAGAAGCACCAAAGCGCTTCTGTAGTGAAAGGATTTGCCAGTGACATCACCATTGCCCAGGGGACACCCAAGGAGGTTCCTTTCATGTCCCTGTGATTTTTCCCACTGGAGTGGTACCTAATTTATCTAATCGCATTTGCATGCTTTTGAACTGCTAGGTTGGCAGGAGCTGGGACTGATTTTTTACTGATTGTCGGTAGGTCGCACTCGGCTCACACTCTCAGGTTTCGAACTGCCGAGCTTTCAGCCTTAATGGCTTCTGACTCAGCATCTTAACCACTGAGCCACCGTGGTCCCGTGATTCCAGAGGAAGAACAGCTATAACCAATTCAATTCAGAGAGTGGGCTATTCTCCTAACATACTAGTTGTTTAAGCGGGCCCTGCCCTCTCTACATGCAATACCCTGGGGACAACATTCCTTGACCTGGGAATCACAAAGAAGAACACCTGCTCCCACATAAACATAGACAACAAAGCTTCTTGCAATCATGGGCTCTTCAGAAGGGCCTCTCCTGCTGCTCTAAGCCAGTGTTTCTCAACCTTAGCAACTTCAAGATGTGTGGACTCCAACTCCCAGAATTTCCTAACCAGCATGCTGGGAGTTGAAGTCCACACATCTTAAAGTTGCCAACCTTGAGAAACACCGTGTTAGAAAAATATGATCATGAGCTGCTGGTGTTGGAACTCACTGGTAACTTTAGAGTGAGAAGCTCTTATTTTTTTCTCACTAGGAGAAAAGGTGCCCCACTCTGATCAACCCTAGTAACAGAGTTTTTTTTAAGAACTCTGCTGTTATGTGAAAAAAAGGTAAATAGATAAA
Organism: Charina bottae; assembly: GCA_023362775.1. NCBI lineage: Eukaryota > Metazoa > Chordata > Lepidosauria > Squamata > Charinaidae > Charina > Charina bottae. The sequence continues at coordinate 7,071,606 of JALMGJ010000040.1, forward strand.
AAAAACTGTCCAGCTTTGACAAAATTACTGTTAATTTTTACATTGTGGTTAAAGAATGGAAGGAAGCTCTGATAGTGTGCTTGAGGGAACTTATGGGAAGGTGGACTGTATATTCTATTCCGATAGGTGCTGTAAGTCCCTTCACTGAGTGCCACGACCTTCTATAGCTAAGGCGCTGTACATAATCACTTCAAGTGCAAGGGGCTGTGAGTTCAATTCCTGGTAGATTATTTAAATCCCACAAAGTATCAACTGGCTACTATCTCTGTCTGAAGAGTCCCAATAGGATGAAACTGGTTATGTAGTCCCTCTCACCGGAGGTTTCTGTATTAGTATTCCTGAATCTCACTGTGGTAGAACCAGAGGGCCCACTTTGTCCAAGATAGTTATGTTTTTACAAGAGGTATTGTGATATTCAAATGCCGTGATGGGTCTCTACCTACAAAGATCAGAATCGTGCAAGCCATGGTATTCCCTGTGACGCTCTATGGAAGCAAAAGTTGGACTTTAAAGAAGCAGGATAGGAAGAGCAGTGATGCCTTTGTACTTAGACTCCTGAGAATACCATAGACGGCCAAGAAAACAAACCGACCAGGCTCAAATTATCTTACTTTGGACACATTATGCGAAAACCTAGCTCTCTGGGAAAGGCTTTAATGCTGGGAAGGTGCAAGGAAAGAGAAGAAGAGGACGACCAGCAGCAAGGTGGATGGACTCAGTTACAGAGGCGATGAGTGCACCGTTGGGAGACCTGAAAGACCAGTTTTGGGACAGATCATCAAGGAGAAAATCTATCTACGTGTTTGCTAAGAGTAGACACTGCCTTGACAGCACATAATCAATTGTGATATTCATTAAAGAGTCACTGACTTACTTATGTTCCAGTTGTGGTGTGCATTTCATCTGTCGAGGACCACTGATCTAAATCATTATATTCTTCAAGTTGCAAGCTGTGGTTGAGAGGGAGAAGAAGAAAAATGAGGACACAGTGCAGTGTAGTGCACTGATAATATTCATTGGCGATCACTCGTAGCCGAGTAAGATTGTCTTCCAAAGGTAAAATTTTAACGGTGGATCCGTAAGTGGCTATAAAGGCCAATTCTGGATCCGCACAACCTCCCACAATGAGGGCATAGGTTTCCGGGTGGGAGACGGTCATGATGAGGGTTTGCCTGACGTGCCTTCCTTTTAGCTCTTTTCTCCTTTTCGCCCTGTACTCGTGCTTCTTCAAAATTCATAGCGCCATTAATAAAGGCTGACCTCCAATTGAAACGCTCATGAGTTAGGGCTCCCCAGTTCTCAATGCTGATATTACATTTTTTTAAATTAGCTTTGAGAGTATCTTTGAATCTCTTTTGCTGTCCACCAATATTCCGTTTTCCATTCTTAAGTTGGGAGTAAATTGTAATTATATTGAAAGCACGAGCAGAGCCAAGGTTGGTTCCAGTAAGACACCCCTTTATGCAACATTCTCTGAAATGCAAAAAAGCCAATCGAAGGCATGTCCACACTCCTTTGTCACATTGCCATTTTCATTCTTTGTTGCATCATTGCCTGCTATTTTTGCCCATTGGTTATTTTACATAACCAGGGTCCTTCCAGCCCAATTTATGATTTTGTCTTTTACAAGTTGTCTGTGGGCAAAGATCAGGGATGTCGGCAGCATATGGTTAAAGAAGTCAGTGGCAGCCGCAATATCTGGTCGCACATTAAAAAACAGGTGGAGCTTTGATCACACCCTTGTGGCCACCATCTTGATTTTTTAAATAAGAATTTTATTAAGTTTCAAGCAAAGATAAAAGCTACAGGAAAAAAAACTACAAAGAAAAAGAGAGAAAAAACTAAAAAAGTGTGGAAACACAGGAGAAAAATTTTTCAAAGTTACAAAAAGAGGTGACTTCCGACTTTTAACAGCAAGGATATACAAAAATTTCCATAATCAATCCCTTACTCTATATTAAACCAAAATAATCTTGGGTTTTTTTACCATACTCTGTGGATACCCCTGTAAAATTGCAAGGAATTGGAAGGGAGTTTGAAGCTTGGCCAAGGGAGTAGGTGTCCATTCCTGCCACAGCATCTGAGAAGGATGCATCCTTTGAAGGGCGAGTGTGTTATCCTCCCCAGCCTTAAAAGCAAAAGCTTCCCGCAATGTTGACTTGGAGAGAGCTGTTGTACTTTCAGTTGGTTAAAAAATAAAATTTAGAACTGCAAATGAATCACAAACTGTTGACTTGAACCCCTTTCTTTTCCTTATTTCTTTTCTTTTGCTACAACTTGATGGCACGCAATAAAAAAAACGTTTTTGTTTCCCTTCCTCAGCTTGGAGTAAAAAAAAGGTAAAGGTTCCCCCCGCACATTTGTGCAGTCGTGTCCGACTCTAGGGGCCGGTGCTCATCTCTGCTTGTTAGCCGAAGAGCAAGCGTTGTCCGAAGACGCTTCCACGGTCATGTGGCCGCATGACACACGTGGAACGCTGTTACCATCCCACCGAAGTGGTACCTATTCATCTACTTGCATGCTTTCGAATTGCTAGGTTGGCAAGAGCAGGAGCTCACTCCGTCTTGCGGGGCTAGGGATTTGAACCTCCGAACTTGCGATCGACAAGCCTGGCGTCTTACCCGCTGAGCCACCACGTCCCAGCTTGGAGTATGTTACTGCAATTTCTTCTTTTGTTGGTTTTAAAGCAAATGTAAATTTTTCGAATATTGACAATAAAGTTTACCTCAGTGTTTTTCAAACTTGGCAAATTTAAGATGTGTGGACTTCAACTCCTAGAATTCCCCAGCCAGAATGCGGGGGGAGGGGAGAGAATGCTGTCTAGGGAATTCTAGGAGTTGAAGTCCATACATCCCAAAGCTGTCAAGTTTGTAAAACACTGGTTTACGTTTTCCTCTACTGAAGGGACGTAGAGCTAAATTGGAAAAAAAATATTTCCACGTTTAACCCAAAATCTAGAAGCTGTGTGTGAGTTTGTTCACTTTTAAGTCTATCGTCCCTCGACCAGCCTATGAAATGGAGGAAGAGTATCTCGTCATTTTTGTGCCAATGCGCATGCGGCTCTATTTGCCTCACAGCTCTCGGACATAGGACTCGTTCATTTCTCGGGGGGAAGGGAAAAAAGAAAATATTTCATTTGAGGCAGCTGCTCCTGAAAAAAATTCCTGCTTCTTTCCCCCACTATATTTAACAAGAACGAGAGTATATACAGGACGGAGGAAAGGGGCAGCTTTTTTTCGCGTATCCTGTTTGCCTTTGGTTCCGTCCTTCCGATAGCCCGCCCTCTGTGCTGAGTGCGCAGGCGCTGCTGAAGAACGCGTGAGGTTTCGGTGAGTGGGGGGAAAGGGGAGACCTTGCGGTTCCGCGTTGCTATGGAAACAGAACGGGAGGGGGCAGGTGAGCTTCTTTTACTGAGGGACTAATGGAAGAACCAGAAAGGGAATTGGATACGGTTAATTTTCATAAAATGTATATCTGCTTGGTGTGAGGCCAAACTGATTTGCATATATTTACACATGCTTGACATGGCAACTAGAGATGATTTACATATATTAATTCACACGTATTTTCATGGTGTGGAGAGTTCCACAAATTCAAATAGAGCAGTGTTTTTCAAACTCGGCAATTTTTAGATGAGTGGACTTCACCTCCCAGAATTCTCCAGCCAGCATGCTGGCTGGGGAAATCTGGGAGGTGAAGTCCACACATCTTAAAGTTGCCGAGTTTGAAAAACATGAAATAAATGCTTTCAGTTTATAAAAAGCCACACATGTGTGCCCATCGTGTTTTTTCCCTTTCAGGATAAGAAACATTATGCAGAAAAGGAGCAAGAAATAATAAGCTGAAGTCATGAGATAGGAAAAAAAATAGTTAAATCTAGTTTATACTGAACCATTCCCTATACCTCTCCCTACCTTTATCTTCATGCATTATCTGTTCTTGAAACTTCCTATTTCTCTCTTTTTGAGGATTTGATCAATTCCATCCAACTTTCCAACTTTCTCAGTTTTCCCCTGCCTCTCCACCCAGTCATATACTGTACTTGGTTGACCAAATCTCCCAATTCTTTCCTGCTGGCCACTCATATTTCTATTCAGTCCACATTCATTCAGCACCCATACATTTTTGACCCTATCTTTTTGGGTTTTTCTACAAACAGCTCTTAGGGATCTCATTCTCACTTGCATTTACTTGTTTCATCTGACCCACTCAGCTTTCACCTTCATATACCAAATTGGGCAGAAGCGCACTCGTACATAAAGCTTTTTTTTTCTTTCAACATTCATTCCTTGCAACAATCCTCATACTACCCACAACTTTCCTATCAGCATTTGCGTGTCTTAAAATGTTGTTAGAATTTTTATTTTTTATTTCCTTACCAGGTTCGCTTCTGAGCCGGGATGGAAAAAGTAGCAGGCAATTGCATGAAATTAAGTTACTTATTCTTCACCCAAGAGCAAAAGCAATGACAGCAAGCTGTTAAGTGGGCGATCGCACAGGACCCCCTCCTTTCAGCACATTATATACATTCCATTCGACCCCTCCTTTAAGAAACCACCCCTCACCAAGTCACCCATTTCCCACCTTAGCATCATTCCATATTAGGAACTTCCTTCCTTCACTCCATCTTAACATCACTCCATATAAGGAACTTCCTTCCATCCTTGCTAGGGCCCCTTTATCTTGTTTCTGTGGGCACAGCTATCTATCAAGGCCTGTTAGAAAGAGTAAGAAAGCCAACACAACTCTTCAAGGAAATAAAACATGGTTTCAGAGCCATAATAAGAGTGCAAATGTTCTAATATATGAATACTAAATATAAAATATATGAATATGAAATATATTTGTATTTAAGTTCTGTATATGTAAAATCTTCTATCAATGTCTTCATCCATTTTCCCACAATGTGCAATTGTTCACTCCATTTTTCTCTAACACAATCATCTTATTGTATCACACAGTCTGTCTAACATTGGCTGCAGATCTTTGGGGTTCTCGGCCACAACATGGCAGTAGACGAAGTCTGAGGGCAAATTTCTCAGATAGGGCCAAGAGAAAAGGTTAAGCAGTGTGTATGAATTTGCATGTAATATCCGTAGCTTTAATTTTTTAAGGGGGGAAATAAGGAAGATTGACAGATCTCATGAGAACATTGGGTTTGTGCTAATTTGCATGTATTTTTATATATTTAGCATCTTGTCGATCGCAAGTTTGGAGGTTCAAATCCCTAGCCCCGCGTGACGGAGTGAGCTCCCACACTCGTCCCAGCTCTTGCCAACCTAGCAATTCGAAAGCATGCAAATGCAAGTAGATAAATAGGTACCACTTCGGTGGGATGGTAACAGCGTTCAGTGTGCGTCATGCCGGCCACATGACCGCGGAAGCATCTTCGGACAATGCTGGCACCAGCCCCTAGAGTCGGACACGACTGTGCAGGGGAAACCTTTACCTTTACTTATACAAATTAGTGATTTGCTCCAGACTGAATTTATCATGTACATACGCACTTTGTCCTGATTTATAGTGGATTCCTTATATGACTGATTTGTTACTGATGCTGTTACTTCCCTTTCTAAAAAATGTGCGATGTCAAATTTGCTTCCAAGATAACATTTGTTTAGATGTTTTCATTTTTTCTCTGTTTAGGTCCTCCAGAGTTTTAAAGTCAGCACCTCTGTCCCTTCAGACCAGCAAAGCAGTAAATAATGGTGACAGAGAAAGAAGTTGAGTTGATTGGCCGGATTCTGGTGGACCCCAGACAACCCTTAAAGGCACGCTTCCGGGCACTCTTCACCTTACGTAATTTGGGGGGTCCAGCTGCCATTGAGTGGATCAGTCGAGCCTTTGAAGATGACTCTGCTCTCCTGAAGCATGAGCTGGCATTCTGCCTTGGCCAGATGCAGGATGAGAGGGCCATCCCAGTCCTCACTGATGTGCTCCAGAACACCCATCAGGAACCCATGGTGCGACATGAAGCAGGTGAGACGTGAGGAACTATTTGCTGGCTAGGTTGGAGGTGATTATGGGAGTTGACATTCAATATTTCAGGATGGCACTTGATTGGGAAGGCTGGTCTACGTGAAGCCAGGGAGGGAAGTCGTCCGCAGGTTTGGGAGAGGAGGAGTCACCAATTGTTTTCATCATTCAGTCCCAAAGATGGGATTAAGTGGTGTCTGGATCATTTCAGAGCAGATGCAACTAACGACCGAAACCTTATAAAACATTTGTTTGTCAAGAACAGTACCAACTGAAATGGGGCATTTCAGCCAGTTCTAATTGTGAGAACTTTCCTGTGATAGTAGGAGAGCTTGACTTAATGGCTTGAGCTGAAGACATCTGCTGTGGCTTTTTGTGGAAAAGCTGGATTTGGTCTCCATCTTCCATGTTGTTACTCTACCTCAAAGTATGATGATTTCAGTTTTCAAAGGTCAAAATAGTTAAGAGCATAGAGCATCGATGTTTGCTCCCTTTCATGTAGATCTGCTGGTAACTAAGGTCAGCTTTAAGGGGCCTGCAGTCAGAACCATCTCAAGAGAGCATCCGACCACGGATCACTCTCAAATAGAGCATGGCGTGTCCCCATGCTATCCAGTTTTCTGTGGGGACTCAAAATATGTCTGACCATCTGGATAGTTGCAAAATTGCCTTAAGATCAAAATGCTTTTAAATAGATACCTGTTGTATTGACTAGTATTTTTAGTATTGATGAGAGAGATTTTAAATACAATATTTTTGTTTTATATGCCACTCTTTTAGGAAGAAAAGGCACATAATAATGCTCATTGGCCTAGTATGAGTTACACCCTTTTAAAATTTTATTCATCTGTATTTATTTATATTCTAGTACTAGAAGGCTTTCTTCACACATCTGCATTGTGTCTTTTCCTTCGATTGTTGAAAGCAATTTGTTTCAATGACCAATTTTGGTGCATTATACCTTTTCATTAGGGCCGTGGTGGCTCAGCGGGTAAGACGCCAGGCTTGTCAATCGGAAGATCACAAGTTCGGAGGTTCGAATCCCTAGCCCTGCGTGCGGAGTGAGCTCCCGCACTAGCTCCAGCTCTTGCCAACCTAGCAATTCGAAAGCATGCAAATGCAAGTAGATTAATAGGTACCACTTCGGTGGGTAGGTAACAGCGTTCCGCACGTGTCATGCGGCCACATGACCGTGGAAGCGTCTTCGGACAACGCTGGCTCTTCGGCTAACAAACGGAGATGAGCACCGGCCCCTAGAGTCGGACACGACTGCACAAATGTGCGGGGGGAACCTTTACCTTTTCATTATGCTGCCATTGGTTTGAATAATCTATAATTAATCTGGTTATACAGTATATTGTGTTTTTTGATTTAGCCACTTTTGAGTAACATAGTTGATTGGAAGGATAAAGAGACTTGTTGTTGTTGTTATCATCTTTGTACTGATTGTACATGTAAGAATTCTTGCATAACTGACCTGTGTTCATTCTCTTGCTTTCCATAGGTGAAGCTTTGGGTGCTATTGGGAATCCAAAAGTACTGGACATCTTGAAACAATATTCTGAAGATCCTGTTGTCGAGGTGAATATGGGAGTGGTGAAAATCACTAAATCCTATGCATCCTACCAAAAATCAATCAAAACTGTTGAATTGAATATTGGCTCCTTCCTACGGCTGAGAGAGAGGGACTGGCCCAAGGTCACCCAACCAGCTTTCATGCCTAAGGTGGGACTAGAACTCAGTCTCCTGGTTTCTAGCCCAGCACCTGAACTACTAGACCAAACTGACTCTTATTATGTTATTATTATGTGTCCCCAACCCGGCTCTTCAGATCTTCCAACCCGTCCATCATTGTAATTGAGTCCATCCCCCTTACTGCTGGTTGTCCTCCTTTTCTCTTTTCTTCCACTTTTCCCAGCGACATAGACTTCTCCAGGGACCTGGGTCTTCGGGTATGTAATTTGAGCCTGGAGTGAGAACTCTGGATTGATCTGTTCTATGATCCTCCTTTTTTTTCCCTTGGCCATCCATGGTATTCTCAGAACTGTTGGGTGAATGAAAAAGAGAATTGCATCTTTTAAAATCATAATTTATTCTGCAATGTCCTCCAGTTTAATTTTATATATATTATTTGTTAATACTTACTTTTTAATCCTGCATTTAGGAGAAAGTTGTAGAGCCCCTACCTCCCACTGGAGATCTTTTCCACTGACTTGAAAGCATTGACCACCAGGTTGCCACTCTGCCATTAGCACCCTGGCGCTGTCTGAACCTTGGCAAAGACGACTTTCACGCGTCCATTTCCCCCTCCTTTGTAGGTAGCAGAGACCTGTCGGCTGGCTGTGAAGAGGCTGGAATGGTTTCAGGAGCACAAGGCAAAATCTACCGTCAGCCCCTACTGCTCTGTGGACCCGGCACCTCCTGCGGAGGAGGAGGATGTGGGGAAGCTGAGGCTCACCCTGCTGGATGAGTCACAGTCACTCTTTGAGCGCTATCAAGCTATGTTTGCGTTACGGAACATTGGAGCAGAAGCTGCTGTCCTGGCACTTGCTGACGGTAAGCAGCTGACTTTCTAAGTCTGGGTCAAGAATGCAGGGCAGAACATTTTCCCCGGGGCGCTGATTTTCCTTGGAGGGGTGGAGCGTAGAGTCCATTTTCCAAAATGCAACATGTCATACAATTAATGAATTGAATGCTGAATGCACCCAGTTAAACTGGGCCATTTGTGAAGTTGTTATTTTAGTTGACGGCGTCCTTGGAGAACCTGGTTCTTTATTTGGAAATCCAAATAAATCCTGATAGAGGCTGTATTTGTTCTTTGTTCTTTGCAGCAGATATCTTAGGCAGCACAGCAACCTTGTCTTTATTTGGAAATCCAAATTTGGAACCAGGTGTACACTTCCAAATAGCTACGCCTCTGCGTGTTTACTCAGAATTAAGAGCTACTGTTCAGGGGGCCTTACCCCCAGGTAACAGCAGACAAGATCGCTGTGCTGCCTAAGATATCTGCTGCAAAGAACAAATACAGCCTCTGTCAGTCTCATGTTGTACCTTGTCCCCTGCCACAAAAGGAAAGAAAAAAAACTTTTTCATTTGAGTAGACGTGCTTCGGACTGCACAGCAAAATGTGCTTTAAGGGAGGCTGCATTTAATTGCAAAAATTCCTGAAATTTACTCTCAGTAATTTGCAAATTACACTTACGGTTATATATCAAACTATAACAAATTTCAGTTTCTCTTTCACTATTTATAATTCAAGTAAAATAGGTGAGGGGAGAGAGAATAAAAATTCACTTCCCTCCAACATCCTCAGAAATCCATCCTGACCCTATTCCCAGTCGATGGGGGCATTCCCACTTAGAAACTCTGCAGGCTTGGCTCCATTTATTTATTTGTTTGTTTATGTGTTAGATTTATATCACACCTTTTCATTCATGTCTGGGAAACCTCACAGTTCAGTGAGTTTCAGGAACCTGGTCAAACTTCAAACTTTCCCCAGTATTCCGTTCAGACACGGGTCTTTACGCTCAGTACAACTGGCCCATCGCCCTTCTGTGGGAGAGTTGAGAAGTAGCCAGAGAGGGTTGCATGTATAGGACCTTCCTCCTCCTCAGGTATATTTATACCCCTGTGATCTTTGGAAAGAAACAGTGCGCCATCATTCCTTGGCAGAGCGTGTTTAGATGGAGGGGGTCTCGGGTTCAGTGCTCAGCATCTCCGAGGTAAGCTCAGGTAATGAAATGGAAGACGCGGGGATCATTAGTAGCTGGCAATTTCCTCTGTCCGGTTGGAAATGTGGATTTGATTTCCTAGTGAGGAAGCACCTCCTTCTTAAAGGAAGGAGCATTCCCCATGGCGAAGCACTGGTTCTGTGCGCCCAGGGGCCTGCAACGAAACTAACACGTTGAAGTCTTTCTCTTCCGGCATCCCTGAGTTGCTGCCATCAAGCAGGACAGCCAGTCCTGGGCTGAGCTCCCACGCGGGTGCTCTTCTCCCCTCTTGGTCCAAGTGACCCCTCTCTCTCCCTCCAGGCCTCCAGTGTGGCAGTGCCCTCTTCCGCCACGAGATTGCCTACGTGCTGGGCCAGATGCAGCAGGAGGCCTGCATCCCACAGCTGACGGCGTCCTTGGAGAACGTGGCTGAGAATCCCATGGTGCGCCACGAGTGCGCCGAGGCTTTGGGCTCCATTGCCAAAGCCTCCTGCCTGACCACCCTGGAGGCGTTTGCCCAGGATGAGGAGCGGGTGGTCCGGGAGAGCTGCGAGGTGGCGCTGGACATGTACGATTATGAGAACAGCCCTGACTTCCAGTATGCTGACAGTCTGAGCAAGCTGAAGACCGTCAACTGAAGGGAACAGCCAGGAGGGAGACTTCTCCCAGCTGTGCCTCCCACGCTTTTATTGGCCATTTCGGTGTCATTTGTTGTCTGCGGTTTCCGTAAGAGTGCTGGAAGGAGACAGTGTGGAAGAAACCTTCGTGCCTCGGTCATTAACTTATTTTTCTTTTTCTCTGCTCGGTGGAAGGGGGATGCCACAACTGTCATTTAAGAACTTTGAATGATGTTGATAATGGAAGTTTTGCAGACAAGAAAAAACACCCTTTGCCATGAAAACTGGTTGCCATTTCTATTAAAAGAGCTCCTCCTCACCATATGAGTTAGCCCTGCGCAACTTGTGAAGCACCGAGACAAATGAGGCCCACTTCTATCTCCTCCACCTCCCCAAATCCTCTCCACGCTAGGGAGCATTTCCCTTCCTCTCCCCTTCATGTGAGTTGCACCCATCCAAGACTGAAACGTGTACTATCAAAATCGCTGGGCCTGAAAAGAAGTGGGCTGCTTGGGCAGGGGTGGGGCAGCAAAAGTGAGGCTGTCGCACTTGACGGTTGCCTCTCCCTTGGGGGACTTCAGATTGCGTAGGTCTGTATTGAATGATGATGCCAAGGGTGATTGTGGAAATCAATGAAGTGGACCTGGGGGAGCCTTCCTTCTTTCTAAGCTGGAAGGGAGAGTGCCAGAACATTTAATGTAGCTGTCATAAACCATCAGATTCATCTCCTTTGCGGTGAAGAGGAGTTGAACATCAAATCTGATCCTGCCTCTCAGTTGAGTTTCTATAACCAAGAAAAATCCCTATTTCCGTAATAAAATTGGAGCTCTGGATTCCTCTGCATCTCTGCTAAAGCAGGGGTCCCCAACCCCCAGGCCGTGGACTGGTACCAGTCTGTGGCTTCTGTTAGGAACTGGGCCGCACAGCAGGAGGTGAGCGGTGGGCGAGCGAGCGAAGCTTCATCTGTATTTACAGCCGCTCCCCATCACTCGCATTACCGCCTGAGCTCCGCCTCCTGTCAGATCAGCGGCAGCATTAGATTCTCATAGCGCGAACCCTACTGTAAACTGTGCATGTGAGGGATCTAGGTTGCGTGCTCCCGAAACCATCCCCCCCCCCCGGTCCGTGGAAAAATTGTCTTCTACAAAACCGGTCCCTGGTGCCAAAATGGTTGGGGACCGCTGTTAAAGGTTTGAACCTTGGTGGTTCAAACAATCAGCATATTCTTATCTCTGACACCCACTTGCTTTTTCCCATTTGTCTCCTGATGTACTAAGCCACCCTGGTTGCTCTGGTGTCCCCAAGGTGAGAGTTTGTCACGTGCCTTTCCACGATATAACTGGTTATGCGTTTTTCTCATGTCGAGGCACAACAGCTTGGTATCAGATTCATAAAGCCCTAATGAGGGGTCATTAGCAAGAGCCCTCGGTCCAAGTCCACAGTCCAAGTTCCAAGGAAAATAATCCACCTCCTCCTACTAAAGTGGGGGCAGCAAAGGTGCCCAGGCAAAGAACACATTGTGACGCCCCACACAAGGCTTCCGGGCTGAAAAAACACAATGAACTTGCTCTCCTACTCAGCGGTGTTTGTGGGAATGGTCTTCGCTCCCTGTTCTCATGGCCAAGGTATGGAACGGCTTTGCTTTCTGGGAAAGGAGCAAATGGGTGGGAAATCGGGGGGCGATTCTGTGATGGATTTGGGGGTAGCTATGTAAGGCCCCTTTCAGGACGGGAACCTTGCATAATATTTTAATTTATGGATAGGTCTTGGAGGCCGCTTCAGTCAGCTGGCTCTGAGCAGCATGCCATTCCTCAAAAACATAATTTGGGATTAAAAACAGACAAGTATCCAGTCAAATTTTAAAAGAAATCATATGTTCTATTTGCAGTTATCATACAGGGAAGTGCATTCATTTCAATAAAAACTAATTCTTCATCTGGAGGAATGGTCATAATAGCCCCCGTGGCTTGGTGAAATAACCAAGTATTATTGTATTATCGTATGTGGTTGTTTTGTAAAGCTGTTCAATTGTTTTGGAGCGATTTTTAAAATTAAAACAGGAAAAAGCACAACTCAAGCTATTATATTAGACTCAAAGCTTAACGATCTTTTTAAAAACCCAAATGACTCCTTAGACCAGGGTTTCTCAACCAGGTTTCCATGGCACCCTAGGGTTCCACGAGAGGGGGTTCCCTTGGAGATCATGATTTATTTTAAAAATTTCAAATTCAGGCAACTTCACATTAAAGAGGTGAGTTTTATTCTTTATTTTTAGTTTAAGAACACTATTAATGCATATATACAGGCCTACCCATGAAACGAAGATAATTTTGTAACGTCTGGCCTATATTTGAGCCTGAATGTGCAGGGGTTCCCCGAGGCCTGGAAAATATTTCAAGGGTTCCTCCAGGGTCAAAAAGTTGAGAAAGGCTGCCTTAGAACTTAGAGAGTTGATGGTTTTTAGTTGTTTGCAGTCAAACAGAGCTGGAAATCCTTGGAAAATCAGAAAGGATTCGATTATTTCCATAGAATGATAAATAGGTTGGGAAACCATTCTAACAGAAAAGTTGAACCAAAAAAGACGGCAATATTACAGGAATGCAAAAGATAACTTTCATCCCAGTGGGTTTAAAATTATTACATTAATTATTACATTATTAAATGTAGTAATTATGCGCAACAAAGACCTAATGATTATCTATTACGCCGTCCAAGTTCTTAGTTAATTTAATTGTTTTGATTTTATATTCTCTTCACTATATGTAAATAAAATAAAAGAAAGATTAATTTAAAAAGAAGAACGGGGCCTTCAAACAGGATACAGTTTGCATACCACGTTTTTAAATCACACGGGTTTGTATCTTAAATTATCAACAATCCACCCCACTTCCACGCTTTGTGAATAGATCTTTCAGTGTGGCATTTAAAATTATTTAATGCAACTCTGGCGAAACTGACCAGAGCAAGAAAGAAATTCAATCTGAATGCCAATTTCAGCCTTTGGAGACCATGGAGGAAAGGCAGAAGGCAGCAAAGCGGGAATTGAGCTTATTAACCTCTATGCTGCTTGAAGAGATCTCTGAGCTCCAAAACTCAGTATGGTCCCTAGAAAAGATGAGCTGTGGCCAGAAGAGCCATTTCTTCTTTTATGCTGTTTGTGATAACCCTGCGAGGTAGTCCAGATAAGGAGCGCCACTCTGTAAGTACTATTATTTTTATTGTAAGGTTCCATTAACAGAATCTTGCAAGACTGAAGGTATTTCTCCCCTTTTACTCTCTGGAAAACTAGGGAGGGTCCCTTCTGAAATGCTTCCCACGTCCCCTCTCCTTCAGTGGGCTGAGATATCTTTTACATGCCGGCGGTCCAGTCTGCAGTTCTTTCTCCTGTCTCCCAAGGCTAATCCCACCTACCATTACAATTTGTGACTCTTTCTGGAACGGGAGGCTTGGCTCATCATCCCTCATGCCCTTGTCACCTCTCATCTGGACTACTGCAATGCACTCTACCTGGGGCTACCCTTGAAGGCTATTTGTAAGTTTTGGCTGGTACAGCATACAGCAGCCTGCATAATCATGGGCATTCCTAGATTTGCTCATGTAAATGCCCCACTATTACAGGAGCTGCACTGACTACCAATCAGCTTCAAGGGACAAATCAAAGTGTTGATTGTCACTTTTAAAGACCTACATGGCTTAGATCCTGGATACCGCCCAGAGTCCCCTTGTGGGGAGATGGAGCGGTAAATACAAATCGAAACATAAATAAATAAATAAATAAATAAATAAAATACCTCTCAGACCACCTGCTCAGGGTTGATTCTGCCCATCCAGTAGCATCAGGGAGAGGAGGCTTCCTGAGGGTCCCTCTGCCAAGGGAAAGCGATCTTCAGAGATCGCACTGTTGAGCCTTCTTGGTGATGGCCCCCTCCTATGGCACAATTGCCCATTCCTTCCTCCTCAGATTTTCAAAGAGCTTTAAGAACATGGGTCTTAAGGAAGGCTTTTGGGGATGAATGAGAAAATTATACTGCCTTCTAAGCCTGACGCTGGAGGTTGAGCATTGCTGAGATTATTTTAATTTTTCCTCCCTTTTTTCCCCTTCTGTATCTGCTCAAGAGTCATTATGATTGGAGCAGGATACAGGTTGGAGAAAGAGAAAGAAAGAAAGAAGGAAGCCATTTATTCATTTTTTCTGAATGCCCTCCATGAATTCTAGAAGCAACTTGCTTAGAAAGAAAGTGTGTCAATGCATATAGTCCATTTCAGTATATTCTGGTCAATATTCACAGCTTGGCATACAATGAATCACTTGATTAAAATCTTACAATGCGTTCCTTGTTCCGGAGTGCTTCAGGTGGCAAACCGAGCTACCATTGCTTCGTGTGTACACATGGACACGAGCAGGGATGTCCACAGGATATGGTTAAAAAGATCAGGATGGAGGCCACGACAGTAGGATCAAAGCTCCAGCACTTTTTTATGTATAAAAAACAGGCGGAGCTCTGATTACACTGTTGCAGCCACCATCTTGACTTTTTTGACCATACTGTGTGGATGCACTTGGAAGCAAGAGAAGGGGATGAAAGTCAGCAGAATTATTGAACATGTTAGGGAAGGGGACTTGATCTGTCCTCCAGTCTTTTCTCCAACTCTGAGACCAGCAACTTGAGACATATACATACACTCGTACTCCAGTCAACGTACAATGTTTTCTCTGAACTTCAAGAAGCAAAGCAACAAAATCCGATTGGTGCAGCCACATAACCTCTTTGACAAGAGAGGAACAATGGGCCCAAAGAAATCAAGATACACAGACAATGGAAAGAATCATGTTCCAACCGGATTCCCCATCAAACCATCTTTTAATTAACTCCAGTTGAACAATGCCCTCTGGAACACCAAACTCCCTGAGATCCGATTGGCCCTGACCCTGCTGGTTTTTTGTGAAGCATTGAAAACATGGATGTGGTCCAGGGTCAATTGTTTTGTCTGGGTTTATCCTCGGTGACCATTGTTGTTTTTTTATTCTTTGCTAATATTGTCCTTTTTTATTGTTCAACATGTTGTTAGTCACATTTGCGAGATGGGTGTCAATATAAATCAAATAAATAAATAAGCATCACAACAGAGGGTCTGGTCGAATCCTTTAGTTAAGGATAATTTTAATCATGTTTGGTCTCTGTTATGTAATCATTAACAACAATTTCTGCATTATATGGTCTCCTCCAGTGTTTCTCAATCTCAGCAACTTTAAGATGTGTGGACTTCAACTCCCAGAATTCCTCAGCCAGCATGTTAAAGTTGTGAGGTTGAGAAACACTATCTACACCAGCCTTTTTCAACCTTTTGACCCTGGAGGAACCCTTGAAATACTTTTCAGGCCTCGGGAACCCCTGCACATTCAGGCTCAAATATAGGCCAGAAGTTACAAAATTATGATATTTGTTTCACGTGTTGGCCCATATACAGTATATGCATCAACAGTGTTCTTAAACTAAAAATAAAGAACGAAACTTACCTCTTTAATGTGAAGTTGCCAGAATTTGAAATAATTTTTTAAATAAATCATTAAGGTGCTGGGCTAGAAACCAGAAGACTGTGAGTTCTAGTCCCGCCTCAGGCATGAAAGCCGGCTGGGTGACCTTGGGCCAGTCACTCTCTCAGCCCAACTCACCTCACGGGGTTGTTGTGGGGAAAATAGGAGGAGGAAGGAGTATTAGGTATGTTCGCTGCCTTGAGTTAATTATAAAAAATAATAAAGGCGGGATATATATAAATAAAATAAAATAAAATAAGCCCCTAGTGACCTCTTGTGGAAGCCTAGGGTACCACGGAACCCTGGTTGAGAAACCCTACTCTAGACTATGGAAACTAAAAAATTGCACAGGAATCTATTTTGTTTCCCTGAATTGATTGATTGATTGATTGATTGATTAGATCAGTGTTTCTTAAAGTGTGGTCTGAGGACCACTGGGGGTCCCCCAAGACACTCTCAGGGGTCTGTGAAATCAAAATTATTTGCCAGATATTGGAGATATTTGCAAAAAAAAAAATTAAAATGCCACCTTCTCATTATTATTTTTATTTGTTAAAAATATGTTAATATCTAATGGATTTAATACAGTCTTGTTATTTTTACATGATTCAATAAATAAACATTCTAATGGATGCATTAATTTTGATTTTTAATACGGTAAATATCGATAAACATAACCCATGCAAACAAAAGCTCTTTTGGGGTCCTCCATAATTTTTAACAGTGAGAAGGAGTCCTGAGAACAAAAAGTTTAAGAAACACTGAGTTAGATTATATATCCCACCTTCTCTCCTGCAACTGAAGGGAACTTAACATAGGCATCTCCCTTATTTTAATCCTGCAGAAACAGTCCAATGAGGTAGGTTGGGCTGAGAATGTGGGATTGGCCCAAAATCCCAGAGTGAATTCCATGGCTAAGAACCTGGGTCTTTCCAGTCCTAGCTGGACACTTTAATCCAGTGTTTCTCAACCTTGGCAACTTTAAGATACGTGGACTTCAACTCTCAGAATTCCCCAGCCAGCATGGCTGGCTGGGGAATTCTGGGAGTTGAAGTCCACGTATCTTAAAGTTGGTTCCATGCAAGCTGTTTTCAAGCTGTTATGCTTCAGATAGAAATCCAGTGCTTCTTGTTACTGTGTCCCATTTCCTGCAAATAGGGCATAATATACCAAACTTGGAGATGGGCAACTACTGAGTTTCTGAGGGCCGGCTTTAATCTTCCAGAAGAGCTCAGGGCCACAGTAGGTGGGTGGGTGTGCTGCAAACACCAAAGCTGGAATTCGGGGAAGAGTGGCGAGGTCTTTTTTTTAAAGCAAATTGAAATTTTGTTTTTTAAAAGCAAACTGGAATTTATTCTAGAACATACAGTATGTCTTCATTTTCATGTGCATGTTGCCGCAAGATGGCCTAAAACTGCCCACTAATTTTCACTCATCCTGGTCAGCGAAGCTTCAGGGACTGCAGCTCGGGGATCATATGTGCCCTGAGGCTACAAACAGCCCACTCCAAAATATCAACATTTGCTGAAAACTCAGCAGCCAGAAATTGGAGCTGAGAATTTCCAGGAGTCCTCCAAAATGACCTTTCTCATTCTGTGGGGTATCTGGGAATCTGAAATCTTATTTTTTTAAATCAGATTTATCAGGTGCATGATTTTAATTGAGAAACATAACAGCAGAACCAGCAATGCAGTTGGCAGTTCAATCTGTGCGGCGGTGTTTTTTTTTCTCCCATTGGATGTGAGACATGCACTCTGTACATGAACCATGGTGGTTATCTATTTTTACATCACAACATCCAGCACTAAGCCCTTGGTCAAACTTAGGGCTACCACAACTGGGCTGCAAACCTCCAGGGACCAATTTTTGTTGTTGTTGTTCAGTCGTTTAGTCGTGTCCGACTCTTCGTGACCTCATGGACCATAGCACGCCAGGCCTTCCTGTCCTCCACTGTCTCCCGGAGTATGACAGCAATGAGATATAAACCCTCTTTGTTGCCATCTAGTGATCACACAGATTTTTGCAGGCAGGATTTGGTAGCCCTCAACTACTGCAAAGCACTCGAAGGGGTGTGATGGAGGAAGATAGTACTCAGACTGTCAAGGTAATTCAAATCTTTATTTTATTGACTCTGGCAGGCCTTGTGACAGGAACAACCAATGGCTCAACTGCTTTGCAGCCCTGGCTAGTGGGATTTGCAGCTGTTACGGGCTTCTTGTTTGTGATGTTCGTGGCAAACCTCATCAATCGGCTATTTTTCTCCCAAAAGTATGTCTCTTCTGGGTCTCTTTCTCTAGGTTTTAAGGTCTCACTTGACACAGAACAGGGGCAGCCATTGATTGATTGATTGATTATGTGCCTTCAAATTAGTGTCAACTCTTAGCAACCACATAGACAGACCTTCTCCCAGAAGATCTGTCCCCAAGCTGGTCCTTCAGAACTTCCAATGGGGCACCCATCACCTCTGTAACTAAGCTGAGTCCATCCGCCTTGCAGCCATGGGGAGGGGGGGTGTCAAAAAAGTCAAGATGGCAGTTGCGACAGCATGATTGAAGACCCCCTATTTTTTACGTGTGTTGCATGTGAGATGCATGTAAAAAGGGGTAGGGCTTCCATTGCAAAGTTGCAGCCACCATCTTGATCTTTTTTTATCCTCCCCCCCCCCCGCCCCGGACACTCCTACATAGAACATGTCAGTCAGAATCCATGTAATTGAAAAGTAATTGCCACAGAACATCTAAAATTTAGAGTTTGGACAGCAAATACGGGTGAATGGAACAAGTAGTGATGATGGCATTCTTTGAAAGCTTCCAAGGCACTTTCCTAAATCTTTGGCTGCCATTTAAAAAAATTACTAAGTTTCTAGTCCTGTATATTAATAGAGTGTCAAGTGGACAGAAGTAGAGATGGGATTTTAATCAATATTATATCAAATGGACAGCCAAATTACACCCTCAGCCCACCAGGTTTTCTGCCTGTTGTGTTCCAAATGTCACCCTACAAATTGAAGCTGGATTCATTTCTTTAGAAGCCTAGATTTGACAATGCAAACTTGGCTATTGACTAAAGCAGATATATTTCTAGAAGACCTAGCTCTCTTAACTCTGAATGATCAACATCACCTCAGGTGAATAATTTCACTAGAATCAAAACTAGGGAATGGTGGCCTTTCTCCATCTCTTATGGCCTCCATTGGATGGCGATGTAGAATTTTGGGAGCTGTCATCCCAAGACAGCTCCATTGTGCCACGTTGGAGAAAGTTTCATACAGGTAAAAAGGGAAAGTAAAATTGTCTTACTTTCCCAAACAGTGAGATGTGCAGAGGGACTTTCCTGAAGCTGCTTTGGAATAGGTCGGCAACAAGTGGCTCATGGGCCAATCCGTCCCTAGGCTTCTGTTTTGGAGGAGCTACACAATTGTGCCACCGAAATTCAGTGGCAACCTACCAAAAAGCAACGGGTCATTTTTGGCCAATTTTTGGTGGAAACAATAGGCATGTGAGCCCTTAGAAAAATATACTCCAAAGCCACTTTTTTCCCACTATCAGGAGCTCAGGAGAGCAAGACCCTGCCCAAAGTTTGCTGTGGTGGTGACTGGTTTTATTTTGGGTGTTGTTCTTGGCTGCTGAAAATTTCCCCCCTTTGACACAGAAGTTGCAGGATGGCATTTGGCTGACATAATCTGCTGTCGACATCTTCCGGCATCTTTGCAGAGTGCCACCTTGTCTGCCGTTTAAGGCTTGGCTTAGATCTCCCATCCTCAGAGCCATGAGATTCCCAGAGAGCGACCGTCCCAAATAAAGGCTGCTTCTGCAGCTCAAGATTAGCTCCCTTCCTGTTTCTCCCTCTCAGAATTTCTGACTGGAGCCTGACCCATTTCGTTTGACAAACACAAACATCATGAACACTTTAAGATTGGATTCCTGATCTGCTCCACTTGGAAAAGTTAAGAAAAAACACAGTCACTTTCACGCAATCCCCCTTCTCAGTTACTGTACATAATTAACCCACTTTCCAGATTTGCCCAAAACATTGACCGATAAACTAATCAAAGGGGCTGAGTTTACACAGCAAAACTAAGCCACCCCAAAGCCCCCATCAATCTCTAATCAAAGCTAAAACTAACCAAGCTGAAAGTATTGTATGAATGAAGGCCACTAGGTTTCTACCTGATTAATCTGGCTGTGTGATTTTATTTGTCTTTGTGTGTTTAAGGTGGTGTTTCTCAACCTTGGCAATTTTAAGATGTACGGACTTCAACTCCCAGAATTCTCTAGCCAGCTGCTGGCTGGAGAATTCTGGGAGTTGAAGTCCGCACATCTTAAAATTGCCAAGGTTGAGAAACACTGGTTTAAGGGGTGGGGCAATGAGAGTCTTATATTTTGAGGTGGGGTGTCTTCTACCCTGCTTTTTCACCCTCCCCTCCCCACCTAATTCTTCAGTAATGTTCCCTTTTGCAGAAAGGATGATAAGGACAAGATGAAGAACAAAGAGACAGGACCCAGGTAAATGTTACCGTTTCAATAGATTTTTAAAAGACATTTTATGTCGTTGGTTTCTAGCGGTGGAGCTGGTCGAGACGGTTGTTCCTGCTCTTCCCACCCAATCATGGGCATGCATGGCTCTGGCTGCTTTCCTCAAAATGCGCCCCAGGGCTTGACACTCTCCCCACTCTTCTTCAACATCTACATCAGTGTTTCTCAACCTTGGCACTTTGAAGATGTGTGGACCTCAACTCCCAGAATTCCCCAGCCAGCATGGGAGAATTCTGGGAGCTGAAGTCCACACATCTTCAAGTTGCCAAGGTTGAGAAACACTGATCTACAGTACACGAAACCAGTGGGTGAAGTCATCTGCCAGTTTGGGGTCCGCAGTGATGACACCCAGTTATATCTTTTGATCCCAGGCCAGCCAAGCAAGGCCATCAAAGTCCTGTTCCCAGGGCTTGAAGGCTTGGATGGGGAGGAACCAACTCTAACTCAATCCCATTAAGAGCAAGTGGCTGTGGGCGTTGGGACTGCCCAGGTCCGGGATCTTCCATCCTTTCTCCTGGATGGGGTTGTACTTGCACAACGTGGGGGTCCCCTTGGATTTGCAGCCCCTGGCAGAAGAGCAGGTGGCAGCTTTGGCCAAGAGGGCCTTTGCACAGCACCATCTAGTGCACCAGTCCTGGATCAGGTGGCCCTCCAGACAACTCTCACAGATGACTATTGCAATGCACTTTACATGGGGCTGCCTTGAAAACCATTTTGAAGCTTCATTGGTCCAGAACCTGCAGAGTGAGCAGTGGTTTGCCTGTCTTGGCATGCCCACACGCCACCCCTGCTTTGCAAGCTGCACTGGTTGCCGGTATGCTTCTGGGTGTGATTCACCTATAAAGACCTACAGGGCATGGGGCCCGCTTACTTGAGGGACTACCTGTTTCCTGTGGTTTCTGCCCAGTTGGTTAGAGCTGACAGAGTGGGCCGCTCTGGGTCCCCTTGATCAAACCATGTCATCTTTCAGGACCCAGGAAGCACACTTTCTCGGTCACAGTGGCTGCCCTCTAGAAGGAGGTCCCCCTGAGACCCAGACAGGCCCCACCCTGATGGGGTTCTGGAAGGACTTCTGGACCTGGCTGTTCTCCCAGGCTGCGGGGTAGGATGGATGGAACCCTCGTGTTAGATACGCTTGTCACACATTTCATATGTTTTGCAGTTAGTTGTTTGGATTGGCATTTTGATTATTTCCCTTACCGTATTTCTATTTACTTTGCTGCATTTGTGTTGGTCTTAATATAAGTCGATATTAAGCTGCCCCGAGTTGGCTTGGAATCAGGTGGTGCCATAATCAAAATAAATAAATATAAATAAAATGACACAACCAGCATCGCTGTTGGGCCACAAGGTCCGTCCCTTGTGGGTGTCACGGCCAACCACTCTAACGCTCTGCTGCCTTTCACACCACCTTTGGCCTCCCCTTTGCGGTTCATGGAAAGTCTGCTTTGTGAACCGTCTCAGCTTCATGGTGTTTTTTTCCCCCCTCTTCTTGCTACAGCACTGAGCAAACTGCCTACGAAAACATAGCAATGGACCCAGAAGAGGGGCGCCCGGAAACAAAGATGTAGAATGATCATCTCAGCATGTAAGGGGCCTTTAGGGAAAAAGAGGCCCAGCCCCCATTACAAATGACTTAATTCAGTAGTTATCTGAAAGGCCTGGACAAGAATTTCCAAATTCAGCTCCTTTTGCTCACCAGCACGTCACTGCTCAACGGCCCCTCTAAACCTTTGAAAATTGGATGATAGCAAAGTTGGCTCAACTCCTGGTGAGCAGCAGCATTTGCCAAGGAGATAGAGGGTCAAAACGGGCACGATGGTGGATGTGGCATCTCAGTGCAAGCCCTGCCCCTTTGGGGCACGTTTACAAAGAGGCAGGACTTCTATCACAGTGCTGCATTTACCAACTTGGCCACTTGGACCCTCTCTTACAGATGCTACCACTGTTGACTACATGAATATACGCCCATGTTGTTCTCTTGGCAATAATGCAAAAATGGTTTGCGATTTCCTTTCTTCCTGGATATGTGTTTTCTGACTTCCCGCTAGGGTTATTCCATGGCAGTCTTCCATCCAAGCTAGCAGGTTTGAGTGCTTAGCATCCAGGCCCAAGATGGGATCAGGCAATCTAAATTTACATTGCCATAAGAATGAATGGATGGATGGATAAATAAATAAATTCATTAAGTTTTCTTCTGCAGAAGCAGTCCTAAGTAAGTTGCTTTCTTTCAATCATCCATTCCTATTTGCTTATTCTGTGTTGCTCAGCTTATACATTATTTTTGTGTGTGGGGGGGAGATGGTAAACAGATAAATTTGTAGAATCAGTTTTCGGATCTTTTGGAAAGCTGCAGACTGTTCTTTGCAGTAAAAGAGGCCCATGTTGAGAAATGTTTTAAATTGGGCTTGTGAAATAACAAAAACCTGCATGTGTGCCCATGTCCAAAGCAATGAAGCAACCTTTTTGCTGAGGTGTGAGGAACAACAGAAATACACACTGTGCTTCAATGAAGTAGGGACCAATAGCATCAACGACCATTCAAGAGGAAAGTTACAGCCTTCAAGTTTACAACAGAAGCATCTGGTAGTAACCATGGTGATATCACGATGTGTGCAATGTTGCTGTGAGGTGTCCTGCCTGCTGGTCAGCTCCGTTCTCCCAAAGACCACGCAAGACTCACAGGCTTGGTAGTAAACGGTTTATTTCATACGCAGAATGAACACTAAAAAAGATTAGGATAGCTGACAGGAATGAGCTCGGCTATTTAAACCCTTTTGACAGGACTCCCGCCCCCTCCCCACCGTGGACTCCCCTATGATTGGCTCAGGCAAGTCCCAATTGGTGCTGAAGCGCCCATTATCCTCGAGGCCTGATTGGCTGCCGTTTTCCCGCTCTCGCTTCAGGTCTGTCATCTCTATCTGTCAGTTGTATCTTTCTGTCAGTTGCTTTCTCTGCTGTATGGCAGGACTCTGGGATCATGCCAGAGTTCTGACAGTTACTTGCCCTCCCTCCCTCCCTCCCTCCCTTCCTTCCTTCCTTCCTTCCTTCCTTCCTTCCTTCTTTCTCTTGGATGCCCATGGCAGTATGTTCAGCCATGATGTATTAAATAAAGCTCAGTTGGCTGCTTTGCACCACATATTAAGCCATAAATCATGATCTACAAATCACATGACTGCATTCACACAACATACTTAGCTTCAAATAAGTAAATCACATTTTCAGTTTACTGTAACGTGTTAGCTTTAACACAAGAAGGTTCTCTGATACAGGCTGCAGAAATCCAGACAGCTACAAGGGGGCAACCAAGAGTTACAGTTTTCTGCTCTCTCTGCTGCCATCTAGATTTTTATCATTGGAAACCGCAAGCAGGCGCACGTGTTACTACTGACTTGGACACAACTTATTTTCTGTAAGTTCCTAAGGACTAGAAACTTGAAATGTTTTTTAAAAGGACTACAAGTAGTCCTCACTTAACAACCATTCATTTAACGATGGTCTGAAGTAACAACAGCCTCAGAAAAGGTGCTTTACGACCTGTACTCACACTCATGACTGCCGTAAAACGTCGTACTACCCCCACAGTCACGTGATCGCAATTCGGGCACTTGGCAGCCGGCTCGCATTTACAACCAGTTGCAGCATCCTGCAGTCACGTGATCGTGATTTGCGACCTTTTTTGGCCAGTTTCCAAAAAACATCCATTGGAGAGGCTGGATTAACTTAACAACCGTGGTGATTCGCTTAACAACCTGTGGTTCACTTAACGATTGTCGTAAAAATGGCCATAAAATCGGGTCCTGTGACGTGGTGACTCACTTAATGACTGCACCACAACCAGTTTTCCAGTCCTTATTGTGGTTGTGAGGACTAAGTGAAGGACTACCTGTACCTTCCACATTACCATATCTATGCTGATGGGGAAGCACTGGAAGAGGCACCTCGGGACAAGATGCAATGGCTTGTAAATTCCCCTCTTCCCTAACAAAGGTTATGGTTCCAAGCCAAGTTAAAAGCGTCAGTAGAAGCGTCCTTGAAACAGCTCACTGACACTGAAGCATCATGAGACTGCTTGAAACGCAGCACTGGCTTCAGAGGCTTCACGTATACACACTGCTGGAAATTAGATTTGTGCGATCCTGTGCTAGATTCCTGAAGGGGCAGGGGAACTGAACGTGGGGCAGAGCCAGCTTCGGTAAGATGCAGGGAGCCTGCCTTTGTTAAGGCTATCTTTCTGAGTTGGGTTCCAAGTTTTTGATGGGCGTTCTTGTTGCAATTTACAGCAAAGGAAGGGCCCCTCAGAATGTTCAGAATGCTGGTCGGTCTGCCTAGTTCCTGAGTGACCAAACACTTACCCAACACTTGGAGTCAGATCGGAAGGGAGCAGTCTGCATGGAGATGGGACAGGTTATCAGTCCTTGCCAACGGAGTGTCAATGGCCACATCATCTGCGGGTGATGGGAGTCGAATCCCAACTCATCCAGAGATGGATTATCTTACTGGAGAAGCCAGGCAGGACCAGTTAGAACAGCAGAAAGGAACACAAAGGTGGTGGTGGTGGTGGTGGTGGTGGTCTCCCTATTTCTTTTATCAAATGCTAGTAGTGGTAAAAAGTCACGTTTGTTCCTGCAGAATTAGCAGAAGCTCGCTTTATGTGCCAGGTTTGCTCTTGGTGCTGAGATTTAAATTTGTCTTTTTTTTCTTTTTGCTGCTACTTGATACTATTTTTTAATTAACTAATTAATTAAAATTGAGAAAAACACAAAATTCAGACAAAACACCAAGATACGCTAACAAACAAAATTAAACAGAACAATCCTTAAAGTTAAATACATAATGCCAGAAAAAGAAAAAAGAAGGAAAAACACCCAAACAAACTAAAAAAAAAATTCTACCCTATTATAAAGGTTCCCCCCGCACACTTGTGCAGTCGGGTCCGACTCTAGGGGCCGGTGCTCATCTCCGTTTGTTAGCCGAAGAGCCAGCGCTGTCTGAAGACCCTTCCACGGTCATGTGGCCGGCATGACGCACGCGGAACGCTGTTACCTACCCACCGAAGTGGTACCTATTCATCTACTTGCATTTGCATGCTTTCGAATTGCTAGGTTGGCAAGAGCTGGGGCGAGTGCGGGAGCTCACTCCGTCATGCGGGGCTAGGGATTCGAACCTCCGAACTTGCAATCTTCCGATCAACAAGCCTGGCATCTTACCCGCTGAGCCACTGCGCCCCCTCTACCCTATTATAGTCACTGGTTTACTAATAAATACAATGTGGTACTATAGTATAATCAAATACAAAATATTATTGTAAAATATCATAACATCTCTGCCAAAATAGTACTTATTGCTTCATCCTTTGATTAGTGGAGAATATTGCCTTTTCCAGAACGTTTAAATTACACATTTCCTAAAAACTATTCCTTTTTAAAAAAATTAATTTACTGAAGTTTTAGGTAAACATAGTAAAAACTAATTCAAACTAAACTAGAAGGAAAAAGAAAAGTAAACGAAAAGTTCAGAAAGTGCAGGGAAAAGAAAAAGAAAAGAAGTAGAAGAGAAAAGAAAAGAAGAAAAAAGAAACAAAGACAATAATAAAGTGGCTTCCAACCTTCATCACACCAAGCATAAGTTAATATAATAACTCATCACCCTCTTTTAAAATTACAAATTAAGAAAACTCTTCTTCCCATAGCCACAACGTTTTTCTATGTGCAATCCACAAATCATCATCTTTTCAGTCCTGGTTCAGCAAAAAGTCCATTAGGAGTTACCAGAAATATCGAACAAATAACTTGGAAATACTGCCATTGTTGTGAATTAGGAGGCCCAAATTCAATGTGGAGAAATCCTTAAAACAATAATTCAGTAATAATAGCTGATAAAATATAAACCCAATGATATTTTGCAAATCAGATAAAACCACCTTGGTAATAACTGCCCAGAGTCCCTCCTCAGGCGGGAGATGGGCGGTGATAGAAATTTGAATAATAAATAAATAAAATAAAATGCACCCAATTCAATCTTTTCTAAAAGTTTTAGCATATTTATTTCTGCATATTTAGAAATATTTTGGGGTGTATTGTTGTTGTTTATTCGTTCAGTCGCTTCCGACTCTAAAGTCCCAAATATTCAATACGATCAGTAGAGATCATAATACTCAACTCTTTACATAACTGTGTTGATATGTTGGAATCCAAGGGAAGATTTACAAGGAAGAGGAAAACAGCTGTTCAGTAGCATTCCAGTTTGGACAAGCCCAATAGTTGGTTGTTGAGATGCTTGGCTCGGAAGACAGAAGGTGGGGACGGAAGGCAAGGTGCCTTTACCACTAGACCAGTGTTTCTCAAGTCCGCACCGCTTAAAGTTGCCAAAGTTGAGAAACACTGGTCTAGTGGTGAAGGCACCAGGCTAGAAACCAGGAGGCTGAGAGTTCTAGTCCCGCCTGAGGCATGAAAGCTGGCTGGGTGACCTTGGGTCAGTCCCTGTCTCTCAGCCTTAGGAAGGAGCCAATGGCAAACCAGGAGACTGAGACTGTGGCTTGAATCGTGTCAACTGGATTTCTATTTTCTCAGTAGAAACGTTTCACTCCTTATCCAAGGAGCTTCTTCAGTCTGAGTAAAGTTAGTAAGGGAATCCTTAAATATGTTTCTAGGGTGGCTGTGTGACCTTGCACCTGGGGCTAGGTCATGGTTATTTTGAGATGTTTATTTCTAAGTCCCTTTATCATCTAAAGAGACTGAGAGTTCTACTCAGTCACCCGCCTTAGGCATGAAAGGTCACCCGCCTTAGGCATGAAAGCCGGCTGGGTGACTTTGGGCCAGTCATCTCTCTTAGCCCAATTCACCTCACAGGGTTGTTGTTGTGGGGAAAATAGGAGGAAGGAATATTAGGTATGATTGCCGACTTCAGTTATTTATAAAAATAGTAAAGGCGGGATAAAAGAAACTTAAAAAAAATATCTGGGCTGTCCAACCATACGAAAAGCTGACAATCTTGGGAATCGGGACAAATCTTATTGTTGTGGAAGGCACAATCACAGCCAAGCTTTTGTTTTCTCCTGGTCAGTTGGCAACTCGAAGTTCAAAGAATTGGAATTGGAATTCCCCCTGGAACTCGCCCGGGGGCCGATTTTGCTTTTACTGGAGAAGCAACGAAACCGAAGGGCGGAGCGAAGCGTACGAAGCCGGCCGCTGGGTCAGCTCGGGTCCTCCTCTAAGGCGCGGCTTTCATCGCGGCCCAGGCTCTCCGTTGGCTCCCGCTGGCTCCGTCCCCGAGGCCGCCGGAGGAGGCGCGGCTATCTGCGCCGAGGGTGAGCCGATTGGGGGCGCCGCGGTGCAGACTAGGTGGTTACGCCGCCCGCCACCAACGCGGGTGCTTCCCCCGGAGCCGATAAAAGCCGCTCTGCGGTCTCATGGCTGGGCTGTTTCCCTCGGAGGCTGCGACTCTCCTTTCTTTTCCCTGCCTGCGCTCGGGCCCGGCCCGGCCCGGCTGGACCTCCGCGCTTCCCTCGCGCGCGCCAGCTGATGCGCCCTCCTGGTGAGCTTTTACGCACAGCTGGGGCCACTGGCCTCCCGGCCCCGGCCCTGTAAGCCGCGTCCCGCTCCTCGCCTCCCGGCACGATGAACGACCCCCAGCCGCTGCCGCTTCGCGCCCGGCTGAGTTACTCGGTGGGCCACTTCCTGAACGACTTGTGCGCCTCGATGTGGTTTACCTACTTGCTGGTCTACTTCCATTCGGTCCTGGGCTACAGCTCCCGGCATGCGGGGACGCTCCTGCTGGCGGGGCAGGTGGCCGACGGCATCTGCACGCCCCTGGTGGGCTACGAGGCGGACCAGGCCGGCGGGTGTGGGCGCTACGGGCGGAGGAAATCGTGGCACCTGGCTGGTAAGTCAGGCTAAAAAATAAAACGGGACAGGCTTTGCCCCAGCTAGACGCAGGCGGGATGCGGGGACCGGAACGAAGGGGTGGAGCAAGCTCTGCGGAGAGAGAAAGCTGAGAAACAGGGCAATTAATATTTGATTTCCAGCATTGGCTATCTTTAGGCCCTAGCATGAAACCCACCATGAAACCCACTTGCCCCAGCTCTTGCCAACCTAGCAATTCGAAAGCACGCAAATGCAAGTAGATGAATAGGTACCACTTCGGTGGGAAGGTAACAGCGTTCCGCGCGTGTCATGTCGGCCACATGACTGTGGAAGCGTCTTCGGACAACGCTGGCTCTTCGGCTAACAAACGGAGATGAGCACCGGCCCCTAGAGTCGGACAACTGTGCGGGAGGAACCTTTACCTTCTTATGAAACCCACGAGTAGGGCATAAAAGTAACAACCCATCCCAGTTTTATCTCCCTGCCCAGCATGTGCTTTTTGATGATACGTTTCTGTTGAGTGCAACTGTTTATTTTAGCTTAGTCTAGTTAATAGCGATTCGACTCTCTCCAAATAAATGGAGAGTCGTGCTGATGATGCTGGGGCTTCATGTAGTTCAACATTGTGACCAGGGACCAGTGAGATGCTGTTTGAGAGCAAGCTTGGTTTGCAACAATTCTCACTGCTCATCCTTAGCCTGTTTTTCTTGTAATTTTAATTCTGAATATGAGTGTTCTGCTTGATTATTACAGGTGGGAACTCGGGGTTATAGGAAGAAATAAGGGCAATTCAGAATACTGGACTTTACCTCTAACTCTGGGCAATGGTGGCATGAAGAGAGTCAAGACATCTCCAGTTGCTTGGCTCCCTGTATCTGTGGTGGACGATGTACTGCTCCCTCACATGGAGGCTCCACTTGGATAGTGCATCCATTAGCCTTTAATAGGTTACTATTAAAGAGCAAAACCATGGTTTTCCCCATGACACACAATTCATTTCATTGCCATGTTGTGTTGTCACTTGGCTAAAATGATTTTTTTAGAAAGCATACTAGGCAAAGTCATGGGACTGAGTTATTGATGCCAGCTAAGTGTAACCTCCATGTTCAGGTACAGTCTACCTTTGGTTGCGACTTGCTGGGGGAGGGCATCAGGAGAGGAAGACTATTGCTGTTACACTTTGCTCATGTGCTTTGCAGGGCGTCAGCTGATCTCTACCTTCATGGATGCTCCTCTAAATGATCTCTTGCTTATCTGTTAACAGCAGAGCTCTCCTAATATAGAGATAAACAACAGCTTAGTTTCCTTCTGAACTGTTGAGTATTTAGGTTGGGGGTTATGAGATCACAGTCCAAACAGTCACTTCTCCAGTCTTCTGCCAAGCACATGCACAGCTGGTACTAATGCCCATCTTCCCCTTTATATATTCAAATGATTTATATGGCTGCCCATCTCACAGCAGTGACTCTAGGTAGCCTACAGAGTTAAAACCAACAGTAGTTGCTGTTGTTCAGTCATTCAGTCGTGTCCGACTGTTCGTGACCTCATGGACCATAGCACGCCAGGCCTTCCTGTCCTCCACTGCCTCCCGGAGTTTACTCAAGTTCATGTTCATCACATCGGTGATGCTATCTAACCATCTCATCCTCTGCCATCCCCTTCTCCTTTTGCCTTCAGTCTTTCCCAGCATCAGGGTCTTTTCCAGTGAGTCCTCTCTTCGCATTAGGTGGCCAAAGTATTTGAGCTTCAGCTTCAGCATCTGTCCTTCCAGTGAGCAGTCAGGGTTGATTTCCTTTAGGATTGACTGATTTGTCGACCTTGCAGTCCAAGGGACTCTTAAGAGTCTTCTCCAGCACCACCAACAGTTAGAACAGTCCAAATAATAAATGCCCGAGGTTGCCAACAACAGGTTCCAAGCTTTCAATAAAATCATCAGTCGGCAGAGCTTGCATTAAGCTCCCAGCCCAAATGCTTGGGAGAATAGCCAAGTCTTGAGTGCCTGGCAAAAGGCTAATGGTGGGAACCATCCAGGTCGCTGGAGGGATGCTGCTCCACAGGGCAGGCGCTGCAACAGAGAAGGTGCGACACCTGGTTTCAACAAGATGACATTGTTTAATGGAAGGGACCTGGAGCACGGCCCCCCTGCTGGAACTGATGGGGCGAGCAGAGATGATGGGAGACAGGCGTACTTTTATGACAGTGGCTTCCATGAATGAATAGGGCTTTGTCTTGAAAAAGGCTGGCTTTTGCCAAATGGGAGCCTACAGGCAGTGAGCTTTAGTAGAGTGGCTCCAAGCTTGCAAATTATAGAAATGTTATGTTCCCCCTGCCATTGTTTTTCCGAAGTTGGAAATCCCCAGTGATAATAGCAATGCATCATGACCAAGGTGTGGTTCATAGCAAAGCAGAAATCAACACAAGAACTACAATTCGAACAAGGACTACAGATTTGCTTCTGTTGCAAGTACAAGTCAACCTGTAAGGATGGAGAATCCAGCAGCAATGGTTAATTGCGACTGGATGCTCCAACCTTACACAGTGTAAATGAAGACAGGAAATAGGGATAAAAGGAAGAGGGGGGGGGCGGGGGGAAACACAAGCCTCCGAGAAAGCAGCAGCAGCAGCAGCATCGCGGGATCAGGAAAACACCAGAAGCCACTGACAAAAGAACTACCAATACGGGGACCAGGGGGCCTGAAGAGAGCAATCGATATGAAGTAAAGAATGAAACCAACAAAGAAAAGAACTGAGAGGGAGGGGCGGGACAAGATAAGAACCGAATGGTTAAAGGAGAGGTTTGGGGGGGAAGAAACCCACTTGTGGCTTTAACGGAGCACGATGCTGATTCAATAAACGAATTGCACATATCCCTCGTGGCTTGTGTTGTAGATTGCTGGTTTTGGATCATAAAGATCGTGAACCTCACACAAACCCATAAAATGTGCTCAGAACCCAGTAAATACAAATGTTAACACTAAACAACCAACATGACACAGTATTTAGAACTATGCTCTGGAATCGACTCCGTGCTTATACAGATGTTAATCTGGAACTATCAGCTAAATAAGAGTAGAGTAGAACAGATTGTACACTAATGCCGTAATCAGATAATAAGGACCTGTTTTAAAGGTCTTTACACCCCCTTTTCTCCACCCCTGATTGTTACTGATTATGTGCCATCAAGTTGGGGTCGACTCCTAGTGACCACATAGAGAGATTCTCTCTTAGCAACTCTGACCATTGCACTGAATGTAGGCTCTTATGCTTACGGGATTCTCAGAGATTATAATTTGAGTAGAATCTTGAATCTTGATGTGGAATTTTTTCCAGGCACAGCCAAAATGCTGGAATTAAAGCATTCTTTTTTTAAAACAGCCTCCTGGGCTGGTGGGAAGAAACTCATCGCATGCCCAGCGGGTCCAAAATCTTTACATGCAAAACACTTTAATTCTTAATTATTTTGCCTTAATTGGTTTCTTCTTTATTTTGCCTTTGTAACAGGGCAAAGAGGATTGCTTTTGGCTTGGAGGGATGCCCTGTTTAATTAAATAGAAAAGGTATGATGGCTGTTGTGGGTCTTCCGGGCTGTGTGGCCGTGTTCTGGAAGTTGTGGTTCCTAACGTTTCGCCAGCATCTGTGGCCAGCATCTTCAGAGGGCAGGAGCGCAGATAGAAGCAAAATCTCTGTCTATCTGTCTATCTGTCTATCTGTGCTCCTGCCCTCTGAAGATGCTGGCCACAGATGCTGGCGAAACGTTAGGAACCACAACTTCCAGAACACGGCCACACAGCCCGGAAGACCCACAACAGCCATTGAACTCCGGCCGTGAAAGCCTTCGACAATACATCAAAAGGTATTATGTTTGCCACAAAGACTAAATGCATCACATGTTTCATTCTGGGAGAAGCAGATGCTATCCCTTGCCTTCTGCAAGCAGCATTAGAAAATTCTTTGCATGGATAGAATGTGCTTGAGCCTGAAATGTGTATGCATTGCTATTTTATTGTGTGGTTAATATGAGGATTCCCTTGCAGCTTTATTTATTTATTTATTTATAATTTGATTTATATCACCGCCTCATCTCCCCCAAAGGGGACTCTGGGCGGTTTCATAAAGAAGGGCCATTGCTTTTCTTTTCTTAGATGTGAGGTAAGGGGCTGGACAATACAGTAGAAGAATACAGGTAGTCCTCGCTTAATGACCACAATTGAGACTGGAATTTCAGTTATTAAGTGAAGCGGTCATTAAGCGAATCTGACCCGATTTTACAACCTTTTTGCAGTGGGTGTTAAGCGAATCACCACAGCATTAAGTGAACCATGTGGTCATTAAGTGAATCACACAGTTCCCCAGTGATTTTTCTTGCCAGAAGCCAGCTGGAAAGGTTGAAAATGGCGATCACAGGACGCTGCGACAGTCATAAATGTGAATTGGTTGCCAAGCGCCCAAATTGTGATAATGTGACCGCGGGGGTGCTGCAACGGTCATAAGTGTGAGAACTGGTTGTAAATCAGTTTTTTCCAGCACCATCGTAAGTCTGAACCGTCACTAAATGAACGGTTGTTAGGTGAGGACTATCTGTATCTGTTCCTGGATCCCAGTAAACTTATGACTGAGAGGGACAGTTTTTACCTTTGTCTCCTATTTCTCATTTCTGTTTCCCTTCAGTCACATGCTAGGTTCTAAAATGCTCCTAATTCCTGTCTGTTGCACAAAACAAGCTTGATCTGGAGGTTTTTCCCCAGTGAGTCAGCAAAGCAAAGACTTGGCAGAGGTTTCTTCCTTTTTGCTTGGATGACTTGTCCTCTTTCTGCTCTGCTCGTTCCCAAATCCCAGCCAGAGCAGCATAAACAGAATTTTGCCAGAGTGAGTTTTGCCAGATTTTGCCAAAGGAGTCTGACTTTCACTCCTCCTGTGCATTATTTCCTCCCACCGTCCTTACACAGAGTTCAGGGTGGTGCGTCCGGTCCAACAGTGTTGCGAGATAGGCTAGTCAGAAAGACTTTGGTTCAGTAATCTTGGAGGCGAGTGGAGAATCGGAACCCAGCTCTTGCAGGGGCAACTCTAACTGCTGACTGATGGGTGTGCGGAAGCTGCCTTGAAGGTTTTCTCCATGAGAACATACCAGTTTTTTAAATCACGAGTTATAAGGGTTTTCAAATTTGGGTCTCAGAAAGAGAAAGGTAATTCCCCAACTTTGCTGCATTGAAGCTGGTCACAGTAAATGCAACCTGATTGTAAAAGGGTCTTGGGAACAGGTTGCTTCCTATACTTCTGCAGGATTCTTTGGAAAGGGTGTAGCCAGAAAAAGCAGCCTCTGTTGGATGATGCAATTACATGAAGGTGCAATTGAGAAATCATCAAGAAATCAGAACACTGTTTCTTCTCCTTGGAGGCTTACGGGTGCCTCTCTGCATGAGTTACTGCTGTGAGTTGGTCTCTTTTAGGAATGATCGGATGAGTGGCTGTTCATGCAGAAATACAAGCGATGGACAGCTTGAGGATGGCCAATGCTTCAATTCTACCTGCATTTAAACTGGGGAGTAAATTACTGTATATTGAAATGTGTGTTTACTCTAAACCAGAGCTTTCCAAACTTTTCATGTTGGTGACACACTTTTTAGACATGCATCATTTCGCGACACACTCTTACAGCAGGGCACAAGGCAGGCACTAGGACCTGCGCGGAATCACAGCGGGTTTGGAGGCAGCAAGGCACAAGGCAGGCACTAGGACCTGCGCGGAATCACAGCAGGTTTGGAGGCAGCAAGGCACAAGGCAGGCACTAGGACCTGTGTGGAATCCTGGCAGGGCAGGTTTGGAGGCAGCCAGGCACAAGGCAGGCACTAGGACCTGTGTGGAATCCTGGCAGGGCTCGGAGGCAGCAGCAGCCGCAACACACCCAGACTCTGCAGCCGACACACTAATGTGTCCTGACACACAGTTTGGAAAGCTCTGCTCTAAACCTGTATAAGAATACATTTTAGCTCTCAAATGCAGAAATGGAAACCTTTTCTGCGGTAGACTTGCAGTAGGCTTGCAAGTTTTGAATAGCAATGCTTGGCATTTTCTGTGCCTGTTGAGTATATTTTATCATATATTATTGGATTATTGGGGGGCCTGTTGAGACTTTTTCTTAAATATTTTGAGCTTCTGCAAACTTTGGGACTCTTCTACGCCTGCTCCCCTCTTTCTCTTCTGTGCGTGTGGATTGGGCCATATAAACGATGAGTATAGTATTCATATCTTATCAGTCAACCCCTGCAGATATGTGGCTGCAGCCCTGGATTAACCATTAAGCAAAATAAATATGTGCTCTTGGGTGGGGTGGACCACAGAGTGTTCCCCTAGCTATCACGTCCGTAACTCTTTCACTGCCACACTCAACTTTAGTGGAATTTTTTGTAATTGTCCTTATCTGCTGTATTCAACTTCAATCTTCATCGTTAAAAAAACTTTTTCTTTGGCACTGTGAGTGACTGAAGTTTAAAAGTTTGGTTTGGAAGTGTCCTCAGATACCACATTTGTTTCCATCTCATGGCATAAGAGTTTCACTTCTATCGAGGGACACCATTGTTGGGCTGCTCTTAGGGCATCAATTGGCCTTAATCTGGCCCTGTGTGGCTGCAGTCCCATAATACACTTAGCTTGCTTATTGAATTAATCAATTTTCTGGGTTTCCTTTTGTTTACTTTTGAATCACAAAATATATAGTATAGTGGTTAAGGCACCGGGCTAGAAACTGGGAGACTGAGAGTTCTAGTCCCGCCTTAGGCATGAAAGCCGGCTGGGTGACCTTGGGCCAGTCCCTGTCTCTCAGCCCTAGGAAGGAGCCAATGGCAAACTGGGAGACTGAGAGTTCTAGTCCTGCCTTAGGCACAAAGCCAGCTGGGTGACCTTGGGCCAGTCCCCATCTCTCAGCTCTAGGAAGGAGCTAATGGCAAAGCAGGAGACAGAGTTCTAGTCCCGCCTTAGGCATGAAAGCCGGCTGGGTGACCTTGGGCCAGTCCCTGTCTCTCAGCCCTAGGAAGGAGCCAATGGCAAACCAGGAGACTGAGAGTTCTAGTCCCCGCCTGAGGCATGAAAGCCGGCTGGGTGACCTTGGGCCAGTCCCTGTCTCTCAGCCTTAGGAGGGAGCCAATGGCAAACCAGGAGACTGAGAGTTCTAGTCCCGCCTTAGGCATGAAAGCCGGCTGGGTGACCTTGGGCCAGTCCCCTGTCTTTCAACCCTAGGAAGGAGCCAATGGCAAAACCAGGTGTCTGTGAGTTCTAGTCCCACCTTAGGCACAAAGCCAGCTAGGTGACCTTGGGCCAGTCACTCTCTCTCAGGCCCAGGAAGGCGGCAATGGCAAACCACTTCTGGAAAAAAAAACCTTGCCAAGAAAACTGCAGGGACTTTTCCAGGCAGTCTCCAAGAATCGGACACGATGGAACTGATTTTTAAAAGAAGATGCTCTAGTGGATCCTGGAGTTGGATCACATGACCTTGGGGGTCCCTTCCAACCCTATGTGGTGGTCTTGTCTTTTTCCTAAAAGCGTGCTAAGGGGTGCCTTCTGGGAAATTGAGAATCACCCCATTTTATGGATACCTCCCTCTGATCCCAGTTTTTTCTTGTGAGATGCTTTCAGTGATACCCCTCAGAAGACGGGGATTTGGATGAAAATATTCACACTTTCCTTGCTTGGGACCTTCCCAGTGGGTTGGGTTTCAGTTTCCAATATTCGCATCCACTGAGAATTCTGGGAGTTGATGACCAACACATTTGAAGGCTCCCTTTTGGAGAAGGAAGTCGGGCATCTCGAATTATTCATGGGCACATGTGAAAAGCCTGATTAGATCTTCTGGGAAGCTATTTGGAGCAGGACTTTAAAAAAACACTTAAATTTGCATGTTCCAAGAAGATTAGATAACATCCCTCGGGCAGATCAATTGGGAAATGGAGCCTTATTAACTGAATATAAAATTCCCCAGCCCTTGATGTCATTTCCTCTTTAGTTTTATCACAATTGCCATTCATTTGTATGCAGCTTCCCTAATTCAAGCATCTGTCTCCAGAGCTGTTTATGCAAGCATCAGACCACATATGCCCCAATATTCAGTTCTGCTTTCTTGTTCAGTAGAATTGCTCAGATGTTGAGATTTATGGTGCAGAAAAAAGCACACTTGGTGATAGTGTAAGTCACACACTGTTCTTGTGAGGGTGACTCAGTGACACCAGCCCCCCTTCCTTCAGCTATTATGGTTGTTTATGGAGCTCTTTCTAGACCTATCTTGTCCTGGTTCTTCCAGATGACCTGAGGATCTTTGTATCTCTGTGTTGGTGCCTGTTTCCACTGTGGATGGATTCCTGGATCTGGCTGCTGATAAAAGCAAGTTCATGATTGGGTGGTCTGAATGATCAACCGCCATCCTTCCAAGGGCCTTTCTCCCCTCTTCGTTGTCTTGTGAGTGCAGCAGCATCTTCCAAAGTCCACCTTGAGGCCATGGGTTGCTGTGGCCGAAGTCATGCTTGTGCTGACGGACTGCAGGGGAAAACTGTTTGGAGGAGGCTTCTAGATCAGCCATTTTCCAACTGGTTCCACAAGAACTTGATGGGGTTCCATGAAGACTA